>OY997274.1:609692392-610292392 GCA_963921465.1 Triticum timopheevii | reverse complement strand
TAACAGAAGGAGCTTCGATATGAATAGCACGTTACCACATGCATTTATCCTTCACTGAGATCAGGAAAAATGATAATTAGACCTTACGGAAAAAATTAAAAAAATAAAAAGATTGATTTTCCGTCGCCGGGACTTGAACCCGGGTCTCTCGGGTGAGAGCCGAGTATCCTAGACTACGACGGAATAATGACGGTGAAAATACTAGAGCGGATCTGGTTACCATTACAGCACACACAAACGGCACCAACCATAGATGATAGAGCTGGGCATAAGCTGACATGGCTAGAAACAAACCGAGAGAAAACTACATTTGATCCATTTCAAATTCCGCCGTGTATCAACGCATACACATGGACTGTTGAAAATTCAGACAAGGCGGATTGTGAGAATTCAAGCCAACTCCTATGCTCTGCTTTTCTTGGATAAAGTTGGAGAAATCTGCCTGCCTCCCTACGTTGAGGAGATAACCATACACGTGGTATGCACTGATCAAATATTCAAATATCACCACAAACTAGTCAATAGCTCATCATGCATCATGTTTATCTTGCAAGGCTTTTGCTTTCACGGAACACTGCAGAAAGATATCTCCAACTGTTTGTTACAAGGCTTTTGCTTTCACAGAACACTACATCTTATGGTCTTAACACTACTGAAGGAATGAATGTGATTATGGTACTCTCCCTCGCGTCGTTCTCCCGAGGGCGACCTAGGGTTCCGTCGCGCCGTTGTCCCGATCCCCTTCCTCCTCGCCACTTCCGGAGGCCCCCCCCCCCCCCCCCCCCCCCGCGGCGGCTACCAGTGAGGGTGGTGACGAGAGGCCTTCGGACGCTCCCTATTGGTGGCGAGGGCCCGACTCTGAGGCGACTGCCTTGGAGTGGTATGGACAACTCTCCTCCGGCGGTAGGAGGTGCTCGTCGGTGAGGTCGGTTGGTTCCGCTCTGCTGCGTGGGCAGTCAGATCCTGACGGGCGCTGGTCGTGCCATGGGTAGGCCCCGAGCTCCCTCGTCAGATCTGAGGCGTTCCAATCCAGCACACGTCGCACAACCCCTGGCCAACCTAGATCTACGACGTGCGCGCCTGCTGATGCTGTTGGCTGGTTCGGTGGGTGGCAGCAGGGAGCCTGTCCGAGGGAAACCCCTGACCATCGGTGCTAGTCACAACGTCGATGGCATCTTGGATGCCATTCCCTCCCTGGTGGCGACATCGAAGTTCTTCTTCCCTGCCCCCCCTTCTCCGACGCGTGGGTGAGAACCCTAGCCTCCGTGGCTGAGCGGCTGCAGCGCTATGACGTCGTCACCTTCCTGAAGGCGCTGCCTTGGGCTTGGAGATGCTAGGTGCTCGTGGCGTGCTCGGCTGGTTCCTGGTGGCAGGCCTTCTTTTCTGCAGTGTTGTTGCTCCGGGTGGGTTCGGTGTCTCTTCCAGGCGATGTGCCCTTTCCCACGGTGTTGAAGTGAGTTTGGCAGTGCGGCGCCCTCGAGCTTGGGCGAGAGGGGATAGGAGTCCCCTCTACGGCGATTGTAATGCCTTGGTGGTGTTGGGGACTGTTCCTGGTGAGCTATGGCTTGGTCATGTGGCGACCTTGCTCGCCTTTCAGCCGTCTCTTCGGTGGCAACTCCGTCCCTTTGCAGTGCATTGATGTGTTTCAAGTTAGGGGCGTCAATAATTCCTCTACTTCGGGTGCACTAATGAGCGAGACCATGATGTTGTAGCTCTGGTTTCGAGCTTCCCTGTTGTTTGCTTAGCTTCCTCAACTTGTATCTGTTGTCTGGGGTTGCATCCCCATTTTCTTCTACCTTTCTGTTATGTTTGTATGCTGTTGTTCGTTGTATCCTGGCGGGTTGATGACTTTGTTAATTCAAAGTTGGGTTAGGTCCAAGCCCTACTTGGCCTTAGACGAGCCTTTTCTCCAAAAAATGAATGTGATTACGGTTCATAACAATACATACTGTACTTTGAGAAAAGTCAAGATTACAACCCTGAACTTGCCACTCGGTTTAAATTTTAACCTTGAACCACAAAACCGGTCAACCCACACCCTGAACTAAACATCTGGTTTAAGTTTCAACCCTCCTCCCGGTTTTGACTGTTGGAAATATGCCCTAGAGGCAATAATAAAATGGTTATTATTATATTTCCTTGTTCATGATAATTGTCTATTGTTCATGCTATAATTGTATTAACTGGAAACCGTAATACATGTGTGAATACATAGACCACAACATGTCCCTAGTGAGCCTCTAGTTGACTAGCTCGTTGATCAATAGATGGTTATGGTTTCCTGACCATGGACATTGGATGTCATTGATAACGGGATCACATCATTAGGAGAATGATGTGATGGACAAGACCCAATCCTAAGTATAACACAAGATCGTGTAGTTCGTTTGCTAAAGCTTTTCTAATGTCAAGTATCATTTCCTTAGACCATGAGATTGTGCAACTCCCGGATACCGTAGGAATGCTTTGGGTGTACCAAACGTCACAACTTAACTGGGTGGCTATAAAGGTGCACTACAGGTATCTCCGAAAGTGTCTGTTGGGTTGGCACGAATCGAGACTGGGATTTGTCACTCCGTATGACGGAGAGGTATCTCTGGGCCCACTCGGTAATGCATCATCATAATAAGCTCAATGTGACTAAGTAGTTAGTCATGGGATCATGCATTATGGAACGAGTAAAGTGACTTGCCGGTAACGAGATTGAACGGGGTATTGGGATACCGACGATCGAATCTCGGGCAAGTAACATACCGATTGACGAAGGGAATTGCATACGGGATTGCTTGAATCCTTGACATTGTGGTTCATCCGATGAGATCATCGTGGAACATGTGGGAGCCAACATGGGTATCCAGATCCCGCTGTTGGTTATTGACCGGAGAACGTCTCGGTCATGTCCGCATGGTTCCTGAACCCGTAGGTTCTGCACACTTAAGGTTCGGTGACGCTAGAGTTGTTATGGGAAATGGTATGTGGTTACCGAAGGTTGTTCGGAGTCCCGGATGAGATCCCGGACATGACGAGGAGCTCCGGAATGGTCCGGAGGTGAAGATTGGTATATTGGACGAAGGGTATTGGAGTCCGGAATTGTTCCGAGGGTACCAGGTGATGACCAGCGTGTCCGAAAGGGGTTTCGGAGGCCCCGGCAAGCGTTGGGGGGCCTTATGGGCCAAGGGGAGAGGGCACATGAGCCCACTAAGGGGCTGAGCGCCCCTCCCACCCCATCTCACTTAACCAGGAGAGGTGGGGGCGCCACCCCTAGTGCAGCCGCCCCTCCCGGCTTGGGGGGCAAGTTTCCTAGGGGGTGGGGGCGCCCAAACCCATCTAGGGTTTCCCCTGTGGCCGCCGCCCCTCCCCTAGGGAACCCTAGGGCGCCTCCTCCTCCCCCTTCCCCCTATCCCTATATATAGTGAGGGAGAGAGAGGGCAGCCGCACCCTTCCCTTGGCGTAGTCCTCTCCCTCCAACACCTCCTCCTCCTCCTCCGTAGTGCTTGGCGAAGCCCTGCCGGAGAACCACGAGCTCCATCACTACCACGCTGTCGTGCTGCTGGAGTTTTCCCTCAACTTCTCCTCTCCCCTTGCTGGATCAAGAAGGAGGAGACGTCCCCGGGCTGTACGTGTGTTGAATGCGGAGGCGCCGCCGTTGGAATCGACCGCGATCTGAATCGCTGCGAGTACGACTCCACCAACCGCGTTCTTGTAACGCTTCCGCATTGCGATCTTCAAGGGTATGAAGAAACACTCATCCTCTCCCTCTCTCGTTGCTAGAATCTCCATAGATTGATCTTGGTGATGCATGGAAAATTTTGAATTATTGCTACGTTCCCCAATAGTGGTATCAAAGCTAGGTCTATGCGTAGTTTCTATGCACGAGTAGAACACAAGTTGTTGTGGGCGTCGAGTTTGTCAATTTACTTGCCACCACTAGTCTTATCTTGATTCGGCGGCATCGTGGGATGAAGCGGCCCGGACCGACCTTACACGTACGCTTACGTGAGACATGTTCCACCGACTGACATGCACTTGTTGCATAAGGTGTCTAGCGGGTGCCAGTCTCTCCCACTTTAGTCGGATCGGATTCGATGAAAAGGGTCCTTATGAAGGTAAATAGTAATTGGCATATCACGTTGTGGTTTTGGCGTAGGTAAGAAACGTTCTTGCTAGAAACCTATAGCAGCCACGGTAAAACTTGCAACAACAATTAGAGGACGTCTAACTTGTTTTTGTAGCATATGCCGTGTGATGTGATATGGCCAAGAAGGATGTGATGAATGAAATATATGTGATGTATGAGATTGATCATATTTTTGTAATAGGAATCACGACTTGCATGTCGATGAGTATGACAACCGGCAGGAGCCATAGGAGTTGTCTTAATTTATTGTATGACCTGTGTGTCATTGAACAATGCCATGTAATTACTTTACTTTATTGCTAAACCGTTAGCCATAGTAGTAGAAGTAATAGTTGGCGAGACAACTTCATGGAGACACGATGATGGAGATCATGATGATGGAGATCATGGTGTCATGCCGGTGACGATGATGATCATGGAGCCCCGAAGATGGAGATCAAAAGGAGCAAAATGATATTGGCCATATCATGTCACTTTTTGATTGCATGTGATGTTTATCATGTTTATGCATCTTATTTGCTTAGAACGACGGTAGTAAATAAGATGATCCCTCATAATAATTTCAAGAAAGTGTTCCCCCTAACTGTGCACCGTTGCGAAAGATCGTTGCTTCGAAGCACCACGTGATGATCGAGTGCGATAGATTCTAACGTTCACATACAACGGGTGTAAGCCAGATTTACACACGCGAAACACTTAGGTTGACTTGACGAGCCTAGCATGTACAGACATGGCCTCGGAACACAAGAGACCGAAATGTTGAACATGAGTCGTATAGTAGATACGATCAACATGAAGATGTTCACCGATGATGACTAGTCCGTCTCACGTGATGATCGGACACGGCCTAGTTGACTTGGATCATGTATCACTTAGATGACTAGAGGGATGTCTATCTGAGTGGGAGTTCATCAAATAATGTGATTAGATGAACTTAATTATCATGAACATAGTCAAAAAGGTCTTTACAAATTATGTCGTAAGCTCGCACTTTAATTCTACTGTTTAGATATGTTCCTAGAGAAAATATAGTTGAAAATTGATAGTAGCAATTGTGCGGACTGGGTCCGTAAACTGAGGATTGTCCTCATTGCTGCGCAGAAGGCTTATGTCCTTAATGCACCGCTCGGTGTGCTGAACCTCGAACGTCGTCTGTGGATGTTGTGAACATCTGACATACACGTTTTGATGACTACATGATAGTTCAGTAATGTTAAACGGTCTAGAATTGTGGCGTCGAGGACGTTTTTTTTGAAACGTCGCAGAACATATGAGATGTTCCAAGGGCTGAAATTGGGATTTCAGGCTCGTGCCCACGTCAAGAGGTATAAGACCTCCGACAAGTTTCTTAGCCTGCAAACTAAGGGAGAAAAGTTCAATCGTTGAGCTTGTGCTCAGATTGTCTGAGTACAAAAATCACTTGAATCGAGTGGGAGTTAATCTTCCAGATGAGATAGTGATGTTTCTCCAAAGTCATTGCCACCAAGCTACTAGAGCTTCGTGATGAACTATAACCTACCAGGGATAGATATGATGATCCTTGAAATATTCGCAATGTTTGACACCGCGAAAGTAGAAATCAAGAAGGAGCATCAATTGTTGATGGTTAGTGAAACCACTAGTTTCAAGAAGGGCAAGGGCAAGAAGGGATACTTCATGAAATGGAAAATCAGTTGCTGCTCTAGTGAAGAAACCCAAGGTTGAACCCAAACCCGAGACTAAGTGCTTCTGTAATGAGGGGAACAGTCACTGAAGCAAAACTACCCTAGATACTTGGTAGATGAGAAGGCTGGCAAGGTTGACAGAAGTATATTGGATATACATTGTATTAAATGTGTACTTTACTAGTACTCCTAGTAGCACCAGGGTATTAAGATACCAGTTCAGTTGCTAAGTATTAATAACTCGAAATAAAAGAGCTACGGAATAAACGGAGACTAGCTAAAGGTGAGATGACGATGTGTTGGAAGTGTTTCCAAGCTTGATGTGATCAAGCATCGCATACTCCCTCTACCATCGAGATTGGTGTTAAACCTAAATAATTGTTATTTGGTGTTTGCGTTGAACATAGACATGATTGGATCATGTCTATCGCAGTACGGTCATTCATTTAAGGAGAATAATAGTTACTCTGTTTATTTGAATAATACCTTCAACGGTCTTGCACCTAAAATGAATGGTTTATTGAATCTCGATCGTAGTGATACACATGTTCATGCCAAAAGATATAAGATAGTAATGATAGTACCACATACTTGTGGCACTGCTGTTTAAGTCATATTGGTATAAAACACATGAAGAAGCTCCATGTTGATGGATCTTTGGACTCACTCATTTTGAAAAGATTGTGACATGCGAACCATGTCTATTGGTATATATGCATGAAGAAACTCCATGCAGATGGATCGTTTGGACTCACTTGATTTTGAATAACTTGAGACATGCAAATCATACCACATGGGCAAGATGACTGAAAGGCCTCGTTTTCAGTAAAATGGAACAAGAAAGCAACTTGTTGGAAGTAATACATTTTGATGTGTGCAGTCCAATGAGTGCTGAGGCACGCAGTGGACATCGTTATGTTCTTACTTCACAGATGATTTGAGTAGATACTGAGTATATTTACTTGATGGAACACAAGTCTGAATTATTGAATGGTTCAAGTAATTTCAGAGTGAAGTTGAAGATCGCCATGACAAGAGGATAAAATGTCTATGATATGATCATAGAGATGAATATCTGAGTTGCGAGTTTGGTACACAATTGAGACATTGTGGAAATTGTTTCACAACTAACACCGCTTGGAACACCATAGTGTGATGGTGTGTCCGAACATCATAGATGCACCCCATTGGATATGGGGCATACCATGATGTCTCTTATCACCACTATCGTTCATGGGTTAGGCATTAAAGACAACCGCATTCACTTTAAACAGGGCACCACGTAACTTCGTTGAGATGACACCGTATGAACTATGGTTTAGAGAAACCTAAGTTGTTGTTTCTCAAAAGTTTGGGCTGCGACGCTTATGTGAAAAGTTTCGCCTGATAAGCTCGAACCCAAAACAGTTGGGTATACCTCCTATTTCAGATCCGGAAGCAAAAGTGCTGGAAACGGGTCCTTTCTCGAGGAAAAGTTTCTCTCGAAAGAATTGAGTGGGAGGATGGTGGAGACTTGATGAGGTTATTGAACCGTCACTTCAACTAGTGTGTAGTAGGTCATAGGAAGTTGTTCCTGGGGTGCCTACACCAATTGAAGTGGAAGCTTATGATAGTGATCATGAAACTTCGGATCAAGTCACTACCAAACCTCGTAGGTTAACAAGGATGTGTACTACTTCGGAGTGGTACGTACACATGTCTTGGAGGTCATGTTTCTAGACAACAATAAACCTACGAGCTATGGAGAAGCGATGGTGGGCCCGGATTCCGACGAATGGCTCGAGGCCATAAAATCCGAGAGGATCCATGTATGAAAACAAAGTATAGACTTTGAAAGAACTACTTGATGGTCGTAAGGCTGTTGAGTACAGATGGATTTAGAAAGGAAGACAGACAATGATGGTAAGTGTCACCATTAAGAAAGCTCGACTTGTCGTTAAGATGTTTTCCGACAAGTTCAAGGAGTTGACTACGGTGAGACTTTCTCACTCGTAGCAATGCTAAGAGTCCGTTGGAATTATATTAGCAGTTACTGCATTGTTTATGAAATCTTGCAGATAGGATGTCAGAACATTGTTTCCTCGTCGATTTTCTTGAGGAAAGGTTGTATGTGATACAACCAGAAGGTTTTGACAATCCTGAAAGATGCTAACAAGTATGCAAAGCTCCAGCAATCCTTCTAAGGACTGGAGTAAGCGTCTCGGAGTTGGAATATATGCTTTGATGAGATGATCAAAGATTTTGGGTTTATACAAAGTTTATGAGAAACTTGTATTTCCAAAGAAGTGAGTGGGAGCACTATAGAATTTCTGATGAGTATATGTTGTTGACATATTGTTGATCAGAAATGATGTAGAATTTCTGTAAAGCATATAGGGTTATTTGAAAAGTGATTTTCAATTGAAAACCTGGATTAAGCTACTTGAACATTGAGCATCAAGATCTATAAGGATAGATCAAAACGCTTAATAGTACTTTCAAATGAACACATACCGTGAGAAGATTTTGAAGGAGTTCAAAATAGATCGGCAAAGAAGGAGTTCTTGGCTGTAAGGTGTGAGTATTGAGTAAGACTCAAGACCTAACCACGGCAGAAGAGAGAGAAAGGACGAAGGTCGTCCCCTATGCTTTAGACGTAGGCTCCACAATATGATATGCTGTGTACCGCACCTGAAGTGTGCCTTGCCATGAGTCAGTCAAGGGGTACAAGTGTGATCCAGGAATGGATCACAGCACTGCGGTCAAGGTTATCCTTAGTAACTAGTGGACTAAGGAATTTTCTCGATAATGGAGGTGGTAAAAGAGTTCGTCGTAAAGGGTTACGCCGATGCAAACTTTGACACTAATCCGGATGACTCTGAGTAGTAAACCGGATTCGTATAGTAGAGCAGTTATTTGGAATAGTTCCAAATAGCGCGTGGTAGCTGCATCTAGGATATGACATAGAGATTTGTAAAGCACACACGGATCTGAAAGATTCAGACCCGTTGACTAATAACCTTTCTCACAAGCGAGATATGATCAAACCCAATGGGCGTTTGATTCATTACAATCACATAGTGATGTGAACTAGATTATTGACTCTAGTGCAAGTGGGAGACTGTTGGAAATATGCCCTAGAGGAAATAATAAAATGGTTATTATTATATTTCCTTGTTCATGATAATTGTCTATTGTTCATGCTATAATTGTATTAACTGGAAACCGTAATACATATGTGAATACATAGACCACAACATGTCCCTAGTGAGCCTCTAGTTGACTAGCTCGTTGATCAATAGATGGTTATGGTTTCCTGACCATGGACATTGGATGTCATTGATAACGGGATCACATCATTAGGAGAATGATGTGATGGACAAGACCCAATCCTAAGCATAGCACAAGATCGTGTAGTTTGTTTGCTAAAGCTTTTCTAATGTCAAGTATCATTTCCTTAGACCATGAGATTGTGCAACTCCCGGATACCGTAGGAATGCTTTGGGTGTACCAAACGTCACAACGTAACTGGGTGGCTATAAAGGTGCACTACAGGTATCTCCGAAAGTGTCTATTGGGTTGGCACGAATCGAGACTGGGATTTGTCGCTCCGTATGACGGAGAGGTATCTCTGGGCCCACTCGGTAATGCATCATCATAATGAGCTCAATGTGACTAAGTAGTTAGTCACAGGATCATGCATTATGGAACGAGTAAAGTGACTTGCTGGTAACGAGATTGAACGAGGTATTGGGATACCGACGATCGAATCTCGGGAAAGTAACATACCGATTGACAAAGGGAATTGCATACGGGATTGCTTGAATCCTTGACATCGTGGTTCATCTGATGAGATCATCGTGGAACATGTGGGAGCCAACATGGGTATCCAGATCCCGCTGTTGGTTATTGACCGGAGAACGTCTTGGTCATGTCTGCATGGTTCCCGAACCCGTAGGGTCTACACACTTAAGGTTCGGTGATGCTAGAGTTGTTATGGGAAATAGTATGTGGTTACCGAAGGTTGTTCGGAATCCCGGATGACATCCCGGACATGACGCGGAGCTTCGGAATGGTCCAGAGGTGAAGATCGGTATATTGGACGAAGGGTATCGGAGTCCGGAATTGTTCCGAGGGTACCAGGTGATGACCAGCGTGTCCGAAAGGGGTTTCGGAGGCCCCGACAAGCGTTGGGGGCCTTATGGGCCAAGGGGAGAGGGCACATGAGCCCACTAAGGGGCTGAGCGGCCCTCCCACCCCATCTCACGTAACCAGGAGAGGTGGGGGCGCCACCCCTAGGGCAGCCGCCCCTCCCGGCTTGGGGGGCAAGTTTCCTAGGGGGTGGGGGCGCCTAAACCCATCTAGCACTACAAAAAAAATACACTTCCGTGATGATACGTGTTTGTCACAGTAGGCCGTGTTTTTTGTCATGCATGTACATCCATTACAAATTTATGATAGAATCAAGATAGTCATACCTGTGCTATCGTAGAAGTGTTCCATGACATTACCAAAATTATCATCACGGAAGTGTCCACTTCCATGACGATAAATCGCGCGTCACAGAACTGCTTTCGTCAAGGGTGACCGACACGTGGCATCCACCATAACGGAACGCCGTTAAGCTATCGGGTCGGGTTTTGGATCCGATAACCCGTTAACAACCCCGACCAATGGAGATTTTCCACGTGTAAAATCATCATTGGCTGGAGCAAACACGTGTCGGCTCACCGTTGGGACAGATGTCATCCGCTCATTGGACCGAAGGCGCCTATGATACGGCGACACATGACACGACCCAACAGAGGCCCATTCCAGTGAAAAGGCTGGACCGTTTGACTTGGTCAAAAGGTGGCGGGCCGGCCCACGGAAAGCATGTTAACGGCCTGTTCGCTTATAGCCCATTTACAGCCCGCTAACCGAGGGCTCGTTAGGCCCTATCCGAATTAGGCCCAGTAGCGTCATCTGGGCCGTCCAATATGATTCAGCCCGTTTTAACTTCCGGCCCATGTGTGACCCATGACTTCTTTCGGCCCATATGAGGACCTTTGTAACTCTTGGCCCATTAACGGCCCGTGGTGAAACTGGCCCGTAATGAACAGTGTATCACTTTATACCCATTAACGGCCCGTTATTCCATTGGGCCGTTTCCAGCCCAAGTTATCTTTCGGCCTTCTCAGGGCCCATTGATTCTTGGGCTCATTTGCAGCATTCGGTTACATACGGCCCGTTACTGTCATTTTCTGCTTGTGTGCCAAATTCAGCCCGTCGTTACAGTCGGCCCGTTTGCGGACCGTTAATACGTTGGGCCGTTTTCATGTAAAAAAAACCCGTTGGGCTATTTTCATAGAGTTATCAAATACGGCCTATTAACGGCCCGTTATGGTCCATGAATAGTACGGCCCATGATTGGCTAAATGATGATACGCCCCGTAGAAGGCCCATGGATCCTACGGCCCGTATGAGGCCCATGGATAGTACGGCCCGTAAAAGGCCCATGGACCCTACGGCCCATAGAAGGCCCATTGATCCCTAAGGCCCGTATAGAAGGCCGATGGATCCTACGGCCCGTATAGAAGGCCAATGGTCCTACGGCCGAACGAAGGCCCATGGATCATACGGCCTGCAGGAGGCCCATGGTTACAACAGTCCGTGTGTTGCCATGATTATTTTGGCCTAGTTACCAAAAATAGACTATTGTGGCCACTAGAAAAACACAGAAAAAGAACTGCAGTGACTACAAGCAAACAACTAAACAAGACAATAAGGAAATAAATAAGCAAGCAATTAAGGCTAGCCTATTACCGCTATTACACATATTACATCCACTGGGCATCAAAGTTCGCTACCAGTGCAAATATAGGGAACAAAGCAGCATATTACATACACTTGACCGTCAAAATTGGCCACCAGTGCAAATAAACGCGGCAGCAAAACAAGAGCATAACTGAAACAACTTCAGAAGAGCTCAAGAAACATTATCCTGGGTATCCACCATGCTGGCAATAAGCTTAGCAAGCTGATTAGCTTTGTCCTGTTTGGCGCTAAAATCCTCCAATGCTTGCTGTTGCACCAGAAAGTATGCATCTGAATGCTCCAGGGACTTCTGCAGTCCTTCCGCTTCTTGTCGCAGCACAACTGATCGATGTCTTTCAGCTTGTAGTTGAGACTCAAGAAACCGAACTGATTCAGACAGTGAGTCTGAATAGCTTGTGCATGCGGTAGTGGCCAGTAACTCGAACACTAAACCAAGACAGGACTTTGAGGTTGTCTCGCTGTCTTCAAGATAGTCTTCCTTAGCTGTTTTATCAGCTTTGTTGGAGACCAACAAGGATGTGTCACTATCCTAAACCTTATCTGCATTAATTCCTTTACCATTGCTTAATAAGGCACTCTTCCCCAATATTCTATCAGCATTCTAAAAGAAGAAACAAGCAGACACATAACAAGTTTAGCATGTACTAGTATATGAAACTCATTTCGGTGAACCAGTTCATTAGTAAGGTGGACAGGATTAAACTACCAAGTCTTCTATTGCCAAGTACTAGTACATAATAAAAGCATCAAACAAACATATATCTATGTCCTATGGTCACTGCATTGTCTTGCCAAATCAAAATAGAGACACGGTTCAAATCATATCAGTTCAAGACAAAGTAGCAGTGAAAGAATACAAAGCGTGAGAAACTACACGGCACAACAAGATTTCAGATGGGTACCACGGGTCTACATGTACAACAACACTATTGGCTCTGTTGTGATGCTAGTAATGTGCATGATATGAAAGTCAACTGTATACACAATTGAAATTGAAATCAACAGAGCTATTGATAAGAGCAAACATGTTAAAGAAACATGCATGAACATACCTGCTGTGCCATTGGAGTTTCGATTGGATCCTTCAATTTAAAAATAAGTTCGTATCAGTAAATACAGTGATACAAGAGCAAAGCAATCATAGTTAAAAAAGGCGCGCCTAAGCGAGCGCTTAAGCGCGCCTAGGCTCTAGGCGTTGGCAAAACGCATTGCGCATAACTACGCATAATCTGTGCATAACTGCGCATAAGCATGCGCTTTGGTCAGTAAAGCGCAAGGCGGTGGCAAAACGCACAATTAACGCCTAGCGCTTTTTTTTAACTATGATAGCAATGTAATCTTAAATTAGAACAGTTGTTCTTCAGGTTTAGGCACTTGTTCTACATGAACAGAGTACAGTAAGACACAAGAATAAAATACTTAAAAATAGAAAATGAGCTCATAGACCTTACCACGTTCTTGGTTCGGGACCAGTACAGAACAAGGCGTTCCCAGTCATCGTCCAGTAAATGTGTCTCAGGAGAACGTAAGGGAATTTGATGAGTTTCTTTGCCGGTGAAGTACGTTTTCTTTAGGTAATTCCGATATTGCCACCAAGCATTCTTGAAGATAGCAGAGGTATTAGCACAGGTTACCTCATCCCGAGTTTCCAAATCGGTCCTTCTCTATAGAGAAAAATGAGAAAATTTGCTGTATTATAACCATCACGGAGGTAGAATGTATGGGACGAAGCAAAGTAATTGCCATGAATAACATTACTTACACATAACTCCTGGACAAACACCTGCAACTGGTATTTTCCTTCATCTTCAGTATAATATTTCCAAGATGGGAAGATACGCACATACGATTTAACAACATCAAATGCGATAGATGCTAAACTACGACTGGCTGGTTGTGCTTCCTCCATAGGAATAGGCGTACTAACTGGTGGAGTTGGGGTTCGCCGGGATAGTACTGGCCCTTTGGGCACTGGAGCTGCCTTACTAACTGCTGTTGTTTGGGAGCTCTGTGGTGGAGATGGTGCTGTGTCAACAGGAACTGGGTTACTATCGGCTGGGGTTGGGGTTAGATTGGTTGAAGCTGGTTCTCTGTCCATTGCAGTAGGGGTACAATCTGCAAGAGTTTGGGTTACGTGTGGTAGGGCTGGTTCTTGTGCATGTACAATCGGGGTGCTATCTCCACCAAGAGGTAGCACTGTTTTATTTGAAGATCGTGTTTTTATTCCGCTAGATACTGGCATCACCCGCTCCAATTCAAATGGCTGATAAACAGGAAACATAGTTGAATGTACAGACATTGTATGAGAGACAGATGCAATAGATAGTGTGGAAAAAAGAGGGCATGAAATAGTTGACATGTATATTGTTTAACTAAAACGGATAGCATGACATAATTTCACATATATGATGTCTATCTAAACTGGATAGCATAACATAACATAATTCAAAGATATGATGAATAACTAAACAGGATCGCATGACATAATTCACCTACATGTTATCTAAGTAATCAGGATCGCATCATTTAATTCACATATGTGATTTATATGCTAAACAGAGGGCATTCGATATGATGTCTGAACTAAGAACATGGTGTTGAATATTGTGTATATGATGTCTAAACTATGCAATGCAAGACACTGTATGCATGATATGAGCAGTATAACCGTGCCAAGTTAGAGCATACACCTCAGTGGGGGAATATGACTGGTCATCTGTCTCTGAATCCATCTCTGAGGAGCTATCGGGACCCAACAAGAGATCTGCTTCGACAGGTAGCACTGTCTGCTCTGAAAGCCTTGTTTTCACTCCAGATTTTTCCATCTCCCACCCAAATGGCTGATTCACAGGAAGAGTAGTTTAATGTACAAACATTGTCGACAAATGGAAATGTAATGAAGAAAAGGATGGGCAAGATATCATTCAAATATATGATGCCTGGTAAAATAGGATGGCATTGCACATTTCACATATATTATGGCTGGCTAAAAGACATGAGACTGCATAATTCCCATATATGATATAGAAACTAAACAGGTGGCATTACAGAACATGTCTAAACTAAGCAGATGACATATATGATGTCAAAAGTAGGCACTGCAAGGCAACATGTGCATGATATGACTAACATCATCATGCCAAGGTAGAGAAAACACCTTGGGGGATAAATAGAAATGGTCAGCGGCATCTGAATACGCCTCAGAACAGATATCTTCCTCTGAATTACAATCTGGAGAGGGGTTGGGAGGGTTTGCCATTGAACCCACCATGGAGCGATGTCTGCATGACATTGTATTGCCGCGCAAAACTCTTCCCTTTTTCTCTACATGTTCAGCATGACTGTGTACAATATCTGACATGCATACGAAAAAATATGGTGAGATTATGTAAGGAGAGCATGCAGAAATTTAGAGTGATGGTAACAACCAGTGGATCGACGTTTTTCTGTTGAACCAAAATAGCCCTAATGGATCGACGTGAATGTATAGTAATAACTGACGCAACAAGTGTACAACCTCTTTGCCGTAGCCGTGTCGACCTCAGCATCATTGGGTTGGTCGCTGAAGCAGTTGAGGCAGAGGTGGCTGTCGGAGGTGTGGAGGAAGATCTGAGGAATCTGTAGACGGCGTCCAGGGCACTGCTCTGTTGTGATGGATCGTTCTGTCGTTGGAGCAGCTCCGGTGAGCCGTAAGACGTCAAGGCTGAAGCAGCACAAGACAGACATCGTCAATCTCAAGTGGGATTCTAATAGCATCTCCAATAGATGACGAAAAATGGATGTAAAATTAACATCACCAAAAACCACCTGACTACAACAGATGAGGTAAAAACTGTTGACTCTGAACTTAACTGTCGAAATTGAAATTAACTGTGGAATCTGAATGCTACTGTCGAAACTGAACGCAATAGTAGCAGAGAGACACTTGACATGTAGTTTAGGGAGGGCCTGTAGTTCATCTTCAACCTGCACACCCCTGAGCTGCCTGCCACCACCGGCCGAACCGCAGCAGCAGCAGCTGGGCGAGCGAGCGATCGAGCGAGAGCCGGAGCAGCAGCAGCAGCGCGAGCGAGCGAGCGAGAGCCGGAGCAGCAGCAGCAACGCGAGCGAGAGCCGGAGCAGCAGCAGCAGATCCGGCTGGTATGGACGCTGCCGCCGAAGGGGCCTCACACTGGGGGAGAGCCGCCGTGGAGATGTCGCCCGCGGCGCCGGCTTCAAGGTAGCCGCTCCATGGTGGTGCGGGATGGAGCACTGTCGGCGCCGGGAGGTCGAGTTAAGGAGGTGCGATGCGATGAGTGTACAACCTCTTTGGTGGCGCCGAGTAGGCCTCGGCTTCGTCCGAGGAGTCGGTGAGGATGCTGCGGTTCCGGTGGAGCAGGTTAAGGCGGCGCTGTGGGGATGGAGCAGCCGTGATAGACGAGGCGATCGTCGGAGCAGCTCCTTGGAGGTGGAGGATGGGGCGGCTGAACCGGCGGGACGGCGAGATGGACGACGGATCCTCATCCAGGGAGGTGGACGAGGGACGTCGAGCTGTTGCGGTGGACGACGTCGTCAAGGAAGAGGCTCCAGCTGGGCAGCGGTGACGTGGCGGACAGAGGAGGGTGGGGTTTCGCGGCTGGAGCGGAGAGATTATGGCGGCCTGGGATTTCGAATGGCGAAAAGGAGGCGATGGGAGGGGGTGAAGCATGACTTAGGGACGCGCTTGTCCAAAATGTAGGGTGTGTTACAAAAGTACCCCTGTCGGTGTCAAAACCGGCGGATCTCGGGTAGGGGGTCCCGAACTATGCGTCTAGGCGGATGGCAACAGGAGACAAGGGACAAGATGTTTTACCCAGGTTCGGGCCCTCTCGATGGAGGTAAAACCCTACGTCCTGCTTGATTAATATTGATGATATGGGTAGTACAAGAGTGGATCTACCACGAGATCAAGGAGGCTAAACCCTGGAAGCTAGCCTATGGTATGATTGTTGTAATGTATGTTGTGTCCTACGGACTAAAGTCCCCCGGTTTATATAGACACCGGAGAGGGCTAGGGTTACAAAGAGTCGGTTACAATGGTAGGAGATCTACATATCCGTATCGCCAAGCTTGCCTTCCACGCCAAGGAGAGTCCCATCCGGACACGGGACGGAGTCTTCAATCTTGTATCTTCGTAGTCTTGGAGTCCGGCGGACGATGATAGTCCGGCTGTCCGGACACCCCCTAGTCCAGGACTCCCTCAGTAGCCCCTGAACCAGGCTTCAATGACGATAAGTCCGGCGCGCATAATGTACGGCATTGCAAGGCGGGTTCCTCCTTTGAATAATCCAGAGAAGATCATGAACACCAGGATAGTGTCCGGCTCTGCAAAACAATTTCCACATTCCACCGTAGAGAGAATAAAATGTACACAAGTTCAATCTGCTGACGTATTTTGCGGCATGACGTCACACCACTACCAAGCCTTTACTTGAATCATTTTTTATTATACCACCTCAGCACGTTTAGCGAAGCAGTTTCCTTGGCACGTCTTGTCGAAGCAGAGATTGTGTTCCCCTTATTCCGGGATTCTCATCAATACGGACATGGGTAACCCAACCGCGCCATTGATGGTGGCGCTTGGGAGATAAGCGAGTTTTACCAGGCTGGTGGGGGACGCATAGTCTTCGCCCGCCTATATATAAGGGATAAGGATTCACCTTTTCACCCACTCCTTCTTCCTCCTTTGCTTATCCACCTCCGCGCACTCGAGCTCCAGCGCCCAAGTTCGCGCATCTCGTCTCAACCTTCTCCGACCATGTCCGGAGCGGGAGGCAAATGGTTGGCTTCCACCGTTAAGGAGGAGCACATCACAAAGCTGCGCAGCGCCGGATACCTTTCCGGCGACATCGCGCACCGGCTGCCCGACGAGGGGCAGCTCATCCCTACCCCCAGGCCCCATGAGAGGGTCGTGTTCCTTCCCCACTTCCTCTGCGGACTGGGCCTTCCACTTCACCCCTTTGTCCGGGGGCTCATGTTCTACTACGGCCTGGATTTCCATGATCTGGCGCCGAACTTCATCCTCAACATCTCGGTGTTTATCGTCATGTGCGAGGCCCTCCTCTGCATCCGGCCCCACTTTGGCTTGTGGCTCAAGACCTTCAACATCAAGCCAAAGGTAGTGAAGGGCACACAGGCGGAGTGCGGAGGCGCCAAGATGCCCAACGTCCTCTGGTTCGAAGGGGCCTTCGTGGACTCCGTCAAGGGGTGGCAATCGGGGTGGTTCTACATCACCGAGCCGCGCGACCCTACGTGGGCGGCGACCCCCGAGTTCAGATCTGGTATCCCTACGCAGCTCACCTCCTGGAAAGAGAAGGGCTTGCTGTGGGGTAATTCGAAGGAGCTGACGGGACTCCAAGCCTGTATCCAGAAGCTGGTGAACAAGAAGCTCAGGCTTGTTGACGTGGTCCAAGTCATGCTCGTCCGCCGGATTCTCCCATGCCAAGAACGGGCATTCAATCTGTGGGAGTTCGATCCGGAACAGCACCAGGCACTGAGCGGGCTCTTCGACACGACGTACGAAGGCGCCTGGAGGGTGCTGTTTAAGGGCGCCAAAGCCCCCGCATCCGCGACGGAAGATCGCGGATTTCACTCGCAGCATCCGGCTGACGAGGTAAGTGATTCTACCCCTTTACGGGACACTTATTGTAAATAGATTGATTCTAAGAGGGTTTCAATCTCCCTTTTCCTTTGACAAGAATGGATGAAGAAGGCTGAGCAGCTCATCTGCCCGGCTCCCATGCCGGAAGACCCAGTGGATGCCCGTCTAGCGGGGCTACTAGTTCCGGCACCGCATGTGATGCCGGAGAAGAAGGCCAAGAAGGTGGCCACGGGTACTCGAAAGAGTTCCCGTTATCAAGTGTCCGATGACTCCGAGGCGGACTCCTCCCCCGAAGACGAGGAGGAGGAAGAAGACTCTCTCCCAGAGGGGGAAGAGAGGAAGAGGAAGGCTTCCCCAACAGGGGAGGCCGAAGGGTCCAAGAGGGGGAGAACTATTCCCCCGGACAGCTCTGCCAACACCAACATTGGCGGCGAAGAGTGGCCTTCAAGGGCTAGGCCTCCGGCGAGATCGTAAGTATCCGGATTCCTGAATGATTTGTAATTTCTTTTGTGTCACATAGTGTCCTTCTAATGCCGCATACTACCCGCAGTCCGGCCGATGATGATCTCCCCGCTTCATCGAGCGGGTCGTTGGCTCCGTCGGATGTGGATTCCATTCCGACTGCCTCCACCCCTCGCGCCGATGAGGACGCCGAGGTGGGATCCCAGAAAGGGACCCATCAGGAGGAGGCTCCGGAGGCGCCGCAAGGCAGCTTCCCGGACTTTGCGCCGGACTCCACGCCGGAACCTGCAGTGGTTCCAGAGTCCAGCAAGCGGCCCCTTCGCAAGAAGGGCAAGACCGTGACGCCGGCGGCCTCCGTCCAACCGGAGGCGCCGGACAACTTGCTGGAGGCGCTCCAAGGCGCCTCCATTGAGGAAGAACACCGCACTGTTATGAGTGCGGTGATTCAGAAGGTTCAGCTCGCCAAGAGCGGGCTGACCGAAGCCTGCAGTAGCCTTCTAACAGGCTTTGAGGCAAGAAGTTAAAATTATGTAATGTAATACCGCATAGACAGTAGCCCTTGATGCTCGGTTCGGTGCTCGGAAAGAAAAGCCGGACTGAGGATCTAAAAAGATATACGCAGGGTTGCTAATAGATTATGTTAATATGGGTTTGCAGGCTGCTGCTGACCTCTGCCGCACTGACTGCGGAGGTTGGTGCATTAAAGCAAGATCTCGAGCGGTCCGAGCGAGAGCTCGGCCATGCCAAGAGGCAGCTCGAGGACAAAGAAGGTGAGTGGCACCACTTTGAATTGTTACCTTACTGAAAAGGATTTCTGTTGCAATAAAATTAACAAGGATAATATGGGTACTGCAGGGGCCACAAATGAGGTGGCAGCCCTGAAGGAGGCTGTGTCCGCGGCCGAACGCAGTGCGGCCGCGGAACGGGCAGAGCGAGAAAAGCAGGAGGCACGGGTGGAGGAGGTGCGGTAAGAGCTCCAGGCTCTCATGGAGAAGCATGAGAGTTTGGAGCGCGACTCAAAGACTCGAGAGTCCGAGCTCGCCTCGGCTCTCGAAAGTGCCAAGTCCGCCAAGGCCGAGGCCCGCAAGGCCCTTCAGGAGGTTGAGGATATGAAGAAAATAGCGGCGGGTAAGGCATTTTTCATGCAAAGCAAGCATGTTAGTGTAAACTACCTGACACTTACCCGAATTCGGAGCTCTCCAGGGGCGTTTGCAGATCTGCCTCGCAGTGTATCCGATGCTGCCGCATTCTACCGTGGCGAGGAGGGGAGCTCAACGGAGAAGGTCTTCTGGTCTCAGTACGCTGAGGCCGGCCATCCGGTGCCCCCTAGCGACCAGCTGAAGTAGCTGGTCGAACTCCACAAGGTAGCTGAGGAGGCCATGAAGGGCCTTATAGTCCGGCTGTGGCCTGGACAGGCCATGCTTGGGAGCTACTTCGGCCTCGTGCGTGCCCCTGGGTGGATGTTATCAAGCGCTCCGCTTGTATTGAAAGTGCTCGTCGGGCCCTTGCTCGCGCAAAGGTGCACTGGGGCAGGCTGGATGCGGAGAGGCTTCTTACTGACCCGCCGCCAGCAGGCAAGGAGTATCGTACGCCCGAAATGTACTATAAGAGTGTCCTGAAGGGTTCCCGCAATATTGCGGATGAGTGCCCCAAAGATGTAATTATTGAGTGAAACTCGCTATGTATTATCCTGTGCGCTGAAAACTTTGTTCATATGCGCTACGCAACGCTTGTTTAATTTAAAATATTACCTTCTGTGCGGCCGTTTATAAAATCTGGGAGATGGCAAGTCGTTGGCTTCAGCCCCCAAGCCACGAGTGCTGGGGTGTTCGGGATAAACTTGAGCACTCTTGTTCCCATTTTTGGGTCCATCTAGGGAGGCGCTCAACACAACGAACAAGGCAACCGGACTTATAATGCTTGAACACTCTCACTTAGCCATAGAATTCTATAATTTTAAATTTCGGTGAAGCCCCTAGTATTCGGAAGACCGAATTCGGGGCGCTATCCACGCCTTCGTCGGACATTATCCGGTACTTCGCTTGAAGCGGCATAGGTCTTTAGGGACCCGAAAAGACCTCTCGAACAGCGACCAGTCTCTCGCCTTATCATGCCGGTCAGTTTTAGCTTTCTCCACTGAGGCGCTCGCCCAGCTCAACCAGGGCGCAATCGCAGTGGTTCTCCCAGTGCCACCTTAGCCGACAGAACGGAACGTAAGGCACCAAAACGTGGGAGCCGGGCAAACCCAACTATTGACCCAAGACATGATTCGGAGCCGATTCATATAATGCTATAAGTTCGGGGTGCCGCACTTGTGAAAGTGTTCGGACTTATCACACCATAATGCGGGGAACATAAGCCCCTGGTGTATTCGGCCGTACCAAAATATACGGGTGCGAGATGTCATTAATGAACATATGTGTAAAGTAATGCAATAACAGGCAAAAAATGCTGCATTATTTATTTAAAGAATTCTGCTATGAGTGCGGAATGATACAAATAGTGCAGTAAGCAAGGGATTGGACTAATCAAACATGTCCCCCTCCAGGGATGGGCTGCGGACTGGTGGATATAATCAAATTTAATGCTCGTAATGGAGACCACCTGAGTGTTTATCGCAGTCTTCTTTCTTCCCTGGCTGTTGCATCGTGAATTCGGCGGGTTCACCGCCGGACAGGGCCTCTGGTGAATGGAGTCCTGTGTACACAAAGAAAGAAAATAATAACAAAAAGGAGTGACACACTTGTGAGCCCCTGGTGTGGTCGAGCCTCACTCTGGGTTTGTTGTGGTCGTGCCCCTTCCCCTAGGCCCATGGTATCTCCAGAGCGTAATGATGTACGCGGAGGGTTGGTCTTGCAATTATGCAAGGGCTGGGGTTGGGGCCGCATTGCTACGCGTGCTCAGAACGTGCCAGGTGGTCTTGGTTGATGTTGCTCCGGGCGCGTTTGGCCGTATCCGGCCTTTTAACGTCTGGACTCGAAAATTGCCTTAAAAGGCTGCTCTGTACTTCTACCGCGAGAGCCGCTGTGTGTTCCTCCGTTCGGAGGGAGCATTCCGTATTTCCATTGACCGTGATGACTCCACGAGGGCCTGGCATCTTGAGCAGGAGGTATGCGTAATGCGGCACCGCATTGAACTTTGCAAACGCGGTTCGTCCGAGCAGGGCGTGATAGCCGCTGCGGAATGGGACTATGTCGAAGATTAACTCCTCGCTCCGGAAATTGTCCGGGGATCCGAAGACCACTTCCAGTGTGACTGAGCCTGTACAATTGGCCTCAACACCTGGTATGACGCCTTTGAAGGTCGTCTTTGTAGGTTTAATCCTTGAGGGGTCTATGCCCATCTTGCGCACTGTATCCTGATAAAGCAGGTTCAGGCTACTGCCGCCGTCCATCAGGACTCTCATGAGGTGAAATCCATCAACGATTGGGTCTAAAACCAATGCGGCGAATCCGCCATGGCGGATACTGGTCGGATGATCTCTTCGATCGAAAGTGATCGGGCAAGAGGACCATGGATTGAACTTAGGGGCGACTGGCTCCATCGCATATACGTCCCTTAGTGCACGCTTTCGCTCCCTCTTGGGTATATGGGTTGCGTATATCATGTTCACCGTCCGCACTTGTGGGGGGAAACCCTTCTGTCCTCTATTGTTCGGTGGTCGGGTCTCTTCCTCGTCGTCGCTGTGCAGCCCCTTGTCATTGTTTTCGGCAATTAACTTGCCTGCCTGCTTGAATACCCAACAATCTCTGTTGGTGTGATTAGCTGGCTTTTCGGGGGTGCCATGTATCTGGCATAAGCGGTCGAGTATTCGGTCCAAATTGGACGGACCCGGAGTGGTTCTTTTGAATGGCTTCTTCCGCTGACTGGGTTTAGAGCCTCAGAATCCGGTGTTGACTGCCGTATCCTCCTTGTCGTCGCCGTTAATGTGGCGTTTATTTTTGCTTCGACGTGACCTTTGGTATCCGGACTGCCAGAACTTTTACTGAGGTTGTTGCTGCGAGCTAGCCAGCTATCCTCTCCCGCACAGAAGCGGGTCATTAATGATGTGAGGGCTGCCATGGATTTCGGCTTTTCCTGTCCTAGGTGCCGGGCTAGCCACTCGTCGCGGATGTTATGCTTGAAGGCTTCGAGGACCTCTGCATCCGGACAGTCAATGATTTGATTTTTCTTTGTGAGGAACCGTGTCCAGAATTGTCTGGCCGATTCGTCTGGCTGTTGAATTATGTGGCTTAGGTCATCGGCGTCTGGTGGTCGCACATATGTGCCCTGGAAGTTGTCGAGGAATGTGGCTTCCAGGTCTTCCCAACACCCAATTGACTCTGCGGGCAAGCTGTTAAGCCAATGCTGAGCTGGTCCTTTAAGCTTGAGTGGGAGATACTTGATGGCGTGGAGATCGTCGCCGCGGGCCATATGGATGTGAAGGAGATAATCTTCAATCCAAACCGCGGGGTCTGTTGTGCCATCGTAGGATTCATTTACGGGTTTAAACCCTTTAGGGATTTGATGATCCATTACTTCGTCAGTGAAGCATAGCGGGTGTGCGGCGCCTCTATATTGAGCAATATCACGACGTAGCTCGAGTGAGCGTTGTTTGCTGTGTTCGGCCCGGCCGAAGTTATTGTATCCGGCGCGACAGTGTTCGTCGTGGGTCGTGGGGCGCCCCCGTGATCCATAGATGGATCTGGATTGCCTTGCTTTGTCCTCCAATATATCTCGCAAGTCCGGCGCGTTCCCTCTTGGCTTCATACTTTTGGAGCGATGCCGGGGTACGGTCTTGGTGGAGGGCCTAGATGCCTCTCTGTCACGACCACGGGGTGGTCGGTCGGCCATATTATGCGCTGGTGATGAAGGTATGTATGCTTCCTCCTCTAATCGGGGGAGCAACTTGCGTTTTGGGTAGCTTTTGGAGGGGCGTTCGAGTTCGTACTCTTCGGCCGCGAGGACCTCGGTCCATCAATCGGCCAGCAGGTCCTGATCAGCTTGAAGCTGCTGCTGCTTTTTCTTTAGGCTATTTGCCGTGGCGATAAGCCTGCGTTTAAAATGCTCTTGTTCGACGGGATCCTCGGGCACGACGAATTCGTCGTCATTGAGGCTTGCCTCGTCTTCGGAGGGAGGTATATAATTATCATCCTCGACCTCTTCATCTGCCGCCCTCTCGTGAGGGCTTGCTTCTGCATCCTCCTGCGCTGAATCTTGCTGGAGGGGATTGTCTTCGGCACTTTCTGGGGTATTATTATCTCCTGTGCCTGAATCTCCATTCTTGCTGTGGCGGGATTTAGAGCGGCGCCGCTGACGTTGGCGCTTGGGCTGTTTCTTTAAGGAATCTGCCTCCGCTGCTTCTTTGCCGTCCCCCTCTTTTGGGGTGTCCACCATGTATATGTCATATGACGAGGTGGTCTTCCAGTGCCCTGTAGGCGCTGGTTCTTGTTCGTCTCCGGCATCGTCGTCCATACCGTCGATGTCTTCGGAGTCGTAGTCTAGCATGTCTATTAGATCGTCGACAGTGGCTACAAAGTGGGTGGTGGGTGGGCCTTGAATTTCTTCGTCGTCCGAATCCCAACCGTCCTGGCCATAGTCCGGCCAGGTCTCTCCGGATAGCGAGAGATGTTTTAGCGAATTTAGGACGTTGCCAAAGGGAGAGTGTTGGAAGATGTCCGCGGCGGTGAACTCCATGACCGGCATCCAATCAGATTCGATTGACAGGGGTGCGGGAGGTTCGGAGTCCAGCAGGGAGTCCGGCACCTCGGAGTCACGAGCTTCGCAAGGGACAAGGTTAGTGTTCGGCTCCATCGTCGTGGAAGTTGCAGCCCCCGAGGCGGTGTCCAGCCACCGGTCCTCGATCTGGGCGATCGGCTCCGGACTAAGGGCCGGAGCGGATTCGAGTGCGGCCACCAAGGCACTGTCCGGCGACAGAGCTAGATCATGCCCATCGTGACAGTGCGGCACGCTCGGCTGTGGCTCGAGCCCGTCGAAGATCAAGTCCCCGCGGATGTCGGCCGTGAAGTTTAGGCTTCCGAACCTGACCTGACGGCCAGGGGCGTAGCTTTCGATCTGCTCCAGATGGCCAAGAGAATTGGCCCGCAGTGCGAAGCCGCCGAATACGAAGATCTGTCCGGGGAGAAAAGTCTCACCCTGTACAGCGTCGTTGTTGATTGAAGAGGCCATCGAGCCTATCGGTGACGACACATAGGAACTCTCAATGAAAGCACCAATGTTGGTGTCAAAACCGGCGGATCTCGGGTAGGGGGTCCCGAACTGTGCGTCTAGGCGGATGGTAATAGGAGACAAGGGACACGATGTTTTACCCAGGTTTGGGCCCTCTCGATGGAGGTAAAACCCTACGTCCTGCTTGATTAATATTGATGATATGGGTAGTATAAGAGTGGATCTACCACGAGATCTAGGAGGCTAAACCCTAGAAGCTAGCCTATGGTATGATTGTTGTAATGTATGTTGTGTCCTACGAACTAAAGCCCCCCGGTTTATATAGACACCGGAGAGGGCTAGGGTTACAAAGAGTCGGTTACAATGGTAGGAGATCTACATATCCGTATCGCCAAGCTTGCCTTCCACGCCAAGGAGAGTCCCATCCGGACACGGGACGGAGTCTTCAATCTTGTATCTTCTTAGTCTTGGAGTCCGGCGGACGATGATAGTCCGGCTGTCCGGACACCCCCTAGTCCAGGACTCCCTCAACCCCCCACCAATTTGAACTAGCGGCCCTTTCGGCTCAGGGTTAGAAGCGGGATTTCGTGTGTCGGGATTTGGCAGCTGGAGGGAGTTTTCGCGCGTGTTGTAATTTCGGGATAGCAAGGAGCGGGTTGTGAAGGCGCCAGTTTTGGCAGCACGATATCTGAATTTTCGGGATATAACAAGACGCGGGTTGAATTTTAGGGACAAGCCTAACGTGTAGTAATATTATACTTTTTTTTGACTGCATAGTAATATTGTACTTGTACGTACCAAATCAATTCGCACTTCCCTCAACCAAAAAGAAAACAAAAAAAATAAAACTATTCACACCATACAAAGAGAGAGTCTTGCCCCGTTTTAGTATACAAATGCTGTTCAAAGCTACTCCCTCCTTCCATCTATATAGGGCCTAATGCGTTTTTTGATGCTAACTTTGACCAAATATTAGAGCAATGATATATGACATGCAACTTACACAAAGCACACTGTTAACTTCGTCTGTGAAAGGTTCTTTCAATGATATAATTTTCACATTGTGCATGTCATGTACTATTAATCTTGTCAATAGTCAAAGGCGGTCTTAAAAATCTCGTTACGCCCTATATAGATGGAAGGCGGGAGTATGAATCCATGTTATGTCCAATTAATTTTTTTCGCTTTGCTGTATAATGCATGTAACCTACTCATACCAACATTTTAGTGCATTCCAAATGTCTATACTACCGCTACAATTCGAACTAAATTTGAATTCGTTTCTCTATTTCAATAAGAATCTACAATCATGATTGTTGCCAACTTCAACCATCACAGTTTCCTTGCTATCTGCCAGATATAAATCGGACGGCCTATAATGCAGGATGGCAGGCACACCATCATCAACAACTCCATTTTTTATAAGGGTAGAGATAAAATATATTAAATGTAGTATAACATGTTCATAAACACACCATGTGTATCACCGTTATATATATTCGCACATACGTCGGTTTAAAACACTATGATAAATTCTTCAAATATCCGAATTCGCTTTTTATAATGAAGTATATATGATCTCTATTCGTCTTTTACACCCACACAACCCTCTTATCTTTGTAGCTAGCGCTAACTTTCTCTTGTGCATGCACACGCCCGCATCCCTCTCACCCTCCCTCAGCATTCTCTAGCTCCATCGCGCAAATTCGTCTTTTCACTTTAGGTCGTTCACCCATGATGTGTGTAGGCCTCCCAGCTCCTTCTTTACGGCACACATCGATCGATATGCCTCTCTAGCCAGGTGTGCCTAGCACAAACACAAGCTTCCCCTCTTCTCTTGTCACCGTCCATGCCTCACACCCACCACTCTTTTCATCGTTGTCGTACTCGCACACTCCTCCCGCTCGATATAGTATGCCTCTCGTACCACCTTCTACATGCATCCCTCTATCTCTATCATTCTCCTTGTGCCTCTTTTGCTTCTAACACACACATGCATGTATACCGATCGATCTCCCAACATATACCTGGATCGACTTTAACTACCCCCCCTATCGATCAACGTACCTCACAAGTTATGTCTCTCCTTTCTCTAACAAATGGCGATTGATCTTCCTATGTAGTTATGTCTGCTTACCACAGACACATCGTCCCCCCTCATCATTCGTGCATGCCTCTTGACCCGTCTCTCACACGCACGTGCACAGACAACAAGCAGCCATCTCCTCTCTTACTGATATTGCGGGCGTGCCCTCCATTTGTCTAGCAAGCCTATCCCACCATTTGTTAGAAGCAACTCCACTACCACCCCCTCCAACACCTCTAGCTCTGTCTACCTTATTCCTCTCATGCACATATGCATGGATGCCGATCGATCTCCCTTAATACATGAGGCAGATCGATCTCCTTAATACATGAGGTAGTCCTCTCTCCTCCTCCACACATATACCAGCCATTGTACATCTATAGTTAATTGGGCCTCCCTCTTCCCCCACCACCCACCGATAGTCGAGCGCTGCAGGTAGGTATCCATGCCACAGAGACAAACTGCACATGTCCCCTCTCACGTTCCAGTAGGCCAGCCACTCTATATCTTTGACGTGGGCACACACAAATTCGATGGCACTCTTTATCGATCGCGCGCGCACACACACACACATCATCCCTCTTTTCGATTCTATGGACACCTCAAGCCGGTGATACCTCCACTCTCTTCTCGTGGATCGCCCCCTCTATATATATGTTATATCCAGGACTCTATTTCACACACATTGCATATGTTACATTTTTTGATTGACCCCCCCCAAAAAAACTCTCAAGAACCCACACACTATATCTCTCTAGGTTTGTATCTGTCTCACACAACCCCACGTAGGTGGTGTACGTATACAAGAAGAGAATAGGTGCACCGTGCACGTACTCACGCTTCGTGCCCAGCCACACCCGCGCGGGTACACGGCGAAGCTCATTTCTTTACGAAATGGCAGACCACGTGCTAATTTGAACGCCTGTAGCGGTTGTTTACCTAGGGAGGTCGTTTACCACGCCTGCACGAAACAAAGTTCGACTTGATGCGTTGCCGCGTTATTTTTAAATAAAGTTATAGCGCTCAATGGCACGTACACATAATATAAAATGATTTTTATGGAGAAAAGGTAGTCCGCTCACTACATACAATGGAGCCTTGCGTGCCTGGTTTGTCGCTCTTCAGAGTATCTCACACAAGGCTGCGGTGGCCTCTCACTCTCTCACCGCTGGTCACTGATCCGGCCGCATCCCATCCGCCGGGGGAAAGGGAGTGCGGTGGCCTCTCTCTCTCTCACCGTTGGTCACTGATCCGGCTGCATCCCATTCGCCGGGGGAAAGGGAGGAAGTGCATCGTTTCTCCGTTCGAGGGTGCCGAGGCAGCACGTCCCGATCTACGGTACACGCTGTTCTCTCTGACCAAGCTCCGGCGCGGCAGGGCCTACGCCACCTGCTCGCAGATTCCGCCTGCCGCCGCTCACCTAGTTACATCCCGACAACCTCCAGGTATCCCCTCCGGCCTTGCTTCACTGCCCGTCTTCCCACGTCGCTGCATGTGGATCTTCCATAGTTCTTTGCCCAAAACGTAGCTCGTCCAGCGTACTTTCCATATTGCATTCTCGTCCTCACACCATTTTAGACAAACACAACCGTGTTGTTATCTTCCCTTAGGGCAAGGAATATGCTTCTTTTTTGTCGTCGCATGTGTCATCAACTGTTATTGGCCAGTAATTGTTTCCTTTCTACCTCTTTTTTGCAAACAGGGCTATCCATTTCACCTCGTTGCTATTGCGACCTTTTGGTGAACTGCACAAATCACTTTTTTCTTAAGAGTGTTTTGTGCAGTTGTACTAAAATGTCACATGGGCAACGTCTCTACATTTTAGTGCGACTGCACAAAGGGAGATTGGGGCTCTATCCTCCTCATCCAACTCCGAGCCTAATCTTCTCCAACTAGTTAGTCTTAAAAGAGACTGCAAAGGTGACCGCCTTCTATTTATGTGTTTATTGTTTCATCAGCAGTCCTCTATTATCGTAATCACACTTAATATCTTTGGAACAGGGACGCTCAGCTCTATTTTAGTGGAACTGCACAAAATGACCGGAATGTTGCATGCTCCAGACAGCTACTTTTTTTCCAACATGCCTTGTTGATTTAGACAGAGCTGGGGGGACGTTGCTGCCAATGAAAGCATGGATCAATTTTAATTTAACACCTTCTCACAACCCTGTCTTCAGTTGTGATGTAATTATTAGCTCTGATCTGCTAATAATTGACATGCATTAACAAGGAAGTTAGTTTTTTATTGTTTCCGAAAGAGCATCGATGGCAAGACACGCGAAATAGAAGCTGAAAGCTCACACCATTGTACAATTTCATGTCTCGCTGGAAAATTATTTGTATAGTATGTCAATTATGTAAACAAATGATGGAAGCTTGATAGCATTGCCAGAAGCCTCTTCATCATCCGGGTCCATGTGCCATGCACAAAATTATACTCCTTCGTTCCTAAATATTTGTCTTTTTACAAATTCCAAACGGGCATATTTTAGAGTGTAGATTCACTCATTTTGCTTCGTATGTGTACTCCCTCCGTTCCTAAATATTCTATTCGTCTTTCTAGAGATTTCAACAAGTGACTACATACGGAGCAAAATGAGAGAATCTACACTCTAAAATATGTATATACATCCGTATGTGCCAGTTCATTTGAAATCTCTAAAAAGACAAATATTTGAGTAGTCACTAGTTGAAATCTCTAGAAAGACAAATATACTCCGGAGTATATTTAAGAACCGAGGGGATAGTGCACAACCACATGGGAGACTCAGCCCGGTCGTTGCGCCGCATTAATAGTGAGTAATGAGCAGTCAAATCGTAAGCCCCACCTTTCCCACTGTAAGTTGCTCTGAAGAAGCAATCATCAATACGCTCTTCTTTGAATCTGCTCATACTACTCCATCCGTCACTGTTTATACAACGCGCTCCAGAAAAAAGAAAAAAGATCTGTGGGACCAAGGCGACTAGCAATCGGCCTGAAAAATAGCATTGGTAGTTATAGCACGGCGTCTATTACTAGTAGAGGGAATAATGCGTACACACATGCATGCAGTGCTTCCACCCCGGATACACACATGCATGCACTTACTCCATTCCGTAGTTACATGGAGAGAAAATTATGGACTTGATTGCGGTTACCACGCCCTAATTAATTGAGCATTAAACCAAACGCGTCTAAAGTCTCTCTGGTGGTGGAAATGCATTGAGAGAAATGCATCATAGTGAAGCGCGCCCTGTAAACTGTGTCGGAGGGAGGAGTAGTATGAAGGTTCAAAACCAAGTACGCGTATGGCCAGTCGGTCAACGCACCTCCTCTTGGCATATCACTGACATGTGGGACAGGAGTGTGAGCAAACCGATCTCAATTGACGGCAAAGAGCCAACCTGCCGTTCCTTGAGAGAGACGAGGAGCGAGAACACACAGACGGGTTCGCATGGAGGCCAAGATATATTCGAGCAGGGTTGGTCGATCGATATCATTCATTACATGTTGCCATGTTGGGCTGCCATTTTCCGCCCTTCTCCGGAATAAACGTGTACTTTATCAGAGATAAAAAGAAAAAAGAGTACAAACGCTCCACCATGCGGTTCTAGTAGTAGTACTACTCATATTACTGCGCTTGGCTGTTCGCCTCTTCATGAAGTCGAACAATGATGGTACTCCGCATGTTGGGTACTATAGTGTATGCCTCTGACAATCTGACACCGAATGGACTGATGCATGTCCACCGAGGGTAGGTTGCATTAGTCAAAAGGCGTAAGCGAGCTTCACCTTGTCCTGCAAGCTTCTCCTCGTTCCGCGAGTTGACGGGACACACCAAAAAGTAGTGCTAGTCCATACTCCATCCTTTCTGGTTAATATGGCTCAATCCTTTTTGCGGGTAAATGAGAGAGCTTTATTCATATATAAGCATTCTTAGGACGATCAGCCAAGACACTGGTCACTAGGAAGCGAGGTACCCCACAAAAAAGAAGTAGGAAGCGAAGTGTTTCATCAAGCCAGCTCTCGGCCACATTCAAAGTGCAGCAAGCACGGTTCGCACGAAGATGTGCTGCAAGGTTTGCTGGCCTGTTTACATGCTGAATAACAAAAAAGAGAAAATATTACCAAGCGCTACTATTTGTAACAGGATATGAGCCAGAATTAAGCGAAAATTGTGGCGAGTGTTCCATGCAATCAACTTCCATTATCACATGCGAGAACCCTCAAAGATAACCAAATGTGTTGAAGATTGCTTTATCACATTTTAAAATTATAATAAGAGTGCAGACGCTCCTCCATTCGGTTCCTAGTACTAGTATAGTACGTACCTTTATAGACTATTTAGTAAACTTTGCGCTTGGCTGTTCGCCTATTCGGGAAGTCGAACAATAGTAGCACTAGTAGTATAGTGTATGCTTCTGGCAATCTGACACCGAATTAACTGTTGCACGTCCACCGCCTGAGCGAGGGAGAGCTTGCATTAGTCAAAAGTTTCTCCTTGTCCTGCGAGCCACCATGCGCAAGTAATGCTAGTCCATACTGCCTCCTCTCCGGTTAATATGGATTAATTTCAAATGAGATAAATACACTGTCTGTCACTGTATATTTGTAAAAATACGGTCAGTGGACTTCATAATACGCTCATTGCACTCAATATATATATTTTCCGGTGTTTATACGGTCACTAGCTCACCCTGACTGAGTATGTGTGTGCATGCACGTGTAGGTTGAGCACTTAGCGTGACCGTGTGTGTTCCGTCGTGTGCTCGGACATGCATGCATTAGGGCGTCGCACGCGTTTTTGCGTCCATGTGTACGTGTGACTGTTGCATACACTTAGGGGGAGTACGTGTAGGGGCCACTAAGGAGCAGTCAAATCACACAGTAAATCACGCCTGTCGTGTTCGTGTCTCACCCTCCTCCACGGCTCGACCCCACACGGTCGCTCGGCATGCCACTCACCGCAAACCGAGTATACGATAACTTTCCCGCCTGCTTGTCGATGGATCACGCCATGGAGTACTACTAGCACTACTGGAAGAGATTGACGAGTTGGGGGAGGACAGCTAGCTGTAGCACGGACTCCCAAAAACTTTTTACATGCATGTTGTAGCCGGCTATTGCGACCTTTGAACGTGGAGCAGCCGCGTGCACCCGGAAGCGGCGCGGGCGACGCTCTCTCGGCCGGCGCGCCGCTTCAATGCCGGCGCCAGTGAGAGGTCGCGTCCGCTCTGGCCGGGCATGAATGCGGCACTGACCGTTTCAGGCGGGAAGCACGCGCGGGTGATGAAGAGGGTTCGGGTTGGTCAGGACCGACCGTCGCAGCGGTCCGAACGTGCGCAAACAAGAGATGATGTACGTTACTATTGCTGCGTATATAATTAACAACGTAAATAATGTGCCAGTTGGACAAATATGATTGGAGATGGAGATGGAAATGGAATTTTACGTAAACACGGATATGCATGTCTATGTCTATGTGTGTGTGCGCGACGACTCTCGCGACCTGGAAGCGGGGGCGTGTTTTTGATCGAGTTTTCTTTCTTGGTACATTAAAAAATTAGTTTGTCCAATTCACATCTAGATGTTATTTAAGGATATCACATCTAAGCTCCCACAAGTATATAATATAGCAAAAAGAAACAAAAAAAACTAGGACAAAAAAATAGACCACAAACAGAGTGGACATGAACTTAGATGTGACATAGACAGACCCTTAAAAAATTGTCCGCCAGTTTTCGTTTCTTTTTTCCGGAAACGCGCGTATTCTATTTAAAACCACTGCTATGGAGAGATTTTTTACTCCATTATAGCCTCTTGTTTGATAGAGTTTCTCGCGTCTCGCTCTCTCACTATCTTCATATCAAAACAAGATGACAATTTCCAGTCTATCTCTCTCCTCACCGGTGGTCACAGATCCGGCCGAATCCCGTCCGCTAGGTGAGGAGGTGCAGCGTTGACGTTGTCACCGTCGGCGACGGGGGGAGCCGATGCGCACCGTCCTCTCGGAGCCGGCGCTGCCGCGGACGAAGATCCTCCGCGCCCTTGTTCGTTGCCGTCGTGTGGGAAGATCCCGCCCTCCCGCCTAAACGACATCTCGCCCACCTGAGGTATAACTTCTTGTACTGGTCCAGCTCCCCAGGTCGCTGCGTGCGGGTTTTCTTCTATGCGACTACTCCCCAGCTCCCCATGCATAGTAGCTAGGGTTCGTCGGCTGGTCCAACATCACCTACTAGTACTATTATACTCGGTGGAGGTATACATGTTGTTTCGACAAAAAGTACATGGTGGTTGTGCGGTCATTGTCCATATGGTGGTAGTACTATCACTGGTTAAATGCAGAAATGTTTTTTTTCCCGGGTATCCTGGTTTAGTTCCCATCAAGATATAATTATGATGCTTCTGTTTGTTGGTGTACTTTTCATTAACCATTTTTTATATTTTTGGAAACAGCGATGCGTGTCTCCATACCCGGGCATGTCTTCCTCAATTTTAGTGGAACTACACAAAATTGGATGGCCATTGTTGTTCCGCCTCACTATCCTCTGCCACGTGGTTCTTCCTTCCTCGAGCTTGATTACTGAGAAGAAACAGACCACAGTGAGGATTTGTCGAACTTCATAGGTGCCTCACCCAAACTTGATGCCAAATGGATGATGCATCACCACGATCACCTATCGATGCTCATGGTCGCGCCTCATGGTTGCGTCGGCTGGTGAAGCTGATCGATTTTCAATGAAAAACAAGCTGTCTTCCATCAGTGCTCTTTGCTTGTTACGCACAAAGATGATATCCTTCGTCAGTTCACCTTGGTTGCGTTGGAGATGCAGTCGTCTTTCACGTTGGTGCAATTTTATCACATAATTGGCTATGAACCAAATGTTTCCTCGAAGAAGGATCGACGTTGGTACTAAGAGCATAAGTTTTGTATTAATTTCTAAGCCTTCTCACAACTTTGTCTCCAACTCCCCTGTAATTTTATTTGCACAGCTATTAACTTTGATTTAGAAAATGGTGTGGACTAAAAACCCGGATGGACGTAGTAGCCCTCCATTTTTATTTACTCCGCATATTAGATTTGACTGAAGTCAAACTTTGTAATACTCTCAAACCTTTCCGATAATTGAAATTAAAATTCTTTATTTGTACACACTCTCACACGTTTCCGATAATTTGGCGCATGTGTGGTTGTTCACTTAAGGGAGGGTAGTGTACCACACGTGAAGGACAGGAAGTGCAACCAGGACGTGTGGGCGTGGATCGTTAGTTCATCGGAAGTAGTACTCCCTCTGTACATTAAATAAAGAGTTTCATTTCGTACTTACACAATTTAAAACGATTGTTATGGAGAGAATAAGAAAACCACTCCACTATATATTAGTCGTATACACACGAGAGTACTATATGGACGCAACTTCATTGATTTAGTGCACCTGCCTTTGGGTTTATGACAGGTGGGCCCAAAATGTGGCTGGCTCACCTGTCATACAGCTAAAAGCAGATGGAGTGAAGGCACCGGAGCTCAGTCCGTACTACATTAGTACTCCCTCCATAAACTAATATAAGAGCGTTTAGATCACTACTTTAGTAATCTAAACGCTCTTATATTAGTTTACAGAGGGAGTATATATATAAGCGGGAGTCTCAGCGCTTGTTCGCTAGGGTTTGCACTCTCCACACGCTCGCCGCAATACATATATGTTACACGCTGGAGGCTCAGCGTTCATTTGCTAGGGTTTGCTATATTCACAATCTCTCACCCTCTCTTCACCAAATCTAAACAAGACTGCGTTGGCCTCTTGTCTCTCTCCCCCCTCACAGCTGGTGAAGGAGGCATCCGTATCCCGTCGCACCGGGAAGGGGAGGAGGTGCAATGTTAACTCTATCGCCTTCGGCGAGGGAGGCAATCCACTGCCGGCTGCGCTGTTCTCTTTCACCCAGCGCCTGTGCGGGAGGGCCACCGACCCCTTCTTCCTCGCTGTCGTACATAGTGTGGGAAGATTCGGCCTCCCGCCGCACGCCTTCTCACATCCCGACGACCCTAAGGTATAAGTTTCTTTGAAACCGTCGTTGCTCTAGCTGCATGTGGATCTTTTTCGATCTGTAGTCGAATCTAGGTCTCGGTTCAAAGAGGAAAGAAAGGTGCGGTGAGGTGGAGAATGAATCTAGGACGTGGTTGAATGAGGAAAGGAGGGAGGAAAAGTAGTTAGACTGGCTATCCAGCTGCTTTGTTGGTCGAAAAGGGAAAAAGGGGGTAACCCAGTACACACATCTGTAAGGAACCGATCTCTTTGTTGAAAAGGGAAAGAAACTGGGGGGGGGGGGTCGGGTAGTTTGTGCAGGACTAGATTTTCTGCCCTCACATAGGAAAGAAGTTCAAAGAGAACAAATATGGGACCAACACAGATATGCTGCTTGGCTACATACTCTGCATCACCCATTTGTACGTGTGGAGGCACATGGTGCTAGCATGTCCCATACAACTATTTTGCTGTTGTTAATTTAAGAATGCCGCCGGAAAATTGAAGCAATGCCACTGTTAAAAGTAAATTACATTTTTTAACGAATGTTGTTTCAAGAGAGTGTCTCTGTTAATATGAATCAATGCTACCATTTTAGAAATGCTACTATCCTACTTTGTTTTCCATCCAAGATAAGTTAGATGCTTCTTTCTGTCACCGTTTGTTTCATCCTCCTTTATCGGCAAGTAATTGTTTCCTTTTTTGCCTCTGTTAAAACAGGGGTATCGATTCAGCTTGTTGCTATTGCGACATTTTACTTGGCTACTCGAAACACTTATGTTTTAAGAGTGTTTTGTGCAGTTCAACTTGAATGTCACACCGGCGACTTTGCTTAATTTTGGTGGAACTGCACAAAAGGAGATCGAGATTTGTTTCCAGTGTTCCTGTCGAGTTGCTTCAAATCTTGGTCTCTACCACATGATATCTATTCAACTTGTTGCTATTGTGACATTTTGCTTCGCTACGCGAAACACTTTGCTTGATTTCAGTGCATTGTTTTAGGAATGGTACTTTTCTGCTTTGTCATTCTTTATACATGTTGAACCAAGGCATTGTTAAGATAATGTCTCAGTCAATATGAATGAATCACACTGATGGAGAATTGCTCCTCTCCTGCTTTGTTTCCCATTAAGACAAGTCATCAACCGTTATTTCTCAGTAATTGTTTCCCTTATACCTATTCTTGCTTATAGGGATATCAAAATTAAAGCTCGGTTTTATCCCGACTTCGATTTTAGTTGAACTGCACAAAAGGAGCCAATGTGTCCAAGGCAAACTGCTGCGTTACTGGGTCCAGTTGGTCGTTCCACTTTGCAAAAAGAAGCAGTCACTGGATGAGGTACATTAAAGAAGGAATGACCGAGAAGCTTTACAGAGTATTATTAGACATCGGTGACATGACTAGTCTGCAGAGACCATTGGCAATTTAACAACACGTGGAGTGCTCTGGGCAAAAAGTGCCCAAACAAGTACAAGAAGCTAAGACAGGACACGATCATAGGCATTACATATTTTGAAGGGGAGGAGCTTGTCAAAGTTTAATCATTGATGTTAGCAAGAAGACGTTAGTTTAATATATTGGAATTGGAAAACCTTGTCAAAATTTGCTCATTGATGTTAGCAAGAAGACGTTAGTTTAATATATTGGAATTGGAAAACCTTGTCAAAATTTGCTCATTGATGTTAGCCAGAAGACATGCATTTGATATTTTTGAGTGGGACGCCCTTGCTGTGAGCAGCGTCGAGTGTTTTTTCCTATTCCTGTGTTCAGTTTAGAAGTAAATAGTTACTCTGCTGAGATATTCCTGTGTTAAGAGTTTGTTCTGAATATTGTCTATGTAATGCCATGCCTTGTGTTTGATTGCAAAGTTGAGATTGGAATGTTGTGGCATGCGGCATCACGAGCTGTTCACCGTGCCTCCTGAGAATAATGCTTCATATTGTTTTGCATGTCGATCTAATGCCAGTGATTTGCTTGTTAAGAAGATCATCCTCTTCTGTTGTTTCCATGCGTAAGAAGTTCATCGTTTGATGTTTCATTCATAGCCTATACGACATGTCGGGTAGGTTAGACATGAAACCATATGATCTTCCGACCAACTCATGATATTAGACCGTGATTGGATCGATGTTTTCCAACCAAAACCGCTTGTAAAACTGACGCTTGTAAATTAAAGTAGATGGTCTCGGGCGAAGGCGCTTGGTTGGTCGATTTCGACTAGTAAAATATCGGAAGTACTTCACACACGATAAAAACGCTGAACGACACTCGGACGATTGCTAATCCAGCCGTTAGCTGTTGTTTCAGCCTTGCCCATGGATGGCATGATACGCACGTCATGCATGTATCGTCTGGTAATGTCGTCCATATAGCAATGCTCGTAAAATATACACTGGTATCTCAAATTACACGCGTAACCCGCCAGTTTTACTTACAGACCTCGGGCCTTCCGATGACGAGTAAATTACCCTTATATGTTAATACAGGTTTGAAATAAACCAGAGCTCCCAAGCGCGGCCTTACCGTTTCATGCCGTCTCAGTTTCTCGAAGGTGCTCATAGGTGTCCGATGATCCTGGCTTCCTGAATGAGCAGCGGGTGCTGTATCAGACCTCCGTAGGGCCCGCGAGGCCCTCTCCGTTGTCCTTCGAGTTGTTGCGCTCGCCGTGGCGCCGAGCATTGTTAACATGGTCAACGAGCATGAGGATTCAGGAGATGACTTTATTTTGACTGGATTACACTAGGGACCCACTAGGGCCATAGCCGTACGTATGCAAGTGCCTCCTTATTATGTACAACTATATATTTTTTTGCTTTCTCCTGGTTTCCTGACATCACGGTCCCACACCATTGTCAACCTATGTAGTCAATATAAATGAGAGAATTGCAGAAGGTGCGGCCGACAGCTGGGACCAAGCAGCTCGAGCAGTATTTGTGTTTTTGAGGCGTGAGCACTGCAGAGTTTTTCTTGGCGATGATTTCATTGTTGTTCAGAGGAGAGCAGGGTATTAACTGGGCGGGCTGTGGCCCGTCTAGCCTAGGCCAGATATCCAGCCCAGATACTACTTTTTTCAAGATGAAAATGGCTAGCCTAGCTATACGTCTTTTTGAGGAATACCCAGGCAAGGTCAACTTGTTATTCTCCGCCCCGCTGGGCTGCAAATGTTTCCTAGGAGGGATGCATTAGGCTTAACAGGAAAATGGGCTTTAAAAATAATAAATGGGATGTAATTATAAAAACTGGGCAGTAACTATAAAAAATGCACCAAACATGAAATTAGTTTATAAAATATTATTTATGGATTTTGAAAATCTTAAATTTTCATTGTTGCGCGCGATATGTTTCGTTGGATCACGTAATACAAATTTATATTTAATCTGAATAGAAATTTCGGGATAAAAATATTTCGGATCCCATCAAAATGTGGGAAATTTTATTGAATTCTGTCTTCAACGGTTGGTTGAAATTATTAGTCGTTGTCCTAGCTAGAAAATGGGATGTAGTTTTAAAAAACTGTAAATGGGTTGTTGTAAATTCCATTAGAATTCAAAAATGGGTTGTACATTCTTATAAAACGCAAATGGGCTATAAGTTCTCTGCCACACACTTGTGGGCCTACTAAGTGACGTGTCCCCTAAAAAAATAAGTTGCCGCGTATGCAAGGCTTTGTCAACTTATTATAATCAACACACGGTTCTAGCAGCAGTGGCCGTTGGATGTCTATCCAACGAATGTCGTGCTTCTTCTTCAATCTCGGATATTCTTAGCTTCGGCCGCCCAAAAAATGATTCCTCCCCCTGACATCTGGGGCGCACCGTTTCGGAGGCTGACATGTGGGTCTACTAAGCTAGAGCGTACCAAGGGCTTTGTCAACTTAGTCAATATAAAAGATTCTATCTTCAATGACCGTACGATGTCCATCCAACGGCCGTAGTGCTTCTTCAACCTCTGGTCTTCTTGGTCCAGCCGCCCAAAGTAGCGCCGGTCGTGCCGCCCGCTCCTGCCTCCCGTGGCCGGCTGTGCTGCCGCGGAGGCCTCACCGCCCCCATACTACTCCCACCGCTGGCCAGGCCATCCCTCCACTCACCCACACCCCCTGTTATTCTGCGGTGACGGCAGCCTCACACCGCAGCCGAACCAGTGAACTCTCGTACTCCTCTCCGCGCGGGCTTCCACTGCTGCGTCTTCCCAGGCTCCGCGTCGTCCCCTTCCTAGGCGTCGCTGTCGTCCACCGCTCTGGTGCTCTCGGCGCGGCGTGGTCAATGACCGACTTCCATCAGAAGAGTACTGTACGTGGAGAGGCTGACAGCTGGGTCCACGGCGGCCGTAAGGAAGCGCCTCCTTATTACACGCAAAATAATTATTCCTCCACCTGACAGCAGGGACCCGCCGGACGGGCCACCTTATTTCACGAAAAAAACGTTTCCCCCCTGACTGCTGGTACCACCGGACAGGCCACCGTATTTCGCGAAAAAACGTTCCCCCCACTGTTAGCTCGGACCCACCGGAAGTGCCTCTTTATTACGCACAAAAAAAATGAATACTCCCCTTGCTAGCTGGGACTCACCTTGATGGGAAGCTGACTTGTGGGCCTACTAAGTTGACGGGGACGGAGAGCTTTGTCAACTTAGTCAATATGAATGATTCTAGCTCTAGTGACCGTACGATGTCCATCCAACGGCCGTAGTGCTTCTTCAACCTCTGGTCTTCTTGCTCCAGCCGCCCAAAGCAGCGCCGGTCGTGCCGCCTGCTCCTGCCTCCCGTGGCCGGCTGTGCTGCCGCAGAGGCCTCACCGCCTCCATACTACTCCCACCGCTGGCCAGGCCATCCCTCCACTCCACTCACCCACACCCCCTGTTATTCTGCGGCGACGACAGCGCAGCCGAACCAGTGAACTCTCATACTCCTCTCCGCGTGAGCATCCACTGCCGCGTCTTCCCCGGCTCTGCGTTGTCCCCTTCCTAGGCCTTGCCGTCGTCCACCGCCGTGGTGCTCTCGACGCGGCGTGGTCAATGTGGTCAACGACCGAATTCCATCAGAAGAATACTGTACGTGAAGAGGCTGACAGCTGGGTCCACGGCAGCCGCAAGGAAGTGCCTCCTTATTATGGGAAAAATAATTATTCCTCCACCTGACAGCAGGGACCCACCGGACGGACCACCAGTATTTCGTGAAAAAATGTTTGCCCCTGACTGCTGGGACCCACCGGACAGGCCACCGTATTTCGCGAAAAAAACGTTTCCCCGGCTGTCAGCTCGGACCCACCGAAAGTGCCTCCTTATTACGCACAAAAAAATGAATACTCCCCCGGCTAGCTGGGACCCACCTTGGTGGGAGGCTGTCTTGTGGGCCTACTAAGTTTACGGGGCGAAGGGCTTTGTCAACTTAGTCAATATGAACGATTCTAGCTCCAGTGACCGTCCGATGTCCATCCAACGGCCGTAGTGCTTCTTCAACCTCTAGTCTTCTTACTCCAGCCGCCCAAAGCAGCGCCGGTCGTGCCACATGCTCCTGCCTCCCGTGGCCGGCTGTGCTGCCGCGGAGGCCTCACCGCCCCCTACTATTCCCACCGCTGGCCAGGCCCTGCGGCGACGGCAGCCTTACACCGCAGCCGAACCAGTGAACCCTCGTACTCCTCTCCGCGCGGGCTTCCACTGCCGCGTCTTCCCCGGCTCCGCGTCGTCCCCTTCCTAGGCCTCGTTGTCGTCCACCGCCGTGGTGCTCTCCGCGCGGCGTGGTCAACGTGGTCAAGGAACGACTTCCATCGGAAGAGTACTGTACGTGGAGAGGCTGACAGCTGGGTCCATGACCACATCCCAGTTTTTTTGTGATTTGCCAATTAAGTCGCTTTGTCAGGCCTGTTGGGCTGCAAATCTTTCAAGACGAGGAGAGCTTTTCATTCGGCTGGCCGAGAAAATGGCCCATCAGTAATGAGAAATGGGCTGTACATTTTTAAAACACATCAAACCGGCAATTAGTTTCAAATATTTTTTTTTCATTTCAAGATTTTAAATTACATTAATTTTTATGCGTGGAGAATTTGTTGGATTTTATATTGATATACATTTATTTTTAAAATCAGTTTGAATGTGAGTTAAAATTTCGGGATTTAAAATAATTCGGACCGCACCGAAATATGCAAAAATTCGTATAATTTTTTAACCGTGGCCACAATATGTGCTGTAATGCTAACAAAAAGAATATGGGCTCCAAAGAAAACCTTAAGAATTAGCAAATGGGCTGTAAATTATTAGAAATAATGGAAGATGGGCTGTATACTGTTTTCCACAGATTTGAGGCTTTCCTAAAAAAAGGTTGACGCACAAGCAGTGACAGTTGGATGTCCATCCAACGGCCGTCGTGCTTCTTCAATCTCTACTCTTCCTGCTCCAGCCGCTCAAACAAGCACCAGCGGGACTGCCTGCTCCCTCCTCCCCGCGGCCAGCTGTGCTGCCGCGCAGGCCTCACCGCCCCACCGTACTCCCATTGCTGGCCTAGCCATCCCTCTACTCACCCACACCTGCTGTTATTCTCCGGCAACGACAGACGAAGCAGTAAACCCTCGTTCAGTCGTACTCCCCTCCGTGTGGGAAACAACTGCTGAGTCTTCCCTGCCACCATGTCGTTCCCTTCCTAGGCCTCGCCGTCGTCCACCACCCTGGTGCTCTCGGCGCGGCCTGGTCAACGTGGTCAACGACCGACATGCATCTAAAGTGGACTGTACGTGGAGAGGCCGACAGCTGGGTCCACGACCACACGCAAGGAAATGCCTCCTTATTACGCGCAAAATAATGATTCGTCCACCTAACATCAGGGACCCACCGAAAGGGCCTCAGTATTTCACAAAAAAAACGTTACCGCCGCTGACAGCTCGGACCCACCAGCTATATCTTCGCACGCAAGGAAGTGCCTCCTTATTACGCACAAAAAAATGAATACTCCCCCTGTTAGCTGGGACCCAGTATAGTGGCAGGCTGACTTGTGGGCCTACTAAGTTGACGGGGACGGAGGGCTTTGTCAACTTAGTCAATATGCACGATTCTAGCTCCAGTGACCGTACGATGTCCATCCAACGGCCGTAGTGCTTCTTCAACCTCTGGTCTTCTTGCTCCAGCCGCCCAAACCAGCGCCGGTCGTGCCTCGTGCTCCTGCCTCCCGTGGCCGGCTGCGATGCGGCGGAGGCCTCATCGCCCCCTACTACTCCCACCATTGGCCAGGCCATCCCTCTACTCACCCACACCCCCTGTTATTCTGCGGCGACGACAGCCTCACACCACAGCGAACCAGTGAACCCTTGTACTCCTCTACGCGTGGGCATCCACTGCCGCGTCTTCCCCGGCTCCGCGTCGTCCCCTTCCTAGGCCTCGCCTTCGTCCACCGCCCTGGTGCTCTCAGCGCGGCGTGGTCAACGTGGTCAAGGAACGGCTTCCATCGGACGTGGACTGTACGTGGAGAGGCTGACAGCTGGGTTCACGGCCACAGCAAGGAAGTGCCTCCTTATTACGCGCAAAATAATTATTCCTCCACCTGACAATGGGGACCCACCGGACGGGCCACCATATTTTGCGAAAAAAACGTTTCCCCCCTGACTGCTGGGACCCACCAGCTACACCTCGCACGCAAGGAAGTGCGTCCGGGCAAAAAAAAAAACGATTCGCCCCCCTGACTGCTGGGACCCACCAGCTACATCTTCGCACGCAAGGAAGTGCGTCCGGGCAAAAAAAACCAAAACGATTCGCCCCCCTGACTGCTGGGACCCACCAGCTATATCTTGGCACGCAAGAAAGTGCCTGACAGCCGGGACCCACCTGGTCGAAGCGTACGTAGCTTGTCATTCTGGTCGCGAACGTGTACGTACATATATACTGGTGGATGTAGAGGCGCGCACGTGTCGTAGTAGAGGCGCGCATGTAGCATGTACACGTACGTACAGCGGCGAGGGTGCAAGAAAGAAAATACGACCACGTACGTATATACGGGCAGGGTCTCTAACGCCTATCGCGCATACGTACATGGCTGGGTTGGAACGGAGAAACAGCGTCGTCGTCGTGTTCATGGGGAGCCAACCGGCTAGGTCGGAACGAAATGCGTGGTCGTGTTCATCGGGAGGGCTTGGACGGAAGAGGCGATGGAAACGAGGCCTGGCGTATCGCACAACGGAGGAAACGGCCTTGTGTTCGACCGGCCACATTCGAAACGGGGTCCTGTTGATCGGGAGGGGCCTGGCGTACCGCAAAACGGAGGAAACGGACCTCCTACGGTCAAAACGGGGGTCCTGTTGATCGGGAGGGGTGTAGCGTACCGCAAAACGGACGAAACGAACTTGTGTTGGAGCGCTACGGTCGAAACGGGGGTCCTGTTCATCGGGAGGGGTGTGGCGTACCGCAAAATGGATGAAACGGACTTGTGTTGGAGCGCTATATGGTTGAAACGGGGGGGGGGGGGGGGGAGGGGGGGGGAGGGTTATGGCGTACCGTAAAACGGGACTCCACGGGATACTGTTCATCTCCACTGTCGACCTACTCCAGCCTCCACGGGCTACCATCGACCTCCTCCAGCCTCCATGGGCTCCTGTTCATCCAGCCTCCACCACGCGCTACTCCACCGGCTACTGTTCAACCACCCCTCCGCACGGGCACCCCTCCACCGTCTACTGTTCATCCAGCCCTCCACACCACGGGGTCCTGTTCAACCACCCCTCCACGGCCACCCCTCCACCGTCTACTGTTCATCCAGCCCTCCACACCACGGGGTCCTGTTCAACCACCCCTCCACGGCCACCCCTCCACCGTCTACTGTTCATCCAGCCCTCCACACCACGGGTTCCTGTTCATCCAGAGGCAACGCCACCGTTCACTGTTCATCCAACCCCTCCCCCCCGCAACACTCACTGTTCATCCCAGAGGCAGCATCGATCGGCTTCAGTTAGCAGCAGTAGCGAAGGAATCGCTCCATCAGGTTCAGTTAACAGCCATCGATCGATCGCTCGGGTTCAGTAAAGCGTAGCCTGCAGTGCAATCGCTCGGGTTGAGTTAGAGCCCAAAGCCTCGCTCGGCTTCAGTTAGAGCCAACACCTCGCACACACGCTCATACGTACGAGAGAAACACGCATCGCTCTCCCACCATAACCGGCAACTCCCCAAAATTTTCCTCCCCCTCGCTTCTACCACGGTTTTTTCCATCATGCATGACCCAAAGAATGTCATGCAGCTGCGTCTCCGGCCCGCCCAGGACGAAAAGCCCATTTTCTGCCATGATTTTTTGTCATAGAAGTAGGAGCCCACCACATCTATGATGATACCGGGTTTTGTCACAATTATCGTCATAGAAGTGTCATATGTATGACAGAAATTTTTTTCGTTCGGCCCAAAATGTCATGGATGTGTTTTTTTGTAGTGTAGAGTTTCCCCTATGGCCGCCGCCCCTCCCCTAGGGAACCCTAGGGCGCCTCCCCCTCCTCCCTTCCCCCTATATATAGTGAGGGAGAGAGAGGGCAGCTGCACCCTTCCCTTGGCGCAGTCCTCTCCCTCCTCGAACACCTCCTCCTCCTCCGTAGTGCTTGGCGAAGCCCTGTCGGAGAACCACGAGCTCCATCACCACCAAGCTGTCGTGCTGCTGGAGTTTTCCCTCAACTTCTCCTCTCCCCTTGCTGGATCAAGAAGGAGGAGACGTCCCCGGGCTGTACGTGTGTTGAACGCGGAGGCGCCATCCGTTCGGCGCTTAGATCGAAATCGACCGCGATCTGAATCGCTGCGAGTACGACTCCACCAACCCCGTTCTTGTAACGCTTCCACATCGCGATCTTCAAGGGTATGAAGATACACTCATCCTCTCCCTCTCTTTTTGCTAGAATCTCCATAGATTGATCTTGGTAATGCGTAGAAAATTTTGAATTATTGCTACGTTCCCCAACATTGACACGGTGAAATGGTTTTGACAACGTTGACTATTAACTGGGTAGTGCCACGTCATCTTTTAACTCCTCCAGCAAAATCCCACTCTAAAAAAATGATAGTACATGCGTGCCGCTTCTTGCGAAAGGAAAAAAAAGACTCTCCTCTCTCTCTCTCTCTCTCTCTCTCTCTCTCTCTCTTCCACATCAAGGGCGATGATGCTCCAGATGTCCCCTCCTCACCATGCCAGGAGCACCCCTCCCACCTCAACCCGCTCCTCGTCCACGGGGAGGAGGCACCGCTACTTGCGGGCTTATTGGCGTGCTCCTTGCCCCCACTCTAGGTCCCTATTCTCGCACACCACCCTCTCCGTCTGCACTCCAACTCTCCCAGTAGCTGATCCAGCTGAGAAAGACACAAAAAATCACAAGAGCCACAACCGGTTAATTACTCAATTGTGATGATCTATCAATTCCGGGGACGGTCACCTTGCACTCACTGTCAACAGCGACAAGGAGGCACACGGGAAAGGTGATGAAGGCGACTATCCACACCATGGCCTTGCAAGAGCATCGACAACCGGATGGCAACCACGACTAGGTGTCGGTACCCTGATCCTCGCTACTCCCTCGCATACATCCTCCGAGCTGGGAGGCGTGCACACTTATTATCTCCGTTGGTGGAGCCTGGTTTAGAGGCAAGGTGATTCGAGGCGGCTCCGGCAGTTAAAATCAGAGACACGAGCACTTGCTGGAGCCGAGAGGAGCAGAGGTGATCTATGGAAGCGACATGGTTTCTCCTAGCCCGAGCTACTATGCTATGGAATGGATGGGCCTAGCCTCTGCGCATATCTAGCCGATCACAGAGATGAGCTCCGGGAACTTGCCCACGCAATCGATGACATCAAAAGAGTGGGATAATTTGTGCCCCCCCCCCCCCCCCCCGCGGTGCTTACAGATTATCCGGACACCATTTCCTGGCCGCCTTCGGAGGTGTTCTATGTCGGCTCGACATACCATGCTCTGTGTCATAGGCCTTCTATTGCTTGGGCATCACCACTATGGAAAGTGCCCTTGCCCTAGAAGATCAAAATATTTCTTTGGCAATTGTTGAGGGATTGCCTTTCATCCAGGACGGAGGTGATCAAGAGACATGACCCAGGGAATGGCATGTGCCTTGTGTGTGGCCCCCCGGAGACGGGGACCAACATCCTCTTCTCTTGCATTGCGGCTAGGTTTCCTTGGAGTTTTGTTTGTGAGACTCTAGGGCCTGATTGGGAGGCCCTGGACCCGGCTGGGTTCATTCAAACCAGAGCCAACCAGGCTGGTACGAGGAGACACCTCTTTTGGTTTGTGTTTGTTGCGTTAGCTTGCACTTTATGGACGACACATGCTAAGATGGTAATTGAGAGAGACTTTCTTTGAAAGGCTTCTCACCCGGTCTTCAAATTCCGGACGTTTTTGTAGCACTGGCACCAGTTGTTAGGCAACGCGACCAAGAGCGGCTGGGACTAACGATGAACACACTGCATGATGTTGCTCACCACCTTGCCTTGTAGCAGCCGCCCTGAGTCTGCGGCCACTTGATGGTCTTTTTTCTCTATTTCTTTTATACTTTCCTTAGGCGTGTTTGAATTGATGCCCCAGCGGGATCCTCTTTTGCGTGAACTTGTAACTCTTGTATGGACATGGTGTTGACTTTATTTAAAAAGCGGGGTAAGAGGATCTATAGCCGCCCACCACAAACCGTCCCCAAACGCCCGGCGGACGCCCTGGTCATTGATCGGTCGAAAAAACCGACCCAGATGGACGTCTCAAACTGGTCTCAAACGCCCGAGCTGACCGGCACCCGTCATATCCAACCCAAATCTTGGGCGGATACGGGGCGGCCAGGACGCGACCGCCCATTCGGAACTGACAGCCTGACCCCCACAAAAGGTGAACCAACAATCCCCTTTCGACCTACCCCTTTTCACTTGCTCCTCTGCGCCGTACGTCTGCTCCCTTGCACTGGACTGCACCTTGCCTTCTATGTGTTCGACACATCATGATTAAAAAAATCAGGCAGCCATCAATGTTTCCTTTGTGAAGGATATAGATCATGATTATTAATCTTCTCTGAGAAGATTAATAGTGACAGTCTATATCCTTAACAAAGGGTGCAATGATCGATGACAGAAACTTATCGCTTCTGGACGATGCGGCTATTTAAGCCGGTCACCTCGCTCCTCACATGGCGAGGTTAGACTAAACCCCGAACCCCGCCGGCCCAATATGGATATGAAAAATCTTAAGTACGAGCAATTTATTTGGTGCTTATTAACAACCCCGTCGGCTTAACACGGACTAAACATCCAAATGATCGACGTGCATGTGTTTGCATGTATTTGATGTTTCAGAAATAGGATTTGTGGTTGCAAATGGCAAAACTTAAGGCCCGCCAGGTCCGGACGCATACACGGACTTTTGAGGGCCTAAATTTGCTGGTTGGGCTGTAGATGCTCTCAAAACCTATTTCGAGAGATATCTTTCTGGTTTTAGTGTTAGGAGGGAAGACATTTTAGTGTTTATAGTACGTACATGGCAGTTTGTATGTAGGTCTATACTGTAGTACTTATGTGTTAGTAAAACTAAGTTTTTTCCTGTTAAAAATATTGCACATAAATATCTCAACATTATTTCAATTTGATTTCTTAACGGGGAATTCGTCTTTTCGTATATCAACACGGCTGGCAAACGGGGCTAGTAAAAGAATCTTCGCGTTGAAAACGGGGACTAAACCTTTCTCCAAACCCTGGACCTCCGCTTCTGATGGCGGTCACCGCCGGCTGTTCCGACGGTTCGATTCCCCTCTCGGAAGCGCGACGCCACGCGGCGGCGCCGGCACGGCCGCCCAATCTCCGGTTCCCCGTCACGCCCCCGCCCAGTCGTGCAGCCTCGAGGTTGCCGCCGACTAGCCATGACGACGCGGTAGCGGCGGCCCGTGAGATCCCGGTCGCTGTCGCCCTGCTACTCGCCGCCGCAGCCGCGAACGCTGCCATCCCGCCCACCGCGATCGCCGCGTCCGGCGGCTCCATGGGCGGGCGCTCCTCCTCCTCCTCCTCGAGCTCCTCTTCTTCAACATCCAGCAGCTCCTCCTCCTGGTCCTCCTCAACATCCTCCAGCTCGTCCTCCTCAGGACCATCTTGGTACGATTCTTCGACGACTCACGAGTCGGTCGGGACGGCGGCCGCACCACCCCGGGCTGCTGCGGACGTCGACCCCGCCGTACTCGTGCAAGCGTGGCTGATGCTCATCGGCCTCATTCTCCTGGCCGTCGCCGTGTGGCACTACACCCGGCCGAGGAGAACCGTGGTCAAGCTCCAGGTAGGTTCACCTGATATTTTCCCATTCATAAGCGATTGAGGAGTACCTTTTTTGCCTCTGCTTACAAAATCATGATGCTAGTCGATCGGTGGGGTTCATGATGATTTCAGGTTGCGTTGCTGGGCTTGGCAAAGCCGTTTCAGAAGGAACTGAACGAGATTGCTGAGAAGGTGGAGGCTTCTAACCAGCGTTGGTATAAGTTCATATTGACAGGTGATGAATGTGCTTTCTAGGTTTTCAGTCTCTAGCTGTACTTAAGTGTATATGAATATGACTCCTCTGCAATGCATTGACTTCCATGCCTCCTTGTGGAATAGCTTCAGTTTGTTGTTAGATCTAAAAAAATAATCGGATATATACGTTGCCGATTATATGCAAAATATTGGTCATTTACCTGTATAATTATCACTGTGAGACGTTTTTACTGCAAATAATACATCTCGTAGAGATCTACGCTGATATCAGATGTTCATCACTACTACCTTGTTTATCCTGTTCATGTGACTCATTATGCAGAGACCATATGCGCCTTGAACCGTCACAATGATTGCTGCGTCTCTTCAAGCTTATCAGTAAGAAACATATACTGTATACCTCGTGCTGATAAATAATGTCTATGGGGCTCGATGGATCTTCTTGGTTACGACAACTAGGATCTTGCATGAAATCCTCTGTATTTTAGCCCACTTGATCTTGTAATTTTGTTATGTTTCGTTTACGTTAGGCTGATGTCAAAGTTGGAGCTGATTCTTGGGAGGGGCATTTCGATAAAATTTCTCTGGAGGAGAGGAGCAAATTTGATGAAGAAACACTTTACAACTTGGACGGAATCAAGAGGAAGAAAGAGTACTCCAAGAAACCAGATGGCTTCAGCAACGAATATATAGTGGTATATTAACTTCGTCCACCGTAAAATGCTTCCAGAAAAATGGCCTTCCTATTTGATGCGAACTACTTATTGATTTGGACATGTTGGTGATGATAGTTCTTCTCGTAGCCTGATATTCTTGTGTTACAAATGTAAAGTTAAATGTTTGCACATAATGACTTTTGTGATGATTTACAATTTCTTCAGGTAACCATCCTAGTGGCTGCTGATGGAGCACTGAAGTTCGCAGAAATCAAAACACCTGCTGATCTGGTAGCCGTACTGGAAAAACTTAATTCTATACCTACAAGAGAAATCCGGGTATGGAGCATCTTTCCTACTATTTCATAATTCAAAACTGCTTCCAGATCTAATTTCATCTGACATCACTTATGATTAATTTCCTACTTGTTCCTACTATCTTAGGGTGTTAATGTTTTATGGACTCCTCAAGAAGAGAACGACATTCTTTCCGAAGAGAGCCCTGATACCGATCAGGAAAGGGGTAATTTCTAACAAAGTTTTTCTCTTGTTGATTCCTATTTCTAGGTGTAGTGTTTTTCTCCCCTATGCTGCCTACGGATACTAATAGAGTAGGATTGGCCTGTAATCCATACCATACCTTTTTATTTCTCATCAAACGAATGGCATCTTCTTCTGGAAATCCTAGCTATTCTTAGCATGATTTTGGGGAATCTCCTTGCTTCCTAGATAAGCCCTGGTCATTTTTTAAGTGCTATCTCTATAAGTAAAATCATCTAGAGTATATACTGGAAGTGTCCAATCGCGGCAATTATGATGAGGGCTAAACTCCAGTTTTGATTTGGCACTGAGCATCTTTGTCATTTTTTAGCTTAGGATATGAGGCTCGTGTTAGACGCTAGTCATGGATAAACTTGCAAAAAAGACTAGTTCAAATTACTTGTAAAATTATCCTAGGATATGAGGTGGACGAACGCTTGTAAATTACCTTTCTAATTCAAATTACTTGTAAATTATCTTCAGTTCTTCATGAAACCACCAAATTGTTTTTTGCAAGAACACTGTAAGTAATTCATATATGTGCATTAATTAAATCTGTATAGAAGAAACAAATTAGTGCAAGTCCTTGGTTTGCATGGTTTGTAAACTATCATGATCTTCTCACCTTTCTCATACCTCCATGTTTTACATTGAGATATTGAGATGGGAGTTAACCAGTGAAAGAAATAGCGACTATAGCGTTTTGAGCAATGTCTTGCTAAATGAATCAGTGTACAATGTCTCGCTAATAGTGTATTTTAAGGGCCTTGCTATTTTGTCACAACACCTATTTTTTCATTGAAATTAACCCTCTCCATTAAAATTCTGTGGTCGGATTAATTTGATATTACTAATTAGCCATTGTCAACATTTCAGACTTCTATGTCAAAAATTGGGAGTGCTCTACATTATTATTCATTTTCTCGCACTTCACCTATCTACCTGTTTCGAGTAAATAACCAAAAATCATTGCATCTGAGGTCGAGTTTGCAGTGTTAAACACATAATTGTGTCCGGTATTATGTCATGTATTGAAACCGTATAGGAGAGGTTGAGTACTCCTCAAGGATAGCTAGGCGCATAGATATTCTGGTGTAATAACTAGCTAGCTTATCTCTTATCTTTCTATCTTTCTTCTTCATCAAGTTGTATCTCAACCAACTCTTGTACGCGTATCTCAGGCTCGCACCCTGCCTACTTAACACGCAGCACGTCGCCCTGGATCGGGTAAGACGTTTCCGCCAACGCACATGGTAATCAGAGCCTTCCTACTTCCCATCTAGCCTCCATCTCCACCTGTGTCGAAACCATGTCTTCCTCCTCCGGTGCCGCCCAGTCCAATCTCAATGGGCAGGTCATCGAGAAGCTCTCCCGCACGAATTACGTGCTGTGGCGCACGCAGATCACACCTCAACTGCGTGGCGCCGGTGTCTTCAGCTACATCGACGGCACACTACCGGAGCCGGCCAAGCTCCGCGCCGCCAAGGACAAGGACGGCAAGGACACCTTCGAGCCCAACCCTCTCCACCCTCTTTGGGTCAGGGAGGACCAGCAGGTGCTCGGCTTCCTCCTCAGCAACCTCTCCAAGGAAGTGCTGGTCACGGTGACCACGGTCACCACGGCGAACGCGCTCTGGACGACGCTGGCGGGCATATACTCGTCGCAGTCGCTGAGCCGCGTCAACAACATCCGGACCTCCCTCATCAACGCGCAGAAAGGTACCCAATCAGCCGCCACCTACTTTTCTCACATGCGTGGCCTCGCCAACGAACTGGCCGCGGCGGGCAAGCCGATCCAGGATGATGAACTCATCTCCTATATCCTCCACGGGCTGGATCTGGAGTACCAGCCCCTAGTCTCGGCTCTCGACGTCCGCGTCTCTCCCGCCTCCCTCGACGAGATCTTCGCCATGCTCAGCAACTTCGACCAGCGCATGGCGCAGTTCCACGGTGCGGGCGGCCACTCCTTCAAATTGTCCGCCAACGCTGCAACCCGCGGACGTGGCGGTGGCCGTTCCCGCGGCTCTTCTCGCGGGAGGGGCCGCTCTAGTGGCAGCAGCAACAACGGTGGGCGCTTCAACAACAAGACTCGCCGCGGCGGCGGCGGCGGCGGCGGCGGCTCCGGTCGCTCTCGCCCGGACGTGCCTCGCTGCCAGATATGTGGTAAGCAGGGACACACAGCAAAAGACTGCTGGTACCGCTATGATGAGGACGAGGACAATTCTCAGGATGATGACAAGGTTGCTGCGGCGGCCGACGGCTCCTACGGCATCGACACAAACTGGTATGTCGATAGCGGCGCCACCAACCACATCACCAACGAACTTGAGAAGGTGACCATGAAGGAAAGGTACCGTGGAAAGGATCAAATCCACACGGCCAGTGGAGAAGGTATGCGGATAAATCACATTGGTCATTCAATATTTAGTACCCCTAGTCGCAATATTCATCTCAAGAAAATTTTGCATGTCCCTAGTGCTGCCAAAAGTCTTCTTTCTGTTCACCGAATTGCCTTAGACAATCATGTCTTCCTCGAGTTTCACCCTTATTTCTTTTTGATTAAGGATCAGGAAACGAAGAAAATCCTCTATCGAGGTAGATGTGTTCGAGGACTTTATCCGTTGATCCCGGTGCGTAGAAGATTCAATAAACAAGTCTATGGTGTTACCAAGCTCTCATCAACACGGTGGCATGATAGACTAGGACATGCTTCTTTTTCTCTCGTTGAAAACTTGCTTAGGAGAAATAAGCTCCCGTTTGTGGTTGAGAGACATAATGAAACTATTTGTGATTCGTGCCAAAGAGCAAAAAGTCATCAATTGCCATATCCCATATCTACTAGTGTTTCTACCAAACCGTTGCAACTCATATTTTCTGATGTGTGGGGTCCAGCCCCTACCTCTGTTGGTAGACACTCTTATTACGTTAGTTTTATTGATGACTATAGTAAATTCACATGGATTTATCTCCTTAAGCATAGATCCGAAGTGTTCCAAGTTTTTCAAAACTTCCAAGCTCTTGTTGAACGCAAGTTCGACAGCAAAATCATTGCTGTCCAATCAGACTGGGGGGGGGGGGGAGTATGAGAAGTTAAACTCCTTCTTCCAAACTCTTGGCATATCACACCACGTATCATGCCCTCATGCGCACCAACAGAACGGCTCAGCTGAGCGTAAACACCGTCACATAGTTGAAGTTGGCCTAGCTCTTCTTGCAGGAGCGTCCATGCCTCTCAAATTCTAGGATGAAGCCTTTCTCACAGCTGTCCAACTCATAAACATCCTTCCTAGTCGTGTCATTAACAATGAAACACCACTAGAAAGACTTCTTCATGAAAAACCAAACCATCAATCTCTTCGTGTTTTTGGGTGCGCATGCTGGCCCAATCTTCGTCCCTACAACAAACGTAAACTCATGTTTCGTTCCACCAAATGTGTGTTCATTGGCTATAGAACCCAACACAAAGGTGTCAAGTGTCTCGAGGTCTCCTCAGGACGAGTCTACATCTCCAGGGATGTTGTATTCGATGAAACGCAGTTTCCCTTCTCTGATCTACATCCTAACGCCGGTGCCCTTCTTTGCAAAGAGATTCTTCTTTTGCCCTCACATCTCACCGGTCGTGACCAAGGGGGGAACGATACTGATGATCACTTGTTGACTAATCCTGCTGACATGTTGCATGAGCCTTGTGTTGATGAAACAGGGACAGCACCAAGAAAAACTGGCGAAAAAAATGAAGCAGAAGGAGCAAATCTCGTTCCTTATTTCATGTGTTCCGAAACAGGAGACAAATCCTCCTCGGGATCGGTGCAGCGACAGGAAATCAGATCCGCCTCGGGATCCGTTGCAGCAGACGCAGCAGATGCGGGATCTTCCTCGGGATCCAGCGCAGCAGGCGCGGCTGCGGGTGCTCGCGCCGCAGCGCCCGACCCCACAGGCGCCACGCGGTCGGCTCTCGGTGGGCGCGGCACGGACCCAGCAGCGCGCCAATCTCCCGCTGACAACTGGCGGCGCGTGGATGGCCCGGGCGACGCGCGCTATCGCGGCCAGCCGGTGTACTACAAGCGCCGAGCTGCGGTTGGCTCCACCAACACGGACCCTGGCGCTGCTCCCAGTGATGATTCGCCATCATTGCGCAATGATGGCCCGGGTCAGAGGCATGGATCCTCTGCGGCTTTCCCAGGCGACGCAGTGCAGCCACAAGCCGCAGAAGATCCCTCTAGGACAGCTCGCGCTGCTGCACCCAGGAGATCCTCCTCGGGATCGACTCCGGCTGGAACTCCTGTACCAGAGGCTGGATCTTCTGTGGCTATGAATGAGGCTGCGTCATCACCTAGGTGCACACGACTACAAAAAGGGGTAACAAAACCTGTAGACTACGAACATAGAGTTAAATATGGCTTGATTTGCTCTACAGGAGAACCAGGTGAACCGAACACAGTTGAAGAAGCACTTGAAAGTGAACAATGGAAGAAAGCTATGGATGAAGAGTACATGGCTTTGAAGAAAAACAAAACATGGCACTTGGTTCCTCCACAGCAAGGTAAAAACTTGATTGACTGCAAGTGGGTATTCAGGATTAAAAGGAAATCTGATGGAACCATTGACCGTTACAAGGCTAGACTTGTCGCAAAGGGTTTTAAACAAAGATATGGCATAGACTATGAGGATACGTTTAGTCCAGTTGTAAAAGCTGCTACCATTCGTCTTGTCCTATCTATTGTTGTGTCTAGGGGCTGTAGTCTTAGACAGCTAGATGTACAGAATGCGTTTCTCCATGGTGTTCTGGAAGAGGAAGTGTACATGAAACAACCTCCTGGGTTTATAAGTAAAAGTGCTCCATCTTATGTGTGTAAACTTGATAAGGCCTTGTATGGATTAAAGCAAGCTCCAAGGGCATGGTATGCACGTCTCTGTCACAAGATGCAGACACTTGGCTTTGTTCCTTCTAAGTCTGACACTTCATTGTTTATTTACAACAAGTCCAACACATGCATATTTGTCCTCATCTATGTTGATGATATCAGTGTGACAAGCTCATCTGATGAAGCAATCACAGGGCTCTTGAAGGACTTGAGTGCAGATTTTGCCTTGAAGGACCTTGGAGACTTGCACTTCTTTCTTGGGATTGAGGTAAAGAGGAACACTAATGGACTTCACCTCTCTCAAGAAAAGTATGCAACTGATCTGGTAAAAAAGGCTGGTTTGAAAGATTGTAAGCCTTCTCCTACCCCACTATCCAGCTCAAAAAAACTATCTCTTACAGAAGGGACACTCTTGAATCAAGAGGACAACACAAGGTATAGAAGTTTGGTGGGAGCATTACAATATCTCACTCTTACTAGACCTGACATTTCCTTTGCAGTTAACAAAGTTTGTCAGTTCCTTCATGCACCTACCACTGTCCACCTAACTGCTGCAAAACGCATAGTCAGATATGTTAAACATACCTTGAGCACTGGTCTAAAATTCAGCAAATCATCCTCAACACTTGTTAGTGCATTCTCTGATTCAGATTGGGCAGGATGCTTGGATGACAGAAGCTCAACTGGTGGGTTTGCTGTATTCTTTGGACCTAACTTGATATCATGGTGTGCACGAAAACAAGCCACTGTCTCAAGATCAAGCACATAGGCAGAGTACAAAGCATTGGCAAATGCTACAACAGAGATTATATGGGTTCAGTCTATGTTGAAAGAACTTGGTGTGAAGAATACACAAGCTCCATGTTTATGGTGTGACAACCTTGGTGCTACCTATCTCTCTGCTAATCCAGTTTTTCATGCTAGAACAAAACATATAGAAATTGATTTTCATTTTGTCAGAGAAAGAGTTGCTCAGAAGCAACTTGATATTCGGTTTGTGCACTCCAGAGATCAAGTTGCAGACGGTTTTACAAAGGCATTGCCTGTGCGGAGTTTTGAAGAGTTCAAACGTAATCTCAACTTGACCAAGCTGTGATTAAGGGAGGGTGTTAAACACATAATTGTGTCCGGTATTATGTCATGTATTGTAACCGTATAGGAGAGGTTGAGTACTCCTCAAGGATAGCTAGGCGCATAGATATTCTGGTGTAATAACTAACTAGCTTATCTCTTATCTTTCTATCTTTCTTCTTCATCAAGTTGTATCTCAACCAACTCTTGTACGCGTATCTCAGGCTCGCACCCTGCCTACTTAACACGCAGCACGTCGCCCTGGATCGGGTAAGACGTTTCCGCCAACGCAGATGCAGAAACATCGATTTTCAAAAGTTTTGTAAAAAAAATACCAATAATTATTTTGCAGATGATGACCGCTTGATCCCATTGTAGACATTTCACAATTTAGTAGTCCATTCGTTCCATAATTCTTGCTGTGGTTCTAGTTCAAATCCAAACTAAAACTACAACAAGAAATGAAACAGAGGGAGTAGTTTTTAACTCTAATATGGTACAATTTTTGCCACATAACACTCAAATTCACAGTCAAAATTTGACCAAAACTACGAGGATGGATGCTTATAAACTGAAGGGTAGGGGGACGTGAGAGTACTTCAATGCTCAAGCGGTCATCAAGCAAAGCTTCGTCAGATGCACACAATCAGACCAATTCAAGGAAAGAAGGTAAACATAAACATAAGCAAAAGTTGATAGCAGGCACTAACACACCAAATGCACAATACTGCTAACAAGGCAACATAGTCCCCAAGCTAATAAGAGCAAAGCTTGTCGTCAATGAAACGGCGTCATCTTCCACTTCTGATTCGGGCCGCCGTTGGCCGGGAACAAGATGACGGGCGTCCCGTCGTGCGCCCCGCCGGTTTCAGGCACGCCCTCCGCCGCGTCGAGGACGTATCCGAGGTCGCTGACGCTGCAGATGCAGTGGTACCCTTCCCCAAGATCGCCGCCCCGCGTCCACAGCAGCGCGACGTCCACCGAGTCCGGGCAGTAGCTGACCACCTGAAGCTTCTGGTCACCGTGGGAGCGCCGCAGCGCCTTCCCGGTGGCCTTGTTGACAAGCGCGAACGAGCTGCGCCCCTCCGAGTCCGTCACACGCCCGGTGTTCCGAAAGCTCTGGATCCAAGCCTACATAGAACGAAAAAGCAACTGTGACATGCGATGCTAAATGCAGAGATGACTCGTGGAAGCATGACGGAACTGGCAAGGCAGGAACGAACTTGCGCGTCGTCCTCCAGGTCGGTGCGCACAAGCACAGCGGCGCCGTCGCGAACGGTGAGGCTCAGCTCCTGGTTGCACTCGGACGAGACCCACATGGGCGGCCCACGCCCCGCCGGGCCGGCTCGTCAGAGATCCTCCAGAGCTGGTTGTCGCCGCGGATCCAGCGGAAGAGGATGAGCCGCGTGCCGTCGCGCGGGCCGCCGTACTCAGGGCCGCCCCGCTCGGCGTCGAAGATGTACTCCATGTTGTTCACCATGTGGACGCGGCTGAAGCCGTGGGCCACGTCCCTGCTCTCCGCCCACAGCACCGACTCGTCCAGGTAGCCCGGGTTGAACCGTATCGCTCTCACCTGTAGGGAAAGAGAAATAAACCGAATGGTACTGCTGCACTTGTAAAAATAATTAGATTGACAGCCCGATTGTTGTCTTACCGGCAGATGGTAGCCGAGGGAGTGCTTCAGTGCGTCGCCGGTGGCCTTGTTGACGAGAGCGAACGCCGGGTTGACGGCCTCGTCCTTGACGCCGCCGGCGTACATCACGTCCTTATACCACCGCTGCATCGAACGTAGAGAGAATGCACGGATCAAAGACAGTAGTACACCAGAAGGAGGAGAAAGCGGTTGCGTGGAAACGGTAGGCTTGCCTGGCGATCGTCGCCGGGGTTGGCGGCGGCGAGGACGACTTGGCCGTTGACGAGCGCGAGGCTGTGGCCGTCGGAGGCGCGGCAGTGAATACGGAACGTGTAAGCCATGGCTACGAAATACTGCTGTCGGCGCTCGTGGCGTGGGTCGCCTGCGATGTTACAATCGAACGACTGGCGCATGCCTCGCTCTTTATATTATACTCGTACTATCATGGAAGTCGAATTAAAACTAGCTAGGCACCGTCGTCGTTTGAAATTCCGGAATAAATTGGCGTCACCAACGATTCGTGACCCCGGCCCCAATGCATGGGAAATGTATACCGTCGCTTGCTGAGGCTGGTTGTAATGGGGAGTATCATATACTAGTATCATGCATATGATACTAATGTATGATACTACGTTCCTAATGCATAGTATCATATTTTAGTATCATGTAGTACTCTATTTATTGCCATGCATGACACAGAGTAGCATAGCATTTATTATGATACGGTATCATAATACTACGCCCTCTTTTTCTTCATTTAATACTATGACACCTCATCAAAATTGCCTAGTTGGCATGCATGATACTAGCTATGATACTACCATTACGACCAGCCTGATGGGAAACGGCGAGTCGCACGGTAATTAAACCATGCATGACTAAAGAAATGATGGCGGGAGGGAGTGCCGTTCGATCGAATTCATCTTCTCGGTTGTGGCGGCAGGTCTTCCAGATCGGACGATGGCGGTACTACGGTGTCGTTTCTCTCTTGGGAGCATCGTTTATAGAGCAGCGCTGGAAGACAGAGGCAGGAGGTGGAGCGGCTTCGTCTTGCACGGAGCTTTAGTGGAGCTGTCAAGTCATGCTGACCGACGGGTTACGCTAAGTCATGCCTGGTTGGCAAGTTCTACGCACGACAGATCTTTCAGAGTCTTCGCGTTTGGACGGATGAGCGCAGGGCGGTGGCGCTGTTAGGCGCCGTGGTGGCGTCAACGGATGTCCGGACTAGCAAGGATGATGTGGATCTCTCTCATAAAGATGGATCAGTGGTCCGATGATGATGGCGGCTCCTAAAACGTGTGCATGTGGTGTGCTCTTTAGGTAGGCTGAACCGGATGTTGGTCTCCATATGTTATGTGGATGGATCGGCGACGACACCGATTTTAGATATGGGAAGTGAGAGTACTCCACATTATCGAGTTTATAGGTGTGAGTGGTGGCTTTTGATGGATTGATGTATGTTCTTGTTATATGTTTGTGAAATAATTTATAAAGATGACTGCATGCATCGATCGATGCAGAGGTCGGGGGCTTAACCTCTTTTTCTAAAAAAGAAAAAAACTAGTCATCAGCACACCGTGCAATCCAGTTTCACCAAGTTTAAGCTCACAACGCTTTGCCCTGCACTGACCACTGCAGAAAGCGATCTCTAAGGAAGACAAAACACTGTCTGACTGTCTCTACATCTGGCGACCGATGAAAAGCGATCCTGCTGCCTTAACGCAACCGATGAAAAGGAGAACTCAGTAATCCAATTCTCGGAAACAAACTGGTCTTCCCTACATCTGGCAGGGAAAACCAAACAGTCATTTGCCCAGCAAGCTCTGGAGCTTCCATATGATAGCACATTTTCGGATCCGCTAGTCCTTCACCTAGTATAGGAAAGACTGAAAATGTGAGAATTCAGCTTCTAGCCATACGTTGCATTACTTCAACATCTTTACAGTTACTTCGAATCTAATAAAAATGCTTATGAGATGGGAAATACCTTCAAAACCAAATTGTATGATTGTCTATCTCAAAACTCCTATTCAGCGTAAGCACCAAGTTGTACAGACAGTAAATTTTTTAATCGAGGAGAAGGCAAGTATGGTTAGAAGATATTTATTTTTGATGATAATAATTGTCTTTCAAGACCGTTAAGTTGAAACCAGTCCTGGAACAAGATTATAGGTTAATTTGTAGGCGATCTACACAATAATGGTTGGTGAGACGTTAACATCCAATGTGAACTGGTAAGCGATTATGTGTAGGCCAATTACCATCAATGTGAAGTCATCCTGTGTTTTATGCAATGATGAAGGGATGGAAGACATAACTGATCTATTATTCTCTTGCCCTTTCGGTCAGAATTTTTGGTGGAACATTGGTATTGAATGGAACACTGATATGAGCATACATGATATGATCATTGATGCTAAACAGAGATATCAACTGCCTTTCTTCATGGAAATAATGACTGTGGGCTGTTGGAGTATCTGGAACCAGAGGAATGGATTGATCTTTGAGGATATCCCAAGCTCTATAGATGCATGCAGATTTGACTTCATTAAAACTTTCAAGTTAACCATGCTGAGAGCCAAACCTAGTCTTAATGATGGCATGTCATCCTGGATAGATAACATCTGAATAATCTTTGTATTTCATTTTACTTTGCAACTCTGGTTGCTTCCCCAACAACCATTGTAACTCTGCTTTGTTTTCCTTATAATGAAAAATGACACACAGTAGGGCTTTTGCCTTACTGTATTATGGTAAAAAAAAGTGAAGTGTATTACACTTTTTAAACAACAAACATGCCCAGCACAGTTAAGATTCCCGGGCAAAATTAATTTGACCATATATTATTGAACCAACGCATAAATACCTCTTCTCTTTGGGGCATCTTTACCTGGCAACTGTGTGACCCACTAACAACAATAGTGGGGAGTGAGCCTCGCTCAACTGGTTGGGGAATGCAAACCCAACACCTGAATTCAAATCCTCACGGAAGCAAATTTAGATTCTTATTTATTCCTGAGAACCAAACTTTCCTGGGACTCACGCATTTATCTTTGAGGACTAGGCATGATGCGTAACCGAGATTAAAAATCCTTATACTCATGCGTAGAAGACTATATGCATCCATAATTGGTACAGAGGCTAGAAAAGTGAAATTCTCCCCCCATCTTAATGATGGAACTCCTGTGCAGGCTCCAGGTGTTGGGCTCCGTACCTCCTGCCAAAGTCGGGCTGCGTGTGAGGGACACTGGAGTTTGGAGGTAGGCTGGTGTATGCGGAGTCGCTGGATCTGGTCGGGAATGGCTAGATTTGGACCCCGCAGTGATCGTGCCGCGCTAAGCTTCCTACGACCCCGCGTCTAGCTCTGGTTCCATGCTATGTGTTGGGGAACGTAGTACTTTCAAAAAAATTCCTGCGCACACGCAAGATCATGGTGGTGCATAGCAACGAGAGGGGAGAGTGTTGTCCATGTACCCTCATAGACCGTAAGCGGAAGCGTTAGCACAACGCGGTTGATGTAGTCGTACGTCTTCACGGCCCGACCGATCAAGCACCGAAAGCACGACACCTCCGAGTTCTTGCACACGTTTAGCTCGATGACGTCCCTCGAACTCCGATCCAGCCGAGTGACGAGGGAGAGTTCCGTTAGCATGACGGCATGGTGACGATGATGATGTTCTACCGTCGCAGGGCTTCGCCTAAGCACCGCTACGATATTATCGAGGAGGACTATGGTGGAGGGGGGCACCGCACACGGCTAAGAGATCAATGATCAATTGTTGTGTCTATGGGGTGCCCCCTTCCCCAGTATATAAAGGAGTGGAGGAGGGGGGCGGCCAAGGGGAGGAGGCGCGCCCTAGTGGGGGAGTCCTACTCCCACCGTGAGTAGGACTCCTCCCTTTCCTATTTAGAGAGGGAGAGGGAAGGAAGAGGAAGGAGGGAGGAAGGAAAGGGGGGCCCGGCCCCCCTCCCAATTCGGATTGGGCTTGGGGGGGGGGGCGCCCCCTCCCTTGCTCCTTTCCCCTCCTTTCCACTAAGGCCCATTAAGGCCCGTATACCTACCGGGGGGTTCCGATAACCTCACGGAGCTCCGGTATTGTCCCAATCTCACCCGGAACCTTTTCGGTGTCCAAATATAGTCGTCCAATATATCGATCTTCATGTCTCAACCATTTCGAGACTCCTCGTCATGTCCGTGATCACATCCGGGACTCCAAACAACCTTCGGTACATCAAAACACATAAACTCATAATATAACTGTCATCTAACTTTAAGCGTGCGGACCGTACGGGTTCGAGAACTATGTAGACATGACCGAGACACGTCTCCGGTCAATAACCAATAGCGGAACCTGGATGCTCATATTGGTTCCTACATATTCTACGAAGATATTTATCGGTCAAACCGCATAACAACACACGTTGTTCCCTTTGTCATCGGTATGTTACTTGCCCGAGATTCGATCGTCGGTATCTCAATACCTAGTTCAATCTCGTTACCGGCAAGTCTCTTTACTCGTTACGTAATGCATCATCTCGTAACTAACTCATTAGCTACATTGCTTGCAAGGCTTATAGTGATGTGCATTACCGAGAGGGCCCAGAGATATCTCTCCGACAATCGGAGTGAAAAATCCTAATCTCGAAATACGTCAACTCAACAAGTACCTTTGGGGACACCTGTAGAGCACCTTTATAATCACCTAGTTACGTTGTGACGTTTGGTAGCACACAAAGTGTTCCTCCGGTAAGCGGGAGTTACATAATCCCATAGTCATATGAACATGTATAAGTCATGAAGAAAGCAATAGCAACATACTAAACGATCAAGTGCTAAGCTAATAGAATGGTTCAAGTCAATCACATCATTCTCCTAATGATGTGATCCCGTTAATCAAATGACAACTCATGTCTATGGTTAGGAAACTTTAACCATCTTTGATTCACTAGCTAGTCAAGTAGAGGCATACTAGTGACACTATGTTTGTCTATGTATTCACACATGTATTATGGTTCCGGGTAATACAATTGTAGCATGAATAATAAACATTTATCATGATATGAGGAAATAAATAATAACTTTATTATTGCCTGTAGGGCATATTTCCTTCAGTCTCCCACTTGCACTAGAGTCAATAATCTAGATTACACAGTAATGATTCTAACACCCATGGAGCCTTGGTCCTGGTCATGTTTTGCTCGTGGAAGAGGCTTAGTCAACGGGTCTGCAACATTCAGATCCGTATGTATCTTGCAAATCTCTATGCTCCCACCTGGACTTGGTCCCGGATGGAATTGAAGCATCTCTTGATGTGCTTGGTTCTCTTGTGAAATCTGGATTCCTTTGCCAAGGCAATTGCACCAGTATTGTCACAAAAGATTTTCATTAGACCCGATGCACTAGGTATGACACTTAGATCAGATATGAACTCCTTCATCCAGACTCCTTCATTTGTTGCTTCCGAAGCAGCTATGTACTCCGCTTCACATGTAGATCCCGCTACGACGCTTTGTTTAGAACTGCACCAACTGACAGCTCCACCGTTCAATATAAATACGTATCCGGTTTGCGATTTAGAATCGTCCGGATCAGTGTCAAAGCTTGCATCGACGTAACCATTTACGACTAGCTCTTTGTCACCTCCATAAACGAGAAACATATCCTTAGTCCTTTTCAGGTATTTCAGGATGTTCTTGACCGTTGTCCAGTGATCCACTCCTGGATTACTTTGGTACCTCCCTGCTAAACTAATAGCAAGGCACACATCAGGTCTGGTACACAGCATTGCATACATGATAGAGCCTATGGCTGAAGCATAGGGAACTTCCTTCATTTTCTCTCTATCTTCTGCAGTGGTCAGGCATTGAGTCTGACTCAATTCCACACCTTGTATTACAGGCAAGAACCCTTTCTTTGCTTGATCCATTTTGAACTTTTTCAAAACTTTATCAAGGTATGTACTTTGTGAAAGTCCAATTAAGCATCTTGATCTATCTCTATAGATCTTGATGCCCAATATGTAAGCAGCTTCACCGAGGTCTTTCATTGAAAAACTTTTATTCAAGTATCCTTTTATCCTATCCAGAAATTCTATATCATTTCGAATCAATAATATGTCGTCCACATATAATATTAGAAATGCTACAAAGCTCCCACTCACTTTCTTTTAAATACAGGCTTCTCCAAAAGTCTGTATAAAACCATATGCTTTGATCACACTATCAAAGCGTTTATTCCAACTCCGAGAGGCTTGCACCAGTCCATAAATGGATCGCTGGAACTTGCACACTTTGTTAGCATCCTTTGGATCAACAAAACCTTCTGGTTGCATCATATACAACTCTTCTTCCAGAAATCCATTCAGGAATGCAGTTTGACATCCATTTGCCAAATTTCATAATTATAAAATGCAGCAATTGCTAACATGATTCGGACAGACTTAAGCATCACTACGGGTGAGAAAGTCTCATCGTAGTCAACCCCTTGAACTTGTCGAAAATCTTTCGCAACAAGTCGACCTTTGTAGACAGTAATATTACCATCAGCGCCAGTCTTCTTCTTGAAGATCAATTTATTCTTGATGGCTTGCCGATCATCGGGCAAGTCAACCAAAGTCCCCACTTTGTTCTCATACATGGATCCCATCTCAGATTTCATGGCCTCAAGCCATTTTGTAGAATCTGGGCTCATCATCGCTTCCTCATAGTTCGTAGGTTCGCCATGGTCAAGTAACATGACCTCCAGAATAGGATTACCGTACCACTCTGGTGCGGATCTTACTATGGTTGACTTACGAGGTTCTATAGTAACTTGATCTGAAGTTTCATGATCAACATCATTAGCTTCATCACTTATTGGTGTAGTCGTCACCGGAACCGGTTTCTATGATGAACTATTTTCCAATAAAGGAGCAGGTACAGTTACCTCATCAAGTTCTACTTTCCTCCCACTCACTTCTTTCGAGAGAAACTCCTTCTCTAGAAAGGATCCATTCTTGGCAACAAATGTCTTGCCTTCGGATCTGTTATAGAAGGTGTACCCAACAGTTTCCTTTGGGTATCCTATGAAGACACATTTCTCCGATCTAGGTTCGAGCTTATCGGGTTGAAGCTTTTTCACATAAGCATCACAGCCCCAAAATTTAAGAAACGACAACTTTGGTTTCTTGCCAAACCACAGTTCATAAGGCGTTGTCTCAACGGATTTTGATGGTGCCCTATTTAACGTGAATGCGACCGTATCTAAAGCATAACCCCAAAATGATAGCGTTAAATCAGTAAGAGACATCATAGATCGCACCATATCTAGTAAAGTACGATTACGACGTTCGGACACACCATTACGCTATGGTGTTCCGGGTGGCGTGAGTTGCAAAACTATTCCGCATTGCTTCAAATGTAAACCAAACTCGTAACTCAAATATTCTCCTCCACAATCAGATCGTAGAAACTTTATTTTCTTGTTACGATGATTTTCAACTTCACTATGAAATTCTTTGAAATTTTCAAATGTTTCAGACTTATGTTTCATTAAGTAGATATACCCACATCTGCTCAAATCATCTGTGAAGGTGAGAAAATAACGATACCCGCCGCGAGCTCAATATTCATTGGACCACATACATCAGTATGTATGATTTCCGACAAATCAGTTGCTCGCTCCATAGTTCCGGAGAACGGTGTTTTAGTCATCTTGCCCATGAGGCATGGTTCGCAAGTACCAAGTGATTCATAATCAAGTGATTCCAAAAGTCCATCAGTATGGAGTTTCTTCATGCGCTTTACAGCAATATGACATAAACGGCAGTGCCACAAATAAGTTGCACTATCATTATCAACTCTGCATCTTTTGGCTTCAACATTATGAATATGTGCATCACTACTATCGAGATTCATCAAAAATAGACCACTCTTTAAGGGTGCATGACCATAAAAGATATTACTCATATAAATAGAATAACCATTATTCTCAGATTTAAATGAATAACCGTCTCGCATTAAACAAGATCCAGATATAATGTTCATGCTCAACGCTGGCACCAAATAACAATTATTTAGGTCTAAAACTAATCCCGAAGGTAGATGTAGAGGTAGCGTGCGACGGCGATCACATCGACTTTGGAACCATTTCCCACGCGCATCGTCACCTCATCCTTAGCCAGTGTCCGCTTAATCCATAGTCCCTGTTTCGAGTTGCAAATATTAGCAACATAACTAGTATCAAATACCCAGGTGCTACTGCGAGCTCTGGTAAGGTACACATCAATAACATGTATATCACATATACCTTTGTTCACCTTGCCATCCTTCTATCCGCCAAATACTTGGGGCAGTTCCGCTTCCAGTGACCAGTCTGCTTGCAGTAGAAGTACTCAGTCTCAGGCTTAGGTCCAGACTTGGGTTTCTTCTCTTGAGCGACAACTTGTTTGCTGTTCTTCTTGAAGTTCCCCTTCTTTTTACCTTTGTCCTTTTTCTTGAAACTGGTGGTCTTATTGACCATCAACACTTGATGCTCCTTCTTGATTTCTGCCTCCGCAGCCTTTAGCATTGCGAAGAGCTCGGGAATTGTCTTATCCATCCCTTGCATATTATAGTTCATCACGAAGCTCTTGTAGATTGGTAGCAGTGATTGAAGAATTCTGTCAACGACGCTATCATACGGAAGATTAACTCCCAGTTGAATCAAGTGATTGTTATACCCAGACATTTTGAGTATATGCTCACTAACAGAACTATTCTCCTCCATCTTGAAGTTGTAGAACTTATTGGAGACTTCATATCTCTCAATCCGGGCATTTGCTTGAAATATTAACTTGAACTCCTGGAACATCTCATATGCTCCATGACGTTCAAAATGTCGTTGAAGTCCCGGTTCTAAGTCGTAAAACATGGTACACTGAACTATCGAGTAGTCATCAGCTTTGCTCTGCCAGACGTTCATAACATCTGGTGTTGCTCCTGCAGCAGGTTTGGCACCTAGCGGTGCTTCCAGGACGTAATTCTTCTGTGCAGCAATGAGGATAATCCTCAAGTTACGGACCCAGTCCGTGTAATTGCTACCATCATCTTTCAACTTTTCTTTCTCAAGGAACGCATTAAAATTCAACGGAGCAACAGCACGAGCCATCTATCTACAACACACATAGACAAGCAAAATACTATCAGGTACTAAGTTCATGATAAATTTAAGTTCAATTAATCATATTACTTAAGAACTCCCACTTAGATAGACATCCCTCTAATCATCTAAGTGATCACATGATCCAAATCAACTAAACCATAACCGATCATCACGTGAAATGGAGTAGTTTTCAATGGTGAACATCATTATGTTGATCATATCTACTATATGATTCATGCTCGACCTTTCGGTCTCAGTGTTCCGAGGCCATATCTGCATATGCTAGGCTCGTCAAGTTTAACCTGAGTATTCTGCATGTGCAAAACTGGCTTGCACCCGTTGTATATGGACGTAGAGCTTATCACACCCGATCATCACGTGGTGTCTGGGCACGACGAACTTTGGCAACGGTGCATACTCAAGGAGAACACTTTTATCTTGAAATTTAGTGAGAGATCATCTTATAATGCTACCGTCAATCAAAGCAAGATAAGATGCATAAAAGATAAACATCACATGCAATCAATATAAGTGATATGATATGGCCATCATCATCTTGTGCTTGTGATCTCCATCTCCGAAGCACCGTCATGATCACCATCATCACCGGCGCGACACCTTGATCTCCATCATAGCATCGTTGTCGTCTCGCCAACTATTGCTTCGATGACTATCGCTACCGCTTAGTGATAAAGTAAAGCAATTATAGGGCGATTGCATTGCATACAATAAAGCGACAACCATATGGCTCCTGCCAGTTGTCGATAACTCGGTTACAAAACATGATCATCTCATACAATAAAATATAGCATCACATCTTGACCATATCATATCACAACATGCCCTGCAAAAACAAGTTAGATGTCCTCTACTTTGTTTTTGCAAGTTTTACGTGGCTGCTATGGGCTGAGCAAGAACCGTTCTTACCTACGCATCAAAACCACAACGATAGTTCGTCAAGTTAGTGCTGTTTTAACCTTCTCAAGGACCAGGCGTAGCCACACTCAGTTCAACTAAAGTTGAAGAAACTGACACCCGCCAGCCACCTGTGTGCAAAGCACGTCGGTAGAACCAGTCTCGTGTAAGCGTACGCGTAATGTCGGTCCGGGCCGCTTCATCCAACAATACCGCCGAACCAAAGTATGACAGGCTAGTAAGAAGTATGACCTATATCACCGACAACTCACTTGTGTTCTACTCGTGCATATAACATCAACGCATAAAACCTAGGCTCTGATGCTACTGTTGGGGAACGTAGTAATTTCAAAAAATTTCCTATGCACACGCAAGATCATGGTGATGCATAGCAACGAGAGGGGAGAGTGTTGTCCATGTACCCTCGTAGACCGTAAGCGAGTTAGCACAACGTGGTTGATGTACTCATACGTCTTCACGGTCCGACCGATCAAGCACCGAAAGCACGTCACCTCCGAGTTCTTGCACACGTTCAACTCGATGACGTCCCTCGAACTCTGATCCAGCTGAGTGTCGAGGGAGAGTTCTATCAGCACGACTGCGTGGGATGATGATGATGTTCTACCGCCGCAGGGCTTCGCCTAAGCACCGCTATGATATTATCGAGGAGGACTATGGTGGAGGGGGGGCACTGCACACGGCTAAGAGATCAATGATCAATTGTTGTGTCTATGGGGTGCCCCCCTCCCCCGTATATAAAGGAGTGCAGGAGGGGGCCGGCCAAGGGGAGGAGGCGCGCCCTAGGGGGGGAGTCCTACTCCCACCGGGAGTAGGACTCCTCCCTTTCCTATTTGGAGAGGGAGAGGGAAGGAAGATGAAGGAGGGGGGGGGGCTCCCCTCCCAATTCGGATTGGGCTTGGGGGGGGCGCCCCCTCCCTTGCTCCTTTCCCCTCCTTTCCACTAAGGCCCATTAAGGCCCATATACCTACCAGGGGGTTCCGATAACCTTCCGGAGCTCTGGTATTGTCCCAATCTCACCCGGAACCTTTCCAGTGTCCAAATATAGTCGTCCAATATATCGATCTTCATGTCTCGACCATTTCGAGATTCCTCGTCATGTCCGTGATCACATCCGGGACTCCGAACAACCTTCGGTACATCAAAACACATAAACTCATAATATAACTGTCATCTAACTTTAAGCGTGCGGACCGTACGGGTTCGAGAAGTATGTAGACATGACCGAGACACGTCTCCGGTCAATAACCAATAGTGGAACCTGGATGCTCATATTGGTTCCTACATATTCTACGAAGATCTTTATCGGTCAAACCGCATAACAACATACGTTGTTCCCTTTGTCATCGGTATGTTACTTGCCCGAGATTCGATCGTCGGTATCTCAATACCTAGTTCAATCTCATTACCGGCAAGTCTCTTTACTCGTTATGTAATGCATCATCTCGTTACTAACTCATTAGCTACATTGCTTGAAAGGCTTATAGTGATGTGCATTACCGAGAGGGCCCAGAGATACCTCTCCGACAATCGGAGTGACAAATCCTAATCTCGAAATACGTCAACTCAACAAGTACCTTTGGAGACACCTGTAGAGCACCTTTATAATCACCCAGTTATGTTGTGACGTTTGGTAGCACACAAAGTGTTCCTCCGGTAAGCGGGAGTTACATAATCTCATAGTCATAGGAACATGTATAAGTCATGAAGAAAGCAATAGCAACATACTAAACGGTCAAGTGCTAAGCTAACGGAATGGGTCAAGTCAATCACATCATTATCCTAATGATGTGATCCCGTTAATCAAATGACAACTCATGTGTATGGTTAGGAAACTTTAACCATCTTTGATTCACGAGCTAGTCAAGTAGAGACATACTAGTGACACTATGTTTGTCTATGTATTCACACACGTATTATGTTTCCGGGTAATACAATTCTAGCATGAATAATAAACATTTATCATGTATGAGGAAATAAATAATAACTTTATTATTGCCTCTAGGGCATATTTCCTTCACTATGGTCCACGTCTTACGCTAGTGGTAACTACAAATTTCTGGACTAACTTCCTACGGCTCCACGACGGCGATGGTTATGGAACACTTCGGCGGCGAGATACAAATTATTGACAACAACTTGACGCAGAGGGAAGGTTGAGTAGTGGCGGCAATCGCATCATGTGTACCTGTTGGGATCATGGAAAAGTGTTGGTGAAAATGCATGTGGACTTCGATGGCGGTGCCACTTGAGCATCCAGTCTAGAGCTCCATGGCGAAAGCCTAGGTCAGACCCGAGTGGTTATACCAGGCAATGGCGATGTTTATTTAGTTCGTTACCTTGTTGAAGATATTGCTCGGATATGCTTGGGCTGATTCTTCAGGGTGAAAACCTAGATTCCATCCTTATGATTGGATCAGGTGACGATGGCTAGTGTCGCTCCCTTCCTGAATGTGTTGATGTTGAAGAATTTCGTTGTCTTGTGGAGCCAGCCATTCGCAGTCGAGCTCCAACATCAGACTACTTCCGGGTGGTGCACCACCTTGGTCTTGGGATGATATTTTGTGGATTTTTTTTGATTTGGCGCAATTTATTCTCTGCCGAGATGAATAGCCAGTAGCCCTCAAGGTGTATACCGGCTCAAAGTCCGGTATGCGTCTGAAGGATATAACTGATGATCACAGTAGCCCCTGAGACTCATGTCGATTCACGAAATCGGCCCGAGGATCAAATCCTTGCTTGGTAGCATATGTTTAGGGAATATGCGGTGTTCATTGGTCTTTGAAACTCGAGTCGGGTGCAGTCGGCCGACCTGAGGATCGTAATCTCCCCAGAAACCCTATTTGCACTTTCAATTTTTCTGCATTGAATCGTCAATGCAATAGCCCCCGAGACTTGGATCAGGCAACTTGACCGACCCTAGAATCATATCTCTTCGGGAATTGGTTGAACCTTGTCTTGCGTTTCACCATCGCCGAGTTGCAGCTCGACAGGGAAGATGCTGAACTGTTGCTCAGAAAAGAAATTCCGAGCAGAATTACCATGTAGGACACCTCGACCAAGAGGATTTCCCGCCTCCGAGGTGCAGTTTGGCAGGGAAGATGCCAAGCTAGCTGCAGGTCGAATAAGATCTTTTCTGAGAAAAATTATAACTCCGTACAATCCAGGCTAGTTCCATGGGACTCGTCAGTCGACCTGCAAGACGTCAGCATGAAAATAATTTAGCCATCAACGGTGTGGGTTTTAACATCCCTCAGGACGGCTCCGCGGGACTCGTTGGTCGACCTGCGAGACGTCGGCGTGAAAATAATTTAGCCATCACCAGCGTGGGTTTTAATATCCCTTAGGACTGCTCTTCAAGACTTGTCGGTCACCTGCCAGATGCCGACGTGATTGTTTTTGCTTTAACAGCTCCTTGGTCGGCACTGCGGGACTGTCGATCGACCTAGGAGATGTTGGCGTGGAAAATTTTGCTTTAATTTATCCTTGGATGCTTTCCGTAAGAACAAATGCAAGACACGAAGAGAGTGTTGATTGAGTGCACGAGGAAGCTTGTCTAACCTGCAGGGATGTAGGGGAGGCAATGTCGTTGTTGAGGATTTAGTGGATTTCATCAATACTGCGAGTAACCGGACCGACGGAGGACCAAGATATACATATTGATGTTTCTGGCCAATGTCGTCGCTAGAGGAAGGTTCCACGCTTGGTCTTCGACTCATAGAGGAGGCAAATATTATGGCGGAGCCATGGACAACAAGAAATGGTGTCGGTCCATAGGTGACAGTTTCAATGGTGCTCCTAGCAAGGTCATGGTTGAGGTGAAGGAAACATATGCCACGTTCTCAACTTCCACGAACCCAATAATACATAAGAATTGTGATAGTGAAGGTCATAAACTAAAGACGCAAACTTGCAATGACAACATATTAAGAAACACTTCATAAAACCAATAAGCTTGATTTAGTATTATCTATGCCATGCAACATATAATTTGTTTTTTATCAATAGGGAGAGAACTTCCCGACTCCATTACTCATAAAGAAGCATGATACAATAGAACCATACAACAAAAATAGCAGGTTTCAGAAAAAGGCACCAACATGCCGAACAAAAACCTAAACACAGAAATGCCACTGCAGGCCCACATTTTTTATTATTACGAACTGAAGGACAAAGGGAATCAGGGAATCTAAGAAGGAACTATGGCTAGGATAGTAGGAATTGCAGACTACCCTAGAGCATCCAAAATATATGTTGGGCTCAACATCCAACCAGATGTTTGCTTGACCATTGATGGTGAGTTCAGTCAAAAAAATAAGGTTTGGCTCGCTCGACACCTGTTTGATGTGAGTACACAAGGCATCCATCCTCTCCAACATGCGATCCCCGAAAAAGAGGCGTTCTTTCTTGATTGAGATTAAAATTAGAGACCAGATCTGTTTCATAAATAACCAAATGGCTCCATTAAAAAACAGGTTATTCATGTGCTTCCACAAAGCCCAAAGAACAATAACAATTTTTTTCGAAACGGAGGCAAAATATTTGCCTCATCTCATTAATTAAGAAGAGTTTTGAATTACATGACCAACCGTCCTAGACGGCCCCAAACCGATAAGCCTACTCTCGCGGAATAAGAGAACTCAAACGTTTGGCCCCTGCCAACCCCCAAAGTCTGACCTCCGTCTTGATTCTAGATGTGGTTACATTTGGCATGGAGGACACCTTCCTAAACACTCTTGCATTCCGCTCGTTCCAAATCTCCCATGAAACCAACATGACAAGAGATGCAAGGCCCTTTCTCACATTGCCGTTGATGCCTACCTGAAGGAAATATGCCCTAGAGGCAATAATAAAGTTGTTATTTTATATTTCCTTATTCATGATAAGTGTTTATTATTCATGCTAGAATTGTATTAACCGGAAACTTGATACATGTGCGGATACATAGAGAAAATACCGTTTCCCTAGTAAGCCTCTACTAGACTAGCTCGTTGATCAAAGATGGTTAAGTTTCCTAACCATAGACATGTGTTGTCATTCAAACGGGATCACATCATTAGGAGAATGATGTGATGAACAAGACCCATTCGTTAGCTTAGCATTATAATCGTTCAGTTTTATTGCTATTGCTTTCTTCATATCAAATACATATTCCTTCGACTATGAGCTTATGCAACTCCCGGATACCGAAGGAATGCCTTATGTGCTACCAAATGTCACAACGTAATTGGGTGATTATGAACATGCTCTACAGGTATCTTCGAAGGTGTTTGTTGGGTTGGCATAGATTGAGATTAGAATTTGTCACTCCGAGTATCGGAGAGGTATCTCTGGGCCCTCTCGGTAATACACATCATAAGAAGCCTTGCAAGCAAAGTGACCAATGAGTTAGTTGCAGGATGATGTATTATGGAACGAGTAAAGAGACTTTCTGGAATGAGAATGAACTAGGTATAAAGATACTGACTATCGAATCTCGGGCAAGTAACATACCGATGACAAAGGGAATAACGTATGTTGTCATAATGGTTCGACCGATAAAGATCTTCGTACAATATGTGGGAGTCAATATGAGAATCTAGGTTCCGCTGTTGGTTATTGACCGAACATGTGTCTCGGTCATGTCTACATAGTTCTCGAACCCGTAGGGTCTGCATGATTAACGTTCGATGGCGATATTATATTATATGAGTTATGTGATTTGGTGACCGAATGTTGTTTGAAGTCCCGGATGAGATCACAAACATGATGAGGAGTCTCGAAATGGTCGAGAGGTAAATATTAATATATAGGACGATAGTATTCGGACACCGGAAGTGTTCTGGAGGGTACCAGATACATATCGGGTCACCGGAAGGGTTTCCGGGCACCCCCGGCAAAAGATATGGGCCTTATGGGCCAAGAAGGGACACGCACCAGCCACAAGGGGCTGGTGCGCCCCCACATCTGGGCCGGCCAAGGGGGGAGAAGGATAGAGGGGAAGGGGAAAGGAATAGTAGGAAGTACTACTTCCTTCTCACCCCTTTCCTTCCCTCTCCGGCACTTATGGAAAGAGGGGGGGGGGGGTCGAATTCGGGTGGAACCCCAAGTAGGAATCGGCCTACTTGGGGCGCCCCCCTTGGCTGCTTGTTCCCCCAGACCTATATATACATGGGGGGGGGGTGCTTAGTGATACATCTCCAACGTATCTATAATTTTTGATGTATTCATGCCATGTTTATAATATTTCTACATGATTTTGGTATGATTTGGTTAGAACTAACACGGACTGACGCTATTTTCAGCAGAACTACCATGGTGTTGTTTTTTGCAGAAATAAAAGCTCTCAGAATGCGCTGAAAATCAACAGAGATTTTTTTGGAAAATATAAAAAATACTGGAACGAGAAGTTATCTGAGCGGAGTCTCGTGGGGCCCACAAGGGTGGAGGGCGCCCCCACCCCTCCGGGGCGCCCCCCTGTGCCTCGTGGACTCTTCATGGGGCCCCCTTACTTGTTCTCGATGCCAACCTCTCCTATAAATCCCCAAACCTCCAAAAATAACCTAGATCAGGAGTTCCGCCACCGCAAGCCTCTGTAGCCACCAAAAACCAATCGGGACCCTGTTTCGGCACCCTGTTGGGGACACAAGAGACTCTTTGTTATTTGGTTGCAGGGTTGTTTGAGAGAGACCATCTTCATCCTATGCCTCCCACGGATTGATAAACCTTAGGTCATCCACTTGAGGGAAATTTGCTTCTGTCCTACAAACCTCTGCACTTGGAGGCCCAACAACGTCTACAAGAAGAAGGTTGTGTAGTAGACATCAAGCTCTTTTCTGGCGCCATTGCGGGGGAGGTTAGTGTTTGAAGGTATATCTTTAGATATTGCAAACAAATCTTTTAGTTTCTTGTTTTATCACTAGTTTAGTATATAAAAGAAAACTAAAAAAATGGAATTGAGGGTGCCTCAGATGCTTCATCTTTTTAATGTCTTTTGTGAAAATAAGGATGCCGATACTTGTGCCAAAGTGTTAGAAGAAGAATGCATTAAAATGTTTGGCACTAAATCTTTGAATGACGAGTATGGTTGCAATGTTGTTAGTATGAACTATTTGAATATCCATAGTACTAATGATGATTGCACTAGTCATGATGAAAATGTCTCTTATAAGCATGTTAACTTTTGTGGAGTGCATAGAGTTTGCAAGTACACACCAAATAGGGAAGATAGATTTTGCAAGAGGAATAAGTATTTAGAAACTAAATGGTTGTAAGAAAGGCTAGATGTTTGTGCTGAAGATTTAAATTTTCTTAGCCATCCTTGTGAACTTTGCAATGAACATGGTCATTTAAATATCCAATGCAAATTGTTTCATGATCGAACCGTGTCAAAAAATTGTCATGACTTGATTTCCCTTGCACATCATAATGAACTTAGTTTGCTTCTGGGTTATGAAGAAATGAAATGTATAACTAAGAATATTCCATAATCTCCCCTTGAGACAGTTCTTGATTTTGATCTAGAGGAAATTTATATGTATTGTGCGGTGAATTGCATTGAAAATCCTTATATTGCCAATTACATAAAGACAAGAAAACAAATAGAAGATGAAGAGAATACTAATGAACGGGAAAAGATTTCCCAATATCCTCCTATTCTTTCTTATGATGAATCAGGTAACGAGGAGGAGCTTTCTATTCAACCAATCTTATTAATAAGGAGCTCCAAAAAGAGGACTAAACCCACACATAATGTGGAGAAGAAAAAGAAAAGATGGAAAAGCAAAGGTAAAAAGGTATCCCTCCCAAATGATGTTGCTCCTACTACTCATTGTGATGATGATAATTGCTATAATATTGGTGCTATCCATACTATTAATGATGAGAGTTATTATGCTTATGATATGCAAAGGCCCAAGCTTGGGGATGCTATGTTTGATGAGAATGACATGTTTGAGAATTTATTTGCTGCAATTAATGTTTGTCCCAAGCTTGAGAATTCATTAAACGTAGAATCCCCAAGCTTGGGACAAACATTAATTCCAGCAAATATATTCTCAAATATTTCATCCTCATCAAACATAGCTTCCCCAAGCTTGGGCCTTTTCATATCATAAGCATAATCACTCTCATCATTAATAGCATGGACAACACCAATAGTATAGCAATTATCATCATCAATGAGTAGTGGGAGCAACATCATTTGGGAGGGATACCTTTTTACCTTTGTTGCTCCTCCTTTTCTTTTTCTTTTTCACATAATGTGTGGGCTCAACCTTCTTCTTTGAGCTCCTTATTGATGGGATTGGTTGAATAGAAAGCTCCTCCTCGTTGCCTGATTCATCATAAGGAATAATAGGAGGATATTGGGAAGTCTCTTCCCTTTCATTAGTGTTCTCTTCTTCTTCTATTTGCTTTCTTTTCTTTAGGTAATTGGCAATATAAGGATTTTCAATGCAATTCACCGCACAAAACATATAAATCGTCTCTAGATCAAAATCAAGAAGTTTATAACGGGCAAATTCGGGAAGGTGCTTAATTCAATGATTCATTTCTTCATAACCCATAAGCAAACTAAGTTCATTATAATGCGCAAGGGAAATCAAATCATCACAATTTTTGGACATGATTCGATCATGAAACAATTTGCGTCGGAGATGTAAATGAACACTTTCATTGCAATGTTCACAAGTACGGCCAAGGAAATATAATTCTTCAGCACTCACCCTTAGCCTTTCTTGCAACAATTTAGTTTCTACATGCTTATGCCTCTTTCAATATCTATCTTCTCTATTTGGTGTGTCCATGCAAACCCAATGCTCTCCACAAAAATCGACATGCTTATAGGAGACATTTTGATCATAACTAGTGCAATCATCGTTAGTACTATGGATATTCAAAGAGTTCATACTAACAACATTGCAATCATGATCATCGTTCAGAGATTTAGGATCAAACATTCTATAGATTTCTTCTTCTAGCACTTGAGCACAATTTTCCTTTTCATCATACTCACAAGAGATATTAAAAAGACGAAGAGTATGAGACAAACTCAATTCCATTTTTTTGGTAGTTTTCTCTTATAAACTAAATTAGTGATAAAACAAGAAACAAAAAGATTCGATTGCAAGATCTAAAGATATACCTTCAAGCACTCACCTCCTCGGCAACGGCGCCAGAAAAGAGCTTGATGTCTACTACACAACCTTCTTCTTCTAGACGTTGTTGGGCCTCCAAGTGCAGAGGTTTGTAGGACAGTAGCAAATTTCCCTCAAGTGGATGACCTAAGGTTTATCAATCCGTGGGAGGCGTAGGATGAAGATGGTCTCTCTCAAACAACCCTACAACCAAATAACAAAAATTCTCTTGTGTCCCCAACACACCCAATACAATGGTAAATTGTATATTTGCACTAGTTCGGCGAAGAGATGGTGATACAAGTGCAATATGGATGGTAGATATAGATTTTTGTAATCTGAAAATATAAAAACAGCAAGGTAACTAATGATAAAAGTGAGCACAAACGGTATTGGAATGGTAGGAAACACGGCATAGGGTTCATACTTTCACTAGTGCAAGTTCTCTCTGTTGGGGAACGTAGTAATTTCAAAAAATTTCCTACGCACACGCAAGATCATGGTGATGCATAGCAACGAGAGGGGAGAGTGTTGTCTACATACCCTCGTAGACCGAAGCAGAAGCGTTGATGCAACGTAGAGGAAGTAGTCGTACGTCTTCCCGGTCCAACCGATCCAAGCACCGTTACTCCGGCACCTCCGAGTTCTTGACACACATACAGCTTGATGACGCACCCTGAACTCCGATCCAGCAGAGGTACGGGGAGGAGTTTCGTCAGCACGACGGCGTGGTGACAATCTTGATGTTCAACTGTCGCAGGGCTTCGCCTAAGCACCGCTACAATATGACCAAGGTGTAATATTGTGGAGGGGGGCACCACACACGGCTAAGGAACGATCACGATGATCAACTTGTGTGTCCATGGGGTGCCCCCTACCCCCGTATATAAAGGAGTGGAGGAGGGGAGGGCCGGCCCTCTTCTATGGCGCGCCCTAGGGGAGTCCTACTCCCACCGGGAGTAGGATTCCCCCTTTCCTAGTCCAACTAGGAGTCCTTCCATGTATTAGGAGTAGGAGACAAGGAAGGGGAAGAGAGAAGGGAAGGAAGGAAGGGGTGCGGCCCCTCCCCCTAGTCCAATTCGGACTAGGCCATGGGGGGGCGCGCGGCCTGCCCTAGGCAGCCCCTCTCTCTTTCCCGCAGGGCCCAATAAGGCCCAATACTTCTCCCCGGCGAATTCCCATAACTCTCCGGTACTCTGAAAAATACCCGAATCACTCGGAACCTTTCCAAACTCCGAATATAGTCATCCAATATATCGATCTTTACGTCTCGACCATTTCGAGACTCCTCGTCATGTCCCCGATCTCATTCGGGACTCCGAACTCCTTCGGTACATCAAAACTCATAAACTCATAATATAACTGTCATCGAAACCTTACTTTGTCATCGGTATGTTACTTGCCCGAGATTCGATCTTCGGTATCCAATACCTAGTTCAATCTCGTTACCGGCAAGTCTCTTTACTCGTTCCGTAATACATCATCTCGCAACTAACTCATTAGTTGCAATGCTTGCAAGGCTTAAGTGATGTGCATTACCGAGAGGGCCCAGAGATACCTCTCCGACATTCGGAGTGACAAATCCTAATCTCGAAATACGCCAACCCAACAAGTACCTTTGGAGACACCTGTAGAGCACCTTTATAATCACCCAGTTACGTTGTGACGTTTGGTAGCACACAAAGTGTTCCTCCGGTAAACGGGAGTTGCATAATCTCATAGTCATAGGAACATGTATAAGTCATGAAGAAAGCAATAGCAACATACTAAACGATCGTGTGCTAAGCTAACTGAATGGGTCATGTCAATCAGATCATTCAACTAATGATGTGATCCCGTTAATCAAATAACAACTCTTTGTCCATGGTTAGGAAACATAACCATCTTTGATTAACAAGCTAGTCAAGTAGAGGCATACTAGTGACACTCTGTTTGTCTATATATTCACACATGTATTATGTTTCCGGTTAATACAATTCTAGCATGAATAATAAACATTTATCATGATATAAGGAAATAAATAATAACTTTATTATTGCCTCTAGGGCATATTTCCTTCAGTCTCCCACTTGCACTAGAGTCAATAATCTAGATCACATCACCATGTGATTATCATCAATAGTTCACATCATCATGTGATTAACACCCATAGTTCACATCGCCATGTGACCAACACCCAAAGGGTTTACTAGATTCAGTAATCTAGTTCACATCGCTATGTGATTAACACCCAAAGAGTACTAAGGTGTGATCATGTTTTGCTTGTGAGAGAGTCTTAGTTAACGGGTCTTTCACATTCAGATCCGTTATGTATTTTGCAATTTTTCTATGTCTACAATGCTCTGCATGAAGCTACTCTAGCTAATTGCTCCCACTTTCAATATGTATCTAGATCGAGACTTAGAGTCATCCAGATCGGTGTCAAAACTTGCATCGACGCAACCCTTTACGACGAACCTTTTTTCACTTCCATAATCGAGAAACATATCCTTGTTCCACTAAGGATAATTTTGACCGCTGTCCAGTGATCTACTCCTAGATCACTATTGTACTCCCTTGCCAAAGTCAGTGTAGGGTATACAATAGATCTGGTACACAGCATGGCATACTTTATAGGACCTATGGCCAAGGCATAGGGAATGACTTTCATTCTCTTTCTATCTTCTGCCGTGGTCGGGTTTTGAGTCTTACTCAATTTCACACCTTGTAACACAGGCAAGAACTCTTTCTTTGACTGTTCCATTTTGAACTACTTCAAAATCTTGTCAAGGTATGTACTCATTGAAAAAACTTATCAAGCGTCTTAATCTATCTCCATAGATCTTGATGCTCAATATGTAAGCAGTTTCACCGAGGTCTTTCTTTGAAAAACTCCTTTCAAACACTCCTTTATGCTTTGCAGAATAATTTTACATTATTTCCGATCTACAATATGTCATTCACATATACTTATCAGAAATGTTGTAGTGCTCCCACTCACTTTCTAGTAAATACAGGCTTCACCGCAAGTCTGTATAAAACTATATGCTTTGATCAACTTATCAAAGCGTATATTCCAACTCCGAGATGCTTGCACCAGTCCATAAAAGGATCGCTGGAGCTTGCACATTTTGTTAACACCTTTAGGATCGATAAAATCTCTTGGTTGCATCACATACAACTCTTCTTTAATAACTCCATTAAGGAATGCGGTTTTGTTTATCCATTTGCCAGATTTCATAAAATGCGGCAATTGCTAACATGATTCGGACAGACTTAAGCATAGATACGAGTGAGAAACTCTCATTGTAGTCAACACTTTGAACTTCTCGAAAACCTTTTGCGAAAATTCTAGCTTTGTAGATAGTAACACTACTATCAGCATCTGTCTTCCTCTTGAAGATCCATTTATACAATATGGCTTGCCGATCATCGGGCAACTCCACCAAAGTCCACACTTTGTTCTCATACATGGATCCCATCTCAGATTTCATGGCCTCAAGCCATTTCGCGGAATCTGGGCTCATCATCGCTTCCTCATAGTTCGTAGGTTTGTCATGGTCAAGTAACACGACCTTCAGAACAGGATTACCGTACCACTCTGGTGCGGATCTCACTCTGTTTTACATACGAGGTTCGGTAGTAACTTGATCTGAAGTTACATGATCATCATCATTTGCTTCCTCACTAATTGGTATAGTAGTCACAAGAACAGATTTCTATGATGAACTACTTTCCAATAAGGGAACAGGTACAGTTACCTCATCAAGTTCTACTTTCCTCCCACTCACTTCTTTCGAGAGAAACTCCTTCTCTAGAAAGGATCCATTTATTAGCAATGAATGTTTTGCCTTCGGATCTGTGATAGAAGGTGTACCCAACAATTTCCTTTGGGTATTCTATGAAGACGCACTTCTCCGATTTGGGTTTGAGCTTATTAGGATGAAACTTTTTCACATAAGCATCGCAGCCCCAAACTTTAAGAAACGACAACTTTGGTTTCTTGCTAAACCACAGTTCATATAGTGTCGTCTCAACGGATTTAGATGGTTCCCTATTTAACGTGAATGCAGTTGTCTCTAATGCATGATCCCAGAACGATATTGGTAAATCGGTAAGAAACATCATAGATTGTACTATATCCAATAAAGTACGGTTATGACGTTCGGACACACCATTATGATGTGGTGTTCCAGGTGGCATGAATTTGTGAAACTATTCCACATTGTTTTAATTGAAGACCAAACTCGTAACTCAAATATTTGTCTCCGCGATCAGATCGTAGAAACTTTATTTTTCTTGTTACGATTATTTTTCCACTTCACTCTGAAATTCTTTGAACCTTTCAACTATTTCAGACTTATGTTTCATCAAGTAGATATACCCATATCTGCTCAAATCATCTGTGAAGGTCAGAAAATAACGATACCTGCCGCGAGCCTTAACACTCATCGGATCGCATACATCAGTATGTATTATTTCCAATAAGTCAGTTGCTCGCTCCACTGTTCCGGAGAACGGAGTCTTAGTCATCTTGCCCATGAGGCATGGTTCGCAAGCATCAAGTGATTCATAATCAAGCGATTCCAAAATCCCATCGGCATGGAGTTTCTTCATGCGCTTTACACCAATATGACCTAAACGGCAGTGCCACAAATAAGTTGCACTATCATTATTAACTTTGCATCTTTTGGTTTCAATATTATGAATATGTGTATCACTACGATCGAGATCCAATGAACCATTTTCATTGGATGTGTAACCATATAAGGTTTTATTCATGTAAACAGAACAACAGTTTATTCTCTTACTTAAATGAATAATCGTATTGCAATGAACACGATCAAATCATATTCATGCTCAACGCAAACACCAAATAACATTTATTTAGGTTCAACACTAATCCCGAAAGTATAGGGAGTGTGCGATGATGATCATATCAATCTTGAAACTACTTTCAACACACATCGTCACTTCACCCTTAACTAGTTTCTGTTTATTCTACAACTCCTGTTTCGAGTTACTACTCTTAGCAACTGAACCAGTACCAAATACCGAGGGGTTGCTATAAACACTAGTAAAGTACACATCAATAACATGTATATCAAATATACCTTTGTTCACTTTGCCATCCTTCTTATCCGCCAAATACTTGGGGTAGTTCTGCTTCCAGTGACCAGTCCCTTTGCAGTAGAAGCACTTAGTCTCAGGCTTAGGTCCAGACTTGGGCTTCTTCACTTGAGCAGCAACTTGCTTGCCGTTCTTCTTGAAGTTCCCTTCTATCCCTTTGTCCTTTTCTTGAAACTAGTGGTCTTGTTAACCATCAACACTTGATGTTCTTTCTTGATTTCTACCTTCATCGTTTTCATCATCATGAAAAACTCGGGAATCATTTTCATCATCCCTTGCATACTATAGTTCATCATGAAGTTCTACTAACTTGCTGATGGTGACTAGAGAATTCTGTCAATCACTATCTTATCTGGAAGATTAACTCCCACTTGATTCAAGCGATTTTAGTACCCAGACAATCTGAGTACATGCTCACTAGTTGAGCGATTCTCCTCCATCTTTTAGCTATAGAACTTGTTGGAGACTTCATATCTCTCAACTTGGGTATTTGCTTGAAATATTAGCTTCAACTTCCTGGAACATCTCATATGGTCCATGATGTTCAAAACATCTTTGAAGTCCCGATTCTAAGCCATAAAGCATGGTGCACAAAACTATCAAGTAGTCATCATATTGAGCTAGCCAAACGTTCATAACGTCTGCATCTGCTCCTGCAATAGGTCTGTCACCTAGCGGTGCATTAAGGACATAATTCTTCTGCGCAGCAATGAGGATAAACCTCAGATCGCGGATCCAATCCGCATCATTGCTACTAACATTTTTTCAACACAATTTTCTCTAGGAACATATCAAAATAAACATATGAAAGCAACAACGCAAGCTATTGATCTTACAACATAATTTGCAAAATACTACCAGGACTAAGTTCATGATAAATTTAAGTTCAATTAATCATATTACTTAAGAACTCCCACTTAGACAGACATCTCTCTAGTCATCTAAGTGATCACGTGATCCAAATCAACTAAACCATAACCGATCATCACGTGAGATGGAGTAGTTTTCAATGGTGAACATCACTGTGTTGATCATATCTACTATATGATTCACGCTCGACCTTTCGGTCTCCGTGCCCCGAGGCCATATCTGCATATGCTAGGCTCGTCAAGTTTAACCTGAGTATTCTGCGTGTGCAAAACTGGCTTGCACCCGTTGTAGATGGACGTAGAGCTTATCACACCCGATCATCACATGGTGTCTGGGCACGACGAACTTTGGCAACGGTGCATACTCAGGGAGAACACTTCTTGATAATTTTAGTGAGAGATCATCTTAAAATGCTACCGTAAATCAAAGCAAGATAAGATCCATAAAGGATAAACATCACATGCAATCAATATAAGTGATATGATATGGCCATCATTATCTTGTGCTTGTGATCTCCATCTCCGAAGCACCATCATGATCACCATCGTCACCGGCGCGACACCTTGATCTCCATCGTAGCATCGTTGTCGTTTACGCCATCTATTGCTTCTACGACTATCACTACCGCTTAGTGATAAAGTAAAGCAATTACAGGGCGTTTGCATTTCATACAATAAAGCGACAACCATATGGCTCCTGCCAGTTGCCGATAACTTCGGTTACAAAACATGATCATCTCATACAATAAAATATAGCATCATGTCTTGGCCATATCACATCACAACATGCCCTGCAAAAACAAGTTAGACGTCCTCTACTTTGTTGTTGCAAGTTTTACGTGGCTGCTACGGGCTTAAGAAAGAACCATTCTCACCTACGCATCAAAACCACAACGATAGTTTTTCAAGTTGATGCTGTTTTAACCTTCGCAAGGACCGGGCGTAGCCACACTCGGTTCAACTAAAGTTGGAGAAACTGACACCCGCTAGTCACCTGTGTGCAAAGCACGGCGGTAAAACCAGTCTCGCGTAAGCGTATGCGTAATGTCGGTCCGGGCCGCTTCATCCAACAATACCGCCGAACCAAAGTATGACATGCTGGTAAGCAGTATGACTTATATCGCCCACAACTCACTTGTGTTCTACTCGTGCATATAACATGAAACCATAAAACCTAGGCTCGGATGCCACTGTTGGGGAACGTAGTAATTTCAAAAAATTTCCTACGCACATGCAAGATCATGGTGATGCATAGCAACGAGAGGGGAGAGTGTTGTCTACGTACCCTAGGCAGCCCCTCTCTCTTTCCCGCAGGGCCCAATAAGGCCCAATACTTCTCCCCGGCGAATTCCCATAACTCTCCGGTACTCCGAAAAATACCCGAATCACTCAGAACCTTTCCGAACTCCGAATATAGTCATCCAATATATCGATCTTTACGTCTCGACCATTTCGAGACTCCTCGTCATGTCCCCGATCTCATCCGGGACTCCGAACTCCTTCGGTATATCAAAACTCATAAACTCATAATATAACTATCATCGAAACCTTACTTTGTCGTCGGTATGTTACTTGCCCGAGATTCGATCGTCGGTATCCAATACCTAGTTCAATCTCGTTACCGGCAAGTCTCTTTACTCGTTCCGTAATACATCATCTCGCAACTAACTCATTAGTTGCAATGCTTGCAAGGCTTAAGTGATGTGCATTACCGAGAGGGCCCAGAGATACCTCTCCGACATTCGGAGTGACAAATCCTAATCTCGAAATACGCCAACCCAACAAGTACCTTTGGAGACACCTGTAGAGCACCTTTATAATCACCCAGTTACGTTGTGACGTTTGGTAGCACACAAAGTGTTCCTCCGGTAAACGGGAGTTGCATAATCTCATAGTCATAGGAACATGTATAAGTCATGAAGAAAGCAATAGCAACATACTAAACGATCGTGTGCTAAGCTAACTGAATGGGTCATGTCAATCAGATCATTCAACTAATGATGTGATCTCGTTAATCAAATAACAACTCTTTGTCCATGGTTAGGAAACATAACCATCTTTGATTAACAAGCTAGTCAAGTAGAGGCATACTAGTGACACTCTGTTTGTCTATATATTCGCACATGTATTATGTTTCCGGTTAATACAATTCTAGCATGAATAATAAACATTTATCATGATATAAGGAAATAAATAATAACTTTATTATTGCCTCTAGGGCATATTTCCTTCACTCTCAACAATAATAACATAGATAGATCATATAACAATCCCTCAACATGCAACAAAGAGTCACTCCAAAGCCACTAATAGCGGAAAACAAACGAAGAGATTATGGTAGGGTACGAAACCACCTCAAATTTATCCTTTATGTTCTATCTATTCAAGAGTCCGTAGTAAAATAACGTGAAACTATTCTTTCCATTCAACCTATCATAGAGTTCGTACTAGAATAACACCTTAAGACACAAATCAACCAAAACCCTAATGTCACCTAGATACTCCATTGTCACCTCAAGTATCCGTGGGCATGATTATACGATATGCGTCACACAATCTCAGATTCATCTATTCAACCAACACAAAGTACTTCAAAGAGTGCCCCAAAGTTTCTACCGGGGAGTCAAGACGAAAACGTGTGCCAACCAATATGCATAGGTTCGTGGGCAGAACCCGCAAGTTGATCACCAAAACATACATCAAGTGGATCACGTGAATATCCCATTGTCACCACAGATAAGCACGACAAGACATACATCAAGTGTTCTCAAATCCTTAAAGACTCAATCCGACAAGATAACTTCAAAGGGAGAACTCAATTCATCACAAGAGAGTAGAGGGGGGGGGGAGAAACATCATAAGATCCAACTATAATAGAAAAGCTCGCGATACATCAAAATCGTGCCATAGAGAGAACACGAGAGAAAGAGAGATCAAACACATAGCTACTGGTACATACCCGCAGCCCTGAGGGTGAACTACTCCCTCCTCATCATGGAGAGCACCGGGATGATGAAGATAGCCACCGGTGAGCGATCCCCCTCCGGCAGGGTGCCGGAATGGGCTCCCGAGAGGTTTTTGGTGGCTACAAAGGCTTGCGGTGGTGGAACTCCCGATCTATCTTGTTCTTCGATGTTTTTAGGGTATATGGGAATGTATAGGCGAAAGAAGTCGGTCGAGGAACGCTCGAGAGGCCCACGAGACAGGGGGGCGCGCCCAGGGGGTGGGCGCGCCCTCCTATCTCCTGGCCTCCTCGAAGCTTCCCTGGCTTGTACTCCAAGTCTCCCGGATCATGTTCATTCCAAAAATCACTCTCCCGAAGGTTTCATTCCATTTGGACTCCGTTTGATATTCCTTTTCTTCGAAACACTGAAATAGGCAATAAAACAACAATATGGGCTGGGCCTCCGGTTAATAGGTTAGTCCCAAAAGTAATATAAAAGTGCATAATAAAGCCCGTAAACATTCAAAACAGATAATAAAATAGTAGGAATGCTTCATAAATTAAAGATACGTTGGAGACGTATCAGCACGCAAGGTAAACCATTATAAACTCCTAGCTAATTATGCATGGCATGAGCAACTATAATCTCTAATTGTCATTGCGAATATGTTTCATTCATAATAGGCTGAATCAGGAATGATGAACTAATCATATTTACAAACACAAGATAGGTCGAGTTCATACCAGTTTCTCTCATCTCAATCAGTCCATCATATATCGTCATTATTGCCTTTCACTTGCACGGCCGAACGGTGTGGATAATAATAATAGTGCACATGCATTGGACTAAGATGGAATCTGCAAGCATTTAATACAAGGGAGAAGACAAGGTAATATGGGCTTTTGATTAAATCAATAATAATGCAAATGAGAGCCACTCAACATTTCCATCATGGTCTTCTCCTCTCGACCCCCAAAGAAAAGAAAAGAAATAAAACTATTTACACGAGAAAGCTCCCAACAAGCAAAAGAAGAATGAAAAATCTTTTTGGGTTTTCTTTTAATTACTACTACTAGCATGGAAAGTAGACTAGCTATTTTTTTTTGGTTTTTCTTAAGGTTTTTCAAACACACAAGAAGAAGACTTAGAAAAGAAAATAAACTAGCATGGATAGTACAACGAAAAAGTATGAGCACCGACAACTAAAATGAGTGTGTGAACATGAATGTAATGTCGGTGAGAAATACGTACTGCCCCAAGCTTAGGCTTTTGGACTAAGTTGGTCTATGGCCACGGCTGGCCTGGCGGATATCCAAAGTTGTAACTGGGGTCGTACTGAGATGCAGCCGCTACTACCCGACGAGCTATAGATTGGAGGAGAGCTGCCTCCGTCCTCCTTTCATACTCGTTCGCCTCCTCCCTGGTTATAACATATCTCCTTTTTGCCTGAAAGTCAAAGAAAGTAGGAGCAGGGAGAGCAATATGGACAGGGCGCTGTCTGTCAAAGATTAGTCGGTACTGAAGGGGCTGTTCATTCCTCTCAATAAACTGATGGCGAACCATAGCATTATAATCTAAATAAACAGGAGGCAACTCTATATCATTTGCATGTATGGGTACATCAAGATAGTTAGCTAAACGAGTTGCATAAATCCCACCAAACAAATCTCCACTTATACTGTTATGATGCAACCTTCGTGCAACAATCGCCCCCAAGTTATATTGTTTATCTCCTAATACCGCACTTTTGAGAACACAAAGATCTGGAACGCACATGTGACTAGCTTCATCTTTACCATTAATGCATCTACCTATAAAGAGAGCAAAATAATGTATGGAAGAAAAATGAATGCTCCCTATGGTAGCTTATGTGATTTCTCTATATTCCCCCATAGTGATACTAGCAAGAAAGTCTTTTTATTCAGATTTGCGAGGTTCACTAAAATTGCCCCACTGCGGGAGTTTACAAGCAGTATTAAAATCTTCTAGGTCCATGATACATGATTTATCATAAAGATCAAACAAAATAGTGTGAGAATTGCGTGAGGATGTGAATTTGAACCTTCTCACAAAGGAATCAGTTAGATAGTAGTATTGGGGGCACTTATCTGACACAAAGCCCTCAAGTTCAACATTACGCACATACACCTCAAATTTCTCCTCAATGCGTGCTTGAATCATAAAATCTTCTGATGGCCATTCACAAGGCCACACTTGAGCTTCCCTCGGTGGTTCATCGTCTGGCTCACGTATTGCGAGCCTTGGTCCTTGCTTCCTTGAGGAACCACCTTGGTATATTTTCCTATGCATTTTTCTTTCTCTGAAAAATTTCTGAAATTTTTAGTGACTCATAATAAAAGTGAACCAAACTCAACAAGATTGATAGCACCTACTCCCACAAATGCCTAGAAGCTAAATCATGCATTAAAACTACTTTTGACCATCTAAATTTGACATGCAAGCTCAAGAACAGGGTCACCTTAATTAGCAGCAGAAATTTGCAATAAATAAAGCACTAGAACAAAAACTAATTGGACCATTGGAGGAGTCACATACCGAAGAACAACCCCCCATAACAGTTTCGTGAATGAAGCTTTGAGCAAGGAGATCGAAAATCACGGCAAAACGAGTTAGAACACGAGTTTGAGTTGTGCGGTGATTTTTTCTGGAGGAAGACGAAGTGTGTGGGTGCAGGAATAAGTGGAGGGGGGCCACGTGGGGCCCACAAGGCAGGGGGCGCCCAGGGGGGCAGGCATGCCCTGGACCCTCGTGGCCAGGTGGTGTGGCCCCCTGATGTGTTCTTAGTGCGAAATATTCTTAAATATTCTACAAAAAATCATATTTCATTTTCAGGACATTTGGAGAACTTTTATTTTCGGGGTATGTTTTATTGCAAGGATAAATCAGAAAACAGACAGAAAAATACTATTTTTACTTTATTTAATCTAAATAACAGAAAGTAAAAGAAGGGTACAGAGAGTTGTGCTTTCTAACTTCATCCATCTCATGCTCATCAAAAGGAATCCACTAACAAGGTTGATCAAGTCTTGTTAACAAACTCATTCCGAATCGCTTGAAACCGGAGAATCTTCGAATAGCACTAAGTTACCTCAACGGGGATATGCATGTCCCCAACAATAAGAGTATCATATTTCTTCTTGACAGTAAGAAGAGGAAATTCAAAACCTCCAATAGTAATCATTGAAATTTTTCCAATACAATTGATACTGTGGACTTGAGGTTGTTTCCTCGGAAAGTGTACCGTATGCTCATTACCATTAACATGAAAAGTGACATTGCCTTTGTTGCAATCAATAACAGCCCCTGCAGTATTCAAGAAGGGTCTACCAAGGATAATTGACATACTATCGTTCTCGGGAATATCAAGAATAACAAAGTCCATTAAAATAGTAACACTTGCAACCGCAACAGGCACATCCTCACAAATACCAACATGTATAGTAGTTGATTTATCGGCCACTTGCAAAGATATTTCAGTTGGTGTCAACTTATTCAAATCAAGTCTACGATATAAAGAGAGAGGCATAACACTAACACCGGCTCCAAGATCACATAAAGCAGTTTTAACATAGTTTCTTCTAATGGAGCATGGTATAGTTGGTACTCCTGGATCTCCTAGTTTCTTTGGTATTCCACCCTTAAAAGTATAATTAGCAAGTATGGTGGAAATTTTAGCTTCCGGTATCTTTCTTTTATTTGTAACTATATCTTTCATGTACTTAGCATAAGGATTCATTTTAAGCATATCAGTCAAATGCATACGCAAAAAAGACAGGTCTAATCATTTCAGCAAAGCGCTCAAAATCCTCATCATCCTTTTTCTTGGATGGTTTAGGAGGAAAAGGCATGGGTTTCTGAACCCATGGTTCTCTTTCTTTACCGTGCTTCCTAGCAACAAAGTCTCTCTTATCATAAGGTTGATTCTTTGATTGTGGGTTATCAAGATCAACAGCAGGTTCAACCTCTACATCATTACTATTGCTAGGTTGAGCATCAACATGAACATCATTGTTAACATCATCACTGGGTTCATGTTCATTACTAGATTGTGTTTCAGCATCAGAAATAGAAATATCATTGGGATTCTCAGGTGTGTCAATAACAGGTTCACTAGAAGTATGCAAAGTCCTATCATTTTTCTTCTTCTTCTTTTTAGAAGGACTAGGTGCACCAACATTATTTCTCTGAGAATCTTGCTCAATTCTCTTAGGGTGGCCCTCAGGATACAAAGGTTCCCGAGTCATTCTACCACCTCTAGTCACAACTCTAACAACATTATCATTTTTCTTATTATTTAATTCATTGAGCAAATCATTTTGTGCTTTAAGCACTTGTTCTGCTTGAGTGGTAACGATGGAAGCATGTTTACTAATAAGTTTAAGTTCACCTTTAACTCTAGACATATAATCACTCAAGTGTTCAATCATATAAGCATTGCGTTTCAATTGTCTACCAACATAAGCATTGAAGTTTTCTTGTTTAACAATAAAATTATCAAAATCATCCAAGCATTGACTAGCAGACTTATAACGAGGAATATCAGCTTCATCAAATCTATAGAGAGAATTTACCTTTACTACCTTTGTCGGGTTATCAAGACCATGTATTTCTTCAGTAGGCGGTAAATTCTTAACATCTTCAGCTTTAATACCCTTTTCTTTCATAGATTTCTTTGCCTCTTGCATATCTTCAGGACTAAGAAATAGAATACCCCTTTTCTTCGGAGTTGGCTTAGGAGTTGGTTCAGGAAGTGTCCAATTGTTTTCATTAGTCAACATATTATTCAATAACAATTCGGCTTGATCAACAGTTCTTTCGCTCAAAACACAATCAGCACAACTATCCAGGTGGTCTCTGGAAGCATCGGTTAGTCCATTATAAAAGATATCAAGTATTTCATTTTTCTTGAGAGGATGATCAGGCAAGGCATTAAGTAATTGGAGAAGCCTCCCCCAAGCTTGTGGGAGACTCTCTTCTTCAATTTGCACAAATTATATATTCCCCTTAAAGCAGCTTGTTTCTTATGAGCGGGGAAATATTTAGTAGAAAAGTAATAAATCATATCCTGGAGACTACGCACACAACCAGGATCAAGAGAATTAAACCATATTTTAGCATCACCCTTTAATGAGAATGTAAATAACTTAAGGATAAAGTAGTAACGATTTTTCCTCGTGAGTGAATAGGGTGGCTATATCATTCAATTTAGTAAGATGTGCCACAACAGTTTCAGATTCATAGCCATAAAAAGGATTAGATTCAACCAAAGTAATTATCTCAGGACCGACAAAGAAATCATAATCCTTATCAGTAATACAGATAGGCAAAGTAGCAAAAGCAGGGTCATATTTCATTCTAGCATTCAGAGATTTTTCTTTCAGCTTAGCTAATAATTTCTTAAGATCATATCTATCATTGCAAGCAAGAAAATCTCTAGCAGTTTCTTCATCCATAACATAACCCTCGGGCACAACAAGCAATTCATATCTAGGGGGAGAATCTTCATCATCACTTTCATCAGTATTATCAGTTTCAATAATTTCGTTCTCTCTAGCCCTAGCAAGTTGTTCATCAAGAAATTCACCTAATGGCACAGTATTATCAAGCATAGAAGTAGTTTCATCATAATCATCATGCATCATCAATAACATGCGACACAGAATTAATAGCAGAAGCAGGTTTAGGTGTCGCAAGTTTACTCAAAACAAAAGGAGAATCAAGTGCAGAGCTAGATGGCAGTTCCTTACCTCCCCTCATAGTTGAGGGATAAATCTTGATTTTCTCGTCTTTCAAGTTCCTCATAGTGATCAGCAGATATAAATTCCAAGTGACTCAAAGAATAGAGCTATGCTCCCCGGCAACGGCGCTAGAAAATAGTCTTGATAACCCACAAGTATAGGGGATCGCAACAGTTTTCGAGGGTAGAGTATTCCACCCAAATTTATTGATTCGACAAAAGGGGAGCCAAAGAATATTCTCAAGTATTAGCAGTTGAGTTGTCAATTCAACCACACCTGGAAAACTTAATATCTGCAGCAAAGTATTTAGTAGCAAAGTAATATGGAAGTAACGGTAACAGTGGCAAAAGTAACAGTAGCAGTTTTGTAGTAATTGTAACAGTGGGAACGGTAAAGTAACTAAGCAAAGATGAATACGTGAAAAGCTCGTAGGCATTGGATCAGTGATGGATAATTATGTCGGATGCGATTCCTCATGTAATAGTTATAACATAGGGTGACGCAGAACTAGCTCTAGTTCATCAATGTAATGTAGGCATGTATTCCGAATATAGTCATACATGCTTATGGAAAAGAACTTGCATGACATCTTTTGTCCTACCCTCCTGTGGCAGCGGGGACCTATTGGAAACTAAGGGATATTAAGGCCTCCTTTTAATAGAGTACCGAACCAAAGCATTAACACTTGGTGAATACATGAACTCCTCAAACTACGGTCATCACCGGGAGTGGTCGCGATTATTGTCACTTCGGGGTTGCCGGATCATAACACATAGTAGGTGACTATTGACTTGCAAGATAGGATGAAGAACTCGCATATATTCATGAAAACATAATAGGTTTAGATCTGAAATCATGGCACTCGGGCCCTGTGACAAGCATTAAGCATAGCAAAGTCATAGCAACATCAATCTTAGAACATAATGGATACTAGGGATCAAACCCTAACAAAAGTAACTCGATTACATGGTAAATCTCATCCAACCCATCACCGTCCAGCAAGCCTACGATGGGATTACCCACGCATGGCGGTGAGCATCATGAAATTGGTTATGGAGGATGGTTGATGACGACGACGGCGACGAATTCTCCTCTCCAGAGCCCCGAACGGACTCTAGATCAGCCTCCCTGAGAGAGATTAGGGCTTAGCGGCGGCTCCGTATCATAAAACGCGATGAATCCTTCTCTCTAATTTTTTTCTCCCCAAACGTGAATATATGGAATTGGAGTTGAGGTCGGTGGAGCCTCAGGGGGCCCATGAGACAGGGGGCACGCCCAGGGGGGCAGGCGCGCCCCCACCCTCATGGACAGGGTGTGGGCCCCTGGTCTTGATTCTTTTGCCAATATTTTTTATTAATTCCAAAAATATTCTCCGTGAAGTTTCAGGTCATTCCGAGAACTTTTATTTCTGCACAAAAATAACACCATGGCAATTCCGCTGAAAACATCGTCAGTCCGGGTTAGTTCCATTCAAATCATGCAAGTTAGAGTCCAAAACAAGGGCAAAAGTGTTTGGAAAAGTAGATACGATGGAGACGTATCGGATCCATGTATGAGAACAAAGTGTGGACTTTGGTGGACTTGCCCGATGATCGGAAAGCCATTGAGAATAAATGAATCTTCAAGAGGAAGATGGACGCCGATGGTAATGTTACTATCTACGAAGCTTGACTTGTCGCAAAAGGTTTTTGACAAGTTCAATAGGTTGACTATGATGAGACTTTCTCACCTGTAGTGATGCTTAAGTCTGTTCGAATCATGTTAGCAATTGCCACATTTTTATGAAATCTGGCAAATGGATGTCAAAACTGCATTCCTTTATGGATTTCTTAAAGAAGAGTTGTATATGACACAACCAGAAGGTTTTGTCCATCCTAAAAGTGCTAACAAAGTGTGCAAGCTCCAGCGATCCATCTGTGGACTGGTGCAAGCATCTCGGAGTTGGAATATACGCTTTGATGAGGTAATCAAAGCATATGATTTTATGCAGATGGTGAAGCCTGTATTTACAAGAAAGTGAGTGGGAGCTTCGTAACATTTCTAATATTATATGTGGACGACATATTGTTGATTTGAAATTATATAGAATTTCTGGAAAGCATAAAAAGATACTTGAATAATAATTTTTCAATAAAAGACCTCGGTGAAGCTACTTATGTATTAGGAATCAAGATCTATAAATATAGACCGAGACGCTTAATATGACTTTCACAAAGCACACACCTTAACAAGATTTTGAAGGAGTTCAAAATGGATCAGTCAAAGAAGGAGTTCTAGCCTATATTGTAAAGTGTGAAGTTGAGTAAGACTCAAAGCCCGACCACGACAGAAGATAGAGAGAGAATGAAAGTCATTCCCTATTCCTCAGCCATAGGTTCTGTAATTATGCCATGCTGTGTACCAGACCTATTGTGTGCCTTGCCAATGAGTTTGGCAAGGGGGTACAATAGTGATGCAGGAGTAGATCACTATACAATGGTCAAAATTATCCTTAGAGGACTAAGGAAATATTTCTCGATTATGGAGGTGATAAAGAGTTCGTCGTAAAGAATTACGTCGAAGCAAGCTTTTACACCGATCCAGATGACTCTGAGTCTCAATCTGGATATGTATTGAAAGTGGGAGCAATTAGTTAGAGTAGCCCCATGCAGAGTATTGTAGACATAGATATTTGCGAAATACATACGGATATGTTGACTAAACCTCTCTCACAAGTAACACATGATCACACCTTAGTACTCTTTGGGTGTTAATCACATAGCGATGTGAACTAGATTATTGACTCTAGTAAACCCTTTGGGTGTTGGTCACATGGCGATGTGAACTATGGGTGTTAATCACATGATGATGTGAACTATTGGTGTTAAATCACATGGCGATGTGAACTAGATTATTGACTCTAGTGCAAGTGGGAGACTTAAGGAAATATGCCCTAGAGGCAATAATAAAGTTGTTATTTTATATTTCCTTATTTAGGATAAATGTTTCTTATGCATGCTAGAATTGTATTAACCGGAAACTTGATACATGTGTGGATACATAGACAAAATACCGTGTCCCTAGTAAGCCTCTACTAGACTAGCTCATTGATCAAAGATGGTTAAGTTTCCTAACCATAGACATGTGTTGTCATCCGATAAACGAGATCACATCATTAGGAGAATGATGTGATGGACAAGACCCATTCGTTAGCTTAGCATTATGATCATTCAGTTTTATTGCTATTGCTTTCTTCATGTCAAATACATATTCCTTCAACTATGAGCTTATGCAACTCCGGGATACCGGAGGAATGCCTTGTCTGCTATCAAACGTCACAATGTAACTAGGTGATTATAAAGATGCTCTACAGGTATCTTCGAAGGTGTTTGTTGGGTTGGCATAGATCGAGAATAGGATTTGTCACTCCGAGTATCGGAGAAGTATCTCTAGGCCCTCTCGGTAATACACATCATACGAAGCCTTGCAAGCAAACTGGTTAATGAGTTAGTTGAAGGATGATGTATTATGGAACGAGTAAAGAGACTTGCCGGTAATGATATTGAACTAGGTATGAAGATACCCATGATCGAATCTCGGGCAAGTAACATACCGATGACAAAGAGAATAACGTATGTTGTCATAACGGTTCGACCGATAAAGATCTTCGTAGAATATGTGCGAGCCAATATGAGTATCTTGGTTCCGCTATTGGTTATTGACGGGAGAGGTGTCTCGGTCATGTCTACATAGTTCTCGAACCCGTAGGGTCCGCACGCTTAACGTTCAATGAAGATATTGTATTATATGAGTTATGTGATTTGGTGACCAAATGTTGTTCGGAGTCCCGGATGAGATCACAAACATGACGAGGAGTCTCGAAATAGTCGAGAGGTAAAGATTGATATATAGGACGATAGTATTCGGACATCGGAAGTGTTCCGGAGGGTACCGGGTACATATCGGGTCACCGGAAGGGTTTCCGGGCACCCCCGGCAAAAGATATGGGCCTTATTGGCCAAGAGGGGACACACACCAGCCATAAGGGGCTAGTGCACTCTCATATATGGGCCCACCAAGGGGGAAGAAGGAAAGAGGGGAAGGGGAAATGAATAGTAGGAAGTACTACTTCCTTCTCCCCCCTTTCCTTCCCTCTCCGGCACTTATGGAAAGGGGGCCCGAATTGGGGTGGAACCCCAAGTAGGAATCAGCCTACTTGGGGCGCCCCCCTTGGCTACCTCTTCCCCCACACCTATATATACATGGGGGGTGCCTAGCACAGACCAGACAATTGCCTAGCCGTGTGCGGCGCCCCCCTCCACCTTTTACACCCTCGGTCATTTCTTCGTAGTGCTTAGGCAAAGCCTTGCGAGGATCACTTCACCATCACCATCACCATACCGTCGTGCTTACGGAACTCATCTACTACCTCGAAAACTTGCTGGATAAAGAAGGCGAGAAGGACGTCACCGAGCTGAACGTGTGCAAAATCGAAGGTGTGGTATGTTCAGTACTTGATCGTTCGAAGGTAGAAGAAGTTCGACTACATCAACCGCGTTGTCAAACGCTTCCGCTTACAGTCTACGAGGATATGTAGACATACTCTTCCCCTCATTGCTATGCATCTGCATGGATAGAGCTTGCGTGAGCGTAGGAATTGTTTTGAAATTGCATGCTCTGTTTCCCAACACTACCATGTGGTGCCACCAATCATTGACGTTGTCAAAGCTACTCCAGTCAGTGACATCCACACCGGTCAAACCCATCCATGTCTTGATCTCCGTCCAAATGTGTAATGTGTATCGACACCGAAAGATGATGTGCGCTGCGGTCTCCGGCTCCCTCTTGCATAATTGGCGTAGGCCGCAGTTTGTCCATCCTCTCCGTTGAAGCTTGTCCGCCGTCCAAACATGGTCTTGAATGATAAGCCAAGCAAAGAGTTTGTGCTTTGGTGGCGCCTAATTGTTCCACATAGCCGGCTTCATTTTTGATGCAGTGGAGTCGTCGAGTTGAGCTTTGTAAGCCGGCGATGCCGTGTATTCACTAGAAGGCAAAAGCTTCCAAATGATATCATCATCCACCCCCTCATTAAGGAAGACCTCTCGCAATCCAACCCAAAGCTCATAGTACTCAAGGATGTGCTGACTTGTGAGCCTAGAATTTGTGTCGATGTTGGCAATCCACTTGTTGAGATCCAAAGCCCTATGGATGGTGTCATTCTTGTGTTTGGAAATCGCAAAAATGGAGGGAGCGATGTCTTTTGGCTTGCGACCCTCAAGCCAAGGGGTGTGCCAGAAAGAGGTCGTTCGTCTGTTTCCAACAGAGATGGAAGTGCACGCATAAAACAGCGTCATGTCCTCTTCATTGCACAGGTGCCCCAAATCAACCCAACCTCTTCCCGCATCCTTCCAAACCAACCAAGGCCATCTGAGCCATAAGGTACGTGTGGATTTTTCCATGTCTAGGATGCCTAGGCCGCCCATGTCCTTGGGCTTACAAACTTTCTCCTATCTTATCTTACATTTGCCCCCAGAAACCTTATCCGTGCCTCCCCAAAGGAAGGCCCGCTACAGCTTGACGATGGACGCCATCATAACTTTGGGCAGCACAAGCGAAATGAGGTGGTGGATGGCATGCGTAGTGATAACCGACTTTACCCACGTGCTCCTCCCAGCCACCGTAATGTACTTTCCCTGGCCAGTCATGATCTTTCTAGCAATCTTATCAAGCAAATGTTGGAAGTCCACAATCTGCAAACTATGAATGGATAGCAAAAGGCCGAGGTATCGCAAGGGGAACTGAGCTCTTACCGCCGGTAAGGCACCCAAAGTCATGTCAAGGTCGACATTGTAGCATCTAATAGGGGCTACCAAACTCTTGTTAATGTTCGTAACTAGGCCGATGAAGTTTCCAAAGCTTTGAAGTATGGTGGCAAGCATATCCACGTCCTCCTTGATAGGCACCAAGAAGGTCACAGCATCGTCCATGTATAGGGAGGTGCGAAGGCGGGCACCACGACCAAGCAATCTGTGAAGGTCTCCATTCTCTGTTGCCATGTCCAAGATTTGCTGGAGGGGGTTAATAGCATGGACAAATAGAAAGCGATACACTGGGTCCCCCTGCCGGAGGCCCTGCCCATGTTGGATAGGGTTGCCGGGAACACCGTTGAGAAGAACCATCGATGTAGACGTCCGAAGAAGGTTCGTCATCCACTCACAAAACCTCGAAGGAAAACCTCTCCTCTGTAACAGGTCGAGAAGATATTCCCGTCTAACTGAATCAAAAGCCTTCTTGATGTCCAACTTGAGCATGAGCGATGGCGTGTTTGTTTGTTGGAGCCAGCGAACATAGTTGCGAACATACATGAAGTTGTCGTGGATGCACCGAGATTCGATGAAAGCACTTCAAGCACGGGAAACGAGGATTTTCATAAAAGGGGTGAGCCTCATCGCCAACACCTTGGCCACAATCTTGGCAACGACATGGATCAAACTGATGGTCCTAAAGTCCGTGATCGCTTCAGCCCCCTCCTTCTTTGGCAAGAGAACCACATTTGCGGAGTTAATCCAGTGAAAGTTCTCCATATGCAAACTCGAGAAGGCGGAGATGACCTTCATAAGATCGTCCTTTATAATTGGCCAGCAGCTCTTGAAGAATGCCCCGCTAAAGCCGCCAGGCCCCGGAGCCTTGTCGCTAGGCATAGCCTTAATGGTGGCTGAGGGAGTCCTGGACTAGGGGGTGTCCGAATAGCCGAACTATCTTTGGCCGGACTCCAAGACTATGAAGATACAAGATTGAAGACTTCGTCCCGTGTCCGGATGGGACTTTCCTTGGCGTGGAAGGCAAGCTTGGCGATACGGATATGTAGATTTCCTACCATTGTAACTGACTCTGTGTAACCCTAGCCCTCTCCGGTGTCTATATAAACTGGAGGGTTTTAGTGCATAGGACGGACAACAATCATACCATAGGCTAGCTTCTAGGGTTTAGCCTCCTTGATCTCGTGGTAGATCTATTCTTGTACTACCCATATCATCAATATTAATCAAGCAGGAGTATGGTTTTACCTCCACCGAGAGGGCCCGAACCTGGGTAAAAACATCGTGTCCCTTGTCTCCTGTTACCATCCGCCTAGACGCACAGTTCGGGACCCCCTACCCGAGATCAGCCGGTTTTGACACTGACATTGGTCCTTTCATTGAGAGTTCCTCTGTGTCGTCACCTATAGGTCCGATGGCTCCTTCGATCAACAACAGCGCGGTCCAGGGTGAGACTTTTTTCCCTGGACAGATCTTCGTATTCGGCGGATTCGCACTGCGGGCCAATTCACTTGGCCATCTGGAGCAGATCGAAAGCTACGCCCCTGGCCATCAGGTCAGATTTGGAAGTTTGAACTATACGGCCAACATTCGCGGAGACTTGATCTTCGACGGATTCGAGCCACAGACGAGCGCGCCGCACTGTCACGATGGGCATGATTTAGCTATGCTTCCGGACAGTGCCCTGGAGGCCGCACAAGAGTCCGCTCTGGCCCTTAGCTCGGAGCCGACTGTGCCGATCGAGGATGGCTGGCTGGACACCTCCTCGGGGGCTGCTACCTCTATGGCGATGGAGCCTAATACCGACCCTGTCCCCTGTGAAGCTCGTGACTCCAAGGTGCCGGACTCCTCTCCGGACCCCGAACCTTCCGCGCCCCTGCCGATCGAATCCGATTGGGCGCCGATCATGGAGTTCGCCGCTGCGGACATCTTTCAGCACTCGCCTTTCGGCGACATCCTGAATTCGCTAAAGTGTCTCTCTTTATCAGGAGAGCCCTGGCCGGATTATGGTCAGGACGGTTGGGATGCGGACGACGAAGAAATTCAAAACCCACCCACCACCCACTTCGTAGCCACTGTCGATGACTTAACCGACATGCTAGATTTCTACTCCGAAGACATCGACGGTATGGACGACGATGCCGGAGACGACCAAGAACCAGCGCCAACAGGGCACTGGAAAGCCACCTCGTCATACCACATATACATGGTGGACATCCCAAAGGATGGGAATGGCGATGGAACAGCGGAGGACGACCCCTCAAAAAAACATCCTAAGCGCCGGCGTCAGCGGCGCCGCTCCAAATCCCGCCACAGCAAGAATGGAGATTCCGGCACCAGAGATAATAACACCCCGGACAGTGCCGAAGACAACCCCCTCTAGCAAGATTCAGCACAGGAGGATGGAGAAGCCAGCCCTCGTGAGAGAGCGGCAGACAAAGAGGTAGAGGACGATAATTACATGCCTCCCTCCGAAGACGAGGCAAGCCTCGACGACGACGAATTTGTCGTGCCTGAGGACCCCGCCGAACAAGAGTGTTTTAAATGCAGGCTTATGGCCATGGCAAGCAGCCTCAAGAAAAAGCAGCAACAACTTGGAGCTGACCAAGATTTGCTAGCCGACAGATGGACTGAAGTCCTTGCGGCCGAATAGTACGAACTCGAACACTCCTCCAAAAGCTACCCCAAACGCAAGCTGCTGCCCTGATTAGAGGAGGAAGCACATAAACCTACATCACCAGCGCACAATACGGCCGACCGGCCACCTCGTGGCCGTGACAGAGAGGCCTCTAGGCCCTCCACTAAAGCAATACCCTGGCGTCGCTCGAAAAGTACGAAATCACGGGGGAACGTGCCGGACTTGTGAGACATATTGGAGGATAAGGCAAGACAAACAAGGTCGATCTACGAATCGTGTGGGCGCCCCATGATACGCGACGACAACCGTCACGCCGGTTACAGCAATCCCGGCCGTGCCGAACACGGTAGACAAAGCTCGTTTGAGCTGCGTCGTGATATAGCCCAATACAGAGGCGCCGCACACCCACTATGCTTCACAGATGAAGTAATGGATCATCAAATCCCCGAAGGGTTCAAACCCGTGAACATTGAATCCTACGATGGCACAACAGATCCTGCGGTTTGGATCGAAGACTATCTCCTTCATATCCACATGGCCCGCGGTGATGATCTTCACGCCATCAAATACCTCCAACTCAAGCTTAAAGGACCAGCTCGGCATTGGCTCAACAGCCTGCCAGCAGAATCAATTGGGTGTTGGGAGGACCTGGAAGCCGCATTCCTCGATAACTTCCAGGGCACATATGTGCGACCACCAGACGCCGATGACCTAAGCCACATAATTCAGCAGCCAGATGAATCGGCCAGACAGTTCTGGACACGGTTCTTAACAAAGAAAAATCAAATCGTCGACTGTCCGGATGCAGAGGCCCTCGCAGCCTTCAAACATAACATCCACGACGAGTGGCTGGCCCGACACCTAGGACAGGAAAAGCCGAAATCCATGGCAGCCCTCACATCACTAATGACCCGCTTCTGTGCGGGAGAGGACAGCTGGCTAGCTCGCAGTAACAACATCGGCAAAAATTCTGGCAGTCCGGACAACAAGGACCACAATGGCAGGTCGTGTCGCAACAAAAACAAACACCGCGCTAACGGCGATAACACTGAGGATACGGTAGTCAACGCCGGATTCAGAGGCTCTAAACCCGATCAGCGGAAAAAGCCATTCAAAAGAACTACTCCGGGCCCGTCCAATTTGGACCGGATACTCGATCGCTCGTGCCAGATACACGGCACCCCCGAAAAGCCAGCTAATCACACCAATAGAGATTGTTGGGTGTTCAAGCAGGTAGGCAAGTTAATCGCTGAAGGCAACGACAAGGGGCTGCATAGCGATGACGAGGAGGAGACACGGCCACCGAACAATAGAGGACAGAAGGGTTTCCCCCCACAAGTGCGGACGGTGAACATGATATACGCAACCCACATACCCAAAAGGGAGCGGAAGCGTGCGCTCAGGGACGTATACGCGATGGAGCCAGTCGCCCCAAAGTTCAATCCGTGGTTCTCCTGCCCGATCACCTTTGATCGAAGGGACCACCCCACCAGCATCGGCCATGGCAGATTCGCCGCATTGGTGTTAGACCCAATCATCGACGGATTTCACCTCACTAGAGTCCTGATGGACGGCGGCAGCAGCCTGAACCTGCTTTACCAGGATACAGTGCGCAAGATGGGCATAGACCCCTCAAGGATTAAAACCACAAAGACGACCTTCAAAGGCGTCATACCAGGTGTAGAGGCCAATTGTACGGGCTCAGTTACACTTGAAGTGGTCTTCGCATCCCCGGATAACTTCCGAAGCGAGGAGTTAATCTTCGACATAGTCCCGTTCCGCAGCGGCTATCATGCACTGCTCGGACGAACCGCATTTGCAAAGTTCAATGTGGTGCCACACTATGCATACCTCAAGCTCAAGATGACAGGCCCTCGAGGAGTCATCACGGTCAACGGAAACACCGAACGCTCTCTCCGAACGGAGGAGCATACAGCGGCTCTCGCGGTGGAAGTACAGAGTAGCCTCTTAAGGCAATTCTTGAGTCCGGCTGTTAAGCGACCGGACACCGTCAAGCATGCCCGGAGTGACCTACAACAAGACCATCTGGCACGTTCCGAGCACGGGTAGCAATGCGGCCCCAACCCCAACCCCAGCCCTCGCGAAATCGCGAGACCAGTACCACGCGTACATCACTACACTCTGGAGATACCATGGGCATAGGGGGAGGGGCATGACCACGACATGCCCAGAGTGCGGATCAACCACACCAGGGGCTCCCAAATTTATCATTCTTTTTTTTTTCTTTCTTTCTTCCTATTCTCAGGACTCCGTTTTCCAGAAGCCCTGTCCGGCAGTAGATCTGCCAAACTCACGATGCAACTGCCAGCGAAGCAGAAAAGCTACGACGAGTATCCAGGTGGTCTCCATTACGAGCATTATACCTGTTTTACATACCATTCCGCAGCCTACCCCTGGAGGGGGACATGTTAAATAGTCCCACCCCTTGCTTATCGCACTATTTGTATCGTTCTGCCTCCATTGCAGTATTTTTTGAATAAACAATGCATCGCTTTTTGCCTATCATTGCATTCCTTTTGAATATATGTTCACTTATGACATGTTGCACCCGTACGCTTTGGTACGGCCAAATACACTAGGGGCTTAAGTTCCCCAAATTATGGTGTGATAAGTCCGAACACTTTCACAAGTGCGGCACCCCGAACTTATAGCATTATATGCATCGGCTCCGAATCATGTCTTGGGTCAATAGTTGGGTTTGCCCGGCTCCCATGTTTTGGTACCTTACGTTCTGTTATATCGGCTAAGGTAGCGCTGGGAGAACCACTGCGATTGTGCCCCAGTTGAGCTGGGTCGAGCACCTCAGTGGAGAAAGCTAAAACTGACCGTCATGATAAGGCGAGAGCTGGTCGCTGTTTGAGAGGTCTTTTCGAGTCCCTAAAGACTTATGCCGCTTAGAGCGAGGAGCCAGCTTTGTCCGCCCCCAGGCGTGGATAGCGCCCCGAATTCGGCCTTCCGAACACTAGGGGCTTTGCCGAAATTTAAAATTATAGAATTCTATGGCTAAGTGAGAGTGTTCAAGCATTATAAGTCCGGTTGCCTTGTTCGTTGTGTTGAGCGCCTCCCTAGAAGGACCCAAAAATGGGAACAAGAGCGCTCAAGTTTATCCCGAACACCCCAGCACTCGTGGCATGGGGGCCGAAGCCAACGACTTGCCATCTCTCAGATTTGATAAACGGCCGCACAGAAGGTAATATTTTAAATTAACAAGCATTGCTTGGCGCATATGAACAAAGTTTTCAGCGCACCGGATAACAAAATGCGAGTCTACTCAAAAATTACATCTTTGGAGCATCACCCGCAATAAGGCGGGCACCCTTTAAGACACCCGTATAATACATCTCGGGCGTGCGATACTCCTTGCCCGGCGGCGGCGCGTCCGTCACAAGGTTCTCAGCGTCCATCCTGCCCCAGTGCACTTTAGCACGTGCAAGGGCCCTATGGGCACCTTCAATGCAGGCGGAGTGCTTGATGACTTCAACCCATGGACATGCGTCCACCAGCCGCCGCACCAGACCGAAGTAGCTCCCAGGCATGGCTTCTTTGGGCCACAGCCGAACTATGAGGCCCTTCATGGCTTGTTCGGCCACCTTGTGGAGCTCGACCAGCTGCTTCAGCTGGTCGCTCAGGGGCACCGGATGTCCGGCCTCAGCATACTGAGACCAGAACACCTTTTTCGTCGAGCTCCCCTCCTCGGCTCTGTAGAACGCGGCAGCATCGGACATGCTACGGGGCAGATCTGCGAACGCTCCTGGAGAGCTCCGAATTCGGGTAAGTAACAAGTAATTCACTTTTACATGCTTGCTTTGCATGAAGAATACCTTACCCGCCGCTATCTTCTTTACTGCCTCGATTTCCTGGAGGGCCTTTTCGGCTTCGGCCTTAGTGGCTTTGGCACTCTCAAGAGCTGACGCGAGCTCAGACTCTTGAGTCTTCGAGTCACGCTCCAAACTCTCGTGTTTTTCCACGAGAGCCTGGAGCTCTTGCCACACCTCCGCCACCCGCGCCTCCTGCTTCTCTCGCTCGGTGCGTTCCGCGGCCGCATTGCGTTCGGCCGCGGAAACCGCCTCCTTCAAGGTCGCCACCTCGTTCGTAGCCCCTGGAATACCCACGTTATTCCTGTCATTTTTTGCAACCAAATCCTTCTCTATAAGGTACAACTTTAATAAGGTGTTACTTACCTTCCTTGTCCTCGAGCTGCTTCTTGGCACGGCCAAGCTCGCTCTCGGACCGCTCGAGGCTCTGCTTCAAGGCATTGACCTCCGCAGTCAGTGTGGCAGAGGTCAGCAGCGCAGCCTGCATTCCCATATTGACGTACTTACGTTAGACTCCTGCGTATATCTTATTAGATCCTCAGTTCGGCTTTTCTTTCCGAACACCGAACTGAGCATCAGGGGCTACTGTCTATGCGGTACCATTGTTACATATCTTAAAATCCTTACCTCAAAGCCTGTTACACTACAGGAATCTGCTACTTTGCTGTCTGCCACGGCGGAAGGCAAAGGCATGGATGGAAGACGGCAAAGACCTTTGCCGTCAGCCGCGGACGGCAAAAGGTGACGGCAAAGTAGGGGACGGCTAAGAGCTGCGTTGCCGTCTGCTTCGGGCATCTGACGGCAAAGGGTCCTTTGCCATCAGCAGCGGACGACAAAGAATATGGACGGCAATAAATGCGCTGTTACTCCGTTAGGTGGTTAACGGCATGCCTTTGCCGTCCGCTGCGGACAGCAAAGCCTTTGCCGTCAGCCACTATAGGCAAACTGACTAAATTGGTCAGCCTCCAGGGAGCACAGTTGCCTGCCACGTGGCCTCTTTGCCGTCCGCTGCTGATGGCAAAGAGCCCTTTGCGGTCGGTGGCAGACGGCAAAGAGCCTGCATATTGTCTCTTTTTTCTGTTTTTTTAATCCAACAATTTTCACAGCAAATATATATGACATATATAGATATATTTAACATCAAACATATCACATATCAAAGTTTCATCAACATAGCAAAGTTTCATCAAGTTCCATCCATATACATTGTTCCATCCATACACATTGTTCCATACACATTGTTCCATCCATACACATTGTTCCTGAGCCTCATGCCGTAAGTTTTGAAGTAGGCGCTTGCACTCCTTCTGGATAACATCTGCTGCCGCCTCCTCGTATCCCTCCTCACACCTGTAGAATGTCTGCAATCAAATGAGACAATATTGATTAGTACAATTAATAACTAGCTAGTTGAAGATTTTTAATTGTGTAAAGGAGAAATTACCCAGAACTTTCTGATCACCATGTCTGCCCTCGTCTTGCAGAAGACACCGTCGATAATCTCACCTGGCGGGGCCGGGGTAGCCAAGTAGTGCTCCCAACTCAATCCAACCTCTAGAAGCCGACCCTCACCAGGCAACGTGACAAACCCCGAAAAGTTTTGCCGAATCAGAACTCCAAGGACAGAGTTGGGCCGGCGGACACTTTCATGGTGGTCCCAACCCCTGCAGCATGACAAGGCCAACGCATTAGTTATTTGAAGAAACGTGAATGCAGAAGGTACAAAAAGATTAAATGCACTTACCTCTCCCCATCAGGGAAAATCAACCACCTCTGCTCGCGGGTCGCCGGCACGGACGGGAGCCGTGTAGCACCACGCTGGTAGACGTTGCCCCCTCCTCCCCCTCCTCCTGAAGACGAGTCGGCTCCCCGCCATCATCAGCATGGCCACTCGGCTCCTCAGGCTGACCCGACCAAGTACCCCATCCAGACGTGTGCTCCTCCGGGGTCTCATGGGCCCAACTCTCGTGGGCCGAAGGCCCGTCGACCCAAGGCTCGTGGGCCGAAGACCCGTGGACCGGAGTCCGTGTAGCCTCCTCTCAGACGAGTCCACCCTAGTAGTCACGTGCTCGGGTGAAACAGCTGGGGGCGGCGGCGAGGAAGGCGCCGTAAGAGCCACCCTACCTCCTCTCCCGCGACCACGTGCTCCACCTCGGCCCTTCTTCTTACCTCGTCCCCTACTGGGCACCGCGGTCGACGAAGAAGGGCCCGGCGGTGTCGCCATACTGTCTAGCAACGCTCGGCGGAGAGGTGCGTGTGGAATGGAAGACCTCACACTACGCGCCGACGAAGGGGCCTCGGCGCGCTCCCGACCAGCCCCCACCATCTGTCAACACCTGCCATGACAAAGAATAAACAAAATTAGTACAACATGAAAAAAAGTACAACATAAACAATTGCACATTTAAAACTACCCGATCAACACAATTATATATGATGTTTTTCATAACCAAATCGAAAAATATATGACCTAACTAATAATTCACAAATATATGACCCCGTTGGCCTCTCGAAGGCCAAAGAACACCTTTTCGGGAGGTGTCGGGGGTCGGGGTGTCGTGCCGGTGTCGGGGTGCCATGTCGGGGTCGGGGTGTCGGGTCGGGGTGCCGTGTCGGTGTCGGGGTCGGGGTGTCGGGTCAGGCTCGGGGTCGGGGTCTCGTTGTCGGCGTCGGGGTCGGGGTCGGGGTCTCGGGGTCGGGGTGTCGGGTCGGGGTGCCGGGTCGGTGTCGGGGTCGGGGTGTCGGTGTCGGGGTCGGGGTGCCGTGTCGGTGTCGGGGTCGGGGTGTCGGGTCAAGCTCGGGGTCGGGGTGCCGGGTCGGGGTCGGGGTGCCATGTCGGTGTCGGGGTCGGTGTGTCGGGTCAGGCTCGGGGTCGGGGTGTCAGTGTCGGGTTCGGGGTCGGGGTCTCGGGGTCAGGGTGTCGGGTCGGGGTGCCGGGTCGGGGTCGGGGTGCCGGGTCAGGCTCGGGGTCGGGGTGTCGGTGTCGGGGTCGGGGTCGGGGTGTCGGGGTCGGGGTTTCAGGGTCGGGGTGTCGTGTCGGGGTGCCGGGTCGGGGTCTTTTTTCCTTTTCTTCTTCTTCCTCTTCTTCCTTTTCTTCCTTTTTTTCCTTCTTCTTCTTCTTCTTCTTCCTCCTTTCCTTTTTCCTCTTCTTCTTCTCCTCCTCTCCTGTTTTTTTCTTCTTCTTCTTCCTCTTCTTCTTTTTTCTTCTCCTCCTCCTCTTCTTCTTCTTCCTTTCCTTTTTCCTCTTCTTCTTCTCCTCCTCTCCTGTTTTTTTCTTCTTCTTCTTCCTCTTCATCTTTTTTCTTCTCCTCCTCCTCCTCTTCTTCTTCCTTTCCTTTTTCCTCTTCTTCTTCTCCTCCTCTCCTGTTTTTTTTTCTTCTTCTTCCTCTTCTTCTTTTTTCTTCTCCTCCTCCTCTTCTTCTTCTTCCTTTCCTTTTTCCTCTTCTTCTTCTCCTCCTCTCCTGTTTTTTTTCTTCTTCTTCCTCTTCTTCTTTTTTCTTCTCCTCCTCCTCTTCTTCTTCTTCCTTTCCTTTTTCCTCTTCTTCTTCTCCTCCTCTCCTATTTTTTTCTTCTTCTTCTTCCTCTTCTTCTTTTTTCTTCTGCTCCTCCTCTTCTTCTTCTTCCTTTCCTTTTTCCTCTTCTTCTTCTCCTCCTCTCCTGTTTTTTTCTTATTCTTCTTTTTCTTTCCTAAAACTAAACTAAACCTAAAACTAAACCTAAATCTAATCTAAACATAAACCTAAAACTAAAAAAACAGAAAAGAAAGGAAAAAACTAAATCTAAACCTAAAACTAAACTAAAACTAAACCTAAAACTAAAACTAAACCTAAAACTAAAACTAAAACTAAATCTAAACTAAACATAAAGTTAAAACTAAAAAAACAGAAAAAAAAAGGAGAGGTAGAGCTCACCTGGGCCGGTGGAGGAGGTGGCCGGTGGAGGAGGGGGGCGGGGCGGCCTGGGGCGGCGGCGCCGGTCCCAGGGCGGTGGGGCGCGGGGGGCCGGGGCGCGGCGACGCCGACATGGCAGGGCGGCGGGGGCGACGGGGCGGGCGGCCGGTGGAGCGACGGCGCCCGGGGCGGTGGGGCGCGGGGGGGCCGGGTCGCCGGGGGGCCCGGGCGCGGCGGCGCCGAGACGGGGCGGGGGCCCGGGGCGACGGGGCGACGGGGCGGGCGGCCGGTGGAGCGACGGTGCCCGGGGCGGTGGGGCGCGGGGGGGCCGGGTCGCCGGGGGGCCTGGGGCGACGGGGCGGTGGGGCGACGGGGCGGGGGACCGGGGTGACGGTGCGTTGGGGCGACGGGGCGGGGGGCCGGTGGGGCGGCGGGGCGGTGGTGCGACCGGGCGGCGGCGAGTGGTGGGGGCGGCGACGCGCGTGTGTGGGAGGGAAACAGAGAGAGGGGGTGGGGCACGCCAGCCGTTTGCTAGGTACGTTTAATCTTTGCCGTCCGCCACCTTTGCCGTCCGCTAATGTGCGCTTTGCCGTCAGCTAGCGCATGGCAAAGAGGGGGGCCATTAAGTATTTTTTAACCAGCTCCTCAGTGGGGCCCCCCTCCCTCTTTGCCGTCGGCTAGCGGACGGCAAAGATTCTTTGCCGTCGGCTAGCAGACGGCAAAGAACAGGCTGATGGCAAAGGCTTTCTTTGCCATCAGCCATTTCTTTGCCGTCTGCTTTCAGGTAGCTGATGGCAAAGAGCTTCTTTGCCGTCCGCTAGCTGACGGCAAAGAGCTGGCAGATGGAAAAGTAGCCGATTCCAGTAGTGTTAAAAGGCTGGCGCAGGCTTCAGTCAGCCCGCTCTTGGCGGACTGAACTTTCTGAATCACCGAACTCATAACAGTGCGGTGCTCCTTGTCGATGGAAGCGCCGTTGAGCGCCTCCAGCAAATTATCCGGCGCCTCCGGTTGGACGGATGTCACCGGCGTCGCTGTCTCGCCCTTCTTACGAAGGGGCCGCCCGCCGGACTCCGGAACCACCAAAGGTTCCGGTGCGGAGTCCGGCCCAAAGTCCGGGAGGTTGCCCTGCGGCACCTCCGGGGCCTCCTCCTCCTGGCTGGTCCCTTTCTGGGACCCCGCCTCGGCGTCGTCTGCATCACGGGGGGAGGAGGCGGTCGGAAGTGAAGCGCTATTCACATCCGACGAACCCAGGGACCCGCTCGACGAAGCGGGAAGGTCATCCTTGGGCGGGCTACATGGGTGAGTTCGGCATTAAAAGACACTATGCAACGAAAGGAAAATCATAAGCTATTCTGGAATCCGGACACTTACGATCTCGCCAGGGGCTTGGCCCTCGAGGGCCACTCCTCTTTGCCGTCGTCGGCGTTGGTGGAACAGTCCGGAGGAAGGGTCCTTCCCTTCTTGGACCCTTCGGCCTCCCCCGTTGGGGAAGCCTTCCTCTTCTTCTCTCCCCCCGCTGGGGGAGAGGCCTCTTTCTTCTCCTCCTCATCTTCGTGGGAGGAGTCCGCCTTGGAGTCATCGGACGATGAGTCCGATAACACCTGGCGTCGGGAACTCCTCCGAGTTCCCGTGGCCTTCTTCTTGGCCTTCTTCTCCGGCACCACGTATGGCGCCGGGGCCAGTAGTCCCAGTAATCGGGCATCCGCTGGGTCTTTGGGCAAGGGAGCTGGGCAGTTGACCTGCCCGGACGTCTTCTGCCAGGCCTGTCAAAGGTAAAGGGAGTTTAGATCCCACATAGAGTCAAACTATGGAAAGCAAGTGTCCCGTAAAGGATAAAACAGCTTACCTCGCCGGCTTGACGCTGCGAGCTGAATCCGCGATCTTCGGTAGCGCACGAGGGAGCCTCGGCGCCCTTGAACAGCACCCTCCAGGCGTCTTCGTACGTAGTGTCGAAGAGCCTGCTCAAGGTTGGGTGATGTGCCGGATCAAACTCCCACAAATTGAAAGCCCGCTGTTGGCACGGGAGGATCCGGCGGATGAGCATGACCTGGATTATGTTGACAAGCTTGAGCTTCTTGTTCATCAGGGTTTGGACGCAGGATTGAAGTCCGGTCAGCTCCTCCGAATCGCCCCATGTCAGGCCCTTCCCTTTCCAGGAGGTGAGCCGTGTGGGGATGCCAGATCTGAATTAGGGGGCCGCTGCCCATTCAGGGTCACGCGGCTCGGTGATATAGAACCACCCCGATTGCCACCCTTTGATGGTTTCCACGAAGGCGCCCTCGAGCCATATAATGTTGGGCATCTTGCCCACCATAGCGCCTCCGCACTCCGCTTGGCGGCCGCCCACTACCTTCGGCTTGACGTTAAAAGTCTTCAGCCATAAGCCGAAGTGGGGCTGGACGCAGAGGAAGGCCTCGCACACGATGATGAACGCCGAGATGTTGAGGGTGAAATTCGGGGCCAGATCATGGAAATCCAGGCCGTAGTAGAACATGAGCCCCCGGACAAATGGATGGAGGGGGAAGCCCAGTCCGCGGAGGAAATGGGGAAGGAACACCACCCTCTCACGGGGCCTGGGGGTGGGGATGAGCTGCCCCTCATCGGGGAGACTGTGCGCAATATCGCTGGACAAATATCCGGCCTTGTGCAGCCTTTTGATGTGCCCCTCCGTGATGGAGGAGGCCATCCACTTGCCTCCCGCCCCGGACATGATTGAAGAAGGTTGAGGTGAGACGTGTGGACTTGGGCGCTGGAGCTCGAGTGCGCGGAGATGGATAAGCAAAGGAGGAAGAAGGCGTAGGTGGAAAGGGTGGATCCTTATCCCCTTATATATGAGCGGACGAAACCATGCGTCCCCACCAGCCCGGTAAAACTCGCTTATCTCCCAAGCGCCACAATCAATGGCGCGGTTGGGTTACCCACGCCCGTATTGATGAGAATCCCAGAATAAGGGGACACGATCTCTGCTTTGACAGGACGTGCCAAGGAGACCGCTTCGCTAAACGCGCTGAGGTGGAACAGTAAAAACAATTCGAATAAAGGCTTGGCCGTGGTGTGACATCATGCCATGAGATACGTCAGCAGATTGAACTTGTGTAAATATTATTCTCTCTACGGTGGTTTGTGGAATTTATTTTGCAGAGCCAGACACTATCCTGGTGTTTAAAATCTTCTATGAATTATTCGGAGGAGGAACCCGCCTTGCAATGCCGAAGACAATATGCGCGCCGGAATCGTCGTCATTGAAGCCTGGTTCAGGGGCTACTGAGGGAGTCCTGGACTAGGGGGTGTCCGGATAGCCGAACTATCTTTGGCCGGACTCCAAGGCTATGAAGATACAAGATTGAAGACTTCGTCCCGTGTCCGGATGGGACTTTCCTTGGCGTGGAAGGCAAGCTTGGCGATACGGATATGTAGATCTCCTACCATTGTAACCAACTCTGTGTAACCCTAGCCCTCTCCGGTGTCTATATAAACCGGAGGGTTTTAGTCCATAGTTCGGATAACAATCATACCATAGGCTAGCTTCTAGGGTTTAGCCTCCTTGATCTCGTGGTAGATCTACTCTTGTACTACCCATATCATCAATATTAATCAAGCAGGAGTAGGGTTTTACCTCCACCGAGAGGCCCGAACCTAGGTAAAAACATCGTGTCCCTTGTCTACTGTTACCATCCGCCTAGACGCATAGTTCGGGACCCCCTACCCGAGATCCGCCGGTTTTGACACCGACAGCGGCAATCACCTCCTTGTCCGTCATCTCATCCCCAAGACTGGACATATCACAATCTATAAAGTGGAGGAGTTGCCAATTGAAGTCCGTGGTTCTGCATGGACCTTTGGTCAAAGTGGTGGTGAAGTGCTGGTACATAATACTCTCCTTATCCTCTTGCTTCGTAAACAAACCAGCCCTGTTGCTCAACTTGTGTATGAAATTCTTGCGCCTCCTCCCATTAATCTTCAAGTGAAAAAAATTTGGTGTTGGCGTCCCCCTCCTTCAAGTTACGGATGTGGGCACACTGGGTTTTTCTGGCCCTCTCAAGAACCGCCAAACTAATGACGTGCCTCTTAAGCCGCTTACAAAGGTCAAACTCCTTCGGCGATAGGGAGTGTGACTCCTGAGCGATGTCCAATCTAAGAATAATTTGAAGTGTCATGTGAAGGTGCAGCCTTGTATTTGAGGAGAAGGCACTACAAGAAATATGTCAACTTATGACCACCACTATTGGTCACTGAAAGGTCACAAATTTCCATTTATGACCTTTTTGTGACCAAAAACAGATGGTCAAAAGTTGGCCGTCATAAACTGACTATAGCGACCTTTCTTCTGGAATGGTCAAAGACGTTTACAACCAAAATATTCCTACTGTGTCGTTTTGGTCACTAGCAACCTCCCCCAGGCCACGTAGGCATCCAGCGTGGCAAGCTGATGTGGCACAAGATTCAGCCCGGTCCAATTCGGTTTTCTACATGGGCCTAGCCCAATAATTCGGCCTTTTAATGTATTTTTTCTTGTTAATTTTTGGTAGCATGGGCTTGGGCCATTAATTCGGCCTTTTTTCTAAGATGCAACCTTTTACAGTCTACTGATTTTTTATTTTCGTCCTTTTTTCTTTGCCACTGGTCCCACCAATCAGATTGGTCCCACTTGTCATGCTTATCACAAAATTGATCCCACACATCAAAAATTTCAAAATCTGCCAAACAAGCATTATAACTTGGACCCCCTTGTCAGGTTTATATTTGACGGGTATTCAAATCACATACACAATCATTATTTCAAACAATGCAAATAGCAAATGAAATTCATCCAAAACAACATAGCATTGGTCTATTACAAATGTTACAGTATACTATAGCCCAGATAAGCCTACTACTGCCTACATTTACAACACATAATATGCTAGTCTTTGTTGATATGCTTCACAACTTCGAACTTGGATTCGCACTTCACCTGTGCAAAAAAAAGAATGAACATATAAGAATAAGAATGTGTACAGGACATCAAACAGTAGCCAATGAGGGATCCAATAACTTATAAGCAAGAATTGACAGCAAATGAGATGGAGGAACATGACCAAATTAAATTGTCGATGTAAGTTGAATAACAGTACATAAATAGTATGACAAGATTTTAATTTTAATTTTAAGTTGAAAAGAAAACATGATTTCAGCGAAATTAAAATTGTCGATGGAGGAACATCGCCAAATTAAACAAGATGGTTGTTCAAGTTTCTATTTGAGTATTCATGGTTACAGTTTGTTATCATCGTCTAAATTCTCCAACATGTGCAATATTAATTAATACAGCTGAATATGCTACCAATGAAGTAAACTCTAAAAGATACAGGCAGGGCTTAATTAACCAACCTTTTCATTCTATAAACACAAACCAAACTCAACGATAAGATGTAAAATTATTACCATATAACCTAGGAAACATACCTACTGTCCACACATTTCATAATGTAAACAGTTAAATACTACAGGAAATAGATTGCTAAGCATTTCTGCCCTTCTTTCAAGCCACCACCAGCATAACACCCTCAGTATAACAAGATCCACACAGACCACCATCTACAGCAACCGTACCCACAAGACAACCAGGGTCAGAGATAGTGAGATTACCTTGACGCCGTAAATCTTAGAAAACAACCATAGCAATAGGACTGCAGCTCATCCTTGACCTTCTCGGACTACAGCTCCGCCAGATGCGGCAGCAACACCTCCGACAACCACAGCAACAGCAGCAGCACCAATAAGGACCTGCGTGATATTTCATATCATCATTACAAAAGAAAAAATTAAGACACAAGCAATCATAATTTCTAACAACAACAATCATCATCAGTTAGGCACATAGTGAGCATGAACAAACAATGAATCTTGCATCCATAGTATCTCCTATCATTTCAATAGTGCAAAATCAGCACACTTCAACATGAGCTCATAAGTTAAGCACTTGAGCCAAAAAAAGAAACACCATCAGACCAAAATACTAAAAAAATTGCACGTTTAATCAGCTAAGCGTACAACAGATTCAGGAGAAGCACATGACACCACAACAAGCACATCAACAGGCAGCAGCTATTGGAGATGATGCTCTAAGCCGGCAACATCGCACAAACACTGGCGACAGCTTAGCCTATATAGCAGGAGCAGTGTCTGCTGACCTACTGCCGAGGAAAACACAATTATCTCGACTCCATACAAACACTATGGAAGCAGACTGCTACAATATAGGCAGCCTGGCCGCCTCATACAAACAAAGAGAGAAGCATAACAAAAGTGCAGAAGTATGTATTACTAAGTAAATGGGTAGACAGTGGAGTGGAACATGCATATAAATTGCACTGGATATGATCACAGATTCATATGAGGTGTGCATATAAATTTTACAGGATAGGATCATAGAATCGCACAACCACTAGGCCTACCAAGCACTTCAACCCAAACTAAAAATAGCAGAACTACATGGGAAGATATTTATGCTGAAATTTTACTAACAGGAGATCATACAGACCTACTTCAGTACTGATTTGTGTATATATAAGTCCCAAAGCCGGTCCAGTTTAATTAAACTGAAACCCTTCTTTAATTATAATTAAAGGAAAGGTTTCAATGTAATTTAATTAAATAAATAAATTCAGTTAATTAATTAGAGTTACTGGACTGAATTATGTTAACAAGACTATCAAGAAGAGATACTGGACTGAAACAAGCTAGCAGCATCATGACATATAGGGGATATCAATCTTGACAAGCATCTCAGAGCACCACATGGACCTCACTCGGTATGACTTTGTTGCACTAAAACATTACATATCAAGAAGAGATTCTGGAAATTTTAATTGAATTCGGTTAAATTTGTGCTACTGCTGCTGTTATATGCTTTTTTGTTTGAGATAACAGTACATAAATCATAAGACCAGATATTGATTATATGCTTTCAATGAATGTAAATACATATATGAAGTTTCAGTTATACTTCAAAACAAATAATTAATCTAATGAATTATACACTCAATAACAACCAACATAAGCATAGTCAATTATGTATGACAAACTAAAACAGTTTCTGTTGAACACGTGTAGTGGAGAAGAGGGGTCAGTGACGAGAGCTCCTCTCCCGACGGCAAAATAGGGCCACCCGCTAAGCCGTATAGTTCTAATCCGGCGGCGCCTGCAGAAAGATAGAGAGAGATTGAGCGAGTCAAACAGAGAGAGGGGACAAGTCCAATATACAAGTTATCATGGTCTATTAGCATTCGCAACAGACTAAATCGAGCACCCTGGTATGAGCAAAATGCATTACCATTTTTGTTAATAAATATGCATCATGTTCAGGTACTGGTCATGCTATTGAAGCTGATCATTGCGACTAACACCAACACGGTGCTCACGGACATACTGCTAGTACCGACATGCACACAACACAAGACAACTACCGAGCATCCAATATCAGTGTCTGATCTCCTCTAAAAGTGCAACCTTATTTTAACATATTACACATTCATTTTAACATAGCATTACTAGCTCTGTTGTTGTCTGCATATTACACCATATGGAAAAATGCTCAGGTCATTATTAATGTCATGAAAACGGTACATAGGAGGCTACAACTTTTCATTGAGGCATGATGGACAGCAACAAATGGACATTCTATATGAGAACAAAACAACATTGATCAAATAGATGTTACAAGGACGGATATGTGACTGCTAAGATGAGTGAATTATCAAAAAAAAGGAAGATATGCACCTGCCTGCCAAATACATAGGACTAGTGCAACTAAAGGATGATGGGAAATTTGCATCTGATGCTACCACTTAATTTCAGAGTATGACAAGACAAAAAGCATGGCATCAACAACATCATCAGCAGCATATTACCATCGTAAATAGATGGACTAAATTGATGGACACTCATCCATCCATGAGAGAAGACAGTACCTCTGGTTGATGAAGAGAAGAGAAGACCTGATGTTCCTGCGACCAAACCATCCATCCATGCATCAGAGGAGACCAGCCCATCCACCATGAGAAAATCACACAAGTCAGACAAGGGAATGGAAGGAAGAATGGCAGGAAGAGAGGGGGTGCTGACCTTGATGGCGTCCGCTGCTTGACCTCGAGTAGCACTTGAGTGGGCAGAGGAAGACCATGGCATCGGGGCTCGATCTGGCCCATGGCGTGGTGGATCTGCAAGGTGAGGAGGGAGAGGGTCATGGCAAATAAGAGGGATGGACCAGAAACCCTAGCACCGATGTTGGATGAGGGTTGGATCAGAAACCCTAGCACCGATGAGGCGGGCTGAGAGACGGAGGAGAGGTGAGGGAGGCAGATCCCGTCGAAGAAGAGCGGAGCGGCCGCCGGCGATGCCGGCCCGAAACCCTAGCACCGACTGGGTTGCAGACGGTGAAGATGAGTGTGCCGGTGAGCGCGCGCGCGACCTCGTCCGACCCGAGCACGAGGGACTGGGCGGCGCCATGGGGGAAGGAGGAGGCGACGGTGAGGGTGGAGAGGTGGTGCTGGAGAGGCGACAGTGAGGGGGGTTGGGAGGCGGGGAGGGGGAGGGGGCGTGCGGCGGCGGCGTGGATCTGAATCGGGGAAGAGTGTGAGAGGGGATCGATGGGAGTTAGGGTTTGGGGTAGTTGGGCTGCGGGTGGGGTTTTCTTTTTCTTTTTTCTCCTTTTTCTGTAGATAAATGGGATAGATGGATGGATGGATGGATGTGTGCCACGTCATCAATCCGTGGCACAAACGTTTCAACCAATGAGAACAAAGCTTATGTAATTGTATTATTTCTTTTTGTTCTCTTGTATTTTTTGCACAAGGTTATATCTTGGAATGGCATAGGTTTTTCAAAGGGCGTTAATCTACGCCGGCCGACCGGCCGAGTTGCTCCGCCAGTCTCCCTGCGTCCACTGGACTCATCCACCCATAGACGTTGGATATGTGTTCTTTCGGGTATCTCTCAGCCCGCATCTCGCACACACACATGAAAAAAAAGATGCATCCACCTTCTTCACAACTGCTCACGCACAACTCCCCCCCACGCGTCTGCCCACGTTTCCTAGGACGGCGACCTGCGAAGTGCCCCTGCAACTCTCGGGCGGCGGCTTGCCGGCGTGGAGTCAGGGGAGTGAGGGGCCAGGTTTCGCGGCGGCTGGTGTGATTGGATTCTCAATCTGAAGTCAAGAAGACGAGAGAGAGAGAGACACACACACACAAGGGAGACGTAGTCTCAAACGCACGATGAGATTGGATCGCATTTTATGAAGGGAGACGTAGTACTCAAAATAGAGGGATTTTGTGAAGCAGATATCAAAAATATTTTCTAGAAGGGCACTACACAAATTTTCACTAGAGTTAGATCGCATTTTATGGATGAGGACCAATTTGTATGCATTTCCGATATTTCTAGCTATTTTTCATCATTTTTCGAGTGCCCAAAATGAGTTTTTTTTAAGGACCTACAATATATTTGTTGCAAAATTGGACCAAATCAATTTTGTAAAATAATAGGACATATTTAATGCACAATTGACCAAGTGGTTGGGTGTCAAAAGTTTTTATCCACCACTCGTGAAAAAGACAAATTTCCGCCGATTCAGCTGGAAGCGGGTCAAATTTGAACTGCAGCTGCCTCATAGTTCGCTATTTATTTTTTACAAAAATCATTTCTAGGTACATAAGTATCTATTTAATCAGAGAAACACCAAAAGTTTTCCAAGATTCAACCACTAGCTAGGAACGGTCAAGCCCGCCATTTTGACCGCATTTTGAAACGGGCATAAAAAATTCAAAAAAAAAACAAAAAAATTGGGAAACCTTCGCATTGTGTCATTATATGTGGCCAAGTTCCCAAGAAAAATAACAAACTTGTAATACGGCAATTATTTTAAGAAAGTGTTCTCAGAAATGAGCTATCATCTCTGAAGATTCATGGCTTTCAAGCCCAATGATCAATCTTATGGCCACATTCGTGGCATAGTTTGTTCAAATGATCTCATATTGTGCACAAGGGTGCATATTGGAATGGCAAACAATGTTGCCTAAGGAAGTTTTCATTTTCTTTTGACGAAAAAACCATTTTTCATTTTCCGAGTGCCCAAAAGGAGGTTTTTTTGTGAAGGACCTCCCAAATAATTGTTGCAAAATTGTACCAAATCAATTTTATAAAATACTAGTACATATTTAATGCACAATTGACAAAATTTTTGGGTGTAAAAAGTTTTGATCCACCTCTCGTGAAAAAGACAAATTTCCGCCGATTCAGCTGGAAGCGGGTCAAATTTGAACTGTAGCTGCCTCATAGTTTGCTCTTTATTTTTTCCAAAAATCATTTCTAGGTGCATAAGTATCTATTTAATCATAGAAACACCAAAAAAAATTCCAAGATTCAACCACTAGCTAGGAACGGTCAAGCCCGCCGTTTTGACCGCATTTTGAAACGGGCATAAAAAATTCAAAAAAAATAAAAAATTGGAAAACCTTAGCATTGTGTCATTATATGTGACCAAGTTTCCAGGAAAAATAATAAACTTGTAATACGGTAATTATTTTAAAAAAGTGTTCTCAGAAATGAGCTATCAAGTGTGAAGATTCACGGCTTTCAAGCCAAATGATCAATCTTATGGCCACATTCATGGCATAGTTTGTTCAAATAATCTCATATTGTGCACAAGGGTGCATATTGGAATAGCAAACAATGTTGCCTAAGGAAGTTTTCATTTTCGTTGGACGAAAAAACCATTTTCCATTTTTCGAGTGCCCGAAAGGAGGTTTTTTTGTGAAGGAACTACGAAATAATTGTTGCAAAATTGGACCAAATTATTTTTATAAAATACTAGGCCATATTTAATGCACAATTGACAAAATGGTCTGGTGTAAATTTTTTTGATCCACCTCTCATGAAAAAGACAAATTTCTGCCGATTCAGTTGGAAGCGGGTCAAATTTGAACTGCAGCTGCCTCATAGTTTGCTATTTATTTTTTCCAAAAATCATTTCTAGTTACATAAGGACCTATTTAATCATAAATACATGGTTTGGTGGCGATACGTCGAGGTTTGGGCGGTGGCCGAGGGCCCCAACTCTAGAGCGCGTAAACTCGCATGCCCGCCGCGTGGTCACCAAGTGACCGTGGCGTTGCCATGTGTTCTGGGCGGCCTAGGCATGTCTAGTGGGTTGGGCAATCCCCAGGTTGGTGCTAGGAAGAAAATTACAACATAAGATTCTCACGAGGAGACCAATCAATGCTCAAACATGAATTAGCAGCAAAGTGTTTGATTAGCGGTACGGGAAATGTACATGGCTAATGGGCGTGAGTTTTGGCTGAGGATGATCAGTTACTAAGAAGACCGTTTTCACAAATTTTCAGCTCAAAAGGAGGAGCCTAGGGTGTACTTGCTTTGCAAACCACCACACTGGACATAAATACGAATGTAGAAGCTCGGCTCAAAATAATGAATGCATTGAGCTGGCATTTGGTGGAGGATGGTTATTTGGGCATAGGAAAGCACTGTAGAAAATGGATACTATTTGGACATGCCAAAGTGGTACTTCCTTCACAAACTGTTACTCTGAACAGAATAGGAAAATGAATATTTTTGAATTAGTTTTGAACTAGGCAAGGAAGGTTTTTACATATTTGACGAAGATATGACCCAAAGAATTTATGAGATTTTTTTGGGAATTTTTTGAATGACAGAAATATAGGTTGCTTCACAACCTAGGGCAAAAACTGCCACATGGACATGACACATAGGCAAAACTGATGAGGTGGCACCTAATCATAGCAACCCACCACAATTTACAAGGCTATGACCATCTATATTGGTCGTTAAAAACTAGAAATAAGGCAGCGGACTAGCACTGTTAGCTTTATGACCATTTCATGTAAGGAAATTATGACCTTTCTGACCAAAATGGTCGCAATGGTTTAGGGTTTGGAGCCCCTCGAACAGCTTTTGACCAATTGGTCTCAAATGGTCATAAATCTATGACCAATTCTTCCAGGGTCACTGACAGAAGGTCATAAGTTGACATATTTCTTGTAGTGAGGATTGGCTCTATTTTCTCAACCAGACAGCGGTTGTCTGAAGCTTATGGAAGAGGATTTGACAAGGCTGGTAATGGGGGTCGGAGCAGCCCAAGCATCGGAGACAATCTCTTGAAAACCCGGCATCTTGATCCAAAATTTCTCGAACTTGAAGCTTCTAGGCTTTTTGGGGTCAATTATAGGTGCCAACAGCATGGGACAATGGTTAGACAGGGACGAAGATAAGGCATGCAAGATTTATTTTGGAATTCAATGTCCCATTTGGCATTGCAAAACACACTGTCAAGTTTGCTCATGGTGGGATTTTGCCGTTCATGACTCCAAGTGAAACGACGATTTTGAATGTGAATCTCGCGTAGATCACAACCATGAAGCATGGCGCGGAACCGGTTGATATGATTGCGGTTGGCGTTCCTCTTGTTATTTTCTCTTGCACGGTAAATTTGATTGAAATCCCCATTTACAAGCCACTTTCCTCCATGCCCCATCTTGTGAGCCACAAGCTCCTCGAAAGAAACCTCTTTTTGATTGCTCTCTGTTGGGCCGTACACGGAGGTGAGGCGAAAGGAGCTCTCCTCTCGGATAGTGGTAACTGTAAGAGAGAGGCAGTAGATGCCCATGATGATGTCCGAGATGCGGAAGAGATCGTCATTCCAGAGAATTGCAATTCCTCCTCTAGTGTTGGTTGCCGGCCTCTATGCAAACCCTGTCATCCTAAAACCACCGAGATAAGCTGTTGTTGCCGCGTCCAAGTCCTGCAATGTTGTCTCCTGAAGACAAGAAATGTTGCAAGCCGATGCGGCAAAGGACTCATGCACTGTAGTCCGCTTGGCCGAACAGTTTAGACCTTTGACGTTTCAGTTGACAATAGAAAGGTCATTGTCATTCATTGGGAAACTTGGTGGTGCACCAATGGGCAAACAACAAATAGAACAAAGTAACATGCGCAATCTTGCATTGGACGGAACAGATCAGGAGACATAATAGCTCCATACACGGCCCAGAGCCCAAAAGCATCTGTCCAGCACACTTGGGTGTGCTCACTAGCACCTACAATGTATGTTGTACTAACATTTGTTTCTTGGACAACCCCAAACAACCGCATAGCTGCACACATTAGCTCAATGGATCATCTCCATGTACCTCCTAGTCCATGGCGTCCTGCCCACCCCAGCGCATCAGGGCTTCCTCCATAGCCTCGGCTTGCTCACAATCCAGGCAAAAAAGGGCACGCAGGGCAGCCACAGCTCCAGAGGGGAGCTTCTGCTTGAACATGCAGACGAACTCGTCAATGGCATGCTCTGTGACCTGCTCCGTGCCATCCACTATGCCAAGACGATGACACAAATTTCGCTCAGCCATCTTCGCTATGGGCATGCGCCGGTGGCTACTCTTGATCCTGATACTGCTCCGTCGCACCATGTATCCAACAGCAAATGTCTTCCTCCTGTTCCTGTTCGCAGGTGGAGGGGCCGGCGCCGGGCCAATAAGAGGTGATTGTGCAGGTACAAATAAGGCCTCGTAAGCCAACACCATTTCTGAAGAAACTGGGGACAGCGACCCAGGGAACACTCTCCCGTCACCACGACGAGGTGGCAAGGGAGTACGTGCACCGAGCCATCCGTGAAGATCAGTGTTAGGGTCTCCGGCAGTCGTTTGACACCCCAAAGTCATGCGCAAGTGAAGACGTTGCCGGTGTATAGTAGGAATCGAGACCTAGAGGGAGCTCACCGCTCACGGTCTTCGTCCGTGTCCGCACTTGAAGAAGAGAGCAGAGGACCGACGAGGCGTATCGGCGTCCGGATCTTCAGACCTGCCAGAGTAGGTACCAGTGGGATGACCGTGATGTTGGACGCACTAAGAACATCACTCAGCGGGGTTGTGGTCGTCTCAGCAGTAGGCGTGGTGACAGGGGAGGCTTCGAAGCCAGTGGGCGCTTCGGAGTAAGGCCACAAAAGCTGTTGGCCCTGACTGAACTTGCAATGCGCACTGCCACCTTTGGGCTAGCGCGATGGAGCAACAGCATCAGCCTGGAACCGTCCTTTGGGGATGTTGGAGGCGAGGGTAGCACAGAGGTTGGGGAGGATGGCGAGCGTCTCTGATGACACTGGTTGCGGCTGCATTCTTCAATGTCGACAACGTCGGACTACTGCATAGGCTTGCACACGACCTTGATGTCCGCGGCCCGTGCGCCAATCACAGAAGCGAGACATTCAGCAGCGGCCTGACATGAGACACTGGATTGTGCTCCAGCGAGCCAAACGACCGCCGGACATGTGGAACCGAGAGCAGCCTCCATCTATAATTTTGGAGCAGCTGAAATCACCTCGATCCCAGAGGTAATACCAGGCCGAGGTACTGCAGTCAACGGCAAGTGGCACACTTGAGCTTGAGGAGGAGTAGGCCATCCACGAGCAGGGACCTGGGGAGTGGCGTTCCCGTGAGAGTGAGGCCTGGTAGGCGCAGCAAGCAGACGCCGCTGCGGCGACAAGGAACTGAGCGGGCACCAAGCGTTCTTGCATCCTTGCGCACGATGACTGGGCCAGAGGCAGTGGGAGCATCTGAAGGGGTCCATGCAAACAGCAGAGTGATGACCCAGGGCAAGGCATCGGCAGCACCTCCCATTCAAGTTGGCAACGGGGACGAAACCCACCGGGTTTTGCTTGCCCAAACCCATCCCCACGAGAAAATCGTAAACCCATCCCCATCCCCATGAACGTGCATGGGGTTAAACTTTTGCCCGTCCCCTAAACCCGCCGGGTTTTCAAAACCCACGGGGAACCCGTCCCCACGAGCAGTCAATGAAAACAACAACATTCGAAAGAAAAACATGAGCATATTACAGCAGCAGGGGACAGCTGGGGGACCTAGGTTTAGGTTTTGGTGTTGTGTTGTGCGGGAGAGAGAGGCCTGAAAAGTGAGCAACAATGTAGCGGCCGAACGTGGGGTTGGTTTGTACTCCAGGGCCTCGACGCTGTGGGGCTCGGTTGCTCGGGCACTGCGGCTTTGGGCCAATTGAGTCAAGATGGATCGATGCATGCTAAATAACGTATTTTGACGGGTTTTGTCGGGTTTCGGGTTCGGGTAGTAGTCAAATGGGTTTAAACCCACGAAACATGCAGGGTTTTATAATGTACCCATGAGCAGCCCTGCGGGGATAGAAAGTCGTCCATCCCCGTCCCCTAATAGGGTAAAAACCCGCGGGGACACGGGTTTCGGGGCCCCATTGCCATCTTGACCTCCCATCCATCCAGGTGGGGAGAGGATGCCGAGCGGGTGTTGGAGCAGGAAGAGGCAGACTGCACGGACCTCGCCGAGATGACACCAGCTCCCAACCGTCTCATGCCCAGCGCCCCCTGCTGCAGCCGACGAGGAAGATACGGGCCCGCCATTGGAGAAGCACGCGAGCCATCTACCCATGCCGCGAGCGATGCTGGCGGCGGGAGCAGACGCGAGCACCGACGAGGGCGGAGATCCAGTCGGTGGAGGCGTCGTGCAACAGACCAAGGTTGACTGGCGCATGCGCCTGTCGATCTGCAACTCACCCAGACGAAGGTACATAGGAGCGGGGCCTGGGATGACCTCAGCAGTGAGGCCGAGCGTCGGAGTAGCGGCCAGATCCAGAGCAGGGAAACGGCCGGACGGGGAGAGGTTGGAGAAGACCTGCGGCTAGATACCTGCAGGCACAACAAACAGGGGAGGCGGCAGGGGCGTCCTGGGCTGGGAAGGGACAGGGCTGGATGTGTGAGGTGGCGCCGGAGTGGCCGCCGCCGAATGAGCTTGGTCGCTGGGTCGGGAGCTCACTATTCTATTGTTTTCTCGAATAATAACAATGATAGTGTAAGCTACATCAAGCCTTTTACCAGCCACCCAAAAGGAATTGATAGAGGCCATACACTACTAGGGAAAAGCTTATAGGCAGACGCTTACTAGTAGCGTGGGTTTATACCCCTCGCTACTGCTACTTATGAGTAGCGCAGGTTTATACCCATCGCTACTACTAAGTTGATAGTAGTAGCGCGGGTTTCAACCCCTCGCTACTACTAAGTGGTCTCTACCGTGCCCCCCGGGACAGGCCATAGTAGTAGCGAGGGGTATAAACCTGTGCTACTACTAAGTTGGTAGTATTACCGCGGGTTTATACCCCTCGCTACTACTAAGTATAAGGTAGGTGAAGTCCCCATATCCTCGGCCGAATCCCTCATCTCTCCCACACTCTCCCGATTCCCCTTCTTCTCCCACCCGCGATTCCCTTCCTCACCCACCGCCGCCGCCGGTCTCACACCTCGGCGCCTTCCCCAAATTTGTCGACCTCCTCTCCCATCGCGGCCCCCTCCCGGCCCCTCCTTCCTCCTCCGCTGCTGGAAGGAGAGGGAAACCAGCAGAGCATCATCCATGGCGGCGTCCAGATCCACCATGGACGCAGCCACTTGCACCTACATGCCGGGACAAGGCCTCCTGAGGACATGCGAACACCATGGTCAAGGGTCCTATGACAAGCAGTAGCAGGTCACCGGGCTTCAGGCATTGGCTCCAACTTCGGCGGCAACCAGTGAGTTCCTCCTCCTCTCTATCTCTCTCTCTTTCTCTTTCAAATAATTTTCTCTTCTTTTGTAGCAGTAGTACATGAGAGGTGCGGGAACTAGTTGGGTGGGGAGCCACCATCACCATGGAAAACTTCTTCCCCTCCAGGACCAGTAGTAGCCATGGTTGGAGAGGACGATGACGCCGGCAGCAGCAGCAGGCATGGATGGATTTAATCTTTTTATTCCTAATTAGTTAGTAGTAGAGCGGGGCCCTGACCCCGCTACAGCTAAGTAGTAGTAGCGCGGGCGTCAACCGCGCTACTACTATCAGAAGTAGCAGTAGCGATGGTTATACCCATGCTACTGCTAAAAGTTAGCTGTGGCGCCGTATGAGTAGCTCGGGCACCCGGGCTACTGATACACCCAAAACCCGCGCTACTGCTAGGCTTTTCCGTAGTAGTGATAAATGAACCAGTTTGCATACCAAGGAATGATCTAAGCTCTGCTCAGACAAGGTAAGCAATAATGCAATCAAAAAATAGATGATGGACACTTTCATTCCTAGAACAGAAAACACAATGAAGAAGCTTGTTCATATTTATTTTCTGCAAATTATTCCTGTTCATGATTTTATTATAATAAGAAATCCACACAAAGATAAGAATTCTTGAGGCAACCACAAGTTTTCAAATAGAAGGTATGAAAATTGGGGTCACCCCTCTGTGTTAATGATTTCATACAGGGAACTAGTGGTGTATGAACTAGAAGCATTGCATTGCAAACATATAATTTGTGTGCATTCCACATATAAGTATCTTGATAAGTTGTGTATTTGATCAAGGGTGTCTCCTTCATGACTAGAAATATTTACACTTCGGCTTTGGTACACACCCCCAAAAACATTGATGACTGAGATTTCTTCGTACCCCTCCATAATAGAGGTAGGGTGGTCTTTAAAATAATACATCGCCCAGGCTGATCAGCGGCCTGTGTACATACCGCCCATACACAGTGCCCTCAGTATTTTTTTCTCTTTCCTTTTAAACTTGAAAAAAGAGTGCAGGCAATGTGAATCAAACTTATGACTCTTAGTTTAGAGAGAACCACACTAACCAACTAGGACATATTGTCGCTCACACCTATCTACTTTGTTTCTCCTTTTCTTCTTCTTCTATTCGCGGAAGCCCCCGGTTTCACCGGCCCATTGTCGAACCGGTCTTTTTTCCATGATTTCTTTTTCTTTTTTTCTGTTCATTTTTGGTTTTTGTTTTGTTTTCATTTTTTTGTTTTCCATCACTTTTTATTTTTCAAAAACTGCTCACGCTTTTATAAATTTGTTCAAAATTTCAAAAAATATTCACCTTTTCAAATTTTGTTCAGAAAATACATGAATTTTAGAAGAAGAAAAATCGTGTCTTTCAAAATTGCTCGGAGTGTCAAAGCTAAAATATTGTTTAAAAAGAGCGAGCAAATTTTTATACACGAACAAACCTGTAGTTCCAAAAAGTCCAGGAAAATTACAAACAAAAATTTGAAACCATTTTTTTTCTGAATTTCCCTGAACATTTTTTGTATTAGTGTAGAATGGTTTTGAAAACAGGAACATTTTTAAAATTCTGAACAAAATTTGAAAGTGCGAACATTATTTGAAATTCCCCAAACATTTTTTGGATTTGTGAGAAAAAAAATCCTGGCCTTGTATGCCAATTCAAGGCACCACCAATTGTTTGGGTTTCGACAAGTTTTGCATTTTTGGAGTTTTCTCAGTGAAAAAAATGCCGATAAATGGCCGGACATGCCGCAACGTGCATATCGTATCGGAAATTGTTCTACCTAGACATGGATGCCTACCATGGGTAAGCATACCTGGTGGCAAAAATTGGGGTCATTTTGAAAGGATGTCCAGAAAATCGCCATACTCAATGTAGGATATCCCAGTAGAAAGTCCGTTTGAAAGCACGTTGTTTTTTGACATATGTCAAATGGCCGCAATTTTTTCTACCAACTTCTATGATTAATTCAATGCATCATGCTGAGTTGTTTGAATTTTTCAAAAAACAATGCATTTCTCTTGCAGTTTTCTCAGTGAAAAGGGTCGGCTTAGTCTCTAGAAGGTGCTCATAAGGATAGAGTGTGCGTGCGTGCATTTATAAGGATGGGTGTATATGCGTATGTTTGAGCGACTGTGTCTGTACTGTGTTAAAAAAAAGCTACTTTTGGTTAAAATTTTTTTGTTATTTGCTTGGAAGGAAGCTAAGAAATAATTATTTTTTCTAAATTTTCACTAAGAACTGCTTGATAAATCAAGATATGTGCAAACACTATTACAGATGTGTTAATTAATACTGAACTTTTTTTTTCATCAGAATAATACTTGAATACGTTCGCCCAAAAAGGACCGAACTAGAAATAAATCAGGTATGCGGCTCCCTAAATGCAAATGCATGATGTAGTACCATGAGTGTCTAAATTGATCAGCCGCAACGCATAAACATGCATGATGAGTAAATTCAAAACACAATTATTGGTTGACGGGAAAAAATGTGAGACGATACGCACATTGGTCCATTCCTTTGTCTACACAGGTGCATAAGTCACATTATGAAAATCAAATAATCCAAAAACTCTTAGGCACGGTGCATTAACTATCCACCTTGTTCCCTGTTTTTTGCCTTGAAAAAAGAATGAACCAATGGAATACGTGGGACGTGTATGCATTCAATGATTTTAGACTATTTAGTATAACATGCAGTGGTCAATTCTCTGCACGCAATGATATTAATTAACAAATAAACATCAAGGTCTCTTGTTTCTCTCCCATCTCGATCGTGGTGCATAACCTAAGATGACTAATACACCGGTACTTAGCGAACCAACCTGCGATTGGATGGTTAGAAGGACGATGATATCCCCAATCCATAAGGGTTTAAGTTTTAGACTTGAAACTAGTGCTCGCATTATTTCTGAATTTATTTCAGACTTCCGGTGACATTTGTTTAGTGGAAGCGACGGTCTTGTTGACTGAGAGGCGCTTGTGGTGACTTAAAATCTCAAGATTCTGTGTTGGCTTAGTCTCTCGGAGATGCTCATAGAGTGCGTGTGCGTGCTTCATAGGGATGAGTATATGCTCGTGTATGTGAACGACTTCGACTGTATTGTGTTTAGAAAAAAAAACTATCACGAATTTACTTTCCTTTTCACCAATAAGTTTTTTTAACACAATACATATGCAAGTGCTCATATATGCGCGCATACACTCACCCCTATGAGCACCTCCGAGAGACTGAGACGGCATATCGTTTTGAGATTTTACAAAGTCATCGTAGGCGCCTAGTAGTTAACTAGAACGTCTCCTCCCACTGAACACGCATCACCGGAAATCCTGAAATAAATCCAGGATAAATGCATGCACCAGAACTTGAATCCTGGTGAGCTTGGGATACCACTGTTCTTCTAATCATACAACAACAGGTTGGTTTGCTTCACCAATGAGCTTCGAAACGTTGTTTTGGTCCATTAATATATTTGATGGGTTTAGATTAACCACCCATCCGAGCCATGTCTGTCGTTTTGCCTGTCTATCTGGTACTCGGTCGGTTGGGCGGTCTGGTCCGTTAACCGCATCTCATTAAGGGCATCTCCAATGCTGATCCGTAACATGATAAATGTTCGATTTCATGTTCGGACGTGTTCCACAGACATGATGCAGGAGAAAGCCATCCCACTACTAGGAAAAGGGCTATAAATGATATGGACACTCATGGCGCACCAGACATGTGGTGCACCACTACTATATAGCAGTGGCGCACCATGTGTTGGTGCGCCATTAGTGTGATAGACACTAATGGCGCACCAGACCCATGGTGCGCCACTAGTAACAATTTTTTTTCCAAAAATACTAATGGCGCACCAGGGCACTACTATAATTTGCACCATAGATTCATCCAAATTAAGTGGTTAAATTACCTTTTTTATTGTTAAGTAAGGGGAAAGCTTTCTTTATGTTGTAGATCTACTTTTTTTCTCCCTCCAACAACATGCACATGCACTTTTTATGGCCTAGCTAGATCTATGTATGTTTGTGGTGTTGCATATGTTTGTGGTGTTGCATATATGTTTGTGTTTGCAGGTACCGGTATTTGAAATGCGATAGTTGCCAATATTTTGCCGGAATGTTGATTCATTTCCGTTTCGGCGAGAATTTTGGCACTATGCATTCTTTTGGTCCTATTTTTAGGCAAAGTCATGCCAAATTTTTTTCTTGGTTCTAAAATATCGTTTTGCTCTACCCCGCAGGCGACCATGGTCCGCACGATGACCGAAGGCATCCTGAATAGGTTTTTGAGCTCCGCGAAGGCTGAGATGCTTCAAAAGAACGAGACGGAGATAAGATGTCTGTGTCGAAGATGCAAGCTGAGGAGCCTTATGGACCCGAATTCCATATAGGTGCAGGACCACCTGCTCTTGCGTGGTTTCATGGATGGCTATCGGTGGCAAGGTGATGAAGATGATTATGAAGTCGTCCATGGGGGACGGGCAAGAAATGAGGAAGGGCAGTAAGACAACCGCGGCGAGGGCGGGCGAGAAGACGAAGAATCTCCAGGACATGATCACGAAGTAGATGCAATACATAGTCATCATGTAGAAGATGCCGGACATGATGATGAGGAAGATGCCGGAGCAGACAAAGGGCATGATCATGAAGATGAAGATGCTGGAGCAGACGATGATGGACCATCGATGGGCTGGGTGCAGGACCCTCATATTCAAGAGCTGCTTCTCAAGCAGACGGATAACGCAAGAGCTGCCGCCCGAGAGAAAGCTAAGCTGGATCAACTGGAGATAGACGCGGTTACTCCATTGTATGAAGGATGCAGGCCCGAGGATACCCGCCTGAAAGTAACGCTCATGGCTCTGGAGATGAAGGTAAAACACAAAATGACCGACGCATGCTTCGACGAGAACATGTCATTCTGGCACGAACGTCTTCCCAAGGGGAACAAGTGCCCGACCAGTTTCGAGGAGGCGAAGAAAATCATGTGTCCTCTGGATTTACCACACGTGAAATACCATGTGTGCATGAACAATTGCATCATTTATCGGGACGAGCTTGCGGAGTCTACCATATGTCCGGTGTGCGGCGTCACTTGATACAAGAAGAGGAAGAAAGCTCCTCAAAAAGTGGTGTGGTACTTTCTGATCACTCCTCGTCTGCAGCGGTATTTCGCGGACCCTAAGGTAGCAAAGCTCCTGCGTTGGCACACGGACAGGGAAGAGAAGAAGCGAGAAGATGCCGCAAATGATCCGGAGATAAATAAAAAAGACAAGATGTTGAGTCACCCTAAGGATGGGAGCCAGTGGCAAGCGTTGAACTTCGAACACCCAGAATTTGGGAAGGATCCAAGGAACATTGTGCTGGGTGCGAGCATCGATGGAGTCAATCCGTTTGGCAGCCAGAGAAGCACACATAGCACCTGGCCTGTGTTTGTGTGGATGTACAACCTTCCCCCTGGTTGTGCATGAAGAGGAAGTACATTCACATGAGTATGCTAATTGAAGGGCCGAAACAACCAGGGAACGGCATCAATCTGTATCTGGGGCTGCTGAAAGAGGAGCTAGACACGCTGTGGAAAATGCCAGCCAATACGTGGGACGCCGTAGAGAAAGAATATTTCCCTATGAGAACCGCATTGCTCACGACCGTGCACGACTATCTCGGTTACGGATATGTCGCGGGGCAGGTGGTCCACGGATTTTCTGGATGCGTCAGGTGCATGGAGGACACAACGTATCGCCAGCTAGATAGAGATCCCGGGTCTTCGAAAACCGTGTTCATGGGACATCGAAGGTGGCTTCACGACGATGACTCATGGAGGAAACACAAGGATCTGTTCGATGGTGAAACCGAACCCCGAAGACGCCCGCGTACAAGGAGCGGCGAGGAAATAGACGAGCTGTTGAAAAATTGGAAAGATTGCCCACTGCCGGGAAAGAAGCAAAAGGCATCAGAGCCGGGAAAGAAGTGAAAGGCGCCAGAGCCGCTGCTGAAGGTATGGAAAACGAGGTCTGTTTTCCGGGACTTGCCATACTGGAAGATCCACCGTGTGCCTCACAGCCTTGATGTCATGCATATCACGAAGAACGTGTGCGAGAGTCTGCTTGGTACCCTGCTCAACATGCCAGAGAGGACCAAAGATGGGCCAAAAGGAAGGGCAGACTTGAAATCAATGGGCATCAGGGAGGAGCTTCACGCTAATGATGATGATGATGAGGCGAAGCAGGACACGAAAAGTCATCGAAAGGCAAAAAGGCCAAGAAGACCGGAAATGACTTCCCTCCCACGTGCTTCACTCTAAGTCAGGAGAAGATCAATCAGTTTTTCACCTGCCTCGTAGGAGTAAAACTTCCTTACAGTTACGCGGGGAAGATAAGCAGATACCTAGACTCAGCGAAGCAGAAGTTCAGCGGGATGAAGTCTCACGACTGTCACGTGCTGATGACGCAGATACTTCCAGTTGCAATCCGTGGGATCATGGACGCGCACGTCCATGAAACGCTATTTGGCCTATGCAACTTTTTCGACGTCATCTCTCGGAAGTCAGTTGGCGTGAGTCAACTCAGAAGGCTATAGGAAGAGATCATGGTGATACTATGCGAGCTTGAGATGTACTTACTGCCCGCGTTCTTCGACGTTATGGTGCATCTGCTGGTCCATATCGTGGAGGATATCATCCAACTCGGGCCGACGTTCCTGCACAGCATGATGTCGTTCGAAAGGATGAATGGTGTCATCAAAGGATACATTTGCAACATGTCACGTCCAGAGGGAAGCATAGCCAGGGGCTTTCTGACCGAAGAGTGCATCTCCTACTACACGAATTATCTAGGCATTGAGAACCTCATTGATCTGCCCGTCAACAGGCAACTCGGCAGGCTCGCTGGATGGGGTCACCGTGAGGGTCACCACGAAATGCATGTCGACTTCGAGGGTCGACTCGCCGACTTTGAAAGAGCAAACCTAGTCGCGCTACATCACATAGACATGGTCGATCCTTGGGTGGTAGAGCACAAAACCTTTATTGAGAAGACGTACAATGACCGAGGCCAACAGAGGACAGACGGAGATATAATCAAAGAGCACAACTCATGTTTCACGTGTTGGTTCAAGCAGAAGCTTCTGTCGTACCCTTTACATGAGGATTCTTCCGTGGAAGAACAACTCATATTCGCCTTGTCACAGGGCGCCGAGCACAACCTGATGACGTATGAGGCATACGATATCAACGACTACATATTTTACACTGAGGGAAAGGACATGAAGAGCGATGGTTATCAGAACTCTGGGGTAATGATGGAATCCTACACCGGTAACGACAAGGACAGATACTACGGAAGGATCGAGGATATCTGGGAGCTGAGCTATGCTGGAGAGAAGGTCCCGATGTTCCGTGTCAGATGGGCCAAGAGCGTCATAAAAGAAGATCGGTATTTCATCACCATGGTTATACCCGAAGCCAAATCCAAGACCGCGGGCGCAAACGTCACCACGAAAAATGAGCCATGGGTACTGGCTTCCCAAGTGGACCAATGCTTCTTCATTACCGACCCGTCAAAGTCCAGTCGTGTTGTTGTGAGGAGAGGTAAAAGGAAGATCATCGGAATGGATGGAGTCGCCAATGAGCAAGACTTCGACAAGTACGGCGACCCGAAGATGGAACATGACGACGACGATGAAGTACCAGCATACACCACAAGAAGAAGCAGGACCACCCTACCTAAAGGACATCCGTTCAAGAGAAGAACTCCATTTACGAAAAATAAGGGCAAGAAGATTGTGAACAGATAGCTAGCTAAGATCGATTGTATTTAAATTGTAGCCTTCATTTCTCGATTGTATTTCATGGGCACTTTTTGAACTCATGAATATTTTTAAATTTCATGGGCACTTTTTGAATTCATGAATATTTTTTCAAATTTGATGATATTTTAAAATATTCAATATGAAAAAATATTGAATATTCATGAGGACACTCGATCTCGACCCCCCCCCCCTCCATCTCGATCGCTATCCCCCCTCGCCAGATCCCCCTCGCCGCCGAGCACTCCCCGCACCCTCCCCTGCTCCACCACCGACGACGACCCCCCACACCCTACCCTGCTCCACCGCCGCCGATGACCCACCGCACCCTCCCCCGCTCCACCGCCACCGCCGACCCCCCCCCCCCCCCCGCACCCTCCCCCGCTCCACCGCCGCCGACGACCCCCACACCCTCCACCGCTCCACCGCCGCCGCCGACCCCGCGCACCCTCCCCCGCTCCACCGCCGCCGCCGACCCCCCGCACCCTCCCCAGCCCGCTCCACCACCGCCGAGCACCCCCCGCACCCTCCCCCGCTCCACCGCCGCCGATGACCCCCCGCAGCCTCCCTAGTAATGTTTTACCAATTCACAAATGAGTGCAACTAAAAATCCAAAAAAAAACAAATTTGATTATATTTTCAAATAACAAATTTGATGATATTTTCAAATAACAAATTTGATGATATTTTTTCATATTCATAAATATTTTCAAATAACAAATTTGATGATATTTTTTAAAAAATTATTATTGTTTTTATAAAAAATTATTACTGTTTCATATTCATATTCATTTTCTAAAAAATTATTAGATGCAACAAAAAATAATAAAAAAATACTTATGGCGCACTGCTGGGTGGTGCGCCATTGCTATGCAAAAAAAAGTTACTTATGGCGCACCGCTGGGTGGTGCGCAATTGTTGTCTAAAAAAAGTTACTTATGGCGCACCGCTAGGTGGTGCGCCATTGCTATCCCTCCCCTGACTAAAATTCCCAATCCCCGATCGATCCCATCTCACATATCTCTCAGCCCCCCCACTGCGCGCCGCTGCCCCGACCCACTGCGTCGCCGCCCCTACGTGCGCCGCCGCCCCCACGCCCCCGCGCCCCCCACCACTTCAGCTCCTCCGCCGCCAACCGGACAGCAAGCCGCCGCGGCCCCCAACCATCCCGCCGCCGACCCGTAACCATCCCACCGCTGATGACCGCACGGGGTGCAAGACGAGGAGGAGGACGGGATCCATCCGTTGCTTCCGACGGCCGCCTCCGCCGATGAGCTGGGCAGCCACACGCGCCCAGCCTTCGCAGCCCCGCCTCCGGCACCGCAGCGCCTCCCTCCCCGTCCCCGAAGCAGCCGCCCCCGCCCAACAACGCCGCCGCTACTCCGCCGGCCGCGAGAACGACGCCAAGGTCCCCTCTCTCGACCCTCCTCTCCTCTCTGCCTGTTTCAATCCCATTCGCTCCTCGCACAGCAAGATTTTAGGGTTTCGTCATTAGTCCATGCTCATGATACAAGCAGGTGGATAGTTAAAATTAATCAATTAAGCTGCTGTGAATTGGGTACCCTATCTAGAGTAAGAAATGGGCTATCTAGGTTTGTGGAGAGGATAGCATACATATATAGGTGAAAGGAAATGAGAATGAAATGAAAATGATGATAGATACACTACTACAAAAACAGCTATAGCCAATATGGACACTAATGGCGCATTGTACATGTGGTGCGCCATTACTAAATACTAATGATGCACCATGTGTTGGTGCGCCATTAGTGTGCAAATACTAATGGCGCACAACATCCCACGGTGCGCCATTAGTAAAAAAAATTTAAAATTTTTCAAAACTACTAATGGCGCACCGTGGGAGTGGTGCGCCATTACTGCGCCATTAGTAATTTGGCCCAAACATTCCCCCGAATGCACCCCCCCCCCCTGTGGACTGCCTTTTCAGTTTAACAAAAAATAAAAGAAAATGATAGAAATGTCAAAAAAAATAAAAGAAAATAAGATTCCCAAGTGATATGTGGTCTAGTTGTTAGCAAAATATACAAACATGAATTTTCAACTTTTTTGCAAAATCTCTCGAGAATTTGTAAAAATGGGCATAACTTTTGCATACGAACTCGGATGAAAAAGTTTTTTATATGAAAAATCATCTACTCAAAAATGTACATCCGAATTTAACAGTGGGAACCCCGTTAAACATTTTCACCTGCCTCGTAGGAGTAAAACTTCCTTACAGTTACGCGGGGAAGATAAGCAGATACCTAGACTCAGCGAAGCAGAAGTTCAGCGGGATGAAGTCTCACGACTGTCACGTGCTGATGACGCAGATACTTCCAGCTGCAATCCGTGGGATCATGGACGCGCACGTCCGTGAAACGCTATTTGGCCTATGCAACTTTTTCGACGTCATCTCTCGGAAGTCAGTTGGCGTGAGGCAACTCAGAAGGCTACAGGAAGAGATCGTGGTGATACTATGCGAGCTTGAGATGTACTTCTTGCCCGCATTCTTCGACGTTATGGTGCATCTGCTGGTCCATATCGTGGAGGATATCATCCAACTCGGGCCGACGTTCCTACACAGCATGATGCCGTTCGAAAGGATGAATGGTGTCATCAAAGGATACATTTGCAACATGTCACGTCCAGAGGGAAGCATAGCCAGGGGCTTTCTGACCGAAGAGTGCATCTCCTACTGCACGAATTATCTGGGCATCGAGAACCCCGTTGATCTGCCCATCAACAGGCACCTTGGCAGGCTCGCTGGTGTTGGGGAACGTAGTAATTTCAAAAAAAATCCTACGCACACGCAAGATCATGGTGATGATATAGCAACGAGAGGGGAGAGTGTTGTCTACATACCCTCGTAGACCGAAGCGGAAGCGTTGACGCAACATAGAGGAAGTAGTCGTACGTCCTCCCGGTCCAACCGATCCAAGCACCGTTACTCCGGCACCTCCGAGTTCTTGACACACGTACAGCTCGATGACGCACCCCGAACTCCGATCCAGCAGAGGTACGGGGAGGAGTTTCGTCAGCATGACAGCATGGTGACGATCTTGATGTTCTCCTGTCGCAGGGCTTCGCCTAAGCACCGCTACAATATGACCGAGGTGTAATATCGTGGAGGGGGGCACCGCACACGACTAAGGAACGATCACAATGATCAACTTGTGTGTCTATGGGGTGCCCCCCACCCCCGTATATAAAGGAGGGAGGGAGGAGGAGGCCAGCCCAAGGAGGAGGCGCGCCCTAGGGGGTGCAAACCTACTCCAAGTAGGTTTGGCCCCCCTTTCCTATTAGGAGTAGGAGAGGGAAGGAAGAGGGGGGAGGAGAGAAGGAAAGGGGGGGCCGGCCCCCATCCCAATTCGGATTGGGCTTGGGGGGGGGGGGGCGCCCCCTCCCTTGCTCCTTCTCCCTCCCTTCCACTAAGGCCCAATAAGGCCCATATACTTACCGGGGGGGTTCCGGTAACCTCCCGGAACTCCGGTATAATCCCAATCTCATCCGGAACCTTTCCGGTGTCCAAATATATCCGTCCAATATATCAATCTTTATGTCTCGACCATTTCGAGACTCCTCGTCATGTCCGTGATCACATCCTGGACTCCAAACAACCTTCGGTACATCAAAATACATAAACTCATAATATAGCTGTCATCGAAACCTTAAGCGTGCAGACCCTACGGTTCGAGAACAATGTAGACATGACCGAGACACGTCTCCGGTCAATAACCAATAGCGGGACCTGGATGCCCATATTGGTTCCTACATATTCTACGAAGATCTTTATCGGTCAGACCGCATAACAACATACGTTGTTCCCTTTGTCATCGGTATGTTACTTGCCCAAGATTCGATCGTCTGTATCCAATACCTAGTTCATTCTCGTTACCGGCAAGTCTCTTTACTCGTTCCATAATACATCATCTCGCAACTAACTCATTAGTTGAAATGCTTGCAAGGCTTAAGTGATGTGTATTACCGAGAGGGCCCAGAGATACCTCTCCGACATTCGGAGTGACAAATCCTAATCTAGAAATACGCCAACTCAGCAAGTACCTTCGGAGACACCTGTAGAGCACCTTTATAATCACCCAGTTACGTTGTGACGTTTGGTAGCACACAAAGTGTTCCTCCAGTAAACGGGAGTTGCATAATCTCATAGTCATAGGAACATGAAGTCATGAAGGAAGCATTAGCAACATACTAAACGATCGGGTGCTAAGCTAACGGAATGGGTCATGTCAATCAGATCATTCAACTAATGATGTGACCTTGTTAGTCAAATAACAACTCTTTGTTCATGGTTAGGAAACATAACCATCTTTGATTAACAAGCTAGTCAAGTAGAGGCATACTAGTGACACTCTGTTTGTTTATATATTCACACATGTATTATGTTTCCGGTTAATACAATTCTAGCATGAATAATAAACATTTATCATGATATAAGGAAATAAATAATAACTTTATTATTGCCTCTAGGGCATATTTCCTTCAGTCTCCCACTTGCACTAGAGTCAATAATCTAGATTACATAGTAATGATTCTAACACCCATGGAGTCTTGGTGTTTGATCATGTTTTGCTCGTGGAAGAGGCTTAGTCAACGGGTCTGCAACATTCAGATCCGTATGTATCTTGCAAATCTCTATGTCTCCCACCTGGACTAGATCCCGGATGGAATTGAAGCGTCTCTTGATGTGTTTGGTCCTCTTGTGAAATCTGGATTTGTTCGCTAAGGCAATCGCTCCAGTATTGTCACAAAAGATTTTCATTGGACCCGATGCACTAGGTATGACACCTAGATCGGATATGAACTCCTTCATCCAGACTCCTTCATTGGCTGCTTCCGAAGCAGCTATGTATTCCGCTTCACACGTAGATCCCGCCACGACGCTTTGCTTTGAACTGCACCAACTGACAGCTCCACCGTTTAATGTAAACACGTATCCGATTTGCGATTTAGAATCGTCCGGATCAGTGTCAAAGCTTGCATCAACGTAACCATTTACGATGAGCTCTTTGTCACCTCCATATACGAGAAACATATCCTTAGTCCTTTTCAGGTACTTCAGGATGTTCTTGACCGCTGTCCAGTGATCCACTCATGGATTACTTTGGTACCTCCCTGCTAGACTTATAGCAAGGCACACATCAGGTCTGGTACACAGCATTGCATACATGATAGAGCCTATGGCTGAAGCATAGGGAACACTTTTCATTTTCTCTCTATCTTCTGCAGTGGTCGGGCTTTGAGTCTTACTCAACTTCACACCTTGCAATACAGGCAAGAACCCTTTCTTTGCTTGATCCATTTTGAACTTCTTCAAAACTTTGTCAAGGTATGTGCTTTGTGAAAGTCCAATTAAGCGTCTTGATCTATCTCTATAGATCTTAATGCCCAATATGTAAGCAGCTTCACCGAGGTCTTTCATTGAAAAACTTTTATTCAAGTATCCCTTTATGCTATCCAGAAATTCTATATCATTTCAAATCAATAATATGTCATCCACATATAATATTAGAAATGCTACAGAGCTCCCACTCACTTTCTTGTAAATACAGGCTTCTCCAAAAGTCTGTATAAAACCAAATCCTTTGATCACACTATCAAAACGTTTATTCCAACTCCGAGAGGCTTGCACCAGTCCATAAATGGATCGCTGGAGCTTGCACACTTTGTTAGCCCCCTTTGGATCGATAAAACCTTCTGGTTGCATCATATACAACTCTTCCTCCAGAAATCCATTCAGGAATGCAGTTTTTGCATCCATTTGCCAAATTTCATAATCATAAAATGCGGCAATTGCTAACATGATTCGGACAGACTTAAGCATCGCTACGGGTGAGAAGGTCTCATCGTAGTCAACCCCTTGAACTTGTCGAAAACCTTTTGCAACAAGTCGAGCTTTGTAGACAGTAACATTACCGTCAGTGTCGGTCTTCTTCTTGAAGATCCATTTATTCTCAATTGCTTGCCGACCATTGGGCAAGTCAACCAAAGTCCATACTTTGTTCTCATACATGGATCCCATCTCAGATTTCATGGCTTCAAGCCATTTTGCGGAATCTAGGCTCACCATCGCTTCTTCATAGTTCGTAGGTTCATCATGATCTAGTAGCATGACTTCCAGAATAGGATTACCGTACCACTCTGGTGCGGATCTTACTCTGTTCGACCTACGAGGTTCTGTATTAACTTGATCTGAAGTTCTATGATCATCATCATTAACTTCCTCACTAGTTGGTTTTGACGTCCCAGAAACCGGTTCCTGTGATGTTTTATTTTCCAACAAGGGAGTAGGTACAGTTACCTCATCAAGTTCTACTTTCCTCCCACTCACTTCTTTCGAGAGAAACTCCTTCTCTAGAAAGGATCCATTCTTAGCAACGAATGTCTTGCCTTCGGATCTGTGATAGAAGGTGTACCCAACTGTCTCCTTTGGGTATCCTATGAAGACACATTTCTCCGATTTGGGTTCGAGCTTATCAGGTTGAAGCTTTTTCACATAAGCATCGCAGCCCCAAACTTTAAGAAATGACAACTTTGGTTTCTTGCCAAACCATAGTTCATAAGGTGTCGTCTCAACGGATTTTGACGCTGCCCTATTTAACGTGAATGTGGCCGTCTCTAAAGCATAACCCCAAAACGATAGCGGTAAATCTGTAAGAGACATCCTAGATCGTACCATATCAAGTAAAGTACGATTACGACGTTCGGACACACCATTACGCTGTGGTGTTCCGGGTGGCGTGAGTTGCGAAACTATTCCACATTGTTTTAAGTGTAGACCAAACTCGTAACTCAAATATTCTCCTCCACGATCAGATCGTAGAAACTTTATTTTCTTGTTACGATGATTTTCAACTTCACTCTGAAATTCTTTGAACTTTTCAAATGTTTCAGACTTATGCTTCATTAAGTAGATATACCCATATCTGCTTAAATCATCTGTGAAGGTGAGAAAATAACGATATCCGCCACGAGCCTCAACATGCATCGGACCACATACATCTGTATGTATGATTTCCAACAAGTCTGTTGCTCTCTCCATAGTACCGGAGAACGGCGTTTTGGTCATCTTGCCCATGAGGCACGGTTCACAAGTACCAAGTGATTCATAATCAAGTGGTTCCAAAAGACCATGAGTATGGAGTTTCTTCATGCGCTTTACACCGATATGACCTAAACGGCAGTGCCACAAATAAGTTGCACTATCATTATCAACTCTGCATCTATTGGCTTCAACACTATGAATATGTGTATCACTACTATCGCGATTCATCAAAAATAGACCACTCTTCAAGGGTGCATGACCATAAAAGATATTACTCATATAAATAGAACAACCATTATTCTCTGATTTAAATGAATAACCGTCTCGCATCAAACAAGATCCAGATATAATGTTCATGCTCAACGCTGGCACCAAATAACAATTATTTAGGTCTAATACTAATCCCGAAGGTAGATGTAGAGGTAGCGTGCCGACCGCGATCACATCGACTTTGGAACCATTTCCCACGCGCATCGTCACCTCGTCCTTTGCCAGTGTTCGCTTAATCCGTAGTCCCTGTTTCGAGTTGCAAATATTAGCAACAGAACCAGTATCAAATACCCAGGTGCTACTGCGAGCTCTAGTAAGGTACACATCAATAACATGTATATCACATATACCTTTGTTCACCTTGCCATCCTTCTTATCCGCCAAATACTTGGGGCAGTTCCGCTTCCAGTGACTAGTCTGCTTGCAGTAGAAGCACTCAGTTTCAGGCTTAGGTCCAGACTTGGGTTTCTTCTCTTGAGCAGCAACTTGTTTGCTGTTCTTCTTGAAGTTCCCCTTCTTCTTCCCTTTGCCCTTTTTCTTGAAACTAGTGGTCTTGTTGACCATCAACACTTGATGCTCCTTCTTGATTTCTACCTCCGCAGCCTTTAGCATTGCGAAGAGCTTGGGAATCGTCTTATCCATCCCTTGCATATTATAGTTCATCACAAAGCTCTTGTAGCTTGGTGGAAGTGATTGGAGAATTCTGTCAATGATGCTATCATCCGGAAGAGTAACTCCCAGTTGAATCAAGTGATTACAATACCCAGACATCTTGAGTATGTGCTCACTAACAGAACTATTCTCCGCCATCTTGCAGCTATAGAACTTATTGGAGACTTCGTATCTCTCAATCCAGGCATTCTTCTGGAATATTAACTTCAACTCCTGGAACATCTCATATGCTCCATGACGTTCAAAACATCATTGAAGTCCCAGTTCTAAGCCGTAAAGCATGGCATATTGAACTATCGAGTAGTCATCAGCTTTGCTCTGCCATACGTTCTTAACGTCGTCAGTTGCATCAGCAGCAGGCCTGGCACCCAGCGGTGCTTCCAGGACGTAATTTTTCTGTGCAGCAATGAGGATAATCCTCAAGTTACGGACCCAGTCCGCGTAGTTGCTACCATCATCTTTCAACTTAGCTTTCTCAAGGAACGCATTAAAATTCAACGGAACAACAGCACGGGCCATCTATCTACAATCAACATAGACAAGCAAGATACTATCAGGTACTAAGTTCATGATAAATTTAAGTTCAATTAATCATATTACTTAAGAACTCCCACTTAGACAGACATCTCTCTAGTCATCTAAGTGATCACGTGACCCAAATCAACTAAACCATAACCGATCATCATGTGAGATGGAGTAGTTTTCAATGGTGAACATCTTATGTTGATCATATCTACTATATGATTCACGCTCGACCTTTCGGTCTCCGTGTTCCGAGGCCATATCTGCATATGCTAGGCTCGTCAAGTTTAACCTGAGTATTTTGCGTGTGCAAAACTGGCTTGCACTCGTTGTAGATGGACGTAGAGCTTATCACACCCGATCATCACGTGGTGTCTGGGCACGACGAACTTTGGCAACGGTGCATACTCAGGGAGAACACTTCTTGATAATTTTTGGTGAGAGATCATCTTAAAATGCTGCCGTCAATCAAAGCAAGATAAGATGCATAAAGGATAAACATCACATGCAATCAATATAAGTGATATGATATGGCCATCATCATCTTGTGCTTGTGATCTCCATCTCCGAAGCACCATCATGATCACCATCGTCACCGGCGCGACACCTTGATCTCTATCGTAGCATCGTTGTCGTTTACGCCATCTATTGCTTCTACGACTATCGCTACCGCTTAGTGATAAAGTAAAGCAATTACAGGGCGTTTGCATTTCATACAATAAAGCGACAACCATATGGCTCCTGCCAGTTGCCGATAACTTTGGTTACAAAACATGATCATCTCATACAATAAAATATAGCATCATGTCTTGGCCATATCACATCACAACATGCCCTGCAAAAACAAGTTAGACGTCCTCTACTTTGTTGTTGCAAGTTTTATGTGGCTGCTACGGGCTTAAGCAAGAACCAATCTCACCTACGCATCAAAACCACAACGATAGTTTGTCAAGTTGATGCTGTTTTAACCTTCGCAAGGACCGGGCGTAGCCACACTCGGTTCAACTAAAGTTGGAGAAACTGACACCCGCTAGTCACCTGTGTGCAAAGCATGGCGGTAAAACCAGTCTCGCATAAGCGTACGCGTAATGTCGGTCCGGGCCGCTTCATCCAACAATACCGCCGAACAAGTATGACATGCTGGTAAGCAGTATGACTTATATCGCCCACAACTCACTTGTGTTCTACTCGTGCATATAACATCAAATCATAAAACCTAGGCTCGGATGCCACTGTTGGGGAACGTAGTAATTTCAAAAAAATTCCTACGCACACGCAAGATCATGGTGATGATATAGCAACGAGAGGGGAGAGTGTTGTCTACATACCCTCGTAGACCGAAGCGGAAGCGTTGACGCAACATAGAGGAAGTAGTCGTACGTCCTCCCGGTCCAACCGATCCAAGCACCGTTACTCCGGCACCTCCGAGTTCTTGACACACGTACAACTCAATGATGCACCCCGAACTCCGATCCAGCAGAGGTACAGGGAGGAGTTTCGTCAGCACGACGGCGTGGTGACAATCTTGATGTTCTCCTGTCGCAAGGCTTCGCCTAAGCACCGCTACAATATGACCGAGGTGTAATATCGTGGAGGGGGGCACCGCACACGGCTAAGGAACGATCTCAATAATCAACTTGTGTGTCTATGGGGTGCCCCCCACCCCCGTATATAAAGGAGGGAGGGAGGAGGAGGCCGGCCCAAGGGGGAGGCGCGCCCTAGGGGGGCAAACCTACTCCAAGTAGGTTTGGCCCCCCTTTCCTATTAGGAGTACGAGAGGGAAGGAAGAGGGGGGAGGAGAGAAGGAAAGGGGGGGCCGGCCCCCCTCCCAATTTGGATTGGGCTTGGGGGGGCACGCCCCCTCCCTTGCTCCTTCTCCCTCCCTTCCACTAAGGCCCAATAAGGCCCACATACTTACCGGGGGGGTTCCGGTAACCTCCCGGAACTCCGGTATAATCCCAATCTCATCCGGAACCTTTCCGGTGTCCAAATATATCCGTCCAATATATCAATCTTTATGTCTCGACCATTTCGAGACTCCTCGTCATGTCCGTGATCACATCCGGGACTCCGAACAACCTTCGGTACATCAAAATACATAAACTCATAATATAACTGTCATCGAAACCTTAAGCGTGCGGACCCTACGGTTCGAGAACAATGTAGACATGACCGAGACACGTCTCCGGTCAATAACCAATAGCGGGACCTGGATGCCCATATTGGTTCCTACATATTCTACGAAGATCTTTATCGGTCAGACCGCATAACAACATACGTTGTTCCCTTTGTCATCGGTATGTTACTTGCCCAAGATTCGATCGTCGGTATCCAATACCTAGTTCATTCTCGTTACCGGCAAGTCTCTTTACTCGTTTCGTAATACATCATCTCGCAACTAACTCATTAGTTGAAATGCTTGCAAGGCTTAAGTGATGTGTATTACCGAGAGGGCCCAGAGATACCTCTCCGACATTCGGAGTGACAAATCCTAATCTCGAAATACGCCAACTCAACAAGTACCTTCGGAGACACCTGTAGAGCACCTTTATAATCACCCAGTTACGTTGTGACGTTTGGTAGCACACAAAGTGTTCCTCCGGTAAACGGGAGTTGCATAATCTCATAGTCATAGGAACATGTATAAGTCATGAAGGAAGCATTAGCAACATACTAAACGATCGGGTGCTAAGCTAACGGAATGGGTCATGTCAATCAGATCATTCAACTAATGATGTGACCTTGTTAATCAAATAACAACTCTTTGTTCATGGTTAGGAAACATAACCATCTTTGATTAACAAGCTAGTCAAGTAGAGGCATACTAGTGACACTCTGTTTGTTTATATATTCACACATGTATTATGTTTTCGGTTAATACAATTCTAGCATGAATAATAAACATTTATCATGATATAAGGAAATAAATAATAACTTTATTATTGCCTCTAGGGCATATTTCCTTCAGCTGGATGGGGTCACCGTGAGGGTCGCCATGAAATGCATGTCGACTTCGAGGGTCGACTCGCCGACTTTGAAAGAGCAAACCTAGTCGCGCTACAACACATAGACGTGGTCGATCCTTGGGTGGTAGAGCACAAAACCTTTATTGAGAAGACGTACAGTGACCGAGGCCAATAGAGGACGGACAGTGATATAATCAAAGAGCACAACTCGTGTTTCACGTGTTGGTTCAAGCAGAAGCTTCTGTCGTACCCTTTACATGAGGATTCTTCCGTGGAAGAACAACTCATATTCGCCTTGTCACAGGGCGCCGAGCACAACCTGATGACGTATGACGCGTACGATATCAACAGCTACACATTCTACACCGAGGAAAGGACATGAAGAGCGATGGTTATCAGAACTCCGGGGTAACGATGGAATCCTACACCGGTAACAACAAGGACAGATACTACGGAAGGATCGAGGATATCTGGGAGCTGAGCTACGCTAGAGAGAAGGTCTCGATGTTCCATGTCAGATGGGCCAAGAGCGTCATAAAAGAAGACCGGTATTTCATCACCATGCTTATACCCGAAGCCAAATCCAAGACTGCGGGCGCAAACGTCACCGCGAAAAATGAGCCATGGGTACTGGCTTCCCAAGTGGACCAATGCTTCTTCATTACCGACCCGTCAAAGCCCATTCGTGTTGTTGTGAGGAGAGGCAAAAGGAAGATCATCGGAATGGATGGATTCGCCAATGAGCAAGACTTCGACAAGTACGGCGACCCGAAGATGGAACATGACGACGACGATGAAGTACCAGCATACACCACAAGAAGAAGCAGGACCACCCTACCTAAAGGACGTCCGTTCAAGAGAAGAACTCCATTTACGAAAAATAAGGGCAAGAAGATTGTGAACAGATAGCTAGCTAAGATCGATTGTATTTAAATTGTAGCCTTCATTTCTCGATTGTATTTCATGGGAACTTTTTGAACTCATGAATATTTTTAAATTTCATGGGCACTTTTTGAATTCATGAATATTTTTTCAAATTTGATGATATTTTAAAATATTCAATATGAAAAAATATTGAATATTCATGAGGACACTCGATCTCGACCCCCCTCCATCTCGATCGCTATCCCCCCTCGCCAGATCCCCCTCGCCGCAGAGCACCCCCCGCACCCTCCCCTGCTCCACCATCGACGACGACCCCCACACCCTCCCCCGCTCCACCGCCGCCGATGACCCACCGCACCCTCCCACGCTCCACCGCCACCGCCGACCACCCGCACCCTTCCCCACTCCACCGCCGCCGACGACCCCCCACACCCTCCCCCGCTCCACCGCCGCCGACGACCCCCCGCACCCTCCCCCGCTCCACCGCCGCCGACGACCCCCCGCACCCTCCCGGCCTGCTCCACCGCCGCCGAGCACCCCCCGCACCCTCCCCCGCTCCACCACCGCCGACGACCCCTCGCACCCTCCCTAGTAATGTTTTACCAATTCACAAATGAATGCAACTAAAAATCCAAAAAAAAAATTTGATTATATTTTCAAATAACAAATTTGATGATATTTTCAAATAAAAAATTTGATGATATTTTTTCATATTCATAAATATTTTCAAATAACAAATTTGATGATATTTTTTAAAAAATTATTACTGTTTTTATAAAAAAATTATTACTGTTTCATATTCATATTCATTTTCTAAAAAATTATTAGATGCAACAAAAAATAAAAAAATTACTTATGGCGCACCGCTGGGTGGTGCGCCATTGCTATGCAAAAAAAATTTACTTATGGCGCACCGCTGGGTGGTGCGCCATTGCTGTCTAAAAAACGTTACTTATGGCGCACCGCTAGGTGGTGCGCCATTGCTATCCCTCCCCCGACTAAAATCCCCAATCCCCGATCAATCCCATCTCACATATCTCTCAGCCCCGCCACTGCGCGCCGCTGCCCCGACTTACTGCGTCGCTGCCCCTACGTGCGCTGCCGCCCCCGCGCCCCCACGCCCCCCACCACTTTAGCTCCTCCGCCGCCCACCGGACAGCAAGCCGCCGCGGCCCCCAACCATCCCGCCGCCGACCCGCAACCATCCCACCGCCGATGACCGCACGGGGTGCAAGACGAGGAGGAGGACAGGATCCATCCATTGCTTCCGACGGCCGCCTCCGTCGACGAGCCGGGCAGCCACACGCGCATAGCCTCCGCGGCCCCGCCTCCGGCACTGCAGCGCCTCCCTCCCCGTCCCCGGAGCAGCCGCCCCCGCCCAACAACGCCGCCGCTACTCCGTCGGCTGCAAGAACGACGCCAAGGTCCCCTCTCCCGACCCTCTTCTCCTCTCTGCCTGTTTCAATCCCATTCGCTCCTCGTACAGCAAGATTTTAGGGTTCCGTCATCAGTCCTTGCTTATGATACAAGCAGGTGGATAGTTAAAATTAATCAGTTAAGCTGCCGTGAATTGGGTACCCTATCTAGAGTAAGAAATGGGCTATCTAGATTTGTGGATAGGATAGCATACATATATAGGTGAAAGGAAATGAGAATGAAATGAAAATGATGATAGATACTACTACAAAAACAGCTATAGCCAATATGGACACTAATGGCGCACTATACATGTGGTGCGCCATTACTAAATACTAATGGCGCACCATGTGTTGGTGCGCCATTAGTGTGCAAATACTAATGGCGCACCACATCCCACGGTGCGCCATTAGTAAATTTTTTTTAATTTTGTCAAAACTACTAATGGTGCACCGTGGGAGTGGTGCGCCATTACTAGTTCAACTAGTAATGGCGCACCACTCCCATGGTGCGCCATTAGTAATTTGGCCCAAACATTCCCCCGAATGCACCCCCCCTGTGGACCGCCTTTTCAGTTTCAAAAAAAATAAAAGAAAATGATAGAAATGTCAAAAAAATAAAAGAAAATAAGATTACCATGTGATATGTGGTCTAGTTGTTAGCAAAATTTACAAACATAAATTTTCGACTTTTTTGCAAAATCTCTCGAGAATTTGTAAAAATGGGCATAACTTTTGCATACGAACTCGGATGAAAAAGTTTTTTATATGAAAAATAATCTACTCGAAAATGTACATCCGAATTTAACAGGGGGAACCCCGTTATACATTTTCACCTGCCTCGTAGGAGTAAAACTTCCTTACGGTTACGCGGGGAAGGTAAGCAGATACCTAGACTCAGCGAAGCAGAAGTTCAGCGGGATGAAGTCTCACGACTGTCACGTGCTGATGACGTAGATACTTTCAGTTGCAATCCATGGGATCATGGACGCGCACGTCCGTGAAACGCTATTTGGCCTATGCAACTTTTTCGACGTCATCTCTCGGAAGTCAGTTGGCATGAGGCAACTCAGAAGGCTACATGAAGAGATCGTGGTGATACTATGCGAGCTTGAGATGTACTTCCTGCCCGCATTCTTCGACGTTATGGTGCATCTGCTGGTCCATATCGTGGAGGATATCATCCAACTCGGGCCGACGTTCCTACATAGCATGATGCCATTCGAAAGGATGAATGGTGTCATCAAAGGATACATTTGCAACATGTCACGTCCAGAGGGAAGCATAGCCAGGGGCTTTCTGACCGAAGAGTGCGTCTCCTACTGCATGAATTATCTAGGCATCGAGAACCCCGTTGATCTGCCCGTCAACAGGCACCTCGGCAGGCTCGCTGGATGGGGTCACCATGAGGGTCGCCACGAAATGCATGTTGACTTCGAGGGTCGACTCGCCGACTTTGAACCCCGTTAAACATTTTCAAAATCCTCAAACACCTAACAGAAAAAAAAGATACGGGGCTTTTAAGATCTGGAGGGGCAAAAAAATCAAAGTTACTAATGGCGCACCTGCCCATGGTGCGCCATTACTATCTTCCCGCCTTCAAAATTCAAAATATATCAAAAAAAAAGTAATGGCGCACCTACCCATGGTGCGCCATTACTATGCCGTATATATGGCTGGGCGTGTCCTCTCCTCCTTACCTCTTCATTCTTCTCCTCCACTCCACCTCTCCTCCACTCCATCTCCTCCTCTCCTCCACTCCATCTTCCCTTCTCTCCTCCACCATACTACCCTCCTCTCCGGCGACCTCCTCCTCCTCTCCGGCGACCTCCTCCTCCTCCTCTCCGGCGACCTCCTCCTCCCTCCTCTCCTCCCCTCCCCTCCCCTCACGGTTTCTCCTCCCTCCTCTCCGGTGAGCTCCTCCTCCCTCATCTCCGGTGAGCTCCTCCTCCCTCCACTCCGATGAGCTCCTCCTCCCTCCTCTCCTCCCATCCCCTCATGGTTTCTCCTTCCTCCTCTCCGATGCTCCGGTGAACTCCTCTCCGGTGAGCTCCTCCTCCTCTCCGGCGATGTAGGCGAGCGCCTCTGCAGTCACCTCCTCCTCCTCCTCTCCGGCGAACTCCTCTCCGGCAAAAGAACACGGCAAAAGAACGTACAAGATCCAAAAACGAGAACAAAATTTGAAATAATATCGTGCAAAAAACCAAGCAAAAAATGAGCAAAAATATCGTGATCCAAATCCAAATTCAAAATTCAAAAATAGCAATGGCGCACGGTGGGGGTTAGACGGTGCACCAAATTCAAAATTCAAAAATACTAATGGCGCACCGTGGCCTATACTAATGGCGCACCAGTGGCCTATACTAATGGCGCACCGTGGCCTATACTAATGGCGCACCAGTGGCCTATACTAATGGCGCACCGTGGCCTATACTAATGGCGCACCAGTGGTGCGCCATTAGTATACGAGATACTAATGGAGCACCACTGGTGCGCCATTAGTAAAAAATACTAGTGGCGTGGTACTAGTGGCGCACCAGTAGTGCGCCATTAGTAGGCAAAACTGGTGCACCACTAGTAGGCCTTTTCCTAGTAGTGATAGGTGTACAGTGTACTTATCTGAAATGAAAATGAAAATGATGATGATAGATAGATGATATGAGCCTACATACAGCTACAAGCCTAGAGATTGACCTTCAGGTAGTCAAAACTAAGTAAGCTGCTGCTGCTGTTGCTACCCTACCTAGGAATGGAAAGTCCAAACTTACACAACTTGTCCCCAACACAATAATACTTATGATAGCTAGGTTGTTGGTTTTCATACTCCTGTTTTATAGTGACCAACACAATAATAGAGTTTTTGAGGTGTTCAGGGTACAATTATCACAACGAAATTGATATACTAGTTATCACCCTAATACTTATGTTTCTGGAAAACTTGTTAGGTTCACTGTATTCATATACTTGAAGAGTAGTTGAAGTAGATGCACCGAATTTCATGGCCATCCTATCTAGTTGCTGGGTGGAAATTTACTGAATTTTATTTGCAGTAGATGCACTGAATTTCACAGAAGAGTAGTTGCACTTCTGAACTGCTATGAGTACAAGTACTCTTCTCATTGGAGTATGAAAGTTGTCAGCAGTTGCTTATGCTAGAGAAGTACTCCTGAACATTTAGTTGTACTCCAGTGAGTACGCCATGGAGTTACTTACTCCGGTAGCTTAATTAAGTGCAGTTGTTTCACTTACTCCAGTAGCTTAATTAAGTTGAAGTAGTGCTTGTAAGTTTGCAAGTTTTGTGTACTGTACTGCTTGAATCAGTACTTTTGTGTAATCTGACTGTAGTTCTTGTATAGTTTCAGTAGTTTTTCTTCAATTAATTTGTTTGGTTGTATTAGTTTAGTGTAGGACAAGAATAGTGTAGCACTGCTGCTGCTGTTAAGTTTCAGTTAATTTGTTTGGTTGAATTTTGGAGTACATCACAAAGAAGCCTTTTCAGGAGTTTGTCTTGTGCCCTCCATAGTGTCTCATTTTCTTGTCTTGTTGTACTCCTGCTAGTGCTTGCAAGTTCCAGGGTTTGCATCAGTATTCCTGCTTGCAGTAGTTTGAAGGAGGATTCCAGTAGTGCAATAGTGCAGGAGTATGAACAATAGTGCAGTAGTGCACTGCTTACAATAGCCCTAAAATCCAGTAGCAAGTGCTATCCTTTAACTGAGACTTTAAGTGGAAATTTAATTTAACTTTAAAATCAACTAAAACTTTAACTGACACTTTAATTTAAACTTTAATTGAAACTTTAATTAAAGTTAACTTAAGTCTTTTCCTTTAATAAAAATTGTATGGTGGATGTCTTGCTGTAAAATTGTATGCATAGTCAGGCCCTTTCATGTTTTCAAGGAAACACCAGACTTTCCAGTTAGTGCTTTCTCAAACTTCTGCAATTTGCACTTCTTGAACTACTGCTTGGCACTAAACAGAGTTATACAATGAACTTCTGCAGGCTGATCTGAGTTGGACCATCCTCTGCAGCCAACTTCTCTTCAGCAAGAGGAAGAAAGGAGAATCAGGGTAGGGTTTCATGGCTAGAAGATATATTGTTGTACAACAATTTATTACAAATTGCATTTATTGGTATACGTACGCTAGTTTCGTCATATCAGGAGCTTAGGAACTTATCTTGACTAATTTATTATAGAAAGCTGTCAAAGCTCACTTCTAGAAATTAGCAATAGCAAAATGTGGTTAAGATTTAAGGCATCCGGACTAAGCTTTGCGGCCTTTATATCTAATTTTTCATGCATGAATTATGATCATGAGAGCCATGAGATCTTGTTTAGTGCATACACCATTCTTATTTTTTTCTATCCATTGCTACCCCATCTGGTAATTAGTATATCATGCTACTTTCATCTATGAAAGTATGACTTGTCACCTCTACAAATCGAACCCATCATTTAGTTATGGACCAGTGTAATATAATTTGCAGTACTTGGTGTTGAGCAGCTAGCACTGCTGAATCTTAGCAACAAAAGAGGCCCATTTGCAAATGTAAATTTTTAAGCATATGTTTTGGCATACAAGTATCTCTTTCTTCAAGACTGGTAAATCAAGTCGGTAAATAGATGCTGCTGCTAGACTATATTTTCTGGACTATATGTTCATTGGTACTATATGTTTAGAATGAGTTAACTTGCTGTCATTTATCGAAATTCAGAATGTGCTGGACTATATGTTCATTGGTACTACTTGTGATGCTGCTACTGTACTACTTGGGAATTTATCAACTTGTGATGCTGCTGCTGTACCCCGAGAGGCCCTTGAGTTTGCCGGAATGTCGATTAACTTCCGTTCCGGCAAATTCGGGTACTCCATATGTCCTATTTTCAGCAAAGGTCATGCTGAAATTTTTCGTGAATTTTAGAAAGACTTTTCTAAAAATAGGACATATGGGGTACTTGCGACTAATGCATGGGCCGGGGTATCTTAGTACTTAATTAAGTAGGATCAACTGCCCCTTTATTCTTGCTGCATTAAACCATAGGTGGCAATAGAGCCAAGTGATTAGGCCCAACTTAGAATTCTCCTTCCCTTTTCTTGATAGGGTATATTATTAGAAGACACCCATATATATCAGTCAACCTAGGGTGCCTCGGCATCGATAAACCCTAAATGATGAAAACTTAACTTAGCATCTAGGGTGCCTCAGCGTAGAAAAACCCTAAATTATAAAACCTTGGCTTTTAGGGTGCCTCGGTGTCGATAAAAACCTAAATGATGAAAGCTTAGGCTTTTAGGGTGCCTCGGCGTCGACAAACCCTAAATGATAAAAGCTTAGCTTTTAGGATGCCTCGGTGTCGACAAACCCTAAATCATGAGACCATGATCTTGTTCCTTGACAATAACCAACTTTTTGACCAAACTTTTTTCCTATTTAGAGCGAAACATGGCCCACAATGATGAGGCTGGCGGTTCGGGCAAGCAATTCTGGGAGCTGTCCCAGGAGATGGAGGAAGAACCTCACCGCTATGAGGACGCCACAAAAGACACCGATCCTAACTACACAACCCCTAGTGGCGTCGGGGATGACACCACTGAAGGTGCCGTCGAGGATGCCACCACTGATGATGGCAGCGCACGCATAGATGGCAGCCAACCAAAGGGGCAACGGAAGGACCGGTGCCCGAACGTGCTCGGCACCGTCAAGGAGGAATTTACTGAAGTGAACTCCGACGGGCATCCAATGGCGTCAAAAGAATTAGTCAAGGGGTACTCGGTTCAGCTCGGGTACATTCTCCGGAGCACCATCTCGATCAACACCGAGAACCTAAGGCATAAGGACCGAGGGAATTTGCGCAGCCTCCTCTTCACGAAGCTACACAAATGATACAAGTTCCCCGCTGACTTTGCAAACACACGCCTCTCGGGGAATAAAATGAACAGTGCCGCCCTCACGAGGATGAGCACGTCCCTGTCTACTTGGAGAAGCGCGGTGAAGAAAATGATTGACAAAGGTGATAGTTATGAGAAGATCAAGGCAAAAAATCCTTCAATCAGGGAAGATGACTACAAGGAGTTCAAGATCAAGTGCGAGAGCAGCGCAACCGTGGAATCAAGTCAGTGGGGGGAAGAAATGCGGGAGTTGAACTTGGGGGTCCACCAACTCGGTACTGGCGGTTACAGAGTGGCGGAGCCTATATGGGACAAGGAGGACGCGGAGCATGCCGAGCAAGGCCTACCGCCCCACTTCGAGAAATACCGTCACAAGCAGACCAGGAACTATGTTAGGGCCCGGTACAAGGAGGACCCGGTAACAAAGGAGCTTACCACAGATCTGAAGACCAAGGCACTTGAGCGTGTTCTGGTAAGGAATACACCCCCGCGTAATTAGCTCCATATGGTTGCATTCTAATTAATGAAGCCACATTTCTAAATGGTTCACATTCCTTCCGTAGGAGACTGAAAGCAGTAGCGCGGGGTCGTCCCAGAGCTCCCCTTGGGACAGCACTCTAAATAGGGCGTTGAACATAATGAAAAACAAGGATAAGCTCAGTAAGCCATCGTCAGCTGGTCGTGTGGCCGGCAAAGGCTTGTCCACAAAATGGTCGTCATACTATACCGCTGGTGGGCAAAAGGAGAAAAAGACCAGCTCGGAAAGCCAGTCGCGCGAGGTTCAAGAACTCAAGGCACAAGTGGCGCGGATTCTGGAGATTGTCCAAGAGCAAGTGCAACAACAACTGGGAACGACGCTCACCACCATTGTGCCTACCTTGATTCAGGGGCTGACGACATGGATTGCAGGCGGCCAACAGGGGCCGCCCCCGGTTCCGAGCTTCACGGCCAGCAACTCGCACAACGCGCAGGCGGCGCCATTGGTGTCTCCAGCAGAGGCGGTATTCGTGTCTCCGAAGCCGGCACGGGCATTGGAGCTTAATGGACCCGGGTGTACGCCGGCCGGCACCTCGGCAGCAAGCGGCCCCTCCGTCAGTTGCACGCCCGCCGTTGGCGGTGCCTCGACATTAGCCGAGCTCGACACCATCATGGTAACTAAGCCTCTCGGCCAATGACTTCATCTCCTTGCCTTTGACTGGGCATCCCTGACGCCCTACATGTTTTCGCAGGGCGCCGCTGACATTCCATGCACTCTCCTGCACTTCGTGGGCAGCGAGTTGATCGATGTCGCCAAGGGCAGAATCGTTCAACCAGGCAACCTCGTGTTCCACGGTAATCGGATGCCACCCACCGTGTATAGGTGATACGTCTCCAACGTATCTATAATTTATGAAGCATTCATGCTATTTTATTATCTGTTTTGAATGATTATGGGCTTTATTATACACTTTTATATTACTTTTGGCACTAACCTATTAACCGGAGGCCCAGCCCATATTGTTGTTTTATTGCTTGTTTCAGTATTTCAAAGAAAAGGAATATCAAACGGAGTCCAAAAGGAATGAAACCTTCGGGAGCGTGATTTTTTGGAAGAATATGATCGGGGAGACTTGGAGTCCAAGCCAAGGGATCATCGAGGGAGCCACGAGACAGGGGGCGCGCCCACCCCCTGGGCGTGCCCTACCCTCTCATGGACCCCTCGAGGCTCCCCCGACCGACTTCTTTCGCCTATATAAGCCTACGTACCCTAAAAACATCGACGAAGAAGATAGATCAGGAGTTCCGCCGTCGCAAGCCTTTGTAGCCACCAAAAACCTCTCGGGAGCCCATTTCGGCACCCTGCCGGAGGGGGAACCCATCACCGGTGGCCATCTTCATCATCCCGACGCTATCCATGATGAGGAGGGAGTAGTTCACCCTCGGGGCTGAGGGTAATTACCAGTAGCTATGTGTTTGATCTCTCTCTATCATGTTCTCTCTATGGCACGATCTTAATGTATCGCGAGCTTTGCTATTACAGTTGGATCCTATGATGTTTCTCCACGCTCTACTCTCTTGTGATGAATTGAGTTTCCCTCTTGAAGTTATCTTATCGGATTGAGTCTTTAATGATTTGAGAACACTTGATGTATGTCTTGCTGTGTTTATCTGTGGTGACAATGGGATATCACGTGCCACTTGATGTATGTTTTGGTGACCAACTTGCGGGTTCCGCCCATGAACCTATGCATAGGGGTTGGCACTCGTTTTCTTGACTCTCCGGTAGAAACTTTGGGGCACTCTTTGAAGTACTTTTTGTTGGTTGGATGAATCTAAGATTGTGTGATGCATATCATATAATCATGCCCACGGATACTTGAGGTGACAATGGAGTATCTAGGTGACATTAGAGTTTTGGTTGATTTGTGTCTTAAGGTGTTATTCTAGTACGAAATTTTTAATAGATCGATCTGAAAGAATAACTTTGAGGTGGTTTCGTACCCTACCATAATCTCTTCGTTTGTTCTCCGCTGTTGGTGGCTTTGGAGTGACTCTTTGTTGCATGTTGAGGGATTGTTATATGATCTATCTATGTTATTATTGTTGAGAGAACTTGCACTAGTGAAAGTATGAACCCTTGGCCTTGTTTCCTACCATTGAAATACTGTTTACGCTCACTTTTATCATTAGTTACCTTGCTGTTTTTATAATTTCAGATTACAAAAACCTTTATCTACTATCCATATTGCACTTGTATCACCATCTCTTTGCCGAACTAGTGCACCTATACAATTTACCATTGTATTGGGTGTGTTGGGGACACAAGAGACTTTCTGTTATTTGGTTGCAGGATTGTTTGAGAGAGAACATCTTCATCCTACGCCTCCCACGGATTGATAAACCTTAGGTCATCCACTTGAGGGAAATTTGCTACTGTCCTACAAACATGTGCACTTGCAGGCCCAACAACGTCTACAAGAAGAAGGTTGTGTAGTAGACATCAAGCTCTTTTCTGGCGCCGATGCCGGGGAGGCTAGGTAAAGGGCACTCACACCCTGACAACTAAGCTCTTTTCTGGCGCCGTTGCCGGGGAGGTGAGTGCTTGAAGGTATATCTTTAGATCTTGCAATCGAATCTTTTTGTTTCTTGTTTTATCACTAGTTTAGTTTATAAAAGAAAAACTACAAAAAAATGGAGTTAAGTTTGTCTCATACGCTTCATCTTTTTAATATATTTCGTGAGTTTGATAGAAAGGAAAATTGTGCTCAAGTGCTAGAAGAAGAAGTCTATAAAATGTTTGGCACTAGATATTTGTATGATGAGCATGATTGCAGTGTTGTTAGTATGAATTCCTTGAATATCCATGATGCTAATGATATGCAAAGCCACAAGCTTGGGGAAGCTATGTTTGATGAAGATGATATTTTTTGTCCCCCAAGTTTTGATGAGCAAATTTATTATGATGAAAGCATGCCTCCTATTTATGATGATTATTGTGATGATACGTATGTCATAAAGTATAAAGTTGCTTATGTGGATAGTAGTAAATTTTCTATGCTTGTAGATCATGAAAAGAATGCTTTAGGCGCTGGTGTTGAATTCATTCATGATGCTACTGAAAATTATTATGAGGGAGGAACATATGCTTGTAGGAATTGCAATAATATCAAGTTTCCTCTCTATGTGCTTCAAGTTTTGAAGTTATGCTTGTTTACCTTCCTATGCTAGTTGATTATTGTTCCCATAAGTTGTTTGCTCACAAAATCCCTATGCATAGGAAGAGGGTTAGACTTAAATGTGCTATTCATATGCTTCATGATGCTCCTGTTATGTTTCAATTATTATCTTTTATGTGAGCATCATTGTCATCATCTTGCCTAGCTAGAAAGGCATTAAAGAAAAGCGCTTGTTGGGAGACAACCCAATATTTACCCTTACTGTTTTTGTGTGTCCACGTGATTATGCTACTGTATTAATCATGTTTTATAGCTTTTGTTTCAATAAAGTGCCAAGTAAGACCTTTAGGATAGCTTAGGGTGATAGTTGTGTTGATCCTGCTGAAAATCAGAAACTTTTGCACCCAGTAAATTAGTTTTGTTAATTCGCAGAAACGTGCTTATGATCTAATTAGTTTTTCTCTGGATTGGTACACAAATTTCTTAGGTCTTCCTAATTTGGTAGGATTTTTGGAGTTCCAGAAGTATACGTTTGATACAGATTACTACAGACTGTTCTGTTTTTGACAGATTCTGTTTTCTATGTGTTATTTGCTTATTTTGATCAATCTATGAGTAGTATCGGAGGGTATGAACCATAGATAAGTTGGAATACAGTAGATACTACACCAATATGAATTTAGACTGAGTTCATTACAGTACCTAAGTGGTGGTTTTATTTTCTTATACTAACGGAGCTTCCGAGTTTTCTGTTGAGTTTTGTGTTGTGGAGTTTTCAAGTTTTGGGTAAAGATTCGATGGACTATGGAATAAGGAGTGGCAAGAGCCTAAGCTTGGGGATGCCCAATGCACCCCAAGGTAATATTCAAGGACAACCAAGAGCCTATGCTTGGGGATGCCCCGGAAGGCATCCCCTCTTTCGTCTTCGTTCATCGGTAACTTTACTTGGGGCTATATTTTTATTCACCACATGATATGTGTTTTGCTTGGAGAATCATTTTATTTCGTTATTATTTTCTTGATGTTATTTAGAATAATGTTTTTCATCTATAGTTTCAATAAAAAAAGTCAAGGATAGCCTTTGCCATGCTTATTTTGCTAATATACATGTTGCTGTTTGAAAACAGAAAGTTTACCGCTGTTGCAAAAATTCCCTAGAAAAGTCAGAGCATGATATAATGTTGTAACTTTTTGCATATTGAGCTCTGATAAATATTCTACAGCGTAGTATTTTTCTCATAATTTGTGGAGTTTGGGAAGTATGATGAATCTTGCATTCTTTACAGACTATACTGTTTTGACAGATTGCTGTTATGTTTGCATTGTTTGCATATGTTTGCTTGTTTAATGATTCTATTTGAGGATAGGAGTATTAAATATGCAGAGGCATTTAGTATTCAATGTTGAATAATAATTTTAATGATTTTTTATAGTAGGAAATGATAAGGTTTTGCATTGGTTTATACTAACCTATCTCACGAGTTCTTGTTGAGTTTGGTGTGGATGAAGCTTTTGATAAAAAGAGAAACCATGATATGAGAGGAATTAAGGAGACACAAAAGTTCAAGCTTGGGGATGCCCAAGGCACCCCAAGATAATATTCCAAGAAGTCTCAAGCATCTAAGCTTGGAGATGCCCCGGTAGGCATCCCACCTCTTCTTCAACAATTATCGGTTAGTATCGGTTGAGCCTAAGTTTTTGCTTCTTCACATGAGTTGTGCTATCCTTGCAATGTCATTTTATTTTGTTTTGCTTGCTGTTTGAATAACCAAGATCTGAACTTCTTTATTGAGAGAGAGTCTTCACATAGTTACATAATTATTTAGCTACTCATTGATCTTCACTTATATATTTTTGGAGTAGTTTGTCATTTACTCGTGTGCTTCACTTATACCCTATGAGTAAATGGTTGAATGAGTTGAATGTAACAAATCTGAAATTATATATGCCTCATTTGCTTATCCCATGGGGAGTATTGACTTCACATCTAAGAGGTAGAGGTTATAAATTTATTGAAGGTTAGCAAGTGTTCTATTGGTCATTTGAACAATTCATGAAAGAATATTGAAGGAAGAGAAATTTCATATGTAAATACACTATCCTAGACATCTTTTATAATTGTGGGCACTCATTAAGTATGACATGCTAAAGAGTTGATGTTGGACAAGGAAGACAACGTAATGGGTTATGTTTTCGCACATCTCAGTTAAAGTATATTGTTATGGATCATTCAAACATGTTGAGCTTGCCTTTCCCCCTCATGCTAGCTAAAATCCCTTGCACCAAGTAGAGATACTACTTGTGCTTCCAAATATCCTTAAACCCAGTTTTGCCATGAGAGTCCACCATACCTACCTATGGATTGAGTACGATCCTTCAAGTAAGTTGTCATCGGTGCAAGCAATAAAAATTTCTCTCTAAATATGTATGATCTTTTGGTGTGAATAAAATAGCTTTATACGATCTTGTTATGGAAGCGATAAAAGCGGCGCACTGCATAATAAAGGTCCATATACAAGTGGCAATATAAAGTGATGTTCTTTCGCATTAAGATTTTGTGCATCCAACCCTAAAAGCGCATGACAACCTCTGCTTCCCTCTGCGAAGGGCCTATCTTTTACTTTATGTCTTTTACTTTATGCAAGAGTCAAGGTCATCTTCACCTTTCCCTTTTTCATTTTATCCTTTGGCAAGCACCTCGTGTTGGGAAGATCCTGATATATATATCCAATTGGATGTAAGTTAGCATGAACTATTATTGTTGACATCACCCAAAGGTGAATACGTTGGGAGGCAACACTATAAGCCCCTATCTTTCTCAGTGTCCGATTGAAACTCCATAACCATTAGTATTGCGTGAGTGTTAGCAATTGTAGAAGACTATATGATAGTTGAGTATATGGAGTTTGCTATTCATGAAAATAAGATGAATTGCAATTGTTTGATGACTGAGAATGAAATTTGCTGGTTTTCAAGAAAGTTTATGGTCTATGCTTTGACATGTGAATTGCTTGTTACTTTATTGTGAGAAGTTTTATGAGATGAACTACTGTTATGACATATTATCATGCTACAAATGGTGATTAAATTATCATTGATCAAACTTGTGCACCTTCTAGCATTCACACTTCATAAATTCTTTATTTTATCATTTACCTACTCGAGGACGAGTAGGAATTAAGCTTGGAGATGCTTATACGTCTCCAACATATCTATAATTTATGAAGCATTCATGCTATTTTATTATCTGTTTTGAATGATTACGGGCTTTATTATACACTTTTATATTACTTTTGGGACTAACCTATTAACCGGAGGCCCAGCCCATATTGTTGTTTTATTGCTTGTTTCAGTATTTCGAAGAAAAGGAATATCAAACGGAGTCCAAACGGAATGAAACCTTCGGGAGCGTGATTTTTAGGAAGAATATGATCGGGGAGACTTGGAGTGCAAGCCAGGGGATCATCGAGGCAGCCACGAGACAGGGGGTGCGCCCACCCCCTGGGCGCGCCCTACCCTCTAGTGGGCCCCTCGAGGCTCCCCCGACCGACTTCTTTCGCCTATATAAGCCTACGTACCCTAAAAACATCGATGGAGAAGATAGATTGGGAGTTCCGCCGCCGCAAGCCTCTGTAGCCACCAAAAACCTGTCGGGAGCCCGTTTCGGCACCCTGCCAGAGGGGGAACCCATCACCGGTGGCCATCTTCATCATCCCGGCGCTATCCATGACGAGGAAGGAGTAGTTCACCCTCGGGGCTAAGGGTATGTACCAGTAGCTATGTGTTTGATCTCTCTCTCTCGTGTTCTCTCTATGGCATGATCTTGATGTATCGCGAGCTTTGCTATTATAGTTGGATCTTATGATGTTTCTCCCCCCTCTACTCTCTTGTGATGAAGTGAGTTTCCCTCTTGAAGTGATCTTATCATATTGAGTCTTTAATGATTTGAGAACACTTGATGTATGTCTTGCCGTGTTTATCAGTGGTGACAATGGGATATCACGTGCCACTTGATGTATGTTTTGGTGACCAACTTGCGGGTTCCACCCATGAACCTATGCATAGGGGTTGGCACATGTTTTCTTGACTCTCCAGTAGAAACTTTGGGGCACTCTTTGAAGTACTTTGTGTTGGTTGGATGAATCTGAGATTGTGTGATGCATATCGTATAATCATGCCCACGGATACTTGAGGTGACAATGGAGTATCTAGGTGACATTAGGGTTTTGGTTGATTTATGTCTTAAGGTATTATTCTAGTACGAACTCTTTAATAGATTGATCCGAAAGAATAACTTTGAGGTGGTTTCGTACCCTACCATAATCTCTTCGTTTGTTCTCCGCTATTAGTGGCTTTGGAGTGACTCTTTGTTGCACGCTGAGGGATTGTTATATGATCTATCTATGTTATTATTGTTGAGAGAACTTGCACTAGTGAAAGTATGAACCCTAGGCCTTGTTTCCTACCATTGCAATATCGTTTATGCTCACTTTATCATTAGTTACCTTGCTGTTTTTATAATTTCAGATTACAAAAACCTTTATCTACTATCCATATTGCACTTGTATCACCATCTCTTCGCCGAACTAGTGCACCTATACAATTTACCATTGTATTGGGTGTGTTGGGGACAAAAGAGACTTTCTGTTATTTGGTTGCAGGGTTGTTTGAGAGAGACCATCTTCATCCTACGCCTCCCACGGATTGATAAACCTTACGTCATCCACTTGGGGGAAATTTGCTACTATCCTACAAACCTGTGCACTTGCAGGCCCAACAACGTCTACAAGAAGAAGGTTGTGTAGTAGACATCAATAGGGTTGAACTGGTTCGGGTGCTGCCAGGCTGCGACGAGTTGTTACCTCCGATTCGACCCACTGGGGCCGACGAAGATGACGTGATGACCCTCAGCGCCTGCGTAAGCTGGCCCCTGCTTTGGCTGAAGAGCCAGATTCGTTTGGGGGCGGGGGACACCACCCCACAGACAACACCACCAGTCATGCCGGCGCCAAGCCATGGCAAGACCGCTGCAACGCTACCTTACATGTCGGACATCCCTTTGGCACAGGATCCGGACATGCATATGGCACAGGATCCGGAAGACGACGATGGTAAATTTACCAACGTTGATAAGTACTTTGCCGAACATGGGTACGGTGACGAATTCTTCGGGCCTCCTTCTCAAGAACCCAACCCTGAAAAAGACGACCGCGATCTAGCTCGTACCGCGGAGAAACCCAACTGCAACAGGCGTCGTCTGGCGTTCAGTTCTCAGGAGACGCCTCCAGCTGCCGCCTTCACCGAGCCTCAGATAGCCGAGGTACGAAATATTATCAGCCCCAACTCACTCAAGAAGGCGGTCTCTGAGCAGAACTTGATCCCATTACAAAAGATGAAGAAGAAGGGACGGAAACGAAAGAATAACAAGAGCGGTGCGAGCCAGCCGGCACCGAGTATGATCCGTGCTCAGGACGGGCCACCTTCACCTAAGCATATCTCGAGGAGGGTGCATGTGGCGGGTAGGGCGATGCTCCCGACTAATCTGCTCAATGCTACAACCGGTGCTATGCGGAGTCTGCATGACAGTGTTCTTTCTTTGGAGAAGCGACGTCTCTCCCAGAATGAGGTGCCAGAGAGCAAGGGCTTTGTGGATAGCGCCACCGGGGGTACGATCATCCTACGGTTTGATGACATCTTCGCTATGTTTAACCTTCATCCGCTACACTACACCTTCGTTCGGTTGTTTTCGCTGAGTATGGAGATGCGGATCATTAGAGACAAGACCCCGGACATCGGGATAGTCGACCCCTTCTACATGCGTGCCAAGATCTTGGGCAGCGCTGGGGACCGGCAAGTCGCGAGTTCACACCTCGAAGGCGTCATTCTGGCAAACCCAGATAAGGATAACTTCCTCGTTCCTTACTTTCCCGAGTAAGTCATCCCTTCACCGCCCCGTAACATATGATTTCTTAGATTTTGATCGTTCTTTTTTTTCTAACATTCTGTGTTTTGTGCAGTGACACACATTGCACACTCATCCTCTTAAGCCCGAAATATTACATGGCCACGTATTTCAACCCGGACCATGAGTCGAAGATAGACAACACAAAAATCAAGAAAGTTCTTGATGATGCTCTCCCCGGCTACGCCTGATCTGGAGGCACCTTCAAGAGGCCAGTTCGTAGGTACGGCAAGCACATGTTCACCCACAATACGATGTTCCCCTGCGTCAAGCAGCCGCCTGGCGGTCAGAAGGATGCCTACTACGCCCTCCATCACATGCGGGCGATCGTACGGGACCATAATCACCTTCTGCTACCAAATAATCTCACAGGTTGGGCCACACGCTTATCAGCAATCCAGGACGCGGACATCAGATAAGAATTCTTTTGCATCTATTCGGAGTTTGCGAAAATCATCCATCAAGATGTCCTTCATAGCTCGGGGCAGTTCTACCTCAGATCTCAACCGTCCAACAGTGAGATAGAAACAACGCTACAAATGCAGGTTGACAACGCCCGCGATTTCATGACCACCACGAAAGACGGTGGCTTCATCCATGCTCCGGTCCCTGAGTCGAGTCGAAAGTAGTGATGTGATACGTCCATTTTGCATCATGCTTTTATATCAATATTTATTGCATTATGGGTTGTTATTACACATTATATCTCAATACTTATGGCTATTCTCTCGTATTTTACAAGGTTTACCATGAAGAGGGGGAATGCCGGTAGCTGGAATTCTGGCTGGAAAAGGAGCAAACGTTGGAAACCTATTCTGCACAGCTCCAAAAGTCCTGAGACTCCACGAGACAACTTTTTGGATTTAATAAGAATTTATGAGCGAAAGAAATAGGCCAGGGGGCCCACACCCTGTCCAGGAGACAGCCCCCCCCCCCCCCCCACTATAGGGCGCGCCCCGATCTCCTGGGCCCCCTGGTGGGCCTTCGGCGTCCATCTTCTGCTATATCATCACTTTTACCCTGGAAAAAATCGTGGGCAAGCTTACGGGACGAAACTCCTCCGCCACGAGGCGGAACCTTGGCGGAATCAATCTAGGGCTCTGGCGGAGCTATTCTGCCGGGGACACTTCCCTCCGGGAGGGGGAAATCATCACCAATGTCATCACCAATTATCCTCTCATCGGGAGGGGGTCAATCTCCATCAACATCTTCACCAGCACCATCTCCTCTCAAAACCCTAGTTCATCTCTTGTACCCAATCTTGTATCAAAACCACAAATTGGTACCTGTGGGTTGCTAGTAGTGTTGCTTACTCCTTGCAGTTGATGCTAATTGGTTTACTTGGTGGAAGATCATATGTTCAGATCCTTTATGCATATTATTACTCCTCTGATTATGAACATGAATATGCTTTGTGAGTAGTTACGTTTGTTCCTGAGGACATGGGTGAAGTCTTGCTATTAGTAGTCATGTGAATTTGGTATTCGTTCAATATTTTGATGAGATGTATGTTGTCTTTTCCTCTAGTGGTGTTATGTGAACGTCAACTACATGACACTTCACCATTATTTGGGCCTAGAGGAAGGCATGGGGAAGTAATAAGTAGATGATGGGTTGCTAGAGTGACAGAAGCTTAAACCCTATTTTATGCGTTGCTTCGTTAGGGGTTGATATGGATCCATATGTTTAATGATGTGGTTAGGTTTACCTTAATACTCCTTTTTGTAGTTGCGGATGCTTTCAATAGGGGTTAATCATAAGTGGGATGCTTGTCCAAGTTAGGGCAGTACCCAAGTACCGGTCCACCCACATATCAAATTATCAAAGTACCGAACGCGAATCTTATGAACGTGATGAAAACTAGCTTGACGATAATTCCCCATGTGTCCTCGGGAGCTCCTTCCTCATTATTAGAAATTGTCCAGGCTTATCCTTTGCTACATAAAGTATTGCGCCACCTTGATGCACTTTATTTACTTTATTTACTTGTTACTCATTACCATTTATCTTATCACAAAACTATCTATTACCTACTATTTCAGTGCTTGCAGAGAAAACCTTACCAAAAACCGCTTATCATTTCCTTCTGCTCCTCATTGGGTTCGACACTCTTACTTATCGAAAGGACTATGATTTACCCCCTACACTTGTGGGTCATCAAGACTCTTTTCTGGCGCCGTTGCCGGGGAGTGTAGCGCTTTTGGTGAGTGGAACTTGGTAAGGAAACATTTATATAGTGTGCTGAAATTTTCTGTTACTTATCACTATGGAAACTAATCCTTTGAGGGGCTTGTTTGGGGTATCTTCGCCCCAACCAGAAGAGCAAAGAGTTGCTCCTCAACCTACTGAACTTTATGAAAATATTTACTTTGAGATTCCTTCGGGTATGATAGAAAAACTGCTAGCTAATCCATTTGCAGGAGACGGAACATTGCATCCCGATTTACACCTTATCTTTGTGGATGAAGTTTGTGGATTATTTAAGCTTGCAGGTATTCCCGATGATGTTGTCAAAAGGAAGGTCTTCCCTTTATCTTTGAAGGGATATGCATTGACATGGTATAGGCTATGTGATGATACGGGATCTTGGAATTATAAGCGATTGAAGTTGGAATTTCACCAGAAGTTCTATCCTATGCATCTTGTTCATAGTGATCATAATTACATATATAATTTTTGGCCTCGCGAAAGAGAAAGCATGGCTCAAGCTTGGGGGAGGCTTAAGTAAATGTTATATTCATGCCCCAATCATGAGCTCTCTCGGGAAATGATTATTCAGAATTTTTATGCTCGGCTTTCTCTTGATAATCGCAACCTGCTCGATACTTCCTATGCTAGTTCTTATATGCTGAAGACTATTGATTTCAAATGGGACTTACTGGAAAGGATTAAACGCAACTCTGAAGATTGGGGTTCCGATGATGGTAAGGAGTCAGGTATGACACCTAAGTTTGATTGTGTTAAATCTTTCATGGATACCGATGCTTTCCGTGGATTTAGCTCTAAGTATGGACTTGACTCTGAGATAGTAGCTACTTTCTGTGAATCTTTTGCTACTCACGTTGATCTCCCTAAAGAGAAGTGGTTTAAATATAATCCTCATGTTGAAGTAAAAGTAGTTGCACCTATTACAGTCGAAGAAAAGATTATTACCTATAGTGATCCTATTGTTCCTACTGCTTATGTTGAAAAACCTCCTTTTCCTGTTAGGATAAAGGATCATGCTAAAGCTTCGACTGTTGTTCGTAAGAGTAATACTAGGACTTATACACCTCCTAAGCAAATTAATGTTGAACCTAGTATTGCTATATATGGTTAAAGATCTCTTGGATGAGGACTTAGATGGGCATGTTATTTCTTTCTTGGGTGAGACTGCTAATATTGCTAGACCTGATACTAAGACACGTAGACCTGTTGTAGGCATGCCTGTTATTTCGGTTAAAATAGGAGATCATTGTTATCATGGTTTATGTGATATGGGTGCTAGTGCTAGTGCGATACCTTATGATCTTTATAAAGAAATCATGCACGACATTGCACCCGTTGAATTAGAAGACATTGACATTACTATTAAGCTTGCTAATAGGGATACCATTAAACCTATTGGGATTGTTAGAGATGTTGAAGTTTTCTATGGGAAGGTTAAATACCCTGCTGATTTTCTTGTTCTTTGTTCCCCACAAGATGATTTTTGTCCCATTATTTTTGGTAGACCCTTCTTGAATACTGCTAGTGCTAAGATTAACTGTGAAAGGAATATTGTCACTGTTGGCATAGATGGTATGTCTCATGAGTTTAATTTTGCTAAGTTTAGTAGACAACCTCGTGAAAGGGAACCATCTAGTAAGGATGAGATTATTGGTCTTGCTTCCATTGCTATTCCTTCAACTGATCTGTTAGAACAATATTTGCTAGACCATAAAAATGATATGTTTATGAAGGAAAGGGAAGAAATAGATGAAGTGTTCCTTAAACAGGAACCTATGCTGAAACATAACCTTCCCGTTGAAATTCTTGGGGATCCCCCTCCACCCAAGGGTGATCCCGTGTTTGAACTCAAACCATTACCTGATAATTTTAAGTATGCTTATCTTGATGAAAAAGAAATATATCCTATTATTATTAGTGCTAACCTTTCAGAGAAAGAAGAAGAAAGATTATTGAAAACTCTGAAGAAGCATCGAGCTGCTACTGGATATACTCTGGGTGATCTTAAGGGCGTTAATCCCACGTTATGTCAACACAAAATTACATTGGCGGATGATGCCAAACCAGTTAGAGATCCTCAAAGACGACTAAATCCCAAGATGAAGGAAGTGGTAAGAAAGGAGATACTAAAGCTCCTTGAGGCAGGTATTATTTATCCCGTTGCTGATAGTGAATGGGTAAGCCTTGTCCATTGTGTCCCTAAAAAGGGAGGTATTACCGTTGTTCCTAATGATAAAGATGAATTGATCCCGCAAAGAATTATTACAGGTTATAGGATGGTAATTAATTTCCATAAGTTAAATAAAGCTACTAAGAAAGATCATTACCCTTTACCTTTTATTGATCAAATGCTAGAAAGCCTATCCAAACACACACATTTTTGCTTTCTAGATGGTTATTCTGGTTTCTCTCAGATACCTGTGTCAGCGAAGGATCAATCTAAAACTACTTTTACTTGCCCTTTTGGTACTTTTGCTTATAGACGTATGCCTTTTGGTTTATGTAATGCACCTGCTACCTTTCAAAGATGCATGATGGCTATATTTTCTGATTTTTGTGAAAAGATTTGTGAGGTATTCATGGATGACTTCTCCGTCTATGGATCCTCTTTTGATGATTGTTTGAGCAACCTTGATCGAGTTTTGCAGAGATGCGAAGACACTAGTCTCGTCCTAAATTGGGAAAAGTGTCACTTTATGGTTAATGAAGGCATTGTCTTGGGGCACAAGATCTCTAAGAGAGGTATTGAAGTTGATAAAGCCAAAGTTGATGCTATTGAAAAAATGCCATGTCCCAAGGACATAAAAGGTATAAGAAGTTTCCTTGGTCATGCCGGTTTTTATAGGAGGTTCATTAAGGACTTTTCTAAAATCTCTAGGCCTCTGACTAATTTATTGCAAAAAGATATTCCTTTTGTCTTTGATAATGAGTGTGTAGAAGCATTTGAAACACGTAAGAAAGCTCTGATCACTCCACCTATTGTTCAACCACCTGATTGGAATTTACCTTTTGAAATTATGTGCGATGCTAGTGATTATGCCGTAGATGTTGTTTTAGGGCAAAGAGTCGATAAGAAATTGAATGTTATCCAGTATGCTAGTAAGACTCTTGATACTGCCCAGAGAAATTATGCTACTACTGAAAAAGAGTTCTTAGCAGTTGTGTTTGCATGTGATAAGTTTAGACCTTATATTATTGATTCCAAAGTTACTATTCACACTGATCATGCTGCTATTAAATATCTTATGGAAAAGAAAGATGCTAAGCCTAGACTCATTAGATGGGTTCTCTTGCTCCAAGAATTTGATTTGCATATTATTGATAGAAAGGGGGCTGAGAACCCCGTTGCAGATAACTTATCTAGGTTAGAGAATGTTCTTGATGACCCACTGCCTATTAATGATAGCTTTCCTGATGAACAATTAGCGGTTGTCAATGCTTCTCGTACTGCTCCTTGGTATGCTGATTATGCTAATTACATTGTTGCTAAATATATACCGCCTAGTTTCACATACCAGCAAAAGAAAAGTTCTTTTATGATTTAAGACATTACTTCTGGGATGATCCACACCTTTATAAAGAAGGAGTAGATGGTGTTATTAGACGTTGAGTGCCTGAGCATGAACAGGAATAGATTCTACGCAAGTGTCACTCTGAATCGTATGGAGGGCACCACTCTGGAGATAGAACTGCACACAAGGTACTACAATCTAGTTTTTATTGGCCTACTCTCTTCAAAGATGCTCGTAAGTTTGTCTTATCTTGTGATGAATGCCAAAGAATAGGTAACATTAGTAGACATCAAGAAATTCCTATGAATTATTCTCTTGTTATTGAACAGTTTGATGTTTGGGGCTTTGATTATATGGGACCTTTTCCTGCCTCTAATGGTTATACACATATTCTAGTTGCTGTTGATTACATTACTAAGTGGTTAGAAGCTATTCCAACTAGTAGTGATGATCATAACACTTCTATTAAAATGCTTAAGGAAGTTATTTTTCCGAGGTTTGGAGTCCCTAGATATCTTATGACTGATGGTGGTTCACATTTTATTCATGGTACCTTCCGTAAGATACTCGCTAAGTATGATGTCAATCATAGAATAGCATCTCCTTATCATCCGCAATCTAGTGGTCAAGTAGAGTTGAGCAATAGAGAGCTCAAATTAATTTTGCAAAAGACTGTGAATAGATCTAGGAAGAATTGGTCCAAAAAACTTGATGATGCATTATGGGCCTATAGAACTGCATACAAAAATCCTATGGGTATGTCTCCTTATAAGATGGTTTATGGAAAAGCGTGTCATTTACCTCTTGAACTTGAACATAAAGCATATTGGGCTATTAAAGAGCTTAATTACGACTTCAAACTTGCCGGTGAGAAGAGGTTGTTTGATATTAGCTCACTTGATGAATGTAGAACCCAAGCCTATGAGAATGCCAAGCTTTTTAAAGAAAAAGTGAAACGCTGGCATGATAAGAGGATACAAAAGCGTGAGTTTAACATAGGAGATTATGTGTTATTATTCAACTCTCGTTTAAGATTTTTTGCAGGAAAACTTCTCTCAAAATGGGAAGGTCCCTACGTTATCGAGGAGGTCTATCGTTCTGGTGCTATAAAAATCAACAACTTCGAAAGCACAAATCCGAGGGTGGTAAACGGTCAAAGAATTAAGCACTATATTTCAGGTAATCCTATCAATGTTGAAACTAATATTATTGAAACCATAACTCCTGAGGAATACATAAGGGACACTTTCCAGAACGTTCCAGACTCCGAAAAGGCATAGGTATGTGGTACGGTAAGTAAACCGACTCCAAAACAACTCCAATGGCAATTTTTATCACTTTTGGATTATTTAGGGATTTTAGGAAGAAAGAAGTAGTCCGAAAGGGACACGAGGCTCCCACGAGAGTGGAGGGCGCGCCCCCTGTAGGGCACGCCCCCCTGTCTCGTGGGCACCTCGTGTGCCTCCCGGACTCTGTTTTCTTGCACATTACGTATTTTGGTTGGTAAAAATTCATTATATATACTCCCGAAGGTTTTGACCACCGTATCACGCAAATATCCTCTGTTTTCATTTCGAGCTGTTCCTGTTGTAGAATAGAGCGAGATGTCGTCCCAAGATTCGGAGGGGGAGAGCTACATGGCTGATTATATCGCAAACCCAAAAGTATATGGGGATGTGGAACATTATGGCTGGACCACGGAGGAAGAAGAAGACTATGGTCCAAAGGGGAAGGAGGAGACAAGCTTTGATGAAGAGGACGATCCACTACCCCAACCTGGAGATATGTATGTGGAGTTCAAGAAGTCAAGCCTCCCTAAGGTCCAATCTATCCCACCACGTTTTTTGCAGGACAGCAAGGCAGCACTATGCAAAAAGATAATGAAACTTGAGCTTGATAATGAGGATCTGAGGGAGGAAAAGTTTAGCCTCAGACGCAAGCTAGAGAAGAAAAATGCAACAACCCCATCATCACCACCTTCACCACCCCCGAGGAAATAATCACATGGGTATGGGCACTCCCCTTGGCAACTGCCAAGCTTGGGGGAGGTGCCCCGGTATTGTATCACCATCACACTCCTATCTTTACCGCTTTATTTAGTCCGATCCTTTTAGTAGTATCTTGATCTATTAGTTTGAAATTTAGATATCAAGTAGTTTCGAGTTTTGCATTGTGATCTCTTTTTGTAATTGAGTCTGTGTGCTATCTATAATAAAGATTAGTGTTGAGTCAAGGGCTTTGCTTTGTTGCTATGATCTTGAAAAAGTAGAAAGAATAAAAGAGTTCATATTGATCTTATGGATAGTGATAACTTCACACATAGAAAGTATGAGGCATAAAAATTGTTGAGGGTTGATGAACGTAGTCTTGGTCATCGTTGCAATTAATAGGAAGTGATAAGGAAAGAGGGGTTCACATATAAATATATTATCTTGGACATCTTTTATGATTGTGAAGCACTCATTAAGTATGACATGCTAAAAGATTTGATGTTGGACAAGGAAGACAACGTAATGGTTTATGTTTTCCGACATCTCAGTTAAAGTATATTGTCATTGACCTTCCAAACATGTTGAGCTTGCCTTTCCCCCTCATGCTAGCCAAATTCCTTGCACCAAGTAGAGATAATACATGTGCTTCCAAATATCTTTAAACCTAGTTTTGCCATGAGAGTCCACCATACCTACCTATGGATTGAGTAAGATCCTTCAAGTAAGTTGTCATCGGTGCAAGCAATAAAAATTGCTCTCTAAATATGTATGACTTATTAGTGCGGAGAAAATAAGCTTTGTACGAACTTGTTGTGGAAGTAATAAAAGCGACGGACTGCATAATAAAGGTCCACATACAAGGGGCAATATAAAGTGACATTCTTTTGCATTAAGATTTCGTGCATCAACCCTAAACGCGCATGACAACCTCTGCTTCTCTCTGCGAAGGGCCTATCTTTTACTTCATGTTTTGACTTTATGCTTGAGTCAAGGTGATCCTCACCTTTCCCTTTTTCATTTTATCCTTTGGCAAGCTCCTCGTGTTTGAAAGATCATGATATATATATCCAATTGGATGTAAGTTAGCATGGGCTATTATTGTTCACATCACCTAAAGGTGAATACGTTGGGAGGCAACACAATAAGCCCCTATCTTTCTCAGTGTCCGGCTGAAACTCTATAACCACAAGTATTGCGTGGGTGTTAACAATTATAGGAGACTACGAGATAGTTGAGTATGTGAGCTTACTGAAAAGCTCTATTATTGACTCTTTCTGATATTACGATAAATTGCAATTGTTTCAATGACTGAGATTATAGTTTGTTAGTACCCAATGATGTTTTTAAACCATACTTGACATTGTAAATTGCTTGTTACCTGAGCATAGGAAATCATATGACAAAATCTATATATGTTGCTGTTATTAGAATGATCATGATGCCCTCATGTCCATATTTTATTTTTATCGACACCTCTATCTCTAAACATGTGGACATATTTTTCGATTTCGGTTTCCGCTTGAGGACAAGCGAGGTCTAAGCTTGGGGGAGTTGATACGTCCATTTTGCATCATGCTTTTATATCAATATTTATTGCATTATGGGCTGTTATTACACACTATATCTCTATACTTATGGCTATTCTCTCTTATTTTACAAGGTTTACCATGAAGAGGGGGAATGCCGGCAGCTGGAATTCTGGCTGGAAAAGGAGCAAACGTTGGAAACCTATTCTGCACAGCTCCAAAAGTACTGAGACTCCACAAAACAACTTTTTGGATTTAATAAGAACTTATGAGCGAAAGAAATAGGCCAGGGGGCCCACACCCTGTCCAGGAGACAGGGGGCGTGCCCCCCCCCCTATAGGGCGCGCCCCCTATCTCCAGGGCCCCCTGGTGGGCCTCCGGCGTCCATCTTCTGCTATATCATCACTTTTACCCTGGAAAAAAATCGTGGGCAAGCTTACGAGACGAAACTCCGCCGCCACGAGGCGGAACCTTTGCGGAATCAATCTAGGGCTCTAGCGGTGCTGTTCTGCCGGGGACACTTCCCTCCGGGAGGGGGAAATCATCACCAACGTCATCACCAACGATCCTCTCATCGGGAGGGGGTCAATCTCCATCAACATCTTCACCAGCACCATCTCCTCTCAAAACCCTAGTTCATCTCTTGTACCCAATCTTGTATCAAAACCACAAATTGGTACTTGTGGGTTGCTAGTAGTGTTGATTACTCCTTGTAGTTGATGCTAATTGGTTTACTTGGTGGAAGATCATATGTTCAGATCCTTTATGCATATTATTACTCCTCTGATTATGAACATGAATATGCTTTGTGAGTAGTTACGTTTGTTCCTGAGGACATGGGTGAAGTCTTGCTATTAGTAGTCATGTGAATTTGGTATTCGTTCGATATTTTGATGAGATGTATGTTGTCTTTTCCTCTAGTGGTGTTATGTGAACATCGACTACATGACACTTCACCATTATTTGGGCCTAGACGAAGGCATGGGGAAGTAATAAATAGATGATGGGTTGCTAGAGTGACAGAAGCTTAAACCCTAGTTTATGCGTTGCTTCGTTAGGGGTTGATATGGATCCATATGTTTAATGCTGTGGTTAGGTTTACCTTAATACTCCTTTTTGTAGTTGCGGATGCTTGCAATAGGGGTTAATCATAAGTGGGATGCTTGTCCAAGTTAGGGCGGTACCCAAGTACCGGTCCACCCACATATCAAAATATCAAAGTACCGAACGCGAATCTTATGAACATGATGAAAACTAGCTTGACGATAATTCCCAATGTGTCCTCGGGAGGTTCTTCCTCATTATTAGAAATTGTCCACGCTTATCCTTTGCTACATAAAGGATTGGGCCACCTTGCTGCACTTTATTTACTTTATTTACTTGTTACTTGTTACCATTTATCTTATCACAAAACTATCTATTACCTACTATTTCAGTGCTTGCAGAGAAAACCTTACCGAAAACCGCTTATCATTTCCTTCTGCTCCTCGTTGGGTTCGACACTCTTACTTATCTAAAGGACTACGATTTACCCCCTACACTTGTGGGTCATCATGATGTTATGTAGTTCTCAAATGTCGATTGACTCATGTTGTAATATTAAACTTTAATGAACTTGTATGTCTCTTTGGTTTGGACGGTCGTTCAACTTATATGTAATCGATGCTATTTATTAGTAGGACCATGAATCGTGCTAATAATGTGTTTCTTTTCTCTTCCGATCCTTTTGTTGCATACTTATATATTGCTTATGTATTGTCTGTGAATTGTTACTAACGTTTTGTTTGGCTAGTGCATAGAGATGCCGTCGTATGTCGTGTACAAGGGTAAGGTTCCCGGAGTCTACGACGACTGGGAGGAGTGTCGGAGACAGGTTCACCATTTCAGCAGTAACAGTTACAAAGGGTACACCACTAGGGCGGAGGTGGAAGTTAGATACACGCGCTATCTAGCGGGAGAGAGGAGGGAGCATTGGAGGAACCGGATGAAGACCAGTTTCATCGCGATTATGCTCATCGTGATGACCGCAGCTCTCTTCTATGTGATGGTAGCTTAGATGATCGATATCGACTTGTAATGTGAAGACAAACTCTCCACTCGCGGTTTCGAGACTTGCAATGTTCTAACTTTGTTCGGTATTTTAAATTCGGAGACTAATATGATGAATTGTATTCGGAGACTAATCTTCTATTGTATTTGATAAATCTGCTGTTTATATGTTGTGCTCTCTATATTATGTGCAGTAATATGTTTTGTAACCCGTGCAAATATCAGAAAAGAAAAAAAATCCCTAATATTCATAGTAGTGGTGCACCACTCAGCACACTAATGGCGCACTGCAAAAAGGACTCTAATAGCGCATCATCCACTAGTGCTCCATTAGTAAGCCAAAGCACATGGGTAAATATGGCCCCCTGGGAGGCATACTAATGACGCACCGTGGGCTATACTAATGGCGCACTGTCTGGTGCGCCATTAGTATACCAGATACTAATGGCGCACCAGTGGTGCGCCATTTGTAAAAAAGTTCTAATGGCGTGGTGCTAGTGGCGCACTAGGCAAAACAGGTGCGCCACTAGTAGGCCTTTTCCTAGTAGTGTCCAATGCTATTTACAAAGTAATTTAGTTGGAAGGAGAGAAAATAGGTGGGGATTATGCATGTGGTAGGATATTGTAGTGTGGTGTCCGGTTGGAAGGAGAGAGAAGAGGGGTCATGCATATGAAGAGAGAGAGAGAGAGAGAGAGAGAGAGAGAATAGAGAAGGACCATGTGAACGCTTTGTGTTTGTCAAGTGCATGTCCGAACTCCTGCAAAGCTCCCCCATGTTTGTCTCGGATTTGCCAAAAACGGATGTCTGGATCACTTTGCAGACCGATCATGTCCCCATTGGATGATAATAGTTGACATAAATGGTCCGAACACCATAACCCAGACATATACTCAAGCTTTGAGGGTCTCCTTTGGAGATGCCAACCCACACACCAATCACTGCTTGCATGCCGCCACGATCGACCACGTAGCCCATGGGCCGGCCCAATGAAACCTGGGGTTTCCGCGAACTATAGAAGAAGAAAATAAAAAAGCAAATAGACATGAATGTTAAGATGTCCTATTTGGTTAGTGCAGTTCTCTTTGGAGGAAGAGGTCATGAGTTTTGATTCACGTCGCCCGTGCTCATTTCTGAAGCTTGGCAGAAAATCGAGCCCCGAACATATGGCGTATATAATCCACCATACATACAAATTTGGTAAGATTTGTCAGATGTCTATATTGCATTTTATACGTTTAGCAGGGATTATACCGAAGCGGAGGTCAAAAGCTAAACCTTAGCAAGCTAGATGCTTGAGAGCTGATTTGATGGCCATTTTTCAGGTGTTCTTTGACTGAGAGACACACGTTTGATGATTTCAAGATATTGAATCAAGCAAAGCTGCTTGATTCAGGCATTGCTGGTACCCATGTCTGGATCAAGCAAAGCTGCTCTATTGTTCGGGCTGTTTTATGGTGCAAAGACTGACTGGCCTCCCAGTCCAAGTGTTGAGCAACTAATGTTCGTGCAGTTTTGTCTGGAGTGCGTACGGCTATTTAGGAGACACCATTTGAAGCAATGAGCTTATGTGGTGCTTCTAGGTCTTTCTATATAAGAAACGTTAGTTGTCAATCTGACCGTCCAAATCAGAACATTTTCATTCTCACGACATATATTTATCGCATAGTGTGTTGACTCCACTCATGGCGTTGGATCATTCCATCTCCATTTTTCATGTGGCGTGTCGAATCCTTCCATCTCTTTTTGTCGTGAGACGCTTTGACTCCTTTCATCCCCTTTGTCGCATGGCACATATTTTTGAACAATCACTCGGGAGATTCATAGGATTTTTCGATAAAGGGGAGATTCATAGGATATCACTGATTCTAATATTTTGCGAAAAGGAACACGAAACTAGTAATATGTTAACTCTTGCAGGTAACAGTACTCAATCATTGTGTCACCATTACAATTTAGCCCTCGCGTCGTCCGCGCCGGGCGACTCGGGGGACCCTACCGACCCAGCCGCCGGCCACCCCTCGCTGACCTTCCTCCCCCTGCCGTCGCCGGAGGAGGTCGTCCCACGGCGGACGGCGGCGGCGGGGCGCTCCTGCCTGTTTCTTTTTCATTAGCCTGGGCACTCTTCACCGATCCAACCGTCTCGGATCTGATCTAGGCTTGCGCTTCAGCCGGCGGTCGGATCAAGTCTGGGCGCACAATCATACCCCAGCGCGTGTATGCATGTACATGGGGAAGGATGCATTAAACCTGCATGCAAATCATTGGTTGCTTGCTGCTCTAGACGTGCATCCAACTCCGACGTCCATATCGGAAGGCTGGCGACCTGCCAAATCGGAAGGCCACGACCCACGACGCAGTAATGCAGCGGCCAGATCGCGAGGACAACGACACAGGACGGCGGTGGCCGGATCTTGAGTCCGACAACACAAGATGGCGGCGGTCAGATCATCAGAGCACCTGCAGCTGTTCGTGGACGCGGGTCTGGTCCACGTGACGCCATGTTGCGACCGGACCGAGTTCATGGGTTCTGTGGAGTGTCGCCGGCAATCTGCCGTCGCAGCACATGGACCGCCGGGTGATGTGCCACTCGCGAACGTACGTTTGGTCCACGCGACGTAGACTTGCGACCGGAGTGAGTTCGTGGGTGCTAGAGATGTCTGTGGAGTTGCCGGCAATTAGCTGCCGCAACACATGGACCGTCGGGCGCCAAGAGTGATCGTCCCCAACAACAGGCTAAGGAGGGACATTACATGGCAGGTTTGCTTTGCCGGGTTGGTGCGGCTGATGTGAGCACGACCTCCGACGTGCCGCTGATTTGTCCTGATCTTTCATGGTGCAACAACCGCAACTAAATTTCACTGATAAAAGTTCCCTATTACGCGAACGTGAACGATACACGCAACCTGAAACTATGGTAACAACAACTGACAAGCAATACCTCGGCAAACAAGGCACCTTCCGTCGGAGTAGAAGTAACCGGCAAGTAATCCGTCGCTGCGGACGGACCCCAAACCAATAGCCAGCAAATTCTCAATCACGAGAATCCTCTCGCCAAAGTGTAATCTTCTTAATAGAAAATCTCACATAGAAAAACAAGACGAACGTCAGAGGGCCGCTTCATATTCTGTTCTGTAAACTCTAGAAAATAACCTAAACTAAAAGCATCGGTAGCCAAGAATATATATAGCCCGTACAAACCGACTTATTCGGCCTAAACAAGGCACGCAGGCCAATTACGTAACTGAGTTACCTTCCACTGCGTGACTTGTTGTAGCGCTGCCGATCTCCTTGCTGTTACGATCTTCTTCCTTTATTTTTCTTTTCCAAACGTACCTGGTTGACCGATTTGAAAACATATCCCTAGCATGTACGTGCATGCTCCTTATCTTCATTTTTTCTAGCACATGCAGATCGGCCATTTGTTTATTTGGGAATGCACAACTAACGAATCTGGTGCTTGTAGTTTGTTTCCTTTTTATTCTCCATGTTCTCCACGTACTCTTATTTCTCCAAATGCATGGATGGTATTCTTTAGCAAGTCGGTTAGGAAACAAATAATTCCTTTCTAGTTGTGTACGTGCATGCACTTGCATGGAAACATCTAATCTAGCCTTGCGCTCACATTTAATATGGGCTCCTTCTTTGTGTATAATCGGCACAAATTCTGGACCACATAATATACGCAAGTGTCCATCTTTCCCTTTGCTAAGACGTGTCATCTTCTCCATAGTTTTGTCATCCTCGTTCCGTACTTTGTTTCTGACCTCCGCCTCCTTGACCTGCACTGTCATGGCCTCATCTACAATATCTTCTGTTTGAATCCCTTTCTCAATGGTCTTTGCAACAGTCTGTAGCTCCTTGTTAATGACTGGCGTAGTCAATATGCCATGTGTGATAGGCATATCTGTGGTATTGTATGCTACATCAGCAGCTAAACTCCTTGACCGGATCTCCACACCAGCAATCGGCCTAATTTTCTGTCGCTGTCCTCGGTCATTCTTGTGGACCTATCATACTCCGATTTGTCGGCACCATGAGGTATGCCAAGGCATATTTACCGGCAATTACCGTGGAGCTAACAGTGATGGGAATCTCAAGATGGTTTTGCCGGATCAAATGACCAGTGGATCTCGATGGCTCATGTGGAGTTCGAGATTTCAAGTCATGACGGAGGCGAGTTTGGTTGTGGTGAAGATTGTGGACCAGATGATCGGTGTTTTGCAGGAGTACCAGCTAGCAAGCTAGCAGGCGCGACAACACATGTGGACTTCTTATTGGTGGTGCTCTTTGGGCACAAAGTCTCGACTTTCGGGGTGAAAACCCTTGGTCCAACCTTTACTGGTTGTACCTGCCAATGGCGGATCTCTATTCGTCTCCTTGTTGAAGGCATTGCTTGGAGTTCAGTCAGACTTTCTTCAGGGTGAAAACCCATGATCTGTGATCAGGCGACGACTGTGTTGGTGCACGGTTTCCTTCTTGGAGGCGTCGCTCTTGGAGAACCTTTTTTGCAGTCCTCGTGTGGTCTCTGGTGGTGGTAGTTCCTCCTACTTCGCTGCTCCGTTCAGTGTTTTTCTTTTCTTTTTTCTTTTCGCTGTGTGCATCCTTGATGTCTCGACTAGCTCTTGACATTATGTTGTTGCAGAGGCCGGGTGTAATTATATCCACTTGATATTAATATATTCACATTATCGAAAAAAGGTAACAGTAGTCACCATATGCCTTCTTCTACAAGAATGTATTGTAAGTTGTTGGGAGTTCCACTCATCTGAATCATAACCATATATAGGATCTTCGTCTAACACCAAAAATTTAAAATTCAAATTCTTCATTGCTTCTCTATTTACATGCGATGCACTGAAAATCAGCAAGCATTATCACATTTTTATTTTGTGATTGCTTCAGATGGATTTACGACAAAGTTTGATTTTAGATCGTGGACTCTATAGGTCTTGGTTTAAAAAATTGAAAATAAATATTTGAGGTGTAAATTTTTTTCTGGACATGCACATATATATAGATGTGATCTGTTGCACCTATAAATTTTCAAGTAGTACATGTTTTTATATATACATACACAAAAGATCCAATACCTAGATTAAAAAAAAGCAAACAACACATGCATAGAAATCCACATACATGGTAAAGTATATTTTAACAGAAGTTTACACATATGTAAAATACATCAATTGATATGTATATGTCAATTATTTCAGATTTTACTCTAACTTTTACATAGAATTTCTTCTTTTTATTTATTTAAAAACTAGAAAAGTGGCCCGCTCAATGCGCGGGCTAGAACTTTATAAAGTTTAATAAGGAGAACATAATTGTTTCGTCTAAAGAAAATCTGGAATCAATGTCATGACATTTTTAAATATAAGACTTATCTGAACATAGTTTTGTCTAGAAGTTATCCGTTGATTGTTAAAATTATGCATTTCATACTAACAGCAATTTTTATGATTATATTTCTGACATTTTCATCATGTTGTGTTTTCAGTAGCTCCCATCCATGAAAGTAGACGATTCATCTTGGGACCAGGATTGGTAGTGTTAGGTTCCAATTTCTTCCCAAAAGTTTAGAAAAATTATTATTTTCTGATTAACTATTTTTTAATGTTCCATAAAGACAAATTAATATTTATTAACTAAATATGAAAACAAATATGATTACATTCTGCATATAAGCTATATAAATGCCCTAATGCTGTCACTTTTGGTTTGCATTATATAATAAGCTTGAAGAGTCAGATATCAGATAATATATGCATGTTTGGCACGCTGGTGAGTAAAAAGTCGAGGAATCACCGTATCCATCCTACCATATCAAATGAGCATAGGTAAGTCACTTTTTTATTTTTAGGATGGTTTGCAGTGTACTAAATTGCTATACATGTACTTGTTCTTATGTAATTGGCCAGTAGCCTCAGCTAGTCAAAGAAGCATCAAGTTGAATGTGTGTTAATTGGTCATACCTTTAGAATATATTAGATTATTTTCTTGACCACATTATCCTTATTGTTATCTTGATCATTTAGCATTACCCACAGTCCATCCCTTGCGAATTGTACATATAACTATCCATGTTTGAAAGCTTACTTAGGTAGATATAGTCCTATCTTGTCTAGAGATTGCCCCTAGGTTTTGTGGTTAGTCATAGCAAAGCGAACTGACATCTGAGATCGTATCCTTTATAGAATGAAGAACCAAATTGTTTCAGCTGGTGACATGATTTTTCGTGGAATATATACATTTCCTCCCCCATTTGTTCCTGTTGTGCTTCGATGAATCTTCTTCCAAGTTGAATAATCGTCATACTTGTACCATTGTATAACCCAAAACTTTGGTTCATATCAGATAGGGGCATCACAGGCATGCCAACTGCTAATTTTAGCACGTGATTTGGGATTCCAGGAAATGGTAAGTTGTTCAGGTGTTTTGATGGATATAACATGTTTGTTTCTGCATTTATGGTTGTTTCTCTTTGCCTACTATATTGCAACCTAGATAAGTTTTCCGTTGAACTTGCAGTGGATCCATTATATACTAAGTTATGTTGCGAGCTATTTCGTTCTTTGGACATAATATTGCTCTTTCTTTTAAAAAATCTCTCTGGTGATTCCTCTCGTACAAATATGGATATATGATTTCCATTTTTTTGACCAGTTTCTTTCTTCAGTGTTATGCCACTTGTTAGTTTTCATTAATTTTCATATAGATGCCAAAAAAATTCTTGTTTCCCTTTAATATAATCATTTTCCGTGAAATAAAAAAACAATCCAGAAACATCTGTATACATTAAAAAAGGTTGTTCTTGTTATAAAGCATACCTTGTTAATCATACTGTGCTCATATAAAGCAACAAAAAACCTCATATTCCACTAAAATTTAATGCTATAATAATTACCTTGATGGCAGAATACCAATCCAAAAGCATCCGTAAAAGATGAATGTGTTGCGTGAGCTATTAGGTAGACCCAAACAGGAAATCACGCCCCTCAAATATAGATAAAGAGAAACTTGGAATTAGGTAAAGAAAACAACAAAAAATAGATCGTATTATTTTATGTACTCGGTCATTTTGATATGCATCCGAATTGGAATACTACAAATGCTAGGAATCGTCTAATTTTATATCATTTGACAGTTCAGGAAAAGTTAATGCTACGCTGCGCAACTGGGAATGGAAATATAGAAATTTTTTCTAGCTGATTTATTAAACATTTTATCTGCAAAAAATGAATGTGTAGTATATGTAAAATTAAATGGGCAAGGAGTACAGAGTGGCCTGCTTACTGAAAATAGAAGTCCTCTGCAAAAGCTAACATATATGGCAAGGATATATTTATATTTTTGTTAGCATGGTCTCCATCTCACCAGAAGTTTTTTTTTTTCCTTTGATTTTCTTCTCTTTTGATCGTGTGCGCTCTTCAAATACACAAAACTGTGGGAACGAAACACATTTTCCAGCTTTAAATCCCACAAGCTTTAGCAAAGAATTATTTTAGAATTCAAGTTCCTTTAGTTCAGCTCCCAACTGGTCCTTCAGTTGACGAAGATCATCTAAGGATATGCCAGTGATTTTTGACAGTTTATTAGCTCGGCAACCTAACACTCGAGGAGATCAAAATCACTTATTATGATTCACGAATTATCTAGGACCGGAATGTGTTTATAGAAGCCTATAGGAGAAATATTTTTTTCTTGAGAATCTACAGCTGCATATCCATGGAAGGGTCATTTTTCATTGCTAAATCTAACAGGTAGACTAAGATCAGGAGTCCTTGGAAAACTCCAGAATGCTAGTTACACGATAGTTTTTTGACTAATGAATTAGCATAAGAAAAGTCCGGTACCAATTCTTTCTAAACATGGGAATCTGCACAAACAGAAAGGGCTGGTTTAAGTGTTGTCGTCTAACAGGGGGCAAACCGATGTTGGAGAATCTACTATTACTAATTAACAACAACATGCGAGAGGTCATGGGAAAAATAATCATTTAGCTATCCTCCTTGGCAAACATGCTTTTGATCACTTCCTGCAAGAACTCATCCACGAAATAGTCATGTTCAGCACATCAATCTGAAACTTAAGTTTATTCTCCATCCATGTGTCAATCTATGAGAATCACACATAAAAATCAAACGGACATGTGAAATGATGGGGTTAAGATCGTAGATAGGGACCACAGGTACCTGAGATGAGAGCAGCGATTGTGCGAGAAGGTTGCAATGTTCTTGGCCGAGGAGGTTGACAGCAGTGACAAAGATAATTAATAATAAAATTTTGCTAGAGCTCCATCATGGTACATAACCTAACATTTTTTCAAAACAGATCCGAGATTAATAACTTGACTCGCGCTTCTTTTTTTGCGAATAACTTGACTCACGCTTTAACATATCCGAGCAGCCACTTAATCTCCTTCTAGTTTTATCCTAGCATAATTTATTGTAATGCAGCATTTGTAAAAAAAAAAATTAACCAACATCGCCACACACTCATGTATTTGTAGCAAACATTAGACATACCAGATAGTAACATCGACATGGTAAAATTACAACCATGTCTGCATTGTTATTCTCAGCAGCTTTACTCCTACACACGCGCACAGAAGGTAAAGACGAAGATCAACTGGATCGGAAGGTCATGTATGTCATGTGCCATTGAGCTAGGTTGGTAGACTCATACACGTTTAGTTCAGCTTCAATGACTCGTAGTACGGTTGTGATCTTCTCTTGCCTTAGTTTCATCCAATGGTTCTGGTTCATTGATGACAATAGAGCATCTAATTACATCTATATAGAAGCCATTGAGACAAAAAAATCTTGAACCTGATGAAGATCAGTTTATATCAGTAGTGGTCATAAATGAATATTCAAAAAAATCTTTAAACTTATAAACAATAGATTGAATGAGAGGTAGCCATAAATAACTTGCATAATAAGCTTAAGCGGATGACTATCATTTACAAATTCATAGGTGTATGTCGGAAGCATAAGTCTGGGCGACCTACAGATTCTCTCTAAACAACTGCTGGACAAGTTACATATTGTATATAGTCAGTGTATTTGATCCATTAAAAAATAAAAACACTTGAATTACATGCAGTATTAATTGTCTTACCATGGCCGCAGACACTTGCCATCCTTCAGAATCTGAGCAGGTACATTACTCGTAGGTACTTTTATTAGGGGAAAGAGAACAAATTACCTTGTATGTGGATCTGCACGATTACCACTAAACATTGAAGATCAAAAAGTTACAGATGTTTCCAGCTAACATGTCAGCCTTTTGGCTATGAATACTTTGCTAATTCATCTGCCACTTTGTTGCTCTCTCTTCCAACTTTCCTGAAGCTAATACTTCGATTCCTCTTACAGCACTCCTGGATTGAGAGGTAGGCATCCCTCTAGGACGTCCGACATAGCTGTTCCGATATGATGTTTCTAATAGCCGTATAAAGGGGCAATATAGTATTTTCACACTTCACCTATACCAATACGAGGCTCGTTGTGTTTGACTGATATGCGCGTACAGGGAGAGAGCCTGTCGACTGGGCCGGCCCATTATTGCGAGAAAAGTGTGAAAATAAACACCCATAAGAAAATGACCAGCACAAGGGTTCGAACCATGCACCTCACTATGGTAACCGCTAATGGCTAGCCAGTCCACCTGATGGAGTGGGGTGTCTAATAAAGAAACGCTAGCAATCAGAATGATCACAGCGACGGGTTTAGTGTAGCGAACCATTTTTCCCCTGTTTCTTTTTCTTTTCTCTTTTATTTTTTGTTTCTTTTTCCTATTTCAAATTTTTTATTTTCAACAAAATTTAATGCTTTTAATTTTGTTCAAAATTTCATAAGATGTTCGTTTTTTCCAATTTTGTTCATAAATTGAAAAAATAAATCACATTTTCAGAAAAAGTAAATGAATTTTTGAAAAATGTTCGTGTCCTTAAAAGATTGTTCAGAATGATAAGACATGAAAAGTTTTTTTAAAAGTACGGAAAACATTTTTAAAACCAATATTTTTTGGAAAACACGAACAACAATTGGAATTTTCAAACATTTTTTCAACAAGTCGAACAAAAAATTGAAACCAAAAAGGGTTATTGAATTTCATTGAACATTTTTCTGAATTTGTGAACAAAAAATTGAACGCAGCAACATTTTTTTAATTCCAAACAAATTTTGAAAGTCCAAACGTTATTTGAAACTCCAAGGACATTTTTTGAATATGTGAAGAAACTTTGCACCGGGTGGGAGGTTGACTACTTCGATGTGACAGCTTTTTGCACCCCCCCCCCCCCCCCCCCTCTCCCAAAAGGTCATATGTTCTAATTTTGTGGCATTCACACTTGCGCACATCCTTCCCCTTGTCCTCCTCTCCATATCCAATGGACCGTCCACCTCAGTGCCGAAGGGCGATAAACATGATGAGATTCCTACATTATGCGTTGGAACCACTCTGACACGTCTACCTTTCCCGTCGAGGTAGGATGAAGCATGTCGGCTGCTTGGTGTCGCTGCCGCCCTCTCGCCAACGGCGGTGGCACCACAATCTTTGTGGAAGGCAAAAACCATCGTGCGTGGAGGGGGCTTTGGGTCGTCGCGTGGGAGAGCATGACTGACGATGAAGCAGATGCAGGATGGTAGACTCGCTAGCAAAAGTTGGGGTCCATCCTGAGATTTCCAATAAAATACCATGTGTCAGCGGAGAGTGTTTGAGTAGGCCAGAAGGGTCTGTTTGGGAGCAGCTCTTTACTCGACATCCCTTAAATGGCCCCAATTTTTTTAAATTTCAATTTGTAAGACGGAAAGAAACCTCATCCTTTGGTGCACACTAACCGATGAAGCTCAACCCTCTCTCGAACTGAGCTATTTCCGCCCTGCATGACCAATTCAAGGCATCATGCCAAGTTTTTTGAGTTTTCGGCAATTCTTTCATTTTCTAGAGTTTGTTTTGTGGAAAATGGCCAATAAATGGCCGGACATGACGTAACTTGCATATGATGTCAGAATTCGTTCAAACCTGTCATGGATGCCTACCATGGGCAATCTCACTTACTTTCAAAAATTGGGTCATTTCATGCATGTCAAAAAATCAACCGTGTTCATGGTTGGCGAGAAGGGTCCATTTGAGAGCAGTTCGTTTCTCAACATCTCTAAAATGGCTCCAATTTTCTCTTTGTATTGTATAACCAATTGAAGGCACCATGCCATTTTTTTCTCCAGTTTTCAACAATTCTTGCATTTTTCTGAAGTTTTTGATGATAAATGGCCGGACGTGATGCAACTTGTAGACGATGCTCAAATTCATTCAAACTTGGGATAGATGACTACCATGGGGCATGCCCACCTGCTTGCGAAAGTTGGGGTCAGTTCATATATGTAGAAAAATAGACCGTGTTCAACGGAGGAAGTTCGAGTAGGCCAAAATGGTCTATTTGAGAGTCTATTTTCGTTCATGGCCTTGTATAACCAATTCAAAGTACCATGCCAAGTTGTTTGAGTTTCCAGCAATTCTTGCATTTTCGTTTTCTCGGTGAAAAAATGGTCAATAAATGGTCGGGCGTGACACAACTTGCATAGGGTGTCAGAATTCATTCAAACCCGGCATGGGTGCCTACCATGGGTATGTCCGCCTACTCGCAAAAGTTAGGTCATTTTATGCATGTCTAAAAATAGACCATATTCAACGGAGAGTGTTTGAGTAGGCGACAAGGGTACGTTTGAGACCACCTTGTTTTCGGCATCTATCACATGACCCAAATTTATTCCATGAGCTTATATGGTCAATTCAAGGCACTATGTCAAGTTGATTGAGCTTCCGACAGATTTTGCATTTTCTGGAGTTTTCTTGATGAAAAAACCGATAAATTGCGCATGAAAATTTGACAAGTTTGAACACCTTTTCCAAAATTGGTAACAATTTTCCAACAATTGATGAAAATTTTGAACAAAAATTGGAAAAATGTACTATTTTAAGAAATTATCAACTTTTTTCAAAGCATTAATATTTCTTAAATCAATGAACAATATATTCGAAAACGTGATTTCTTTTGAAATTCCAGAATATTTTTAAAATTCTAAAAATATTTGAAAACAAGAACATTTAGGGTATTCCAAAAAAATCCAAATTTTTGAACAAGTTTCAAAAAGAACAATAAAGTTTGAAAAGGAAAAATGAATTATCAAAAAAGTGAAAATAAAATAAAATAGATAAAAACTGTTTAGGTGTTGGCCTAATTAGGCGACATCATCAATCGGGGGGAAACCCTATTTGACCCTTATTACGTCAAACAGTCGTTATTTCCGACGTACGAGTGAACATATGCATCAACCCATTTTTATCTGTTTGTTGCCTCCGCAGATGCCGGTTTTGGGAACCTCTAGATAGTTCCAGGCCGGTTTTTACCGGTTTTGGAGTGTTTAAGAAGGTTCATGAATTGTTTTCTTTTTCATTTTCAAAATCACAAAGCTCAAAAAATGTTCAACATATTTATTTTTATTTTGTGAAAAAGTTCAAAAATATAAAAATGGTCAGATTTCAAAAAACTTTAGACTTTCAAAATTGTTTGTGTTTCCGAAAGAAATTCGGAATTCTAAAATCACATTTTATAAAAAAATTGTTCGGAGTTTAAAAATGTGTTCCACATTTTGGAAATTTTGTTTCCACTTTCATAATTTTCTTTACAATTTTGAAAAATATCCGCATTTAGAAAAAGGTCATGTTCAAATTTCCACAAAAATGTTCAAATGTGTCACCGGTCATAGTCCTTAAATCTCCGCGCTGTTAGTTATCCAAGAAAGCTGGTTCATCGTAGTGGTTCTGCTTGTTGGTTTGTTTGTGGGAGGTCCATGTTCGATTCCTGCCGTAGGCAAAAATTTTGTGTTATTTTTCTCTCGGGAAATGATTATTCAGAATTTTTATGCTCGGCTTTCTCTTGATAATCGCAACCTGCTCGATACTTCCTATGCTAGTTCTTATATGCTGAAGACTATTGATTTCAAATGGGACTTACTGGAAAGGATTAAACGCAACTCTGAAGATTGGGGTTCCGATGATGGTAAGGAGTCAGGTATGACACCTAAGTTTGATTGTGTTAAATCTTTCATGGATACCGATGCTTTCCGTGGATTTAGCTCTAAGTATGGACTTGACTCTGAGATAGTAGCTACTTTCTGTGAATCTTTTGCTACTCACGTTGATCTCCCTAAAGAGAAGTGGTTTAAATATAATCCTCATGTTGAAGTAAAAGTAGTTGCACCTATTACAGTCGAAGAAAAGATTATTACCTATAGTGATCCTATTGTTCCTACTGCTTATGTTGAAAAACCTCCTTTTCCTGTTAGGATAAAGGATCATGCTAAAGCTTCGACTGTTGTTCGTAAGAGTAATACTAGGACTTATACACCTCCTAAGCAAATTAATGTTGAACCTAGTATTGCTATATATGGTTAAAGATCTCTTGGATGAGGACTTAGATGGGCATGTTATTTCTTTCTTGGGTGAGACTGCTAATATTGCTAGACCTGATACTAAGACACGTAGACCTGTTGTAGGCATGCCTGTTATTTCGGTTAAAATAGGAGATCATTGTTATCATGGTTTATGTGATATGGGTGCTAGTGCTAGTGCGATACCTTATGATCTTTATAAAGAAATCATGCACGACATTGCACCCGTTGAATTAGAAGACATTGACATTACTATTAAGCTTGCTAATAGGGATACCATTAAACCTATTGGGATTGTTAGAGATGTTGAAGTTTTCTATGGGAAGGTTAAATACCCTGCTGATTTTCTTGTTCTTTGTTCCCCACAAGATGATTTTTGTCCCATTATTTTTGGTAGACCCTTCTTGAATACTGCTAGTGCTAAGATTAACTGTGAAAGGAATATTGTCACTGTTGGCATAGATGGTATGTCTCATGAGTTTAATTTTGCTAAGTTTAGTAGACAACCTCGTGAAAGGGAACCATCTAGTAAGGATGAGATTATTGGTCTTGCTTCCATTGCTATTCCTTCAACTGATCTGTTAGAACAATATTTGCTAGACCATAAAAATGATATGTTTATGAAGGAAAGGGAAGAAATAGATGAAGTGTTCCTTAAACAGGAACCTATGCTGAAACATAACCTTCCCGTTGAAATTCTTGGGGATCCCCCTCCACCCAAGGGTGATCCCGTGTTTGAACTCAAACCATTACCTGATAATTTTAAGTATGCTTATCTTGATGAAAAAGAAATATATCCTATTATTATTAGTGCTAACCTTTCAGAGAAAGAAGAAGAAAGATTATTGAAAACTCTGAAGAAGCATCGAGCTGCTACTGGATATACTCTGGGTGATCTTAAGGGCGTTAATCCCACGTTATGTCAACACAAAATTACATTGGCGGATGATGCCAAACCAGTTAGAGATCCTCAAAGACGACTAAATCCCAAGATGAAGGAAGTGGTAAGAAAGGAGATACTAAAGCTCCTTGAGGCAGGTATTATTTATCCCGTTGCTGATAGTGAATGGGTAAGCCTTGTCCATTGTGTCCCTAAAAAGGGAGGTATTACCGTTGTTCCTAATGATAAAGATGAATTGATCCCGCAAAGAATTATTACAGGTTATAGGATGGTAATTAATTTCCATAAGTTAAATAAAGCTACTAAGAAAGATCATTACCCTTTACCTTTTATTGATCAAATGCTAGAAAGCCTATCCAAACACACACATTTTTGCTTTCTAGATGGTTATTCTGGTTTCTCTCAGATACCTGTGTCAGCGAAGGATCAATCTAAAACTACTTTTACTTGCCCTTTTGGTACTTTTGCTTATAGACGTATGCCTTTTGGTTTATGTAATGCACCTGCTACCTTTCAAAGATGCATGATGGCTATATTTTCTGATTTTTGTGAAAAGATTTGTGAGGTATTCATGGATGACTTCTCCGTCTATGGATCCTCTTTTGATGATTGTTTGAGCAACCTTGATCGAGTTTTGCAGAGATGCGAAGACACTAGTCTCGTCCTAAATTGGGAAAAGTGTCACTTTATGGTTAATGAAGGCATTGTCTTGGGGCACAAGATCTCTAAGAGAGGTATTGAAGTTGATAAAGCCAAAGTTGATGCTATTGAAAAAATGCCATGTCCCAAGGACATAAAAGGTATAAGAAGTTTCCTTGGTCATGCCGGTTTTTATAGGAGGTTCATTAAGGACTTTTCTAAAATCTCTAGGCCTCTGACTAATTTATTGCAAAAAGATATTCCTTTTGTCTTTGATAATGAGTGTGTAGAAGCATTTGAAACACGTAAGAAAGCTCTGATCACTCCACCTATTGTTCAACCACCTGATTGGAATTTACCTTTTGAAATTATGTGCGATGCTAGTGATTATGCCGTAGATGTTGTTTTAGGGCAAAGAGTCGATAAGAAATTGAATGTTATCCAGTATGCTAGTAAGACTCTTGATACTGCCCAGAGAAATTATGCTACTACTGAAAAAGAGTTCTTAGCAGTTGTGTTTGCATGTGATAAGTTTAGACCTTATATTATTGATTCCAAAGTTACTATTCACACTGATCATGCTGCTATTAAATATCTTATGGAAAAGAAAGATGCTAAGCCTAGACTCATTAGATGGGTTCTCTTGCTCCAAGAATTTGATTTGCATATTATTGATAGAAAGGGGGCTGAGAACCCCGTTGCAGATAACTTATCTAGGTTAGAGAATGTTCTTGATGACCCACTGCCTATTAATGATAGCTTTCCTGATGAACAATTAGCGGTTGTCAATGCTTCTCGTACTGCTCCTTGGTATGCTGATTATGCTAATTACATTGTTGCTAAATATATACCGCCTAGTTTCACATACCAGCAAAAGAAAAGTTCTTTTATGATTTAAGACATTACTTCTGGGATGATCCACACCTTTATAAAGAAGGAGTAGATGGTGTTATTAGACGTTGAGTGCCTGAGCATGAACAGGAATAGATTCTACGCAAGTGTCACTCTGAATCGTATGGAGGGCACCACTCTGGAGATAGAACTGCACACAAGGTACTACAATCTAGTTTTTATTGGCCTACTCTCTTCAAAGATGCTCGTAAGTTTGTCTTATCTTGTGATGAATGCCAAAGAATAGGTAACATTAGTAGACATCAAGAAATTCCTATGAATTATTCTCTTGTTATTGAACAGTTTGATGTTTGGGGCTTTGATTATATGGGACCTTTTCCTGCCTCTAATGGTTATACACATATTCTAGTTGCTGTTGATTACATTACTAAGTGGTTAGAAGCTATTCCAACTAGTAGTGATGATCATAACACTTCTATTAAAATGCTTAAGGAAGTTATTTTTCCGAGGTTTGGAGTCCCTAGATATCTTATGACTGATGGTGGTTCACATTTTATTCATGGTACCTTCCGTAAGATACTCGCTAAGTATGATGTCAATCATAGAATAGCATCTCCTTATCATCCGCAATCTAGTGGTCAAGTAGAGTTGAGCAATAGAGAGCTCAAATTAATTTTGCAAAAGACTGTGAATAGATCTAGGAAGAATTGGTCCAAAAAACTTGATGATGCATTATGGGCCTATAGAACTGCATACAAAAATCCTATGGGTATGTCTCCTTATAAGATGGTTTATGGAAAAGCGTGTCATTTACCTCTTGAACTTGAACATAAAGCATATTGGGCTATTAAAGAGCTTAATTACGACTTCAAACTTGCCGGTGAGAAGAGGTTGTTTGATATTAGCTCACTTGATGAATGTAGAACCCAAGCCTATGAGAATGCCAAGCTTTTTAAAGAAAAAGTGAAACGCTGGCATGATAAGAGGATACAAAAGCGTGAGTTTAACATAGGAGATTATGTGTTATTATTCAACTCTCGTTTAAGATTTTTTGCAGGAAAACTTCTCTCAAAATGGGAAGGTCCCTACGTTATCGAGGAGGTCTATCGTTCTGGTGCTATAAAAATCAACAACTTCGAAAGCACAAATCCGAGGGTGGTAAACGGTCAAAGAATTAAGCACTATATTTCAGGTAATCCTATCAATGTTGAAACTAATATTATTGAAACCATAACTCCTGAGGAATACATAAGGGACACTTTCCAGAACGTTCCAGACTCCGAAAAGGCATAGGTATGTGGTACGGTAAGTAAACCGACTCCAAAACAACTCCAATGGCAATTTTTATCACTTTTGGATTATTTAGGGATTTTAGGAAGAAAGAAGTAGTCCGAAAGGGACACGAGGCTCCCACGAGAGTGGAGGGCGCGCCCCCTGTAGGGCACGCCCCCCTGTCTCGTGGGCACCTCGTGTGCCTCCCGGACTCTGTTTTCTTGCACATTACGTATTTTGGTTGGTAAAAATTCATTATATATACTCCCGAAGGTTTTGACCACCGTATCACGCAAATATCCTCTGTTTTCATTTCGAGCTGTTCCTGTTGTAGAATAGAGCGAGATGTCGTCCCAAGATTCGGAGGGGGAGAGCTACATGGCTGATTATATCGCAAACCCAAAAGTATATGGGGATGTGGAACATTATGGCTGGACCACGGAGGAAGAAGAAGACTATGGTCCAAAGGGGAAGGAGGAGACAAGCTTTGATGAAGAGGACGATCCACTACCCCAACCTGGAGATATGTATGTGGAGTTCAAGAAGTCAAGCCTCCCTAAGGTCCAATCTATCCCACCACGTTTTTTGCAGGACAGCAAGGCAGCACTATGCAAAAAGATAATGAAACTTGAGCTTGATAATGAGGATCTGAGGGAGGAAAAGTTTAGCCTCAGACGCAAGCTAGAGAAGAAAAATGCAACAACCCCATCATCACCACCTTCACCACCCCCGAGGAAATAATCACATGGGTATGGGCACTCCCCTTGGCAACTGCCAAGCTTGGGGGAGGTGCCCCGGTATTGTATCACCATCACACTCCTATCTTTACCGCTTTATTTAGTCCGATCCTTTTAGTAGTATCTTGATCTATTAGTTTGAAATTTAGATATCAAGTAGTTTCGAGTTTTGCATTGTGATCTCTTTTTGTAATTGAGTCTGTGTGCTATCTATAATAAAGATTAGTGTTGAGTCAAGGGCTTTGCTTTGTTGCTATGATCTTGAAAAAGTAGAAAGAATAAAAGAGTTCATATTGATCTTATGGATAGTGATAACTTCACACATAGAAAGTATGAGGCATAAAAATTGTTGAGGGTTGATGAACGTAGTCTTGGTCATCGTTGCAATTAATAGGAAGTGATAAGGAAAGAGGGGTTCACATATAAATATATTATCTTGGACATCTTTTATGATTGTGAAGCACTCATTAAGTATGACATGCTAAAAGATTTGATGTTGGACAAGGAAGACAACGTAATGGTTTATGTTTTCCGACATCTCAGTTAAAGTATATTGTCATTGACCTTCCAAACATGTTGAGCTTGCCTTTCCCCCTCATGCTAGCCAAATTCCTTGCACCAAGTAGAGATAATACATGTGCTTCCAAATATCTTTAAACCTAGTTTTGCCATGAGAGTCCACCATACCTACCTATGGATTGAGTAAGATCCTTCAAGTAAGTTGTCATCGGTGCAAGCAATAAAAATTGCTCTCTAAATATGTATGACTTATTAGTGCGGAGAAAATAAGCTTTGTACGAACTTGTTGTGGAAGTAATAAAAGCGACGGACTGCATAATAAAGGTCCACATACAAGGGGCAATATAAAGTGACATTCTTTTGCATTAAGATTTCGTGCATCAACCCTAAACGCGCATGACAACCTCTGCTTCTCTCTGCGAAGGGCCTATCTTTTACTTCATGTTTTGACTTTATGCTTGAGTCAAGGTGATCCTCACCTTTCCCTTTTTCATTTTATCCTTTGGCAAGCTCCTCGTGTTTGAAAGATCATGATATATATATCCAATTGGATGTAAGTTAGCATGGGCTATTATTGTTCACATCACCTAAAGGTGAATACGTTGGGAGGCAACACAATAAGCCCCTATCTTTCTCAGTGTCCGGCTGAAACTCTATAACCACAAGTATTGCGTGGGTGTTAACAATTATAGGAGACTACGAGATAGTTGAGTATGTGAGCTTACTGAAAAGCTCTATTATTGACTCTTTCTGATATTACGATAAATTGCAATTGTTTCAATGACTGAGATTATAGTTTGTTAGTACCCAATGATGTTTTTAAACCATACTTGACATTGTAAATTGCTTGTTACCTGAGCATAGGAAATCATATGACAAAATCTATATATGTTGCTGTTATTAGAATGATCATGATGCCCTCATGTCCATATTTTATTTTTATCGACACCTCTATCTCTAAACATGTGGACATATTTTTCGATTTCGGTTTCCGCTTGAGGACAAGCGAGGTCTAAGCTTGGGGGAGTTGATACGTCCATTTTGCATCATGCTTTTATATCAATATTTATTGCATTATGGGCTGTTATTACACACTATATCTCTATACTTATGGCTATTCTCTCTTATTTTACAAGGTTTACCATGAAGAGGGGGAATGCCGGCAGCTGGAATTCTGGCTGGAAAAGGAGCAAACGTTGGAAACCTATTCTGCACAGCTCCAAAAGTACTGAGACTCCACAAAACAACTTTTTGGATTTAATAAGAACTTATGAGCGAAAGAAATAGGCCAGGGGGCCCACACCCTGTCCAGGAGACAGGGGGCGTGCCCCCCCCCCTATAGGGCGCGCCCCCTATCTCCAGGGCCCCCTGGTGGGCCTCCGGCGTCCATCTTCTGCTATATCATCACTTTTACCCTGGAAAAAAATCGTGGGCAAGCTTACGAGACGAAACTCCGCCGCCACGAGGCGGAACCTTTGCGGAATCAATCTAGGGCTCTAGCGGTGCTGTTCTGCCGGGGACACTTCCCTCCGGGAGGGGGAAATCATCACCAACGTCATCACCAACGATCCTCTCATCGGGAGGGGGTCAATCTCCATCAACATCTTCACCAGCACCATCTCCTCTCAAAACCCTAGTTCATCTCTTGTACCCAATCTTGTATCAAAACCACAAATTGGTACTTGTGGGTTGCTAGTAGTGTTGATTACTCCTTGTAGTTGATGCTAATTGGTTTACTTGGTGGAAGATCATATGTTCAGATCCTTTATGCATATTATTACTCCTCTGATTATGAACATGAATATGCTTTGTGAGTAGTTACGTTTGTTCCTGAGGACATGGGTGAAGTCTTGCTATTAGTAGTCATGTGAATTTGGTATTCGTTCGATATTTTGATGAGATGTATGTTGTCTTTTCCTCTAGTGGTGTTATGTGAACATCGACTACATGACACTTCACCATTATTTGGGCCTAGACGAAGGCATGGGGAAGTAATAAATAGATGATGGGTTGCTAGAGTGACAGAAGCTTAAACCCTAGTTTATGCGTTGCTTCGTTAGGGGTTGATATGGATCCATATGTTTAATGCTGTGGTTAGGTTTACCTTAATACTCCTTTTTGTAGTTGCGGATGCTTGCAATAGGGGTTAATCATAAGTGGGATGCTTGTCCAAGTTAGGGCGGTACCCAAGTACCGGTCCACCCACATATCAAAATATCAAAGTACCGAACGCGAATCTTATGAACATGATGAAAACTAGCTTGACGATAATTCCCAATGTGTCCTCGGGAGGTTCTTCCTCATTATTAGAAATTGTCCACGCTTATCCTTTGCTACATAAAGGATTGGGCCACCTTGCTGCACTTTATTTACTTTATTTACTTGTTACTTGTTACCATTTATCTTATCACAAAACTATCTATTACCTACTATTTCAGTGCTTGCAGAGAAAACCTTACCGAAAACCGCTTATCATTTCCTTCTGCTCCTCGTTGGGTTCGACACTCTTACTTATCTAAAGGACTACGATTTACCCCCTACACTTGTGGGTCATCATGATGTTATGTAGTTCTCAAATGTCGATTGACTCATGTTGTAATATTAAACTTTAATGAACTTGTATGTCTCTTTGGTTTGGACGGTCGTTCAACTTATATGTAATCGATGCTATTTATTAGTAGGACCATGAATCGTGCTAATAATGTGTTTCTTTTCTCTTCCGATCCTTTTGTTGCATACTTATATATTGCTTATGTATTGTCTGTGAATTGTTACTAACGTTTTGTTTGGCTAGTGCATAGAGATGCCGTCGTATGTCGTGTACAAGGGTAAGGTTCCCGGAGTCTACGACGACTGGGAGGAGTGTCGGAGACAGGTTCACCATTTCAGCAGTAACAGTTACAAAGGGTACACCACTAGGGCGGAGGTGGAAGTTAGATACACGCGCTATCTAGCGGGAGAGAGGAGGGAGCATTGGAGGAACCGGATGAAGACCAGTTTCATCGCGATTATGCTCATCGTGATGACCGCAGCTCTCTTCTATGTGATGGTAGCTTAGATGATCGATATCGACTTGTAATGTGAAGACAAACTCTCCACTCGCGGTTTCGAGACTTGCAATGTTCTAACTTTGTTCGGTATTTTAAATTCGGAGACTAATATGATGAATTGTATTCGGAGACTAATCTTCTATTGTATTTGATAAATCTGCTGTTTATATGTTGTGCTCTCTATATTATGTGCAGTAATATGTTTTGTAACCCGTGCAAATATCAGAAAAGAAAAAAAATCCCTAATATTCATAGTAGTGGTGCACCACTCAGCACACTAATGGCGCACTGCAAAAAGGACTCTAATAGCGCATCATCCACTAGTGCTCCATTAGTAAGCCAAAGCACATGGGTAAATATGGCCCCCTGGGAGGCATACTAATGACGCACCGTGGGCTATACTAATGGCGCACTGTCTGGTGCGCCATTAGTATACCAGATACTAATGGCGCACCAGTGGTGCGCCATTTGTAAAAAAGTTCTAATGGCGTGGTGCTAGTGGCGCACTAGGCAAAACAGGTGCGCCACTAGTAGGCCTTTTCCTAGTAGTGTCCAATGCTATTTACAAAGTAATTTAGTTGGAAGGAGAGAAAATAGGTGGGGATTATGCATGTGGTAGGATATTGTAGTGTGGTGTCCGGTTGGAAGGAGAGAGAAGAGGGGTCATGCATATGAAGAGAGAGAGAGAGAGAGAGAGAGAGAGAGAATAGAGAAGGACCATGTGAACGCTTTGTGTTTGTCAAGTGCATGTCCGAACTCCTGCAAAGCTCCCCCATGTTTGTCTCGGATTTGCCAAAAACGGATGTCTGGATCACTTTGCAGACCGATCATGTCCCCATTGGATGATAATAGTTGACATAAATGGTCCGAACACCATAACCCAGACATATACTCAAGCTTTGAGGGTCTCCTTTGGAGATGCCAACCCACACACCAATCACTGCTTGCATGCCGCCACGATCGACCACGTAGCCCATGGGCCGGCCCAATGAAACCTGGGGTTTCCGCGAACTATAGAAGAAGAAAATAAAAAAGCAAATAGACATGAATGTTAAGATGTCCTATTTGGTTAGTGCAGTTCTCTTTGGAGGAAGAGGTCATGAGTTTTGATTCACGTCGCCCGTGCTCATTTCTGAAGCTTGGCAGAAAATCGAGCCCCGAACATATGGCGTATATAATCCACCATACATACAAATTTGGTAAGATTTGTCAGATGTCTATATTGCATTTTATACGTTTAGCAGGGATTATACCGAAGCGGAGGTCAAAAGCTAAACCTTAGCAAGCTAGATGCTTGAGAGCTGATTTGATGGCCATTTTTCAGGTGTTCTTTGACTGAGAGACACACGTTTGATGATTTCAAGATATTGAATCAAGCAAAGCTGCTTGATTCAGGCATTGCTGGTACCCATGTCTGGATCAAGCAAAGCTGCTCTATTGTTCGGGCTGTTTTATGGTGCAAAGACTGACTGGCCTCCCAGTCCAAGTGTTGAGCAACTAATGTTCGTGCAGTTTTGTCTGGAGTGCGTACGGCTATTTAGGAGACACCATTTGAAGCAATGAGCTTATGTGGTGCTTCTAGGTCTTTCTATATAAGAAACGTTAGTTGTCAATCTGACCGTCCAAATCAGAACATTTTCATTCTCACGACATATATTTATCGCATAGTGTGTTGACTCCACTCATGGCGTTGGATCATTCCATCTCCATTTTTCATGTGGCGTGTCGAATCCTTCCATCTCTTTTTGTCGTGAGACGCTTTGACTCCTTTCATCCCCTTTGTCGCATGGCACATATTTTTGAACAATCACTCGGGAGATTCATAGGATTTTTCGATAAAGGGGAGATTCATAGGATATCACTGATTCTAATATTTTGCGAAAAGGAACACGAAACTAGTAATATGTTAACTCTTGCAGGTAACAGTACTCAATCATTGTGTCACCATTACAATTTAGCCCTCGCGTCGTCCGCGCCGGGCGACTCGGGGGACCCTACCGACCCAGCCGCCGGCCACCCCTCGCTGACCTTCCTCCCCCTGCCGTCGCCGGAGGAGGTCGTCCCACGGCGGACGGCGGCGGCGGGGCGCTCCTGCCTGTTTCTTTTTCATTAGCCTGGGCACTCTTCACCGATCCAACCGTCTCGGATCTGATCTAGGCTTGCGCTTCAGCCGGCGGTCGGATCAAGTCTGGGCGCACAATCATACCCCAGCGCGTGTATGCATGTACATGGGGAAGGATGCATTAAACCTGCATGCAAATCATTGGTTGCTTGCTGCTCTAGACGTGCATCCAACTCCGACGTCCATATCGGAAGGCTGGCGACCTGCCAAATCGGAAGGCCACGACCCACGACGCAGTAATGCAGCGGCCAGATCGCGAGGACAACGACACAGGACGGCGGTGGCCGGATCTTGAGTCCGACAACACAAGATGGCGGCGGTCAGATCATCAGAGCACCTGCAGCTGTTCGTGGACGCGGGTCTGGTCCACGTGACGCCATGTTGCGACCGGACCGAGTTCATGGGTTCTGTGGAGTGTCGCCGGCAATCTGCCGTCGCAGCACATGGACCGCCGGGTGATGTGCCACTCGCGAACGTACGTTTGGTCCACGCGACGTAGACTTGCGACCGGAGTGAGTTCGTGGGTGCTAGAGATGTCTGTGGAGTTGCCGGCAATTAGCTGCCGCAACACATGGACCGTCGGGCGCCAAGAGTGATCGTCCCCAACAACAGGCTAAGGAGGGACATTACATGGCAGGTTTGCTTTGCCGGGTTGGTGCGGCTGATGTGAGCACGACCTCCGACGTGCCGCTGATTTGTCCTGATCTTTCATGGTGCAACAACCGCAACTAAATTTCACTGATAAAAGTTCCCTATTACGCGAACGTGAACGATACACGCAACCTGAAACTATGGTAACAACAACTGACAAGCAATACCTCGGCAAACAAGGCACCTTCCGTCGGAGTAGAAGTAACCGGCAAGTAATCCGTCGCTGCGGACGGACCCCAAACCAATAGCCAGCAAATTCTCAATCACGAGAATCCTCTCGCCAAAGTGTAATCTTCTTAATAGAAAATCTCACATAGAAAAACAAGACGAACGTCAGAGGGCCGCTTCATATTCTGTTCTGTAAACTCTAGAAAATAACCTAAACTAAAAGCATCGGTAGCCAAGAATATATATAGCCCGTACAAACCGACTTATTCGGCCTAAACAAGGCACGCAGGCCAATTACGTAACTGAGTTACCTTCCACTGCGTGACTTGTTGTAGCGCTGCCGATCTCCTTGCTGTTACGATCTTCTTCCTTTATTTTTCTTTTCCAAACGTACCTGGTTGACCGATTTGAAAACATATCCCTAGCATGTACGTGCATGCTCCTTATCTTCATTTTTTCTAGCACATGCAGATCGGCCATTTGTTTATTTGGGAATGCACAACTAACGAATCTGGTGCTTGTAGTTTGTTTCCTTTTTATTCTCCATGTTCTCCACGTACTCTTATTTCTCCAAATGCATGGATGGTATTCTTTAGCAAGTCGGTTAGGAAACAAATAATTCCTTTCTAGTTGTGTACGTGCATGCACTTGCATGGAAACATCTAATCTAGCCTTGCGCTCACATTTAATATGGGCTCCTTCTTTGTGTATAATCGGCACAAATTCTGGACCACATAATATACGCAAGTGTCCATCTTTCCCTTTGCTAAGACGTGTCATCTTCTCCATAGTTTTGTCATCCTCGTTCCGTACTTTGTTTCTGACCTCCGCCTCCTTGACCTGCACTGTCATGGCCTCATCTACAATATCTTCTGTTTGAATCCCTTTCTCAATGGTCTTTGCAACAGTCTGTAGCTCCTTGTTAATGACTGGCGTAGTCAATATGCCATGTGTGATAGGCATATCTGTGGTATTGTATGCTACATCAGCAGCTAAACTCCTTGACCGGATCTCCACACCAGCAATCGGCCTAATTTTCTGTCGCTGTCCTCGGTCATTCTTGTGGACCTATCATACTCCGATTTGTCGGCACCATGAGGTATGCCAAGGCATATTTACCGGCAATTACCGTGGAGCTAACAGTGATGGGAATCTCAAGATGGTTTTGCCGGATCAAATGACCAGTGGATCTCGATGGCTCATGTGGAGTTCGAGATTTCAAGTCATGACGGAGGCGAGTTTGGTTGTGGTGAAGATTGTGGACCAGATGATCGGTGTTTTGCAGGAGTACCAGCTAGCAAGCTAGCAGGCGCGACAACACATGTGGACTTCTTATTGGTGGTGCTCTTTGGGCACAAAGTCTCGACTTTCGGGGTGAAAACCCTTGGTCCAACCTTTACTGGTTGTACCTGCCAATGGCGGATCTCTATTCGTCTCCTTGTTGAAGGCATTGCTTGGAGTTCAGTCAGACTTTCTTCAGGGTGAAAACCCATGATCTGTGATCAGGCGACGACTGTGTTGGTGCACGGTTTCCTTCTTGGAGGCGTCGCTCTTGGAGAACCTTTTTTGCAGTCCTCGTGTGGTCTCTGGTGGTGGTAGTTCCTCCTACTTCGCTGCTCCGTTCAGTGTTTTTCTTTTCTTTTTTCTTTTCGCTGTGTGCATCCTTGATGTCTCGACTAGCTCTTGACATTATGTTGTTGCAGAGGCCGGGTGTAATTATATCCACTTGATATTAATATATTCACATTATCGAAAAAAGGTAACAGTAGTCACCATATGCCTTCTTCTACAAGAATGTATTGTAAGTTGTTGGGAGTTCCACTCATCTGAATCATAACCATATATAGGATCTTCGTCTAACACCAAAAATTTAAAATTCAAATTCTTCATTGCTTCTCTATTTACATGCGATGCACTGAAAATCAGCAAGCATTATCACATTTTTATTTTGTGATTGCTTCAGATGGATTTACGACAAAGTTTGATTTTAGATCGTGGACTCTATAGGTCTTGGTTTAAAAAATTGAAAATAAATATTTGAGGTGTAAATTTTTTTCTGGACATGCACATATATATAGATGTGATCTGTTGCACCTATAAATTTTCAAGTAGTACATGTTTTTATATATACATACACAAAAGATCCAATACCTAGATTAAAAAAAAGCAAACAACACATGCATAGAAATCCACATACATGGTAAAGTATATTTTAACAGAAGTTTACACATATGTAAAATACATCAATTGATATGTATATGTCAATTATTTCAGATTTTACTCTAACTTTTACATAGAATTTCTTCTTTTTATTTATTTAAAAACTAGAAAAGTGGCCCGCTCAATGCGCGGGCTAGAACTTTATAAAGTTTAATAAGGAGAACATAATTGTTTCGTCTAAAGAAAATCTGGAATCAATGTCATGACATTTTTAAATATAAGACTTATCTGAACATAGTTTTGTCTAGAAGTTATCCGTTGATTGTTAAAATTATGCATTTCATACTAACAGCAATTTTTATGATTATATTTCTGACATTTTCATCATGTTGTGTTTTCAGTAGCTCCCATCCATGAAAGTAGACGATTCATCTTGGGACCAGGATTGGTAGTGTTAGGTTCCAATTTCTTCCCAAAAGTTTAGAAAAATTATTATTTTCTGATTAACTATTTTTTAATGTTCCATAAAGACAAATTAATATTTATTAACTAAATATGAAAACAAATATGATTACATTCTGCATATAAGCTATATAAATGCCCTAATGCTGTCACTTTTGGTTTGCATTATATAATAAGCTTGAAGAGTCAGATATCAGATAATATATGCATGTTTGGCACGCTGGTGAGTAAAAAGTCGAGGAATCACCGTATCCATCCTACCATATCAAATGAGCATAGGTAAGTCACTTTTTTATTTTTAGGATGGTTTGCAGTGTACTAAATTGCTATACATGTACTTGTTCTTATGTAATTGGCCAGTAGCCTCAGCTAGTCAAAGAAGCATCAAGTTGAATGTGTGTTAATTGGTCATACCTTTAGAATATATTAGATTATTTTCTTGACCACATTATCCTTATTGTTATCTTGATCATTTAGCATTACCCACAGTCCATCCCTTGCGAATTGTACATATAACTATCCATGTTTGAAAGCTTACTTAGGTAGATATAGTCCTATCTTGTCTAGAGATTGCCCCTAGGTTTTGTGGTTAGTCATAGCAAAGCGAACTGACATCTGAGATCGTATCCTTTATAGAATGAAGAACCAAATTGTTTCAGCTGGTGACATGATTTTTCGTGGAATATATACATTTCCTCCCCCATTTGTTCCTGTTGTGCTTCGATGAATCTTCTTCCAAGTTGAATAATCGTCATACTTGTACCATTGTATAACCCAAAACTTTGGTTCATATCAGATAGGGGCATCACAGGCATGCCAACTGCTAATTTTAGCACGTGATTTGGGATTCCAGGAAATGGTAAGTTGTTCAGGTGTTTTGATGGATATAACATGTTTGTTTCTGCATTTATGGTTGTTTCTCTTTGCCTACTATATTGCAACCTAGATAAGTTTTCCGTTGAACTTGCAGTGGATCCATTATATACTAAGTTATGTTGCGAGCTATTTCGTTCTTTGGACATAATATTGCTCTTTCTTTTAAAAAATCTCTCTGGTGATTCCTCTCGTACAAATATGGATATATGATTTCCATTTTTTTGACCAGTTTCTTTCTTCAGTGTTATGCCACTTGTTAGTTTTCATTAATTTTCATATAGATGCCAAAAAAATTCTTGTTTCCCTTTAATATAATCATTTTCCGTGAAATAAAAAAACAATCCAGAAACATCTGTATACATTAAAAAAGGTTGTTCTTGTTATAAAGCATACCTTGTTAATCATACTGTGCTCATATAAAGCAACAAAAAACCTCATATTCCACTAAAATTTAATGCTATAATAATTACCTTGATGGCAGAATACCAATCCAAAAGCATCCGTAAAAGATGAATGTGTTGCGTGAGCTATTAGGTAGACCCAAACAGGAAATCACGCCCCTCAAATATAGATAAAGAGAAACTTGGAATTAGGTAAAGAAAACAACAAAAAATAGATCGTATTATTTTATGTACTCGGTCATTTTGATATGCATCCGAATTGGAATACTACAAATGCTAGGAATCGTCTAATTTTATATCATTTGACAGTTCAGGAAAAGTTAATGCTACGCTGCGCAACTGGGAATGGAAATATAGAAATTTTTTCTAGCTGATTTATTAAACATTTTATCTGCAAAAAATGAATGTGTAGTATATGTAAAATTAAATGGGCAAGGAGTACAGAGTGGCCTGCTTACTGAAAATAGAAGTCCTCTGCAAAAGCTAACATATATGGCAAGGATATATTTATATTTTTGTTAGCATGGTCTCCATCTCACCAGAAGTTTTTTTTTTTCCTTTGATTTTCTTCTCTTTTGATCGTGTGCGCTCTTCAAATACACAAAACTGTGGGAACGAAACACATTTTCCAGCTTTAAATCCCACAAGCTTTAGCAAAGAATTATTTTAGAATTCAAGTTCCTTTAGTTCAGCTCCCAACTGGTCCTTCAGTTGACGAAGATCATCTAAGGATATGCCAGTGATTTTTGACAGTTTATTAGCTCGGCAACCTAACACTCGAGGAGATCAAAATCACTTATTATGATTCACGAATTATCTAGGACCGGAATGTGTTTATAGAAGCCTATAGGAGAAATATTTTTTTCTTGAGAATCTACAGCTGCATATCCATGGAAGGGTCATTTTTCATTGCTAAATCTAACAGGTAGACTAAGATCAGGAGTCCTTGGAAAACTCCAGAATGCTAGTTACACGATAGTTTTTTGACTAATGAATTAGCATAAGAAAAGTCCGGTACCAATTCTTTCTAAACATGGGAATCTGCACAAACAGAAAGGGCTGGTTTAAGTGTTGTCGTCTAACAGGGGGCAAACCGATGTTGGAGAATCTACTATTACTAATTAACAACAACATGCGAGAGGTCATGGGAAAAATAATCATTTAGCTATCCTCCTTGGCAAACATGCTTTTGATCACTTCCTGCAAGAACTCATCCACGAAATAGTCATGTTCAGCACATCAATCTGAAACTTAAGTTTATTCTCCATCCATGTGTCAATCTATGAGAATCACACATAAAAATCAAACGGACATGTGAAATGATGGGGTTAAGATCGTAGATAGGGACCACAGGTACCTGAGATGAGAGCAGCGATTGTGCGAGAAGGTTGCAATGTTCTTGGCCGAGGAGGTTGACAGCAGTGACAAAGATAATTAATAATAAAATTTTGCTAGAGCTCCATCATGGTACATAACCTAACATTTTTTCAAAACAGATCCGAGATTAATAACTTGACTCGCGCTTCTTTTTTTGCGAATAACTTGACTCACGCTTTAACATATCCGAGCAGCCACTTAATCTCCTTCTAGTTTTATCCTAGCATAATTTATTGTAATGCAGCATTTGTAAAAAAAAAAATTAACCAACATCGCCACACACTCATGTATTTGTAGCAAACATTAGACATACCAGATAGTAACATCGACATGGTAAAATTACAACCATGTCTGCATTGTTATTCTCAGCAGCTTTACTCCTACACACGCGCACAGAAGGTAAAGACGAAGATCAACTGGATCGGAAGGTCATGTATGTCATGTGCCATTGAGCTAGGTTGGTAGACTCATACACGTTTAGTTCAGCTTCAATGACTCGTAGTACGGTTGTGATCTTCTCTTGCCTTAGTTTCATCCAATGGTTCTGGTTCATTGATGACAATAGAGCATCTAATTACATCTATATAGAAGCCATTGAGACAAAAAAATCTTGAACCTGATGAAGATCAGTTTATATCAGTAGTGGTCATAAATGAATATTCAAAAAAATCTTTAAACTTATAAACAATAGATTGAATGAGAGGTAGCCATAAATAACTTGCATAATAAGCTTAAGCGGATGACTATCATTTACAAATTCATAGGTGTATGTCGGAAGCATAAGTCTGGGCGACCTACAGATTCTCTCTAAACAACTGATGGACAAGTTACATATTGTATATAGTCAGTGTATTTGATCCATTAAAAAATAAAAACACTTGAATTACATGCAGTATTAATTGTCTTACCATGGCCGCAGACACTTGCCATCCTTCAGAATCTGAGCAGGTACATTACTCGTAGGTACTTTTATTAGGGGAAAGAGAACAAATTACCTTGTATGTGGATCTGCACGATTACCACTAAACATTGAAGATCAAAAAGTTACAGATGTTTCCAGCTAACATGTCAGCCTTTTGGCTATGAATACTTTGCTAATTCATCTGCCACTTTGTTGCTCTCTCTTCCAACTTTCCTGAAGCTAATACTTCGATTCCTCTTACAGCACTCCTGGATTGAGAGGTAGGCATCCCTCTAGGACGTCCGACATAGCTGTTCCGATATGATGTTTCTAATAGCCGTATAAAGGGGCAATATAGTATTTTCACACTTCACCTATACCAATACGAGGCTCGTTGTGTTTGACTGATATGCGCGTACAGGGAGAGAGCCTGTCGACTGGGCCGGCCCATTATTGCGAGAAAAGTGTGAAAATAAACACCCATAAGAAAATGACCAGCACAAGGGTTCGAACCATGCACCTCACTATGGTAACCGCTAATGGCTAGCCAGTCCACCTGATGGAGTGGGGTGTCTAATAAAGAAACGCTAGCAATCAGAATGATCACAGCGACGGGTTTAGTGTAGCGAACCATTTTTCCCCTGTTTCTTTTTCTTTTCTCTTTTATTTTTTGTTTCTTTTTCCTATTTCAAATTTTTTATTTTCAACAAAATTTAATGCTTTTAATTTTGTTCAAAATTTCATAAGATGTTCGTTTTTTCCAATTTTGTTCATAAATTGAAAAAATAAATCACATTTTCAGAAAAAGTAAATGAATTTTTGAAAAATGTTCGTGTCCTTAAAAGATTGTTCAGAATGATAAGACATGAAAAGTTTTTTTAAAAGTACGGAAAACATTTTTAAAACCAATATTTTTTGGAAAACACGAACAACAATTGGAATTTTCAAACATTTTTTCAACAAGTCGAACAAAAAATTGAAACCAAAAAGGGTTATTGAATTTCATTGAACATTTTTCTGAATTTGTGAACAAAAAATTGAACGCAGCAACATTTTTTTAATTCCAAACAAATTTTGAAAGTCCAAACGTTATTTGAAACTCCAAGGACATTTTTTGAATATGTGAAGAAACTTTGCACCGGGTGGGAGGTTGACTACTTCGATGTGACAGCTTTTTGCACCCCCCCCCCCCCCCCCTCTCCCAAAAGGTCATATGTTCTAATTTTGTGGCATTCACACTTGCGCACATCCTTCCCCTTGTCCTCCTCTCCATATCCAATGGACCGTCCACCTCAGTGCCGAAGGGCGATAAACATGATGAGATTCCTACATTATGCGTTGGAACCACTCTGACACGTCTACCTTTCCCGTCGAGGTAGGATGAAGCATGTCGGCTGCTTGGTGTCGCTGCCGCCCTCTCGCCAACGGCGGTGGCACCACAATCTTTGTGGAAGGCAAAAACCATCGTGCGTGGAGGGGGCTTTGGGTCGTCGCGTGGGAGAGCATGACTGACGATGAAGCAGATGCAGGATGGTAGACTCGCTAGCAAAAGTTGGGGTCCATCCTGAGATTTCCAATAAAATACCATGTGTCAGCGGAGAGTGTTTGAGTAGGCCAGAAGGGTCTGTTTGGGAGCAGCTCTTTACTCGACATCCCTTAAATGGCCCCAATTTTTTTAAATTTCAATTTGTAAGACGGAAAGAAACCTCATCCTTTGGTGCACACTAACCGATGAAGCTCAACCCTCTCTCGAACTGAGCTATTTCCGCCCTGCATGACCAATTCAAGGCATCATGCCAAGTTTTTTGAGTTTTCGGCAATTCTTTCATTTTCTAGAGTTTGTTTTGTGGAAAATGGCCAATAAATGGCCGGACATGACGTAACTTGCATATGATGTCAGAATTCGTTCAAACCTGTCATGGATGCCTACCATGGGCAATCTCACTTACTTTCAAAAATTGGGTCATTTCATGCATGTCAAAAAATCAACCGTGTTCATGGTTGGCGAGAAGGGTCCATTTGAGAGCAGTTCGTTTCTCAACATCTCTAAAATGGCTCCAATTTTCTCTTTGTATTGTATAACCAATTGAAGGCACCATGCCATTTTTTTCTCCAGTTTTCAACAATTCTTGCATTTTTCTGAAGTTTTTGATGATAAATGGCCGGACGTGATGCAACTTGTAGACGATGCTCAAATTCATTCAAACTTGGGATAGATGACTACCATGGGGCATGCCCACCTGCTTGCGAAAGTTGGGGTCAGTTCATATATGTAGAAAAATAGACCGTGTTCAACGGAGGAAGTTCGAGTAGGCCAAAATGGTCTATTTGAGAGTCTATTTTCGTTCATGGCCTTGTATAACCAATTCAAAGTACCATGCCAAGTTGTTTGAGTTTCCAGCAATTCTTGCATTTTCGTTTTCTCGGTGAAAAAATGGTCAATAAATGGTCGGGCGTGACACAACTTGCATAGGGTGTCAGAATTCATTCAAACCCGGCATGGGTGCCTACCATGGGTATGTCCGCCTACTCGCAAAAGTTAGGTCATTTTATGCATGTCTAAAAATAGACCATATTCAACGGAGAGTGTTTGAGTAGGCGACAAGGGTACGTTTGAGACCACCTTGTTTTCGGCATCTATCACATGACCCAAATTTATTCCATGAGCTTATATGGTCAATTCAAGGCACTATGTCAAGTTGATTGAGCTTCCGACAGATTTTGCATTTTCTGGAGTTTTCTTGATGAAAAAACCGATAAATTGCGCATGAAAATTTGACAAGTTTGAACACCTTTTCCAAAATTGGTAACAATTTTCCAACAATTGATGAAAATTTTGAACAAAAATTGGAAAAATGTACTATTTTAAGAAATTATCAACTTTTTTCAAAGCATTAATATTTCTTAAATCAATGAACAATATATTCGAAAACGTGATTTCTTTTGAAATTCCAGAATATTTTTAAAATTCTAAAAATATTTGAAAACAAGAACATTTAGGGTATTCCAAAAAAATCCAAATTTTTGAACAAGTTTCAAAAAGAACAATAAAGTTTGAAAAGGAAAAATGAATTATCAAAAAAGTGAAAATAAAATAAAATAGATAAAAACTGTTTAGGTGTTGGCCTAATTAGGCGACATCATCAATCGGGGGGAAACCCTATTTGACCCTTATTACGTCAAACAGTCGTTATTTCCGACGTACGAGTGAACATATGCATCAACCCATTTTTATCTGTTTGTTGCCTCCGCAGATGCCGGTTTTGGGAACCTCTAGATAGTTCCAGGCCGGTTTTTACCGGTTTTGGAGTGTTTAAGAAGGTTCATGAATTGTTTTCTTTTTCATTTTCAAAATCACAAAGCTCAAAAAATGTTCAACATATTTATTTTTATTTTGTGAAAAAGTTCAAAAATATAAAAATGGTCAGATTTCAAAAAACTTTAGACTTTCAAAATTGTTTGTGTTTCCGAAAGAAATTCGGAATTCTAAAATCACATTTTATAAAAAAATTGTTCGGAGTTTAAAAATGTGTTCCACATTTTGGAAATTTTGTTTCCACTTTCATAATTTTCTTTACAATTTTGAAAAATATCCGCATTTAGAAAAAGGTCATGTTCAAATTTCCACAAAAATGTTCAAATGTGTCACCGGTCATAGTCCTTAAATCTCCGCGCTGTTAGTTATCCAAGAAAGCTGGTTCATCGTAGTGGTTCTGCTTGTTGGTTTGTTTGTGGGAGGTCCATGTTCGATTCCTGCCGTAGGCAAAAATTTTGTGTTATTTTTCGCTCTTTCACACTTGAGATAGATCGTTGATGGGCTGGCCCAGTTTACTGCGTTGTGTACAATAGGGGTGATATACTGTATTTAGTAAAAGGACCATCCTACCCTTCCTTATGAAGGGGTATGGGCAGATCTGGTCCGTCAATATGTTTAGGGTGGTTGTACCGAAGAAGAAGTGGTCAAAATTATCTTCTGTTAACTGCATGATAACCTTCCGCCCTTCAATACAGTCCCTAGATTCAGCCTCTTCCACATCTGAACACTTGATAAGCTTCTTGCACTCTACACATAGAACCGAGCCCTCATGGTCCCAGATCAGTACCCCTGCAACAGCTTCACCTGAGTCTGATCTGAATATCTCATCCATGTTAGCCTTCAGGCTGAGTATCTAATTGTTGTTGGCTGGCCAGCATGCATCATCTTGATCCATTGACTGTCCGGCTGATCCAAAGGTATTGTACGGGCATGTTTGGGTGAAGATGCCCTTCTGGCACATGTAGTGCAAAGATGGTAGGTGGGCTTTGTACGCACCGGCAACCTTGGGGGCGGCAACCATTGCAGAACGTTGGGGAAAGATGATGGATCTCCATCGGCGGCCTACAGGTGCTCATGGACATGCATGCCATAAAAGAGGAGCAACCATTGCAGCCAAAGGAGAGGGGCAACCATTGCAGAACGTTGGGATGTTGAGTATAAGGTTTATTAGGAAAGACGAGATAGATTAGGATTTGTTCTGCCTTGTCTTGTATTCCAAGTAGATGATTGTACTCCTATATATATGCTCACAAGGCTCAAACAATACAACGGATTATTCCACCAAACCTCTCTCTCCCTTCTAACATGGTATCTATCGCAAGTCGATCCTAAATCCTAGCCACCGCCGCTTCCGCACCCGCGCGCCGCCCCCGGGGCGGTCGGCCTCCATGACCGCTGCCAGGGGCCGCGCCGCCCGTACCTAGGGTTCGTCCGCCGGCCGTGTTGGCCGGCTGCCCTAGAGAGTCTTTTTTCCCGATCCTTTGATCCGGGTTTTCTCTCTCTCGTCGACCGCCTTGATCGGCATCTACTTTTTGGTTTTCCGGTCTATGTGATCCGGTTTGCGTCGCGCACCGCCGCTGTCGACCCCGTGCGCCTCTACTCCAACACCGGCGCGATTGGCCGGCTTCTTCACCGACCCGGCGGCCTCGCGCGTCGTCCGCGCGTCTGCCCGTCGGTCGCCCCGACTTGGCTGCCTCGCGCGTCGTCCGCGCGTCGGCCCGCCAGTCGCCCCGACCCGGCGGCCTCGCGTCATGCGGCGGCCCTTCACCGCCGCTGTTCGCGCGACGGCCCGCCCGTCAATCTACGCCGGCCGTCACCGCCCTGCTCCGACCGGGACTCCTGCATCACCCCAACCCGACGGCCTCGCGCCATGCTGCGGCCAATCATAGCCGCCCTGCCACCCGCCGCCGCCGGTTTCATCTCGGACTCCGCCGCCACCGCGCCTCCACCAAGCGTCGTCCCCGACCTCGCGCGCGATCGGATTGATCACCCGCTCGCTGCCACGATCCGCCTTATCTACGCCGCGCGGACGACCTGGCCCGTCGGTTACGTGCGCCTCCGCAGGACCCGTGAAGATCGTCCCCGAGTTCAACGCGCCTCTCCACCGATCGAGCATCGGGCTGCCGCTGTGTCGCCCCATCGGGCCGCAGCGCCGCCGCCCCGTGGTTCTTCTCCCGGCTGCACCGACCCGCGTTACCGCTGCATCGCCCCTTCGGGCCGTAGTGCCGTGGCCCGCGGTCCCCCGCTGCCCTGAGGGCGTCCGCTCTAGGCCGGCTGCGTCGACCCTCGCGTCGCCGCTGCGTCGCCCCGTCGGGCCGTAGCGAGCGTGGCACGCGGTCTACGTCGATGTCCCGAGGCCGTCCCCGTGGTTGCACCGACTCGCGAACCGCCGTTGTGTCGCCCCTTCGGGCGCAGCGTCGCGGTCCGTGGTCCCCGCCGTCGCCCCGACCTGCCTACCACCGCTGGGTCGCCCCTTCGGGTCGTAGCGCCGCGGCCCGCGGTCCACTCTGCCGTCACCGCGCGTCGACCTCCCGTGGTATGCGCCGCGCCGTCTCCCTTGGCGCGGGAACGCCACCGTCCGCGCCGGTCTTCGTCGCACTGTCAGGGTTCTCGCCTACTTCGAGCACCGCCGCCGCACTCCTAACCTAGCCGCCGCCGCCACTCTTCTTTGGTCGTCGGCGCTGCTACCTCGTAGCCGCTGCCGCCGCCCGTCCACCCCGTTCGTCTTCATCCAGCACCAGCCCGTCGCCAGCGTCGCCGTCATCTACCCCGACCACTTCGTCTACTCCGACCATCGTAGGTGACATCGGCCCCGCGCCGATGGACGCCACAATCGTCGTCGAGTTCTTCTCTGCTGGTCCCTCCGACTTCTTCGACCTTGTGTACAGCTCGTGCAGGTCCCAGTCTACGCATGCCCGGTGCTGGCAACACCGCCGCGTGCCTTCGTCCACGACGTGTCCCCGGGCCTGGCAAGCCTGGTGCGGCGCTTCGTCAACTTCGTCTTCGTCCGTCTACGCATGCCCGGTGCTGGCAACACTGGTGCGTGCCTTCGTCTACGATGTGTTCCCGGGCTTGGCAAACCCGTCGCGACGCGTCGTCAACAACATCTCCTTTTCGGCGCACCACTGCGCCCATGCTAACTCGGCACACCCTTGCGCCCGCGGCTCCACGGCGACATCCTTGACACCGGCTCCCCGACTCGACCTCGACCACGACATTCTTCGCACGGATACCTCGACCACGGCTACACCACCCTCCGCTCTCGGCTACATCGACAAACGGCACAAAGGGCTACCGCCTTGCTTGAGCAACCTTGTTCGTTGCCACTTCAGTCACGACTCCGCGATGCGTCGACCGTTACGACTGTGGGGGGGTGTCCGTCGGCTTGCCTTCGGATTCTTCTCCAGTCTCACCGTCTGCGTCGCTACCGTTGTGACTGCGAGGGGATGTTGAGTATAATGTTTATTAGGAAAGACGAGATAGACTAGGATTTGTTCTGGCTTGTCTTGTACTCCAAGTAGATGATTGTACTCCTATATATATGCCCACAAGGCTCAAGCAATACAAAGGATTATTCCACCAAACCTCTCTCTCTCCCTTCTAACAGGGAAAAGATAATGGATCTCCATCGGCGGCCTCCAGGTGCTCATGGACGTGCATGCCGTAGGAGAGGAGCGAGAAGATGGATGGACCGAAGGCACCGAGGATGGCGGCGGTGTGAGTAGGAGGATGTGTATTAGATTGAAAGATTTTTCCTTTATCCCAGATTGAAGGGTTACGGGAAAGTGTTTTTTTCAGCCAAGATTGAAGGGTTACGGGGAGACCAAGTTTATGGCATGGGTGGGTAATTTTTTTTTGATTTAATGGTTGAGATTCTTTAATCTAACAAATAGATGGTTGGATGTTTCTAATTATTGTGGGATGTGGGATTTTCTAGGTAATTCTGTTTTTTCTGGTTACCCCGTAAAGCACTTTTTATATATAATAAATAGATGGGCTTATTGGCCCTGGCCTCCAAATCGCCTAGCTCATTCAATGAACCATCTATTATTTTATATATCACACGATGCAATTAGTGAGATAATGAGCATACACTTTCGGTGCACAAGAACAATATCGTGAGAATGGAGGTGAAGGCATTAATTAAGATATGATTTGAGGTGAAGGCATTAATTTGAGATATGACTTGAACAACGCCAAGAGCCTCTTATGGAATACAGATGTTATCATGTACTTGCTCTCTTGTTTCTAAACAATATTTCTTCTTTTCTGAATACCTTGGCCTGACTTCATACGGACCACATTTTCACCGTTGAGACTCTCTCTCCGTTCCCGGTCAAAGGAAGTAAAAAACACTCTCTATGGCCATGCAACCGAACAAAGCAAGAGACTAATCTCCTTTGTAATTCAGATGATATCTTCGTCCTCGAAAATTTGGTGAGAAAACAACAAAACAAAAGCAAAAAACAGCAACACAACCCGTGGTTTTGCTCTCCTCTCATGGTAGAGGAACCATGGGCCGATGGCACAAGCAGACACAAACATTGACATCGCCAAAACAAATACAGTAGCTGCAGAAATTATGGAGTAAGAAAAGCTTTGACCTCTGAACCACAAGACTTCCACTCCTTCCCTCGACCCCTCAGCCCCTACAAATAGCCATCCTCCAGCCCTTCTCACCACTGCAGTCCTGCTCTCGTCTGAAATCTACAGTTCTATTCTGCCTGCAGCGAGGAAGCCATTGTGAGGTGGGAAACGATCGAGGGATCTACTATCTAATACAGGTTTTTAGGTTGTGTTCTTGGGGTGCTGCCTCCCCGTTGTTTCTTAATCAGTGTTTTCTTGATGGTGTTTGCTTTGAGAGGTGGGAAGAAGTTTGGAAAACATGGCCGCGATGGGTGGGGACCAAAGGCAGATGATGGAGGATGCAGCGGAGGACGAGTTCCCGGAGGGATTGCGCATCCTCGCGGTGGACGACGACCGCGTCTGCCTCAAGGTACTAGAGGTCCTCTTGCGCCGCTGCAAATACAACCGTGAGTCTCTTGATCCCCTCCACTTCGCCGTGGTCCATTATAATCGGAGCCTTTTTGTTTCTCTGAATAATGCTCGTTGTTGTGCAGCAACGACGGTGATGGATGCCAAGACGGCGCTGAAGATGCTCAGGGCGGGGAAGGAGCAGTTCGACCTGGTCATCACCGATGTGGGCATGCCGGACATGGATAGCTTCAAGCTCCTCGAGCTCATCCGCCTCGAGATGGATCTGCCCGTCATCAGTACACTCACTACTCAACCTGAAGTCCTAATTTTATTTTTGCATGTAGTACAATTGTTTTTAAGGAGTACTTTTACTCCTGAATCTTGAAGATACACTGAAAGAACATTTATTCCTTTAATTGGGCAGCATGTGAGATCCTATATTTTTAGGATGATTATATGAAATCACATACAGATGCGCACACTATTTTTAACTTTGAGAAAATCTGGGGTCCCTAGCCTGAATCAACCGAATCCCATCTAACCGTTCATCCATTCAATCGGATGGACAGTGGGGTAGGAGAGCGGAGGTGGATCGACACATGAGTTAGGAGGGGGAGCGCGGGATCCAAATCCCATCTAACCGTTCATCTGTTCAATCGGATGGCCAGTGTGGTAGAGCAAAGCGGAGGTGGATTGACACATGAGTAAGGAGGGGGAGCGCAGGATCCATACATAGTGTTGTCGGTTGCTCACCCGAACCAATGGGATCCTATCTAACCATACATCCATCAGATCGAATGGCTAGTGGTGGAGGGGAATGGACGTGGATAGGGTAGCACATGAGTTATGAGATCCCATTAATTTTGTACTTCAATAATTATGTTGATTGTGTTTAGTATGCTATAGAGACATGGTCGTTTATTCCATACAATTAAGCAACAAGATGAGTTTTTGATATAGGAACTCGTTCTATTTTCGATCAACTGATGTCCCAATTGCATTCAAACATGTCGTCTGGATTCTATGTACATTTGCTTTTACTAATTTAATATGTAATGCGGAATCTGGAGTTCAGTATCATGCATACAATATATGGGTGATCTAGCTTAGTAAGAATATGTATCACTCCAATGCAATGCAGACCCCACTATGTACGTGTGTTCGATGCATGGGTGCATTTATGGACATAATTTAATTTGGTATCCTCTCAAATCTCAATTGTAAAATTGTAGTCGTAAGAACTAAAACTACAACACATTATGTTTTAGTTCTTATGACTACAATTATTCTGCTTTTGCCACAAAATGGCAATTATGATAATTGTCAAAAACAAAGCGTTGATATTTAATTTGGTGCATTCATTTTGTAGTCATAAGAACTAAAACTACAATTATTTTTTGTGATACGACCAAACTATATATAGTTGTTTTCTAAACTAACATTAACTTCTAATCCTTCCGAATACAAAAAGTATACAATTGCACCACATATGTTTCCTAGGGTGGCACGAGTAATACAATTCCAAACCTTGACATTATTCAAGGATTACTCATCTTTAATCTCCTAGAGATTGTTAGTATTTAAGACTATTTACTCATGAGAATAGCATTAAAGTAGGAATGCCACTTTTAAGAAGATACATTGAGTTTTTTACCCATGTATCATATCAAAATCCCGCAGATTTGTTAACTTTGAACTAGAAAACTATTTTGCTGTCACTTTACTTTTGACAGGAAGTGCAAGCACAAAAAATCACTTTGCTGAATTGTAATACAAATCGTTGTTAGCGCTTACCATATAAAAAATAATATGTGCATGACCACTTAACATGCTCAGAACATTGCTTGGGCCAACTATCTAGTGCGCCAGAGGAACATGGTCAACTGCCAATAGTAGTACTTTATCTTTTGGTTCACCAATAGTTAGACATGATGATCTGATTTACTTAGTTGGAACATATTGTGATGATATTGTTTTATGGTTATTTTTAGCCATTATTTCTGTTTTATTCTATTGAATGTGTGAATGTTTTTCCATTTAGTTTGCATTGTTGAAACACCAAATTTATCATAGTCGCGATATCACTTGAAATTCATGTGTAACATATTTCCTTCCCCACTTGCACGACACATTTGGAAAACATCGAACTCATTTTTCTATCTATAAGCACTTGGACAATACTTTATGTTCAGTTATAAATTTTTTGAACTTTTGAATTCGTAAGCTAAGTCACTGATCATATGGCCTGCAGTGCTATCGGTGGATTGTGACAAGAAGGCCATGATGAAGGGGATAATTCATGGGGCGTGTGACTATTTTATGAAGCCAGTGCATACCAATGAGCTCAAAAACATATGGCAGCATGTTAAAAGTAGGAGAAGATCCCAAGCAATAAGCCACATGAGTAGGGATAATGATGACGATCAGAGAGTACAGACTGGGACTCTTGCCAAGAGTAAGGACCCAAAGAATAAGAGCAATGATGAATATGATTCTAACGAGAACAAAGAGAGCACTCATGCATCCACTACCCATAAGAACCCAAGGGTGACATGGACAATTGAGCTACATAACAAGTTTCTAGAAGTTATCAACCAGATCGGCCTTGATAGTAAGACAACACATTTTGTGCCTCATTCATTGACACGATGCTTGTGGTTATTTGGTACTTTTCATTAACAATTATTTTGATGACATTTTTGTAGAGGCTGCTCCAAACAAGATATTGGAGCTGATGAATGTGGATTACCTCACTAGACATAACATTGCAAGTCATCTACAGGTTGATTTTTTCCATAATGCTTAATTTTGATGTTTGCTTTCCTATTATTCATAGTCTGTATTTTTATTTCAGAAGTATAGGTTGTACTTGAACAGGGTCAAGGAAAATCCACTTGGTGATGCAACTGAAAGACATAACTCATCCATGAACAATCGGGCGAATTTTATTCATGACCATGAACATGAAAGATGGCATGTATCCTCAGGTGGCAATGCCTCTTGGAGTCCAAACTATTTCAGTGGAACGGGTCACTTAGGCTAGCTGGCGAAAACCCAGAGCAACTTGAGCATGGGGTCATTACTCCATGGTGGTAGAATGTCAAGGTATTTGGTTCCACAAACGCCAGATGCGAGAAGATTTGCTGGTTTTGACAACCCTCCCATCAGCCTATACGATGACATATTCAGTGATACAATGTTAGATGAATTTTCCTCACATGGTTCCGGTACTTCATATGTTGACTCCAAGCGTAGCAAGCTGATAGAGACAAGCAATGGCAAAATCCCATCCAATCTTCGAAGTTGTTTGGCAAACACATCAAGTGGTGGCAGGAGGTCAGCGCCCGCAAATGAGTATCAGGTGCGACCTCTACAGACTATTAACCAATACCATACACACATGAATGCACCTTCTACACAAGTGGTTAGTACAGTTGGCAACTTTCCAAGTTTCCAAGTTTTGTTGGGAATTATAACAACCCCCGACAGTCTTCAATGCAGGTAGAGTTGACTGGTATTCTTCATAGGGGTGGAACATCTCTTGTCCCATCACATGCGTACATACCAAGGATTAACCAACTAGCGAGCTATGAAACATCATCTAACCAGATATTGCTACAAAATAAAATATCACCATTCATTAACAACAACACTTTAGTGGCAAGTTTCAATGAGCAGGTAGCTCCATTCAACGTACCTAGGAACCCACACTCTGTAGGCATGTTGAAGGCACACAATAAAGCTCCAATGGCACCATCTCAGATGGTTAATGGAGGGAGCAACACTAGATTATTAGCAGGCTTTAGTGAGCAAATGACATCATTCAAGATAGCAAGCAACACAAGCTCAGTAGGCACGATTCCGAATGGCAACTCTTCACCTGGTACTGCCAGAACTTCGATGACTGAGACTAATATGGTTAATTGCGGAAGAACTATTTCTACACTTTCCAACCTTCAGACAAATGGTTTCCTCACATTGACTCAAATCCTTGATGGCGGGGATGCAGTTGCCATTCTCCCTGTGCAAGAAGGTATAGTTAATCAGCAAGAGCTTAATGATCGACTAAATGATATTAATGGCTTCTCATCAGATGATATTGCCAACCTTCTAAGTGACGTAAGAACTTTTCTCATTAACATGTATATAGTCTTTGCATATGAATTGTTGAGCTAGACAGGTGTATTTAAATCAAATTTTTTTCTCATTGTAGGATTTCAGTGGAGAGGATGTTGTCATGGATGGAGAATAATAATTATGTCGGTTAGACCGACCTACATGCGTGATGTTTTTGCATGTGTGTTGGGCACTTGTTGATTGCCCATTCCATTGTTATTGCACATTGTACCGTGAAATTATCTGAATTATTGTCTAGTTAGAAGCACGATCATGTCGGGGCTTCTATTTTACATCATCTTTAGTTTTTAAGTATGTGTTTCATTTTGAGATCAAAAAATGTTTTGTTATGTTATGCAGATGTAACTAGTTTTCTTCTATATGATATCAATGTGATGTTCCATCTTCCCCCGAGACAACATGTAGTGGCTAGAGGCACTATACAGATCTAGCACCTCCACTAGCATCATCATAGTCGTTCCCAAGACACCCACAAAACACAACATGCACATGACATGCACGTTATGCAAGTGGAATGGTAGTATCACAATAGAATATCATAATATACATACTGTGACAGCCTGATTTTTGGCCCCTTTCCTTTTCTTTTTGGTTTATTTGATTTTTGCTCTATTTTTCTTTTCAGAGTGATTTTGTGGCCTTGCCACCTGGGAAATCATCCTCATTCCCTCCCCCAAGCTGTTCATCATCCTCAAACCCATTCCAAGACCATTCCATTTCCATCCTAGCCCAAATCCCAATATTATTTTATTGGGAAATATTCCTTTTCTATTAAAGGAATAACCTCATTTGCCCTAGGTTGTGAAGCAAGCTATATTTCTGTCCATCCAAAAATTCCCAAATAATTCCCATAATTTCTTTGGGTCATATATTGCTCAAATATGTCAAAATCCTTCCTTGGCCCGTTCAAAAATAATTCCCTAATATTCCTTCTTCTATTCTGTCCTGAATGTCATTTATCTTATCTTATTTGCTCCCAAACTATTTGAAAATTCTTTTATGTACAAATCATTGCCTCATGCAAAATTCAACTTCATTTGCCTAGCCAATCTTCCTCGTTGATTTTTCAAAGTTTTTGTCAAACAGAAGCCATTGTGCAGGAAGTACTAGCTAGGAGTATCCAAATGAGTTGAAATTTTGCATGCATCTTCATGTGCTCATATCATGACCCTCCTCCAATGTTCAGCCCTATCCAATCATCTATGTGAGCACAACTTCAAATCTTTGATTCTGTTAATATTTTCAGGTTGTGAAGCAAGTATGAGTTATCTTGTTTCATTAATTCTGAGAACTTACCAGATCATGATCTTGTCCATATAACATCTCTCCACCAAATTTGGGATCATTTACTTACACCATTTTCCCTCCAAAATTATTGCAAGTTTCTGGTCAGTGGAGATGTTTGTGAAGCAGGTACTATTTTGGCATGTCCATTTGGTATGAAACTTTCAGCATCTTCATATGGCCAAATAACCCTGCCTTGCCAAATTTCAGGCCAAGTTGCTTCTCTATGTGAGTGCATCATCATAATCCATTTTCTGGACCATGCACTTACAAAGCAACTATATTCATTCTTGGTCCATTTCTCCCCAAACTTAACAGGATCATAGGCCATCCTTAGTTAATCACCCCAGACAACAGCTTTGGCTCCAATCAATTCCCTGTTGATCACCAATGCATAGCCAAGTTTGCTGCAGCAAACTTGCATCGATGCCTACCTTAGCTACAAAGCCTCTTCTCTCACGTTTTCACTTCCCAAAGTCTCCAGTTTGGAAGGACATCATGTAAGACACAGTTTACCCTCCTCTCGTGACCTCTCTTTGCCGTGTCACATGCTGACCGCACAGCTAGCATGTCAATTCAAGCGCTCTACTCGTTGTGGCCGCGTCCAGGACGTCGCCTAGCTTCGGACCCTCTTCCTCTCGTTGTCTTCGCGCGCGTGAGCATGTCTGGTGTCTTCTCCTCGTCGTCGCCTTCACCCTGGACCCCTCTCCTCCTCTTGAAACCTCCTCATCGGCGCACGTCGCCGCGCGCCCACGGGCGCGCTGTAGCTGGCCGTCGTCTTCCTCCTCAGGCGTCTTCCTCCCCATTCCCCTTAGCCTCCTCTGCTCCATGACTGCTGCATCGATGCTTCGTCGCGTTCCCGCGCCCTCTCGTGCTCGCTGGGCCTCGCTAGAGCTTTGGCCGAGCTCGAGCGGCGGCAACTGGCTCGGCATCTCGCCCCGCGGCTACTCTGGCCGCGTCCCTCCTCACCATCCCCTCCCTCTCATTCCCAGAAGCCTGCCCGACCACCTCTCCAAGCTCGAGGAGCTCTCCTTCCCTCAAATGGACGTCGTTCCCGCCGTCGGCCTCGGCCTAAATTCCGGCGAGCCGGACCCTTTCTCTCTTCCTCTCCACCACCAGTAGGCCTCCCGGAGCAGGCAGTGCCTCCCAGGCTCTTCGCCTCTTCGCCGGAGCGCCATATCCCGAGCTCCTCTCTGCCCGTCGCCGATCTCCGCCACACTCGGAGGAGCCCCTGTGCTCGACTTCCCTGAGACCCATGCCCTGCCATTATCGAAGAGCAAGATCCCACTTCGACACAATCACACAAACCCATTATCCCGTGTATTAACCTCTGCAGGAATCTTTAAAATGAACAAACTAAAAATCCATAATCGAAATGTTTTGTTTGCAGTAATTAAAAAATAAGAATGCTGGCCAAACTATTCACCTCTCCTTGTGCTTCTCCCTGGCCAGCGTGAAAAAAGAGCGTCGGTGCCGTCCTTGTCCTCGTCCCAGGATGGGAACTCGCAGTAGTAGAAAATGAATTTCTTGGGGACTTAGCCGGCGTAACGCCTCAGGGTGTCGGAGAAGGTGGTAGAGGACACGGGGATCCGCCGAATAGGGAGGCATAGGCCCCGCCAAGAAGGCCGTGGATGTGTACGCGGGTGGGGAGCAGGACCTTGGCCCACCTGCTTGGAGAGCGAGGGCGAGGAACTCAACTCAGCGACCTTGGTCTCGTAGGCAGAGAAGAGGGCGCACTTGTACTTGTAGTTGTGCACAACCTAGAGGCGGGGCGCCTCAGTGGCCACCCGAGGTGCGTGACGGCGGCGGCGGCTTGGCGCGGAGGGGCGGCGGTGGCGGCCGAGCATGGAGGGGCGCACGTGGCGGCCTGGCATGGAGAGGCGCCGGTGGTGGCCGAGCATGGAGGAGCGGCGGGAGCGCAATGACGAAGGCGTCGTGGGGCGGCGAGGACGGCCGGCAGTTCTTTCTTTTTCTACGTGCGTGATTGTAGGGGCTGACATCGTGAAGTTTGATATTTTTCTCCATGGTGGAGCACCGTCAGTCAGCGCAAATTGCTAACTGCACACAAAAAATGATTTAGATTAATGTTAGTTGTCAGATTTGTTTAGTGGGCCTAATCATGTGGTGGCAGTTGATCCGTGTACATCTTATGAGGTACGTTTAGAAAAGATAATGTTTGCTCTTTTATAAGTAGTGTAGATAAGCTGCTCTAACCACTCCACCACGACCACCTGATTTGTTGAGTTCTACACTTTTACTTCTTTTCTTCTTTGTTCGTTTTTTTCGTGTTTCTTTTTATTGGAAGGATTTTGTTCGTTTTTTCCTTTTATTTTTTTCTAAATTGAAAGAATTTTTTTCAAAATCAATAAACTTTTTCCAAAAGTTAACGATTTTTTTTCAAAATCAATGAACTCATTTTGAAATCAATGAACTTTTCCATGTGTTTTTGAAATTTTTTGAGAAACAATGAACTTTTTTTTTGAAACATGATGAACCATTTTTTAAGAATTGATGAACTTTTTCCAAATTTCGTGAACTTTTTTGACAAATTGTGAACTATTTTTAAATTTGGTGAGCTTTTTTGAGAATCGATGATTTCTTTTCAAAATCGACGAACTTTTTCTCAATTTTTTGAACATTTTGAAAATAGATGAACTTTTTCAATTTTCATAAACTTTTTGAATCTGTGAACTTTTTTGAATACACGAACCTTTTCCTAATTCATGATTCTTTTTTAAATCTGTCAACTTTAAAATTTTGTTCACATTTTTCCAAAAGAAATCACGTTTTTGTAAAAAAAATCAAAAAATCTACGTGACAACGTACGTGAAATAAATAGCGTGCCAACAGTTTTTTGTAGTTATATCATGTCACGCTAGATTATTTCAGAAAGGCCAACTTGTCTAGTGGTTAGCTAGTCATGCACGGGAGGGAAGAGGCCTGATTTCAATTCCACAGCAGGACGATATTTCAAGGGTTTTATTTTTCGAGTCTGGACGATATATCAAGGTAATTGCAATGTTGTGTTCGTGGGCCGGCACACCAGGGTGCTTCAGTGTGAGCGCCCGTTGCGTCAAGCGGCACTGAAGGCCCCTGAATGGGCCGGCCCAGCAGGGCGTGCGAGTACTGCAGCCCGTAGCGGGCGAACAATCCACAAAAAGTTGTGCCCGCTGACATGGTATCGAACCGGAGACCTCCTATGATGGTAGATAGTTCATTGTTCATAGAAACCAGACGTGACAACAGTTACTGACTAAGAGAGCAGCGCAAAACTTGAAAAAGGAACGTCAGCGACGCATTCGATTTTTTTAGAAGTTCAAACGCAAGCTTTTCTCTCCAAACGTGCATATTTCTTTGAAGCGCAAACATTTTTTAAAATTCCAGGGAGTATTTAAAAAAGCATTTTTCAAAAGTGTTTTTAAACGATAATCTCTTCAAAATTGCGAATAATTTTTATGAAATCGACATTTTTTCTTAAAAAATATTTTTTTTAAAAACAAATCCCCATAATTTTTTGAAAACATGACTTTTTTTATCATTGATCAATTTTTGAGAAACAGGAACACTTTTTGAAAACTTTGAACGAAGTTTGAAAACAGGAATATTTTTTGAAAATCCAAATTAATTCTAGAGCACGAACATATTTAGGATTTACGAACTTTTTTGGAAATCGTGAAACTTTTATGAAATTCCGAGAAAAAAAACAGAAAACATGGTTTTTATTATATGAAAAAACGGGTATATTTTTTGCAACTCCCGAACAAAATTGAAAACGTAAAGAATTTCTTATAACATGAATATTTTTTGAAAACACAAGCATTTTCTGAAACTCACAAACAAAACTTTATAACGCAAACTAATTTTGAGAACGTGAACATTTCAAAAACTCCTGAAAAAAAACTAAAAAAGCGAACAATTTTTGAAAACTGGTATATTTTCTGAAAATCCCAAACAAAATTCTCAAACACAAACAAAATTGTGTAAACACATTTTTTTGAAAAAGTAGCATTTTCTAAATTTCTTAATTTTTTTGGGAAAACATGGATTTCATGAAAATTCTGCACAGATTTTGAAAAAGAAAAAGTAACTTAGAAAAGCAAAAAGAAAAAATAGAAACAGAAACAGAAGAACGAAAGAGAAAAAGAAAGCAAGAAAGAATAAGAAAATGGGAAAATAAATAGGAGAACGGAAAACTAGGTTCAAAATCTGTAAAAACCAGCTGAGGATGATCTAGAAGGTTCCCAAAACCGTTTGCGAAAAATATGGGGATTATTTCAAAAATGCATTTTTAAAAAGTGATTTTTAAATGTTAATCTTTTCAAAATTGTGAACAATTTTTAAGAACTCAAACAGTTTTCTAAAACACAAAATGTTTTTTTAATCCTGACTATTGTATTAATCATTGATCAATTTTTGAGAAACAGAAACATTTTTTGAAAACTTTGAACGAAGTTTGAAAACAGGAATATTTTTTGAAACTCCAGATAAATTCAAAAGCACGAACGATTTTAGGATCTACAAAAAAAATGAAATCGGGAAATTTTAATGAAATTCCGAGAAAAATTGAAAACATGATTTTGTTTATGAAATCGGGAATACATTTTGCAACTCCGGAACAAAATTCAAAATGCGAAGAGCTCTTTGAAAACATGAATACTTTTTGAAAAACACAACCATTTTCTCAAACTCAGGAACAAAATTTAAAAACTAGAACAAATTTGAGAACATGAACATTTTTAGACTCCCGAATAAGAATAAAAAGACCAGAACAATTTTTGAAAACATGATATCTTTTTAAAACGGGAACATTGTTTGAAACTCTTGAAAAATAATAATAAAATGAAACAATTTCAAAAGCGCAAAAAGTTTTTGAAACTCCGAACAAAATCTTAGAACATGAACAATTTTTGAAAACGAGAACATTTTCTGAAACTCCCGAATAAAATTCAAAACCACAAACAATTTTTGAAAACATGGATATTTTCTGAAACTTCCAAACAAAATTTTTTTAAACACGAAGGGCGTGTTTGGCAGCCGTAGGGCGGCCCTGGCTTAGCTCAGTCTGGCTCAATGGAAGCTGGTTGAGGAAATGCAGGCTGTAATGCAACATATGCATATTGTTTGGTTGTCCGCATCTAGTTCTCTCGCATTAGAGGATAACTTAGCGCACGGTGTTTGGTTGCTCGCATTGTTTGAACTCACACAAAAGCATGGTGTTTGGTTGCACACACAGTGCTAGGTGTGTTAACCGTGTACCCTATGCGGTGAGGTTACCTTACACATGATCACATGTAGCACACCAATGCCAGAACACTGCAATGGCGACGAACTGCATAATGATGATGAAGTTCTTCACTGCAAGGCATGGCGCCGACTTGGCAACTGCAACGTTGCCAACTTCAACCACACCAGCTGCGTGATTTCGCACGTAGTTGGCGTAAGCTTCTTCCGCTGCATGCCTTGTCTTAAACCCTCTATGACTGTTGTTGCTGTAAGATGCCACTTGTTCACTGCAAGCTTCCATGTAAACCCCTGGTGCCCTCCCGATGAACACCGCATACCATTTGTCCTAGCAGTGCACAAGAGCAGCAGTTGAAGCAGCAAGAAAAAGAATAATCAAGAAGCAAGCAATGAAGCAGAAGTAGTAAGCATGCATGATCATATGACATAGCAAGTTCTAACCTAGCACTACTATGGTGTCATCCTACCACCACCACATCCAAAAGAGGGTGTCATCCTACCAGGCTACCACCACAAGTTAATGATCACCCCTGAGGATCACCGTGAGGGGGTAGTATATACCACCTCACCAAAATGTATAGACCATTAGATCGTTTTCAAGCCCTAGCTACACCAAATATACGTCGTCATCGTCATCATCTTCCTTGTCGCCATCGCCATCGCCATCGACGATCATGCACCGGTAACCAACAACAAGCTCTAGTAGTAGTGGTTGCCCAGCTAGCTCCTGAGCCACAACACCCTGTGGACGTCTGTCATGGCAACAAACCCAACACCTTGGGCCTTGTTGTCCAGCAGGTGGCTGAGAGCTGCCATGAGAGCCTCATCGCTGAAGCCACCTTGCACCATGACGGCGTTGTACAAGCCAGGGTGGACGTCGACAGCCTTGCTCTCCCTAATGGCGGTTGCCACCTCCTTCACTACCTCAATTATGCTACTGAAGACACTGATCTCCTCCTTCATTAGGCTGCCCCTCTTCCTATTCCTATCGAGCACAGGGACATGCTCAAATGGCTTGTCAGGGCCATCAAGGATTGCCTCTACATCTGGGATGCCTGGGAACACCGACATGGGAGAACCGAGAGGCTCACTAGAGCCCATGGCATGCTTGCAGGTTGCCAGGCCGAAGGAGAAGATGTGTTGCATCTGGTGCTAGTTCTGGATGGGTGTGTTGAGGAACTCAGCGTCCTTGGGATGGTCCTAAGATAGAAGCAGAAGGGTTGTTGTTTGCTACAAGGCAATGACAGTGTGCAAAACAAGAGGACAGTGAGCTAACTGCGACATGGCCGGTATAGTGCTATGCCTCCGGAATGATAGAGCAAGTGCTCTGATCCCATGAGGCGCCGCTAAGGTCTCTGAGCTTGGGCACTTCGATCCATCGAGCTCTCCACTTCCTCGGGTGGTTGTACACCTGGGTGGCGGTCACCTCCTAGCTACAGAACTCGGACACCTATTTCACAATGGTGTTAAAGTGCACCTCCTTGAAGTTCTTGTCAGTCCTAAACCCACTAGAGATGAGCTCGCACATCTTGTTCAGCACGAACATGGACATCAATGGCTGCCACTTCATGTTGTTCCCCCTACCATCCTTCTTGGCCTTCAGTGTAGCGATAGAAGAATTGGCAGTTGGCTCAACGAGCACAATAGGCACAAAGCAAGAAGGTGAAACCTCGAACACCTCTGAATCAACAGGCATTTTGTATCGACGAGGGGTTGCAAGTCCTCGACATAGGAGGCCGCAAACTGGCTGTCCGACAGGACAAGGGCCTGACTAAGATCTTGCATCTGCTGGTCATGTCTGTTGGGGAACGTAGTAATTTCAAAAATTTCCTACGCACACGCAAGATCATGGTGATGGCATAGCAACGACAGGGGAGAGTGATGTCCACGTACCCTCGTAGGCCGTAAGCGGAAGCGTTATGACAACGCGGTTGATGTAGTCGTACGTCTTCACGATCCGACCGATCTAAGTACCGAATGTACGGCACCTCCGAGTTCAGCACACGTTCAGCTCGATGACGATCCCCGGGCTCCGATCCAGCAAAGCGTCGGGGATGAGTTCCGTCAGCACGACGGCGTGGTGACGATGATGATGTTCTACCGGCGCAGGGCTTCGCCTAAACTCCGCGATGATATGACCGAGGTGGAATATGGTGGAGGGGGGCACCACACACGGCTAAGGAACGATCCGTAGATCAACTTGTGTGTCTATGGGGTGCCCCCTGCCCCCGTATATAAAGGAGTGGAGGAGGGGAGGGCCGGCCCTCTCTATGGTGCGCCCTAGGGGAGTCCTACTCCCACCGGGAATAGGATTCCCCCTTTCCTAGTACAACTAGGAGTCCTTCCAAGTAGTAGGAGTAGGAGACAAGGAAGGGGAAGAGAGAAGGGAAGGAAGGAGGGGGTGCGGCCCCTCCCCCTAGTCCAATTCGGACTAGGCCATGGGGGGGCGCGCGGCCTGCCCTAGGCAGCCCCTCTCTCTTTCCCGTATGGCCCAATAAGGCCCAATACTTCTCCCCGGCGAATTCCCGTAACTCTCCGGTACTCCGGAAAATACCCGAATCACTCGGAACCTTTCCGAACTCCGAATATAGTCGTCCAATATATCGATCTTTACATCTCGACCATTTCGAGACTCCTCGTCATGTCCCCGATCTCATCCAAGACTCCGAACTCCTTCGGTACATCAAAACTCATAAACTCATAATAAAACTGTCATCAAAACCTTAAGCGTGTGGACCCTACGGGTTCGAGAACTATGTAGACATGACCTAGAACTATTTTCGGTCAATAACCAATAGCGGAACCTGGATGCCCATATTGGCTCCTACATATTCTATGAAGATCTTTATCGGTCAAACCGCATAACAATATACGTTGTTCCCTTTGTCACCGGTATGTTACTTGCCCGAGATTCGATCATCGGTATCCAATACCTAGTTCAATCTCATTATCGGCAAGTCTCTTTACTTGTTACGTAATGCATCATCCCGCAACTAACTCATTAGTCACATTGCTTGCAAGGCTTATAGTGATGTGCATTACCGAGAGGGCCCAGAGATACCTCTCCGACAATCGGAGTGACAAAACCTAATCTCGAAATACGCCAACCCAACATGTACCTTTGGAGACACCTGTAGTACTCCTTTATAATCACCCAGTTACGTTGTGACGTTTGGTAGTACCCAAAGTGTTCCTCCGGTAAACGGGAGTTGCATAATCTCATAGTTACAGGAACATGTATAAGTCATGAAGAAAGCAATAGCAACATACTAAACGATCAAGTGCTAGGCTAACAGAATGGGTCGTGTTAATCACATCATTCTCCTAATGATGTGATCCCGTTAATCAAATGACAACACATGTCTAAGGTTAGGAAACATAACCATCTTTGATTAATGAGCTAGTCAAGTAGAGGCATACTAGTGACGTTATGTTTGTCTATGTATTCACACATGTATCATGTTTCCGGTTAATACAATTCTAGCATGAATAATAAACATTTATCATGAAATAAGGAAATAAATAATAACTTTATTATTGCCTCTAGGGCATATTTCCTTCAGTCTCCCACTTGCACTAGAGTCAATAATCTAGTTCACATCACCATGTGATTTAACACCAATATTCATATCTGTATATGATTAACACCCATAGTTCACATCGTCATGTGATCAACACCCAAAGGGTTTACTAGAGTCAATAATCTAGTTCACATCGCTATGTGATTAACACCCAAAGAGTACTAAGGTGTGATCATGTTTTGCTCGTGAGAGAAGCTTAGTCAACGGGTCTGTCATATTTAGAGCCGTATGTATTTTGCAAATATTCTATGTCCACAATGCTCTGCACGGAGCTACTCTAGCTAATCGCTCCCACTTTCAATATGTATCCAGATTAGAGTCATCTGGATCAGTGTAAAAGTTTGCACCGATGTAACTTTTACAACGAACTCTTTTATCACCTCCATAATCGAGAGACATCTCCTTAGTCCTTACTAAGTATATTCTTGACCGCTGTCCAGTGATCTACTATTAGATCAAAATTGTATTCCTTTGCCAAACTCAGAGCAAGGTATACAATATGTCTGGTACATAGCATAGCATACTTTATAGAACCTATGACTGAGGCATAGGGAATGACTTTTCATTCTCTTTCTATTTTCTGCCATGGTCGGGTCTTGAGTCTTACTCAACTTCACACCTTTGCATCACAGGCAAGAACTCCTTCTTTGACCGTTCTATTTTGAACTATTTCAAAAATTGATCAAGGTATGTACTCATTGAAAAATCTTATCAAGCGTCTTGATCTATCTATATAGATCTTAATGCTCAATGTGTAAGCAGATTCACCGAGGTCTTTCTTTGAAAAACTCTTATTCAAGTATCCTTTTATGCTTTGCAGAATAATTCTACATTATTTCCGATTAACAATATGTCATTCACATATATTTATTAGAAATGTTGTAGTGCTCCCACTCACTTTCTTGTAAATACAGGTTTCACCGTAAGTCTGTATAAAACTATATGCTTTGATCAACTTATCAATGCGTATATTCCAACTCTGAGATGCTTGCACCAGTCCATAGATGGATTGCTGGAGCTTGCACATTTTGTTAGCACCTTTAGGATTGACAAAACCTTCTGGTTGCATCATATACAACTCTTCTTTAAGAAACCCATTAAGGAATGCAATTTTGACATCCATTTGCCAGATTTCATAAAATGTGGCAATTGCTAACATGATTCGGACAGACTTAAGCATCGCTACAGTTTGAGAAAATCTCATTGTAGTCAACACCTTTGAACTTGTCAAAAACCCTTTTGCGACAAGTCGAGCTTTGTAGATAGTAACACTACTATCAACGTCCGTCTTCCTCTTGAAGATCCATTTATTTTCTATGGTTTGCCGATCATCGGGCAAGTCCACCAAAGTCCACACTTTGTTCTCATACATGGATCCTATCTCAGATTTCATGGCCTCCAGCCATTTTGCGGAATCTGGGCTCATCATTGCTTCCTCATAGTTCGTAGGTTTATCATGGTCTAGTAACATGACTTTCAGAACAGAATTACCGTACCACTCTGGTGCGGACCGTACTCTGGAAGACCTACGAGGTTCTGTAGTAACTTGATCTGAAGTTTCATGATCATCATCATTACCTTCCTCACTAATTGGTGTAGGAATCATTGGAACTGATTTCTGTGATGAACTACTTTCCAATTCGGGAGAACGTACAATTACCTTATCAAGTTCTACTTTCCTCCCACTCACTTCTTTTGAGAGAAACTCCTTCTCTAGAAAGGATCCATTCTTAGCAACGAATGTTTTGCCTTTGGATCTGTGATACAAGGAGTACCCAACAGTTTCCTTTGGGTATTCTATGAAGACGCACTTCTCCGATTTGGATTTGAGCTTATCAGGTTGAAAACCTTTTTCATATAAGCATCGCAACTCCAAACTTTAAGAAACGACAGCTTAGGTTTACTGCTAAACCATAGTTCATACGGTGTCGTCTCAACGGATTTAGATGGTGCCCTTTTAACGTGAATGCAGCTGTCTCTAATGCATAACCCTAAAACAATAGTGGTAAATCAGTAAGAGACATCATAGATCGCACCATATCCAATAAAGTGCGGTTACGACGTTCGGACACACCATAACATTGTGGTGTTCCAGGTGGCGTGACCTGTGAAACTATTTCACATTGTTTTAATTGAAGACCAAACTCGTAACTCAAATATTCGTCTCCACGATCAGATCGCAGAAACTTTACTCTGAAATTCTTTGAACCTTTCAACTATTTCAGACTTATGTTTCATCAAGTAGATATACACATATCTGCTCAAATCATCTTGTGAAGGTCAGAAAATAACGATACTTGCCATGAGCATCAACACTCATTGGATCGCATACATCGGTATGTATTATTTCCAATAAGTCTGTAGCTTGTTCCATTATTCCGGAGAACGGAGTATTTGTCATCTTGCCCAAAAGGCACGGTTCGCAAGCATCAAATGATTCATAACCAAGTGATTCTGAAAATCCATCTTTATGGAGTTTCTTCATGCGCTTTATATCGATATGACCCAAACGGCAGTGCCACAAATAAGTTGCACTATCATTATTAACTTTGCATCTTTTGGCATTAATATTATGAATGTGTGTATCACTATGATCGAGATCCAACAAACTATTTTCATTGGGTGTATAACCATCGAAGGTCTTATTCATGTAAACAGAATAACAATTATTCTTTAACTTCAAATGAATAACTGTATCGCAATAAACATGATCAAATCATATTCATGCTCAACGCAAACGCTAAATAACATTTATTTAGGTTTAACACTAATCTCGAAAATATAGGGAGTGTGTGATGATGATCATATCAATCTTGGAACTATTTCCAACACTCATCGTCACTTCCCCTCAACTAGTCTCTGTTTATTATGTAACTCCTGTTTTCGAGTTACTAATCTTAGCAACCGAACAAGTATTAAATACTCAGGGGTTACTATAAACACTAGTAAGGCACACATCAAACACCTATATATCAAATATACCCTTGTTCACTTTGCCATCCTTCTTATCCACCAAATATTTAGGGCATTTCCGCTTCCAGTGACCATTTCCTTTGCAGTGTAAGCACTCAGTTTCAGGCTTTGGTCCATCTTTGGTCTTCTTCACGGGAGTGACAACTTACTTGTCATTCTAGTTGAAGTTCCCTTTCTTTCCCTTTGCCCTTTTCTTAAAACTAGTGATCTTGTCAACCATCAACACTTGATGCTCTTTCTTGATTTCTACCTTCGTCGATTTCAACATCACGAAGAGCTTGGGAATCGTTTTCGTCATCCCTTGCATACTATAGTTCATCACAAAGTTCTACTAATTTAGTGATGGTGACTAGAGAATTCTGTCAATCACTCTCTTATCTAGAAGATTAACTCCCACTTGATTCAAGCGATTGAAGTACCCAGACAATCTGAGCACATGCTCACTAGTTGAGCGATTCTCCTCCATCTTTTAGCTATAGAACTTGTTGGAGACTTCATATCTCTCAACTCGGGTATTTACTTGAAATATTAACTTAAATTCCTGGAACATCTCATATGATCCATAACGTTCAAAATGTCTTTGAAGTCCCGATTCTAAGCCGTTAAGCATGGTGCACTAAACTATCAAGTAGTCATCATATTGAGCTAGCCAAACGTTCATAACGTCTGCATCTACTCCTGCAATAGGTCTATCACCTAGCGGTGCATTAAGGACATAATTCTTCTGTGCAGCAATGAGGATAAACCTCAGATCACGGATCTAATCCGCATCATTGCTACTAACATTTTTCAACACAATTTTCTCTAGGAACATATCAAAATAAACATATGAAAACAACAACGCGAGCTATTGATCTACAACATAATTTGCAAAATACTACCAGGACTAAGTTCATGATAAATTTAAGTTCGATTAATCATATTACTTAAGAACTCCCACTTAGATAGACATCTCTCTAATCCTCTAAGTGATCACGTGATCCAAATCAACTAAACCATGTCCGATCATCACGTGAGATGGAGTAGTTTTCAATGGTGAACATCACTATGTTGATCATATCTACTATATGATTCACGCTCGACCTTTCGGTCTCCGTGTTCCGAGGCCATATCTGTATATGCTAGGCTCGTCAAGTTTAACCTGAGTATTCCGCGTGTGCAACTGTTTTGCACCCGTTGTATTTGAACGTAGAGCCTATCACACCCGATCATCACGTGGTGTCTCAGCACGAAGAACTTTCGCAACGGTGCATACTCAGGGAGAACACTTCTTGATAATTTAGTGAGAGATCATCTTAAAATGCTACCGTCAAACAAAACAGAATAAGATGTATAACAGATAAACATCATATGCAATCAAAATATGTGACATGATATGGCCATGATCATCTTGCGCCTTTGATCTCCATCTCCAAAGTACTGTCATGATCTCTATCGTCACCGGCACGACACCATGATCTTCATCATCTTGATCTATATCAATGTGTCGTCACATGGTCGTCTCGCCAACTATTGCTCTTGCAACTATTGCTATCGCATAGCGATAAAGTAAAGCAATTATTTGGCACTTGCATCTTTATGCAACAAAGAGACAACCATAGGGCTTCTGCCAGTTGCCGATAACTTCAACAAAACATGGTCATCTCATACAACAACTTATATCTCATCACGTCTTGACCATATCACATCACAACATGCCCTGCAAAAACAAGTTAGACGTCCTCTACTTTGTTGTTGCAAATTTTACGTGGCTGCTACGGGCTTAGCAAGAACCGTTCTTACCTACGCATCAAAACCACAACGATAGTTTGTCAAGTTGGTGCTATTTTAACCTTCGCAAGGACCGGGCGTAGCCACACTTGGTTCAACTAAAGTTGAAGAAACTGACACCCGCTAGTCACCAGTGTGCAAAGCACGGCGGTAAAACCAGTCTCGCGTAAGCGTACGCGTAATGTCGGTCTGGGCCGCTTCATCCAACAATACCGCTGAACCAAAATATGACATGCTGGTAAGCAGTATGACTTATATCGCCCACAACTCACTTGTGTTCTACTCGTGCATATAACATCAACGCATAAAACCTAGGCTCGGATGCCACTGTTGGGGAACGTAGTAATTTCAAAAATTTCCTACGCACACGCAAGATCATGGTGATGGCATAGCAACGAGAGGGGAGAGTGGTGTCCACGTACCCTCGTCGACCGTAAGCGGAAGCGTTATGACAATGCGGTTGATGTAGTCGTACGTCTTCACGATCCGACCGATCTAAGTACCGAACGTACGACACCTCCGAGTTCAGCACACGTTCAGCTTGGTGACGATCCCCGGGCTCCAATCCAGCAAAGCGTCGGGGATGAGTTCCATCAGCACGACGGCGTGGTGACGATGATGATGTTCTACCGGCGCAGGGCTTCGCCTAAACTCCGCGACGATATGACCGAGGTGGAATATGGTGGAGGGGGGCACCGCACACGGCTAAGGGACGATCCGTAGATCAACTTGTATGTCTATGGGGTGCCCCCTGCCCCCGTATATAAAGGAGTGGAGGAGGGGAGGGCCGGCCCTCTCTATGGCGCGCCCTAGGGGAGTCCTACTCCCACCGGGAGTAGGATTCCCCCTTTCTTAGTACAACTAGGAGTCCTTCCAAGTAGTAGGAGTAGGAGACAAGGAAGGGGAAGAGAGAAGGAAGGAAGGAGGGGGTGCGGCCCCTCCCCCTAGTCCAATTCGGACTAGGCCATGGGGGGGCGCGCGGCCTGCCCTAGGCAGACCCTCTCTCTTTCCCGTATGGCCCAATAAGGCCCAATACTTCTCCCCGGCGAATTCCCGTAACTCTCCGGTACTCCGGAAAATACCCGAATCACTCGGAACCTTTCCGAACTCCGAATATAGTCGTCCAATATATCGATCTTTACGTCTCGACCATTTCAAGACTCCTCGTCATGTCCCCGATCTCATCCGGGACCCCGAACTCCTTCGGTACATGAAAACTCATAAACTCATAATAAAACTGTCATCGAAACCTTAAGCGTGCGGACCCTACGGGTTCGAGAACTATGTAGACATGACCTAGAACTATTCTCGGTCAATAACCAATAGCAGAACCTGGATGCCCATATTGGCTTCTACATATTCTACGAAGATCTTTATCGGTCAAACCGCATAACAACATACGTTGTTCCCTTTGTCATCGGTATGTTACTTGCCCGAGATTCGATCGTCGGTATCCAATACCTAGTTCAATCTCGTTATCGACAAGTCTCTTTACTCATTACGTAATGCATCATCCCGCAACTAACTCATTAGTCACATTGCTTGCAAGGCTTATAGTGATGTGCATTACCGAGAGGGCCCAGAGATACCTCTCCGACAATCGGAGTGACAAAACCTAATCTCGAAATACGCCAACCCAACATGTACCTTTGGAGACACCTGTAGTACTCCTTTATAATCACCCAGTTACGTTGTGACGTTTGGTAGTACCCAAAGTGTTCCTCCGGTAAACGGGAGTTGCATAATCTCATAGTTACAGGAACATGAAAAAAGCATGAAGAAAGCAATAGCAACATACTAAACGATCAAGTGCTAGGCTAACAGAATGGGTCGTGTTAATCACATCATTCTCCTAATGATGTGATCCCGTTAATCAAATGACAACACATGTCTAAGGTTAGGAAACATAACCATCTTTGATTAATGAGCTAGTCAAGTAGAGGCATACTAGTGACGTTATGTTTGTCTATGTATTCACACATGTATCATGTTTCCGGTTAATACAATTCTAGCATGAATAATAAACATATCATGAAATAAGGAAATAAATAATAACTTTATTATTGCCTCTAGGGCATATTTCCTTCAATGTCCTACAATCATATCATGCATACACAGTAAGCATAACACATACAGTACCACAACATAGCAACATGACGAACTATGAAAGTAGGAGCATACATACCAACTAGATATGAATCCATCACCAATAGCTACCACAACATCAGAACTAGCTATGAATCCATTGTGTTAATCACAAATAGTTACTATAGCATGCTACAAATCCTACACAACTAGCTATGAATCCATAGTGTTCATCATTATTCTTACTACTCAATCTACACAGATCCAGCACAAATAGATAACAATACATCAAAAATCTAGCATCTGCTCAAAGATCAATGCACGAATCAACCCTACCACATGCTTGCACATCTAACCCTACGACCACGTCCTCTCAGATCTAGCTTGAACGAACACAAAGAAAGAGGTCATTGAACTCACAGAGGCCATGGCTGCAGCACGGGGGGAGGGGGGACGCGAGAATGGTTGGAGAAGTTGAGGACAGGAGTCGCCCGCCGCCTGGTGAAGGAGCTCCGCTTACCTGGTCGTCGGTGCCGGTGCGTGCCGGCGGGAAAGATCAACAGAAGGGAGAAGGGTGGCGGGACTTTGGCGGTGAGAGGATGGAGGCTAAATAGGGCGGCTGAATCGGCGGAAAGTGAGTCGAAATCCTCCCGCTGATTTTTTGGAGATGCGTGCGAGCTCGCGCCATCTTTCAGCTTGCACGATTTGCACGCCGCATTCCCCTCCCCCGCCTCGCATGATCCTGGCTCCGGAGAAACTACCGATCTGGGCGTAGCTCGCAGGCCTGACTATGAGTGCTTTAAAGTTCGTGCCGTGCAGGTCGAACAATGTATGCAGGCCAACCAAACAAGCCGATTCAATCCCTTGCACACCTAGTTGGCCCAAATGCGGGCAACCAAACACGCTGCGAACACTTTTTTCAATTTCATGAACATCTTTTTGAAAAACATGGATCTCTTGAAAATTTTGAACAACTTTTGAAAAAGAAAAGGTAATTAAAAAATAAAAATAAAATAAATAAATAGAAACATAAATTGAAAAATAAAAAAAAACAAGAAAAAAATCTCTACTACTAAAAAGAACACAATGTTTCCATTTCACCTTTCTTTCCACCGCCACTTCGTCCAACCTTCCATGTATATGATAATCAATCATCTTAATTTACGTACCTTCTGAAAAAATTTCACTTTAATTTATTCATCAAACTTCTAATCAAAATGTGAACCAACCTATGGTTGGATGGTTAGAGGGACCGTGGTATCCCTAGCCCATCAGAGTTCAAGTCCTGGTGTTCGCATTATTTCTGGATTTATTTCAGGATTTTCGGCGGCGATGTGCTTTTAGTGGGAGGAGACGTTCCCGCCACCGACGAGGCGCCTACGGTGACTTCGTAAATTTCAAGATGACATGACGACTCAGTCTCTCGAAGGTGCTCATATGGGTAGGGTGTGCGTGTGTGCGTTCATAGGGGTGAGTGTATGCGTGTATGGTGAGTGTATGCGTGTATGTATGAGCGCTTGCGTCTGTACTGATGTTCAAAAAAACTTCTAATCAAAATATAAGGTAATTCATGGGCAGAATTTGATGAACATTTATTTACATAATCACATTATTATTGACAGATAAATCACATGCTAACATATTAGAATATTTATATCCTGTTGCAACATATGGGCATTGTTCTAGTAAGACAAAAGAAGAATCTCTACTACTAATAAACAATCAAATTTTTTCTTTCTTAAATACACCCCAGGAAACGTACACAGCTAGATCAATACCATCAGATCATCCCTCTTAAGTAAATCTTAACCGCCAGGATTAATCTAATCTTGAGACGGTGTGCATTTAGCAATTATTGAGGCTGACCGTGCACCACCGGGTGAAGAAATATCCCCGTCCTGCGACCGCAACCGTTCAACGCCACGTCCCGCAAAGAAAAACTTAGGGAAAAACAAAATCTCACGCTGCCGCCGCTGCCATCGTTTGCCCGTGCCACCGCCCTTCCCGCGACGCCCTACCAGGCTACCACAACAGCGGTGACCTGCCCAGGCTACTCCTGCTTAACCGATCTTCCCTGCTGGTCCTCCCCTTGGCCTCATATTTGTCTTTGATTCGCCTCTGCTCGGCGAAGGACGGCAGCAGCCTCGACCAAGGACTGTAGAGGTGGATCCATGTACGTGCTTCCTCCACTAATCACTCCCCTACTCTTGACCACTCACTCTTCTCCTTGATATATTTATTCCTTTGTTTGCCAAGCTGATGGTCGAATCTCACCTAATCGGGCTTGTTCCGTGCTTGTGAACTGACAAGATCTAACCCCGGTAAGGACGTATGAGGATGGTGGCTGTTGACGTATAATGTGCTGCCTAGTCTCTTCCATCAGATCGGTCTTTTGGTTGCATTGGCTAGAGCATGCACTTCTACATGGTATTAGAGCCAAGAGGTCTTGAGTTCAAGACCCGGCTGGCGCAATTAAAATTGCAGCCCACTTTCGGTCCACGTTTAGGCCTGAGGGAGCCACACGTGAGGGGGAGTGTTGACGTATAATGTGCTGCCTAGTCTCTTCCATCAGATCGGTCTTTGGGTTGCATTTGCTAGAGCATGCACTTCTACAGTGGCTTCGTGATGTGGGATGAGGATCAAGGGCCGGGCACCTACAAGGATGGATGGGATAGACTTGCTATCAAGGAAAGACGAGATCAAATAGCAGTTATCTTCTCGGAGGGACGGATCGACCCCACTATCAAAATATGGATGCAGGCATCTTTCGTGGGTTTCGCGTATGCTTGAGCTGTAAGCTCTCGGCTAGCTCTAGAAAATTGTTGATTCATTTGGTGATTTATCTTTGTTACTGATCATCGTAGTGCTTATCTAATGATATTATGATAATGGAGCTTATTTCAGTTAGAAACGTTGTTAGCTCTGCCTCTCATGTAGTCTTTCTTGTACGCTTGGATGGGGCTGAACATTCATAAGCAGAAGATTTTTAATTTATTTGGATCAAGTTGTTTGATATAATCTTCCCTATGATGACTTCAGGATGAATGGCTCCACTGTGTACTCTGTTTTGCAGAGGTTCCATAGGCAGGTTTGGCTATGTAGGTTTCTCCTGTCCATATGTAGCTCAGGTCAATTTAGGGCTTTGGTAGCCCGTTACCGGAGCTACAAGAAACCACCATGTATTCTATATCATTCTAACAACTGTGCTGCTACAACAGGTCGCTACTGGTCATGATTGATTCTTGTGTTAAAGGTGTGATCCTGATATGGCCACTTATCAATCTTGAGCTGGTTCATGGTGATGATTCCAATATGTTCTGTGATTTATTCGTTTGTGGCTAAGGAAGTGATGATTTTATTACCTATTAGATACACAACATTTCACACTTGACATCAGGATGAGGCATATGCCCAATCCACTTCTGTCCTGACCTTGAACTGTTACCCACCAGCTATACATTGTGCAATATTAATCCTCATATTTTATGAGATTTTGATCAAATTGCAATTTCGGGCCTGTCGGCTAAACTGTCAACTGGTGATTTATTTTTGAAGTACTCCCTCTGTAATGAAATATAAGAGCATTTAGATCACTAATTTAGTAATCTAAACGCCACCATATTTGGAGTACATTCTTATTCCTTTTCAAAATTTTCTCTCTTGATGCTCTAGGCCTTAGCTCAACTCTTAACATATGTTTTTTCTATTTGATTCCGATCTCTCTGCCATTACATGAACATTGGGCATATATCACAGATTGTTTTGGTAGTAGTTATAGTTGATTATCATCAATAGTCAACTTTAAAACATCTAGAACAGCTCAAGCACAATTTAAAGTGTTGCTTATGAGTCCCCCCATGAAGATACCTATCAACAACTCTGCTCTGTACTGTTACTTCTATAGCATAGAATGCCATGCTAAATCTTACTATTTTGCAGGATAATGTCCCTGAGTATATAAACATGTTAGCTTTCCTTAATTCATTACAGAAAGATAATAGCGGTTACGTTGGCACTGCTCATGCCATCCTATCTTACATGATTTTGTTGGATGGTTCAGTTATTGTGATTTCTCAAGTTAGGCATGGTATGTTTCCTCAACATTGGGTGTGTGTTTGTTATCGGCTGCGCCTAAATATTGGTGTTTATATCGCAACGAAGTTGATTCATTACAAATTTTCTGATTTTCTCTAATTTAATGGCATTGTCTCCTCCTTGTAGAAGATGGTTCCAGGTGGGCTACTGAAACAACGGCAATATTCCAAGAAGGCTAAGAACAATTGGAGAGCACAAGGAACGTATTCCTAATCAGGCAAGAACCATATTTGATACATTATTTGTCCACCGGAAGTCCTTGAAGAACGATGGACACAACAGTTGCAGAGATCTACATGTTGTTTCCGGGCATAATGGAGAGGTCACAAGAAATGTTCAGCCTTGTTATCTGCAGACAAATAAATGATTGTCTGCTTTTTGTTTTGGATTATTAGAAGTTTCAGACATGTCATGAAACATGAGTAAGTTTGTAAAATTCTTTCTTTATGAGGCCTGATAGATTGTCATTCAGTATGCTGCTGCCACTTAGTAATGTAACCTCATAGAGGTGGAGAGTATTTATTCTCAGGATGCGAGCAATAATTAGATTTTCCTTTCATGCTAAAACATTATCCTGAATTTTTGTACAAAATAATATGACGGATGTTATTCTTTGTTCTCTATTATAATATATAGACATGGGAGGTTATATTAGAAAACTCAATTACGATAATCGAATAAGGAGATTTGTAAACATGTTTTTATATGATTTTCAAGGTCTTAACATGCATGAATGATCTTGCCGGATGATGCTAACTTATTTTTGTAAATTTGAAGGTAATTCATCATACTACATCAGTAAGAAGCATATATGATTTCATTCGTACTGTTTGCTATTTGTGTACCACACAATTGTCGTGCTTCCGGTTAATGACGACTGTCAATTCAAAATTCTTCTTATACATCATGTAAACCCATTTAATTATGTGAGATTTATCTTTGTAATGGATTAGAATATTTTTCTTGCTATTTTTTAAAACAAATGAAGAAGAGAATATATTTAAAAAATCTGGCGACAATATTAGTGTACATATAACTTTAAAATATAGAAAGAATGACTTATTTAGTGTATATATTTGTATTAATTGAGACGTACGTGTACGTGCAAGCTTACTAGTAAATAGAAAAACAGAAAACTCAATTCAAAACCTGTAAGAACCAGTTTTCTTAGACTACCTGTAAAAACCAGCTGGGGACGATCTAGAAGGTTCCCAAAACCATTTATACTATATAAAGCTATACATGGGCCGGTCCAATTGCTCGATAAGTCGACTTGCCTGTGGTACGACGCAAAGAGCGGCAAATAGAGAATTCCCCTCTTCTGTATGACCGTTATTTGGTGCGTGGCGTCCCTTCCAAAGTTGTTCTTCATCAACAGGAAAGAGGAAAAGAAAACCCAGCCCAGCCCACACAGTCGTCCGTCTTCCACATCTCCGTCCCCAACACGAACCCGAGTGGGGAACCAATCCGCCGCCGCCCGCTCATCCCCGTCTCTCCCAATCTTTTCCGTCTCTCGCATCTCGTCGCTTCCTCCGTCGGCCGATTGAGTGTTCCAGAATTCTTCGTCCGCCGTCCCTCCCCGCACTCACGCATGCGCATACCTATCTTCCTCGCTCGCCTGGTTCTTGTACGGTTCAGCGCGGAGCAGGGGACCGATTGATGTCAGGTTCGGCTTGCAATCCATCCAGGCCGCCTGCCAGTCCACCGAGGGAAGAGTACAAGTTGTCAGCGTGAAACCCTAGACGCCATGGGGATGGAGCATCTCCGCCGCCTCGCTTAGTTCTTGCTCGCCTTAGCTCGCGGGGATGGAGCACCAGGCCCAGGACGACGGCGCGGTGGACGACAGGGCGCCCCCTCCCCTGCGGCGCCCCGGCGGAGTGCCCCGGAGCCGTAGGTCCTCCTCCTTGCCGGCGCCCCCGAGGCCACGTCTCCGCGGCCGCCTTCGCGTGCGCGACCCTCAGCGACGACTGTGCGTGCCCTTCAACCCTCTGTCTTGAATCCATGGATTGTATCATTTTTTTCTGATCTGAGCGTCCATGGATGGTGGCAGCGGCGGGGAGGAGCCCTGCGACGACCTTGACGCCTGCTCCGTCGACCACAACCACTGCGTCCGCAAGAAAGGTACTTAACCAACCGCACATCCCCCCTCAGGAATCAGAAACAACCATACATGCTGCCATGAACAACCCATACATTACTTTGCGTCGTTAGGACAAGCGAATCCATATGGTAGAAACGATTAACAAGATTAGCAGCCGTGGATGCAGTGAAGTAGCTAGAGAATTTCAGATTCCAGACTGTTGCTGCTATAGATCTACTCTGCTCCGCCATTTGTTAACTAAATGGCAATGCAGCAGTTGTGTCGTTCACGGTTTACGCAGCAGCTGTTCTTTTACCGATCTGTTGCTCGATTGTATGTGGTTGGTTAATTTACTGGGTAAACTGCACAACTCAGTAGCATGCAATGCGCTGGGATGACCGGACAATTCACATGTTCAGTCAGCCATTCCCTGCCTGCCTATGGCTATGCGTTCCAGCGATTTCCTTCTAAATTCCACTTGTTATGTGCAGCCACATGGATTGGGGATATGTACCTCGGTTTGGGTTTAAAGGGGGCAATCTTTGAGCATTTGTATATCAACTATTGAGGATCTCAAGTTGACATGGACCGCACTATGATCAAGTGCATTCTGGTGCTATGATGATTGTGACAGAAGATGTTAGCTGCAGAAGCAATCGCTATGTAAGTGTGACGTCTCTTTTGACCCTGCTTTGTTTATTTTTGAAATCATTAATATTTCCATTGCTTTCCTTCTTGCATAATTGCTCTAATCTCCAGAAATTTTGTGTTGATAAAAATTGCTAGTATATGAATCATGAAATTGTATTGAGCAGAATAGGAAAAAGGTCATTTGATTAATGGAATAGATTATGCCTTGACTCTGCTCAATACAGGTCTCAGCTGAAATTGTACTGAGCAGAACAGGAAAACATTTGATTAATGGAATAGATTATGCCTTAACTCTGTTCAAGATAGGTCTCAACTGTGATAATGAAATTGTACTGAGCAAAACAGGAAATATGTTTTTTTAATGGAATAGATTATGCCTTAACTCTGCTCGTGACAGGTCTCAGCTCCAATATTAAAAATCAGTGCACCTGAAATACGACACAATTTTGTCATCTGGAACTGCGCTTATAAGGTGTTTGGTCTGAAAGCTACGCTCCTGAATACAATGTGATATAAAAGGTTCATGAAATCATCAGGTATGGAAATGCTTGACCGTTTTTGTAAATTACTTAGTACAATATTATCAGTTTGTTTTTTGCATTATTTACCAGTTCTCTTGTAGTACTATTCAACAACCTATCTTCCTGCCTACTAGATAAAAGAGGGGTTTTGTTTACTTAACATGGTTGCCTGATTAACATAGTCATGGTTTCTGTTAGTTATTTTTTCCACTACCGACGCAACAACTTATCTTCCTACCTACCAGATATACTACTCCTTGATTGCTTAGCTCCCGGCTTAAAAAGCTCCACCATTCTTTTATATGATATTAGAAAAAATTTGAGTTCTAACTTTGTTGAAAGACACGCACAGTTCTGATGTTCTGGGGCCAATGTTCATTTCTAGAGGCAAGTACTCTCGGATTTCTTAGTGAACTATAATCCCATCTAGATAACCCCCCTCGATATAGCTCCCTTTATTTGCACGACACAATCTAGCATATGACGGCTCTGATTTGGATTGTGCGTGTTTCTCCAAAAAACTAGGATTATATGTCTGAGAACAAACAAATGGCGTTATAAACTTACCTCAAAGCCTATGGGTTGACTGAAGCTTGATAAATAGTTTCAGATGCACTATGGTCTCATAACAGTACAAATAAACTTCAAGGTAAAGAGAACCATAAGTATAGGTGACTGCATAGTAGAAGACGTGTAATTGTGTTGCACTATACTGTCTTTATAGAAGCCGACAAAATCAGAGACATCCTAAATTTGGTTTTCTGTTCTTGTCAGTTAAGAAAAGAAACATTAACTCTTGGATTATCAGTAAGGGAATATGCCTTATTAGCATACTCTTATGGTGGTTATTATTGCTCACCGTTGTGAGGAAAAAGAAGAATATTCAGATTTTTCTATTTGTGGTTATATCTTTTGGATAAAGAATAGAAGGGTAAACTGCGAAGAAGAAACATAACGACCACCAGTAGTTATATCTTTATTTTGAATTAAACTAAAGTTGCCATGATAGCAATATTTTAGAATATTCAGATTTTTTTCAATATTTATGGTGATTATATCTTTTGCACATTAACTCTGAAACTGAACTATTTGTGTCGGGCCAGAGAAGCGTAATTTCAATACAAACCCCAATTGCTTGGGCAAGAGAAATCAACTCAATACTACAATTTTCCATATGATGTAGTAAGAGGGGGTGTACCATTGTAAACCCCCTGAACGAGGTGGGGAAGTCGCATGTGACGACGTGTGGGGTACGCCTTCACCCTACATCGTCACGACCATATTAACTGTTTTAGCAAGCATGTGGTGGCAGTAATGTGGATGCTCCACATAGTTGCAACTTGTCGGGTTTGACCACACGCCAAAGATGCGGTGGGGAAGTCGCATGTGACGACGTGTGGGGTCCATAACAGTAGTACGGGAGGACACGCTGGGATAGGTGGGCGAGGGCAATAAATGAGTGATAAGTGTATCGGGAAAACTGAGGGAAGTATCCTCGATTGGGGGAGGGGGGGGGGGGGGCGAAGTAGAGGATGGACATGCATAAAAAGGATGGGACTCAATGAGAAGTCACATCTCGAGAAATGCGCATCCGATGACTGACAAGATCCCAACACTGATAGCCCTTGTGCTCATCACTGTAACCTAAGAAGACATTCAACAGATTGATTAGACAGTTTGGTGCGTGAAGAACGTAGCAAACACAACCAAACAAAGTGTTGAGTACTCCATCCGTCCGAAAATACTTGTCAGAGAAATGGATGCATCTAGACATATTTTAGTTCTAGATACATCCATTTTTATCCATTGGGGGGGCGAAGCCGAGGATGGACGTGCATAAAAAGGACGAGATTCAACGAGAAGTCACATCTCGAGACATGCGCATCCGACGACTGACAAGATCCCAACACCGATAGCCCTTGTCATCATCACTGTAACCTAAGAAGGCATTCAATAGATTGATTGGACAGTTTGGTGCATGAAGAATGTAGCAAACGCAACCAAACAAAGTGTTTAGTAATCCATCTGCCGGAAAATACTTGTCGGAGAAATGGATGTATGTAGACATATTTCAGTTCTAGATACATCCATTTTTATCCATTTGTGCGACAAGCAATTCCGGATGAAGGGAGTTGTCAGGGGAATACCCACAGAGACGCTTGGAATGTCACCATGTACATCAAAGGAGGGATGATTATTGATGAGATACGTGGCTACGATCATCAACGCACTAGCCGCCTCATGAAGGTGGCGATGCTTGCCTTAGCAACACCATTTTGACCACGAGCACATGACGAGAACTGAGCAAGTGTGCTTTTCTCAACAAGGAATTCGTGCAGCAAATGAGGGATATACACGGAAGGCATGGATATGAGTGCAAAACTGAGTATGAACCAAGGCGACAAACTTCTTACAGATAGACCTCACTACAAGAAGGCATAAAATATATCGACTTGTGTCGAGAGAAATCATTATAAAGATAATATAGTGGCGATGGCCTCCTTTCAAGGCAAAGGCAGCTGGATCCCAAAAATCAGAGTGAACAAGATCGAAAGTTCGCCGAGACAGAGTCTCGCTCTAAGGATAAGGTGATTGAACGTGTTTACCCAACTAACAATCTTGACTGTCTAAAGATACATTACCAGAGACAGATCCAAGGAGACCCCGTCGAACTAAGGATGAGAGTCAAGAACCACACATGCAACTGCGACGATCATGCCAGAACGAGTGGGTAGACCAGGTAAGTGAGTCGAAGAGACTGGCGGCGGTGGTAGCGGAGGGAAGGCGAAGCCTGGCACACTCCAGAGGGCATGTGACTCATAGCGCTGAGGGCCAACACCAAGTAGAGAACCCGTGTGCCGATCCTAAATCGGAACAAGAGTCGAAGTTGAGAATGACCCTATAATCAAATTAAAAATCTAACCTCCTGAAATGAGCCACCTGTTAAGTATCATTAGCAGTAAGAACATGTATATGAGAATTTAGAGGGCCATTGCAGTGCCGACTGCCTGTGCGGCTATGGCGGCGCGCAACAGGTAACACGAGATGTGGGATTGAGGCGTCACACATAGCAGCCCAAAGTCAGGTGAAGGATGCCCAGCTGGACTGGTAGGGAGCAAAGAGTACACGTGAGGTGTGGCGGAAGGTATGAAAACATTGTTGGGAGCGGACTGTCGTTGCCGTCGTTGGTTGTACTTGGAGACAAGCGTCGAGGGGATGGCAATTAGGGAAGGCGAGAAGATGGCACTGGGAGGAGAAAGGCATCATTTGCCACCGTACATACATATGTGCGTCAGTCATGATGGTGGATGGTTGTGGGCAAATCTGGTATCTGTATGTGGGTTTGTTACTAGGCTTGGTTGGATCATAGTTGTGATTTGTGCTAGATTCCTTCCTTTGAAGATTGAAGCTGGAGAACTTTAGGGAGTAGTATGATTAACCAGAGATATATTGGATTTATATAGGTATAGTATGATTGGCATGAGTGTGGTATTGGTGGACTATTGGATCATCTTGGATATTACTACTTGGATTCTAGGTTGGAGGTAACTTGGGCACTTGGATTTGTGATATTTTGACCTAAGCTTATGGATATGGGCATGTAGATGATAAATGGATCGGAGTTGGTAGACTTTGATGATTTAGTTAGCCCTCCTCATATGTATTGTACTTAGATAACTATGATACTAGGCTTGGTTGGATCATAGTTATGATTTGTGCTGGATTCCTTCATTTGAAGATTGAAGCTGGAGGACTTTAGGGTGTAGAGTTATAAACGTGAGATATATCGGATTTATATAGGTATAGTATGATTGAAATGAGTGTGGTATTGGTGGACTATTGGATCATCTTGGATATTGATACTTGGATTCTAGGTTAAAGATAACTTGGGCACTTGGATATGTGATATTTTGACCTAAGCTTAGTAGCTTGTATGTGCCCCATATGAATATGAGCCATGGAGATGATACAAATGAATCAGAGTTGGTAGACTTCGATGATTTTGCTAACCCTCCCCAAAAATGTTATGTACAAGATCATCATGGTCGTGGAGGGAAAACTAGGCATGACTCAACCCAATGTATAAGAAGAAATATGATTTTGACCATGTGAATGGAAATACATGTACATGCAGTGCAAACGGAAAAAAAGAAGTTAATTTAGGGGATTCTAGTACGAAGCCACCTTGCAAGATGTTATTGAGTGCAGGCAACCCTGCGTTGGTGAAGGACCCTTCCTTGGCGCCGGGGGAAATGAAGTTACAGGGGTCTTAAGACTGTGAGGGCAAAATTGGGATGAGTGACTCAGCTCAGGGTTCCTCTTTGCAAGTTCAAGTGAAAAGGCAGAGGATGGCAGGGCGTGCTGCTCTTGATAGCGTTTGCATCGCTTCTTCATACCTCTTGTGCACACTTCGTTTCCAATTGATTCGACTTGGCGTCCTTACCTTGTTTGAGGGTTATGTGTCACGGACTTGGTTCCGCATCCCACATTCCCTTGCTAGGAGTCCCTAGCCTTGGCGACGGGTAGCGACGTGCACTTGGGCGCTTGGCATCCGTGGGTAAGTTCGCGGGCGGTGCCCAAGCTTGCAGCTATGGCGACAACTTGCATGGGAGCAGATGATGTAGGAACAAGGCAGCACACGAGTAACTCGCAGCCAGGGAAATGATACCTAGCCGGACGTGCAGGCAGTGGAGAGTACACTGGAGGTGTGGCTAGGGGTAAAAACGCTGCCGGGAGCGTACTGCTCCTGCCGTTAGTTAGCCTTTAGATCCAGAGTCGAGTGGCGAGGGTATGACGATAGGGGAAGCGGGGAAGATTCCTTCCTTTGGAGATTGAAGCTGGAGAACTTTCGGGTGTAGTGTGATCAACCTAAGATATATCAGATTTATACATGTATTGTATGGTTGGCATGAGCGCGGTATTGGTGGACTATTAGATCATCTTGGACATTACTACTTGGATTCTAGGTTGGAGGTAACTTGGGCACTTGGATTTGTGATATGTTAACGTAAGCTTAGTAGCTTGTATATGACCCATTGGTGGATCATCTTGGATATTACTACTTGGATTCTAGGTTGGAGGTAACTTGGGCAATTGGATTTGTGATATTTTGACCTAAGCTTAGTAGCTTGTATGTGCCCCATATATGGATATGAGCATGGAGATGATACAAATGGATCGGAGTTGGTAGACTTTGATGATTTTGCTAGCCCTCCCCATATGTATTGGAATTAGATAACTATGATACTAGGCTTGGTTGGATTATAATTATGATTTTTGCTAGATTCCTTTGAAGATTGAAGCTGGAGAACTTTAGGGTGTAGTATGATATACTTGAGATATATCAGATTTATATAGGTATATATGAATGGCATGAGTGTGGTATTGGTGGACTATTGGATCATCTTGGATATCACTACTTGGGCACTTGGATTTGTGATATTTTTACCTAAGCTTAGTAGCTTGTATGTGCCCCATATAGATATGAGCATGGAGATGATACAAATGGATCGGAGTTGGTAGACTTTGATGATTTTGCTAGCTCTCATGTGTATTGGATTTAGATAAGTATGATACTAGGCTTGGTTGGATCATAGTTGTGATTTTGTGCTAGATTCCTTTGAAGATTGAAGCGCTACTTGGATTCTAGGTTGGAGGTAACTTGGGCACTTGGATTTGTGATATTTACCTAAGCTTAGTAGCTTGTATGTGCCCATGTGGATATGAGCATGTAGATGATACAAATGGATCGGAGTTAGTAGACTTTGATGATTTTGCTAGCCCTCCTGATATGTATTGGACTTAGATAACTATGATACTAGGCTTGGTTGGATCATAGTTATGATTTGTGCTGGATTCCTTCATTTGTAGATTGAAGCTAGAGAACTTTAGGGTGTAGAGTTATCAACATGAGATATATCGGATTTATATAGGTATAGTATGATTGTAATGAGTGTGGTATTGGTGGACTATCGGATCATCTTGGATATTGCTACTTGGATTCTAGGTTTAAGATAACTTGGGCACTTGGATTTGTGATATTTTGACCTAAGCTTAGTAGCTTGTATGTGCCCCATGTGAATATGAGCCATGGAGATGATACAAATGAATCAGAGTTGGTAGACTTCGATGATTTTGCTAACCCTCCCCAAAAATATTATGTACAAGATCATCATGGTCGTGGAGGGAAAACTAGGCATGACTCAACCCAATGTATAAGAAGAAATATGATTTTGACCATGCGAATGGAAATACATGTACATGCAGTTCCAACGGAAAAAATGTTAATTTAGGTGATTCTGGTACGGAGCCACCTTGCAAGAGGTTATTGAGTGCAGGCAACCCTGCGTTGGTGAAGAACCCTTCCTTGGCGCCGGGGGAAATGAAGTGACAGGGGTCTTAATACTGTGAGGGCAAAATTGGGACGAGTGACTCAACTCAGGGTTCCTCTTTGCAAGTTCAAGTGAAAAGGCAGAGGATGGCAGGGCGTGCTGCTCTTGATAGCGTTTGCATCGCTTCTTCATACCTCTCGTGCACTCTTCGTTTCCCGTCGATTCGACTTGACGTCCTTACCTTGTTTGAGGGTTATGTGTCACGGACTTGGTTCCGCATCCCACGTTCCCTTGCTAGGAGTCCCTAGCCTTGGCGACAGGTAGCGACGTGCACTTGGGCGCTTGGCGTCCGTGGGTAAGTTCAGGGGCGGTGCCCAAGCTTGCAGCTATGGCGACAACTTGCATGGGAGCAGATGATGTAGGAACAAGGCAGCACACGAGTAATTCGCAGCCAGGGAAATGATACCTAGCCGGACATGCAGGCAGTGGAGAGTACACGGGAGGAGTGGGTAGGGGTGAAAACGCTGCCGGGAGCGTAAAGCTGCTGCCGTTGTTAGCCTTTAGATCCAGAGTTGAGTGGCGAGGGTGTGACGATAGGGGAAGCGGGGAAGATTCCTTCCTTTGAAGATTGAAGCTGGAGAACTTTCGGGTGTAGTATGATCAACCTAAGATATATCGGATTTATATATGTATTGTATGGTTGGCATGAGCGCGGTATTGGTGGACTATTAGATCATCTTGGACATTACTACTTGGATTCTAGGTTGGAGGTAACTTGGGCACTTGGATTTGTGATATGTTGATGTAAGCTTTGTAGCTTGTATATGCCCCATTGGATCATGTTGGATATTACTACTTGGATTCTAGGTTGGGGGTAACTTGGGCAATTGGATTTGTGATATTTTGACCTAAGCTTGGTAGCTTGTATGTGCCCCATATATGGATATGAGCATGGAGATGATACAAATGGATCGGAGTTGGTAGACTTTGATGATTTTGCTAGCCCTCCCCATATGTATTGGAATTAGATAACTATGATACTAGGCTTGGTTGGATTATAATTATGATTTTTGCTAGATTCCTTTTAAGATTGAAGCTGGAGAACTTTAGGGTGTAGCATGATATACTTGAGATATATCGGATTTATATAGGTATATATGAATGGCATGAGTGTGGTATTGGTGGACTATTGGATCATCTTGGATATCACTACTTGGGCACTTGGATCTGTGATATTTTTACCTAAGCTTAGTAGCTTGTATGTGCCCCATATGGATATGAGCATGGAGATGATACAAATGGATCGGAGTTGGTAGACTTTGATGATTTTGCTAGCTCTCATGTGTATTGGATTTAGATAACTATGTTACTAGGCTTGGTTGGATCATAGTTGTGATTTTGTGCTAGATTCCTTTGAAGATTGAAGCACTACTTGGATTCTAGGTTGGAGGTAACTTGGGCACTTGGATTTGTGATATTTTTACCTAAGCTTAGTAGCTTGTATGTGCCCATATGGATATGAGCATGTAGATGATACAAATGGATCGGAGTTGGTAGACTTTGATGATTTTGCTAGCCCCCCTGATATGTATTGGACTTAGATAACTATGATACTAGGCTTGGTTGGATCATAGTTATGATTTGTGCTGGATTCCTTCATTTGAAGATTGGAGCTGGAGAACTTTAGGGTGTAGAGTTATCAACATGAGATATATCGGATTTATATAGGTATAGTATGATTGTAATGAGTGTGGTATTGGTGGACTATCGGATCATCTTGGATATTGCTACTTGGATTCTAGGTTTAAGATAATTTGGGCACTTGGGTTTGTGATATTTTGACCTAAGCTTAGTAGCTTGTATGTGCCCCATATGAGTATGAGCCATGGAGATGATACAAATGAATCAGAGTTGGTAGACTTCGATGATTTTGCTAACCCTCCCCAAAAATGTTATGTACAAGATCATCATGGTCGTGGAGGGAAAACTAGGCATGACTCAACCCAATGTATAAGAAGAAATATGATTTTGAGCATGCGAATGGAAATACATGTACATGCAGTTCCAACGGAAAAAATGTTAATTCAGGGGATTCTGGTACGAAGCCACCTTGCAAGAGGTTATTGAGTGCAGGCAACCCTGCGTTGGTGAAGAACCCTTCCTTGGCGCCGGGGGAAATGAAGTGACAGGGGTCTTAAGACTGTGAGGGCAAAATTGGGACGAGTGACTTAGCTCAGGGTTCCTCTTTGCAAGTTCAAGTGAAAAGGCAGAGGATGGCAGGGCGTGCTGCTCTTGATAGCGTTTGCGTCGCTTCTTCATACCTCTCGTGCACTATTCGTTTCCCGTCGATTCGACTTGGCGTTCTTACCTTGTTTGAGGGTTATGTGTCACAAACTTGGTTCCGCATCCCACGTTCCCTTGCTAGAAGTCCCTAGCCTTGGCGACAGGTAGCGACGTGCACTTGGGCACTTGGCGTCTGTGGGTAAGTTCGGGGGCGGTGCCCAAGCTTGCAGCTATGGCGATAACTTGCATGGGAGCAGATGATGTAGGAACAAGGCAGCACACGAGTAACTCGCAGCCAGGGAAATGATACCTAGCCGGACATGCAGGCAGTGGAGAGTACACGGGAGGTGTGGGTAGGGGTGAAAATGCTGCTGGGAGCGTACTGGTGCTGCCGTTATTAGCCTTTAGATCCAGAGTCGAGTGGCGAGGGTATGACGATAGGGGAAGCGGGGAAGATTCCTTTGAAGATTGAAGTTGGAGAACTTTCAGGTGTAGTATGACCAACCTAAGATATATCGGATTTATATATGTATTGTATGGTTGGCATGAGCGCGGTATTGGTGGACTATTAGATCATCTTGGACATTACTACTTGGATTCTAGGTTGGAGGTAACTTGGGCAATTGGATTTGTGATATTTTGACCTAAGCTTAGTAGCTTGTATGTGCCCCATATATGGATATGAGCATGGAGATGATACAAATGGATCGGAGTTGGTAGACTTTGATGATTTTGCTAGCCCTCCCCATATGTATTGGGATTAGATAACTATGATACTAGGCTTGGTTGGATTATAATTATGATTTTTGCTAGATTCCTTTGAAGATTGAAGCTGGAGAACTTTAGGGTGTAGTATGATATACTTGAGATATATCAGATTTATATAGGTATATATGAATGGCATGAGTGTGGTATTGGTGGACTATTGGATCATCTTGGGTATCACTACTTGGGCACTTGGATTTGTGATATTTTTACCAAAGCTTAGTAGCTTGTATGTGCCCCATATAGATATGAGCATGGAGATGATACAAATGGATCGGAGTTGGTAGACTTTGATGATTTTGCTAGCTCTCATGTGTATTGGATTTAGATAACTATGATACTAGGCTTGGTTGGATCATAGTTGTGATTTTGTGCTAGATTCCTTTGAAGATTGAAGCACTACTTGGATTCTAGGTTGGAGATAACTTGGGCACTTGGATTTGTGATATTTTTACCTAAGCTTAGTAGCTTGTATGTGCCCATATGGATATGAGCATGTAGATGATACAAATGGATAGGAGTTGGTAGACTTTGATGATTTTGCTAGCCCTCCTGATATGTATTGGACTTAGATAACTATGATACTAGGCTTGGTTGGATCATAGTTATGATTTGTGCTGGATTCCTTCATTTGAAGATTGAAGCTGGAGAATTTAAGGGTGTGGAGTTATCAACATGAGATATATCGGATTTATATAGGTATAGTATGGTTGTAATGAGTGTGGTATTGGTGGACTATCGGATCATCTTGGATATTGCTACTTGGATTCTAGGTTTAAGATAACTTGGGCACTTGGATTTGTGATATTTTGACATAAGCTTAGTAGCTTGTATGTGCCCCATATGAATATTGCTATGGAGATGATACACATGAATCAGAGTTGGTAGACTTCGATGATTTTGCTAACCCTCCCCAAAAATGTTATGTACAAGATCATCATGGTCGTGGAGGGAAAACTAGGCATGACTCAACCCAATGTATAAGAAGAAATATGATTTTGACCATGCGAATGGAAATACATGTACATGCAGTTCCAACGGAAAAAATGTTAATTCAGGGGATTCTGGTACGAAGCCACCTTGCAAGAGGTTATTGAGTGCAGGCAACCCTGCGTTGGTGAAGAACCCTTCCTTGGCGCCGGGGGAAATGAAGTGACAGGGGTCTTAAGACTGTGAAGGCAAAATTGGGACGAGTGACTCAGCTCAGGGTTCCTCTTTGCAAGTTCAAGTGAAAAGGCAGAGGATGGCAGGGCGTGTTGCTCTTGATAGCGTTTGAGTCTCTTCTTCATACCTCTCGTGCACTCTTCGTTTCCCGTCGATTCGACTTGGCGTCCTCACCTTGTTTGAGGGTTATGTGTCACGGACTTGGTTCCGCATCCCACATTCCCTTGCTAGGAGTCCCTAGCCTTGGTGACAGGTAGCGACGTGCACTTGGGCGCTTGGCGTCCGTGGGTAAGTTCGGGGGCGGTGCCCAAGCTTTCAGCTATGGCGACAACTTGCATGGGAGCAGATGATGTAGGAACAAGGCAGCACACGAGTAACTCGCAGCCAGGGAAATGATACCTAGCCGGACATGCAGGCAGTGGAGAGTACACGGGAGGTGTGGGTAGGGGTGAAAACGCTGCCGGGAGCGTACTACTGCTGCCGTTATTAGCCTTTAGATCCAGAGTCGAGTGGCGAGGGTATGACGATAGGGGAAGCGGGGAAGATTCCTTCCTTTGAAGATTGAAGCTGGAGAACTTTCGGGTGTGGTATGATCAACCTAAGATATATCGGATTTATATATGTATTGTATGGTTGGCATGAGCGCGGTATTGCTGGACTATTAGATCATCTTGGACATTACTACTTGGATTCTAGGTTGGAGGTAACTTGGGCACTTGGATTTGTGATATGTTGACGTAAGCTTAGTAGCTTGTATATGCCCCATTGGATCATCTTGGATATTACTACTTGGATTCTAGTTTGGAGGTAACTTGGGCAATTGGATTTGTGATATTTTGACCTAAGCTTATTAGCTTGTATGTGCCCCATATATGGATATGAGCATGGAGATGATACAAATGGATCGGAGTTGGTGGACTTTGATGATTTTGCTAGCCCTCCCCATATGTATTGGAATTAGATGACTATGATACTAGGCTTGGTTGGATTATAATTATGATTTTTGCTAGATTCCTTTGAAGATTGAAGCTGGAGAACTTTAGGGCGTAGTATGATCAACTTGAGATATATCTGATTTATGTAGGTATATATGAATGGCATGAGTGTGGTATTGGTGGACTATTGGATCATCTTGGATATCACTACTTGGGCACTTGGATTTGTGATATTTTGCCCTAAGCTTAGTAGCTTGTATGTGCCCCATATGGATATGAGCATGGAGATGATACAAATGGATCGGAGTTGGTAGACTTTGATGATTTTGCTAGCTCTCATGTGTATTGGACTTAGATAACTATGATACTAGGCTTGTTTGGATCATAGTTATGATTTTGTGCTAGATTCCTTTGAAGATTGAAGCACTACTTGGGTTCTGGGTTGGAGGTACCTTGGGCACTTGGGTTTGTGATATTTTTACCTAAGCTTAGTAGATTGTATGTGCCCATATGGATATGAGCATGTAGATGATACAAATGGATCGGAGTTGGTAGTCTTTGATGATTTTCCTAGCCCTCATATGTATTGGACTTAGATAACTATTATACTAGGCTTGGTTGGATCATAGTTATGGTTTGTGCTGGATTCCTTCATTTGAAGATTGAAGCTGGAGAACTTTAGGGTGTAGAGTTATCAACATGAGGTATATCAGATTTATATAGGTATAGTATGATTGTAATGAGTGTGGTATTGGTGGACTATCGAATCATCTTGGATATTGCTACTTGGATTCTAGGTTTCAGATAACTTGGGCACTTGGATTTGTGATATTTTGACCTAAGCTTAGTAGCTTGTATGTGCCCCATATGAATATGAGCCATGGAGATGATACAAATGAATCAGAGTTGGTAGACTTCGATGATTTTGCTAACCCTCCCCAAAAATGTTATGTACAAGATCATCATGGTCGTGGAGGGAAAACTAGGCATGACTCAACCCAATGTATAAGAAGAAATATGATTTTGACCATGCGAATGGAAATGCATGTACATGTAGTTCCAACGGAAAAAATGTTAATTTAGGGGATTCTGGTACGAAGCCACCTTGCAAGAGGTTATTGAGTGCAGGCAACCCTGCGTTGGTGAAGAACCCTTCCTTGGCGCCGGGGGAAATGAAGTGACAGGGGTCTTAAGACTGTGAGGGCAAAATTGGGACGAGTGACTTAGCTCAGGGTTCCTCTTTGCAAGTTCAAGTGAAAAAGGCAGAGGATGGCAGGGCGTGCTGCTCTTGATAGCGTTTGCATCGCTTCTTCATACCTCTCGTGCACTCTTCGTTTCCCGTCGATTCGACTTGGCGTCCTTACCTTGTTTGAGGGTTATGTGTCACGGACTCTGTTCCGCATCCCACGTTCCCTTGCTAGGAGTCCCTAGCCTTGGCGACAGGTAGCGACGTGCACTTGGGCGCTTGGCGTCCATGGGTAAGTTCGGGGGCGGTGCCCAAGCTTGCAGCTATGGCGACAACTTGCATGGGAGCAGATGATGTAGGAACATGGCAACACACGAGTAACTCGCAGCCAGGGAAGTGATACCTAGCCGGACATGCAGGCAGTGGAGAGTACACGGGAGGTGTGGGTAGGGGTGAAAACGCTGCCGGGAGAGTACTGCTGCTGCCGTTAGTTAGCCTTTAGATCCAGAGCCGAGTGGCGAGGGTATGGCGGTAGGGGAAGCGGGGAAGATTCCTTCCTTTGGAGATTGAAGCCGAAGAACTTTCGGGTGTAGTATGATGAACCTAAGACATATCGGATTTAGATATGTATTGTATGGTTGGCATGAGCGCGGTATTGGTGGACTATTAGATCATCTTGGACATTACTACTTGGATTCTAGGTTGGAGGTAACTTGGGCACTTGGATTTGTGATATGTTGACGTAAGCTTAGTAGCTTGTATATGCCCCATTGGATCATCTTGGATATTACTACTTGGATTCTAGGTTGGAGGTAACTTGGGCAATTGGATGTGATATTTTGACCTAAGCTTAGTAGCTTGTATGTGCCCCATATATGGATATGAGCATGGAGATGATACAAATGGATCGGAGTTTGTAGACTTTGATGATTTTGCTAGCCCTCCCCATATGTATTGGGATTAGATAACTATGATACTAGGCTTGGTTGGATTATAATTATGATTTTTGCTAGATTCCTTTGAAGATTGAAGCTGGAGAACTTTAGGGTGTAGTGTGATATACTTGAGATATATCAGATTTATATAGGTATATATGAATGGCATGAGTGTGGTATTGGTGGGCTATTGGATCATATTCGATATCACTACTTGGATTCTAGGTTGGAGGTAACTTGGGCATTTGGATTTGTGATATTTTTACCTAAGCTTAGTAGCTTGTATGTGCCCCATATGGATATGAGCATGGAGATGATACAAATGGATCGGAGTTGGTAGACTTTGATGATTTTGCTAGCCCTCATGTGTATTGGACTTAGATAACTATGATACTAGGCTTGGTTGGATCATAGTTATGATTTTGTGCTAGATTCCTTTGAAGATTGCAGCACTACTTGGATTCTAGGTTGGAGGTAACTTGGGAACTTGGATTCGTGATATTTTTACTTGAGCTTAGTAGCTTGTATGTGCCCCATATGGATATGAGCATGGAGATGATACAAATGGATCGGAGTTGGTAGACTTTGATGATTTTGCTAGCCCTCCTCATGTGTATTGGACTTAGATAACTATGATAGTGGGCTTGGTTGGATCATAGTTATAATACTAGGCTTGGATATTGCTTAGATAACTATGGTACTAGGCTTGGTTGGATCATAGTTATGATTTTTTGCTAGATTCCTTTGAAGATTGAAGCACTACGTGGATTCTAGGTTGGAGGTAACTTGGGAACTTGGATTTGTTATATTTTTACTTGCGCTTAGTAGCTTGTATGTGCCGCATATGGATATGAGCATGGAGATGATACAAATGGATCGGAGTTGGTAGACTTTGATGATTTTGCTAGCCCTCCGATTTATATATGTATAGTATGATTTACATGGGTGCGGTATTGGTGGACTTTTGGATCATCTTGGATATTACTACTTGAATTCTAGGTTGTAGATAACTTGGGCACTTGGATTTGTGATATTTTGACCTAAGCTTGGTAGCTTGTATATGCTCGATATGGATATGAGCATGGAGATGATACAAATGGATCGGTGTTGGTAGACTTTGATGATTTTGCTAGCCCTCCCCAAGAATGTTATGAGTACAAGATCATCATGGGAGGATGATTTGGATTAATTAGAATAGATGGCAATTTCAGTGGTATGTGCCTTTTTGGGGCAGCTGATCTTGCTTTTATTATGTGTTGGATGCAATAGTAGTAGGAGAGTATGACTTATGAAGTGATATTATATTCTTGGATAAATAGATCTTTAATAAACCTTGGGTGATTGTGATCTTGAAAAAAAATCTCGTGGATGATAACTTCTAATTTTTGTATCTATAGTAATCAAGTGCAAGCTTGCTTTATATTGGACTTCCAAACCGTGATACTGGGCTTGGTTGGGTCATGATTATGATTTGTTCTAGATTCCCACCTTTGAAGATTGAACCTGGAGAACTTTTGGGTGTAGTATGATCAACCTGAGATATATTGAATTTATATAGGTGTAGTACAATTAGCATGATTGTGGAATTGGTGGATCATTGGATCATCTTGGATTGAATTACTTGTAAGGAAACAAAGATCTTTGAGTAATAGAAATGGTGTTTGGTTAGATGATATAACTACTTGGATTCTAGGTTGGAGATAAATTGGGCACTTGGATTTGTGATTTTTTTACCTAAGATTAGTAGCTTGTATATGCCCCATGTGGATATGAGCATCGAGATGATACAAAGGGATTGGAATTGGCAGACTTTGATGGTTTTGCTGGCCCTTCGTAAGAATGTTATGAGTACATGATCATCATGGAAGGATGGTTTGGATTAATTAGAATAGACGGCAATTTTGTTGGTATGTTCCTTGTTGGAGCAGCTGATCTCGAGAAATGCGCATCCGACGACTCACCAGATCCGAACACCGACAACCCTTGTGCTCATCACTGTAACCTAAAAAGACACACTCAACATATTGATCAGACAGTTTGGTGCGTGAAGAACGTAGCAGAAGCAACCAAACAAACGAAGTGTTTAGTAGTTAGGAGAATGCCACAAAGACGCACGATAGGAATATCACCGTGTAGAGCAGAGGAAGTATGAATGTTGATGAGATAGGTGGCTACGATCATCAACGCACTATCTGCCTCATGAAGGTGCCGATGCTCCGCCTCATGAAGGTGCCAATGCTTGCGCTCAGAGCGGCACCATTCTGAGCCTGAGCACGAGGGTAAGAGAACTGAGCAAGTGTGATAGCTTGCATGTGCCCCATATAGATATGAGCATGGAGATGATACAAATGGATAGGAGATGGTAGACTTTGATGATTTTGCTAACCCTCCTCATATGTACCGGACTTAGATAACTACGATACTAGGCTTGGTTGGATTGTAGTTATGATTTGTGCGATTCCTTCCTTCGAAGATTGAAGCTGGAAAACTTTAGGGTGTAGTATGATCAACCTGAGATATATCGGATTTATATAGGTATAGTAGGATTAGCATGACTACGGTATTGGTGGACTATTGGGATCATCTTGGATATTGCTACTTGGATTCTAGGTTGGAGATAACTTGGGCACTTGGATTTGTGATATTTTGACCTAAGCTTAGTAGCTTGTATGCGCCCCATATGGATATGAGCATGGAGTTGGTAGACTTTGATGGTTTTGCTAACAACCCCCCCCCCCCCCCCCACCCCACCCCAAGAATGTTACGAGTACAAGATCATCATGGGAGGATGATTTGGATTAATTAGAATAGATGGCAATTTCAACGGTATGTGCCTTTTTGGAGCAGCTGATCTCGCTTTTATTATGTGTTTGTGCTAGTTTAGATGCAATAGTAGTAGGAGGGTAGCATTAGGAGGCACACCTCCCCCTTGCCACCGTCAAGGCCAAAACCCGGCGAGAGGGAGACATGCATGAGCGGGTCGGGGCAGAAAGCACAAGGCTGCACTTTAGCATCTTCATCGGCACCTCGTTGGGGTCGTCCACCCATGCCCCGACGACAAAGTACGAGAGGTCGAGCCTGTCGAAGGATTCAATGGCCATAATGGTACATTAGGTATTCGGGCAACAGTTCTTGGGCGGTTTGAGGCGAGAACTCCCGCAGGGGATGCGTTGGATGGACAGCCCAACGCTGTAGCAGCATTGAACCGATGTGGCGAAGGTTATCTTGTTCGACTGCCACACTAGGAGCGGCGTGCCGCGGTAGTGGACCGTGTCCACCCCACGAACCATGTCGAACCACCGGCAGTGCGTGAAGCTGGCGAAGAAAGATCCTAGCTGCATGAGAGAGACCTGAAAGCCGTTTGTTCGAAAGCTCCAGGAAGTCGTCCTTGATGCCCTCAACAATTTTTACCAGGATTAGAGACGACCTCGTACCCACCACCATGAGCACCAGCGCCAAACCCCATAGGTAAGAACATATCCTCGATGAGGCACCTCGTCTTGCGCGAGCGGTTGTTGCCCCTCGCCGGGTCATACGCGAACCTAGCCGACATGGAAGGCCCCAGCGACGAAAGGGCGGGTGGCTCCTTGTCGAGAAAGGTGAACCTGGAATGAGTCGGCGATTCAGGTGGTCGAGGGGTGGGGGGGACCAGCCTGGATTGGACTGACTAGCGGCGGCGGCGGGGGTGGCAACTGCACTCACGGCCTTGGCGGTGGTCAAGGCGGGGCTAAGAGTAGTGATGGACTCATTAGGGGCGGCCAGGTCATCATGGCGGCGCGTGAAGTTCCTTCTGAAGCACATCCTCTAGCCCGAGTGGTACATTTGTTCATTTGTGATATGTTCTGTTAGTGTTATATTCTCGTTTGTCTCTTGCTCTGTTTCTCTTGCCCACAGGTACATTTGTTCATTTTCATAGACCTGCTATGTTCTATTGTAATTCGAGTTCAAATGTCAAGTTGCGCCGCCACAAAATGCTGCTACTTTAACTTCTGTAAGCACAGCGAGCAGCATAGGCGGCCGCTGCAGCTGCTCACATGGAACGTATGCCCTGTTGCAGCCTCGCAGGTACCCACATCTCTCCCTCCCTCCCTCCCTCCTCTCGATTTGATCCCCATAAATTCTCAGCTTTATTTCTGTGGATTTTTGTTTTATCTATGCCTGTTATGTCTTTGACAAAATCCAAGCAGATTGAGGGGAAGATTTTGTGCTTAGTTTTTTACTCAAGTATTTCATCTTTCTCTAAAATTTAGCTCCAATGAACTGAATTTTTTTGGCATCACTTTTTTCCCTGGAGATCATTATCATCTCATCTCGCCACACTCATGCCACATAACCTGGCGGGCTCACTCCTTACTCATTCTATGTACCACATTTGTAGATCAGTTTAAGGTACTGTTAATGAACCAAAAGTTAATGTTGTTGGCCTTGCCAAAATGCCATGAAGCTTAACATTCGACACTTCCTTCAAAGGGGTCCTTCAGCCTCCAAGGAGAAGGGAAGTGATGTCTGACAGGGAAAGAAACTAGGCGAAGCTCTGGATGCTCGATCGGGTATGCACCCAATTAGCACTCTACTTCGTCAGTTGTCCACTGAAATTTGCTCCATGACATCTTGCTTGCCATGTGGTCACCTTACCTCAAATTTGCTCCATGACATCTTGCTTGCCATGTGGTCACCTTACCTCAAAATTGACGTATTATAATCTATGAACTACTACAAGTAAACTATACAACCAAATGATTGTTCCAAAAATTCAAATTTGCACCATGCTTTCCACCTGATCTGCCAGATTAACTATCTTAATTTTACCGCAGAATTTTGATGTGTGGTAGTACGTGTGTGATGAAGCATGGTGTAGTAGCAAACTAGCAACTGAATTTTCTGACATACCATGGATTTCTTTCTGCCTCTATTTGATGCTCGGTGGTGCTGATCTGAAGGTCCGTGCGGACCCTGCTCTGGACATATGTCTCCTTAATTTCCGTGTGCAATTGTGCAATCCATGCTTTACACTTTAAAATGAGACAATAAAATTTAGCTCATGTTGCCCTTCCATCATGCACCCAGAATATATTACCTTTCTGCTTTTTATATTTTGGTTGGGCATGTTTCATGATCAGAGGATCGATGATTTGTTATGCTAGACAATGGAAATAAGATATTTTGGTGGAAAACAAATGATATGATAGGTGATTTATAATGTGCTACTATTTTAGATAACAATACTAAGCTTTTATTTGGTTGTTCTGCATTTTTCCCTTTGCAAAGATAGATATTATAAGAGATAAACATCATGTACAGGTTAACTTTTTGTGTGCCTATTAGTATGCCTTACTACCAAGTGGAAATAGTCTATGATGCTCATAAATAGAGCTTCCTTTCCTGGTGGGAAGGATGAGGCACACTCATTGATACTTTGGTTTTATATCCATTTGTTATACAGTTTTTCTCTTCCAAGCATATAAACTTTAGAAAATTAGAGTGTGCAATCAAGTCTCCTAAGTGAACATTTTTACCATATTATCAAGTTTGAGGGCATATACGATACGAGCATATAAGATAAGAGCATGTCATGCTACCTGAAAATCTGCCTGGAGATCTAATTTCGTATTTTTTCTATTTTGTCGGTTAGAAAACCAGTTTCCTGAGTTGTTAGTCTGAGTATTCAATTTGATTTGCAGAGTTCAGGGCTTCTGGGTGTAAGAGTTTCCTACAACGTCAAAATCTTAGTACTCTACATAGACTTCATAATTATGCCTGACTTTTTCTGAGGAATTGTTGAAGTATGCCTTTTATTTGGGTTGTTTGTGTTAGTGCAAGATTGTTGGTGCAGGGACTTGGTGAAGCCATCAGCCTCGACTGTGTCTGCTTCCTCGATGGTTTTGACTTCTGATTAGCGATTCTAACCCATATTGTTGATGATTTGGTCTTTGTGGCAGCTTTCAGTTTGAACTGGCATTCAGTTGGCTTCATCCTCTTTGGTGCAGCTTGGAGTCACATCTGAATCTTTTGTATTTCCTGAAGCATATTACTTGGTTTATGGTGTCTGCTAACTTGCATTCAATTTTGAGGGAATCTGATCTCATTTTTTTGCTCCCAGTGAATATACAGAAGGCTAGGAGTAAATGATGGAAGATCCTTTAGTCTCAACGAGGGTTCTACTTTTGTACTCAAAGTTTGTATAGTAGATAATCAAATTTTGGTCTTTAGCTTGCAAAATTATCACCTTATAGCGAAGTAAAGGTTGCATTGAGCTCTGATTATCTCCACTAGGCGTGCCGCGCCTGAGTTTAAGCCCGTCATTTAGCAAATGTGTAACTTAATTTATTGTTGCTTGTATCTGCTACTAATAGTTTATTGTGTTTTGGTAAGTGAAAATAATATGGTGAGCAGTATGGATCACTTAGTTAATTACATGACTTGGAGGCATTCAGGATGCATGAAAAAGTTCAGCAGGGTGAGCACTGGTCTAAGAGAGTACACTATCTAGCTAAATGCTTTACAGATGAATATAAAGAGAGAAAGTTGGTGGAGTTGCTTGTGGCTTGTCAGCACTCCGGATAATTTGCTATTGGCCTTCATGCTTGGAGTCGAGAGAATAATTCTAAGCTCTGGTTGTTATATATTCTTGGCAGACCTGAGTGTTTGGGGTTATATTGGATTTTCATGCAGAAAAGATCGGCTGGCTTTGTATGCTCTCATGTACAGTGTGCTCAGAGGATGGCAGAGTTGCAATGATATCTTTGTTTGATGTATCATCTGACATTGGTACAGAGGATGAAGAACGTGGGATGGCCAGGCAGCATGTTGATCATCAGGAGTGGCGGTAACTGGTCTTAATTCTCTAAGTATTCTGTTGCTCATACTTGGAAATGTAAATTGCTTGGGATGTACCTTGGCCATGGCTGTGCATCTGGACAGTTAGAACAACCATATGATCATTTTCTTCCAGCAAACTTTACAACTCATATACCACCAGTTATTTCAGTGACTTTGATTCTCAGCTTATAGTATTTCTTCGGCACATGTATTGAAAATATGTATTCCGGCCGAAAGTATATGTAGTTGTAGAAATGACAGTCGATTATTTTTAAATACCAGTGTCAGTAGGATCAACCAAAGCATTGATAGTGACTTCTGTTGTTTCTTGGCGACCTTGCCCTGTATTTTGCTGCTGTTCTAGTGTGGCTTTTATCTCAGGTATGTCAACATTCACCTGCTACCTTGTCGATGTTTAACTACGATAGGGAAACCCATAACACCTAAATTTTGAAGAAACGATGACTGAATGTTTGTACCTGCATATTGATATATCATTGTTCCAAAATAACAATATTACAACAGGCTCCCTTTTAGATAGATTTTGTAGCGTATCTGCATCTAATGATCGTGCAAAATCTCCTGAAAGTGTAACATTTGCATCTTTTCTGTAGAAATTGCAGAGTTATTTCACATCCAGTTATTTTACATCACACAAATATTTACAAAGTGCATGATATAGAGATTACTATAAGAGTATATACTGCCCGTCCGAATATCCGACACCTAGGCCCTCTAGCATTTCCAGTAGGAGGCAAAAGGTCCGTGATGACAATAATTAGGCCAACAACATCTGTAGATTCCAGGAAGCAATAATCCTTAATAAGACTGATGAAGGAGAAACTGCCATGGATACTAAATCTGTAGACAAACATCGATAAAAACTAACCTGACATTACCACATTTGACCCGATATGTTTTTCAAGCTCACAAAATGGGAGCGCATTATGAGCAAGCAAGAGGAAACTTGCTGACTGGGGAGTGACAGGAACGACACTGGTTGTATTAATAAAAGAGAGCCATCAAGTAGCGCTCAATCTTGTACGCCCTTCTCGAATCTTATTTTAAAACTTGGCCATTTAATCTTTTGGGATGATTCCTTCTGCTGTTCCTCCCTGCAAAGAAGCTTAATCATATTTTTCAACATTTTTAAGGTGAAGTACTAGGGGAAGTGAATCTAGTTGCAAAATGTAGCTATTGTTTTTACCTTTCAATACACCATAACAAAGTTCAGGCCATATAGTGTAGAGGAATCCACGCTCCAGTACACCCATATCCTTCCTACACGAATAAACGTAAGACCGTACGTCTTTGGCTTTGGGCAGATCTTTGAGCAGTGCACCTTCCATCAGTGGCACTGTCAGCCTATGTAGTCTGTATCAAGACGAAGAAGAAATCAACTAATTGTAAATTTGCCTGACAGAGAAGATGAAGGAGCAGAGAAGGAAGAGGAAAAATAAGGACATGTGAATGCATTTGGTCTGCATCAATATAATTACGGCCAAAGAAGAAGAAATTCAGACAATAACTTTGACTCATCGTAAGACTGTCCGATGGCAGAGAGGAAAGAACAAAGATAGAATAAAAATATACTCTAATGCCTAATCAAAAGATACTGAAGAGACATAAGCGATGGATTTAGATACGATATATGCTGTAATTCTCCGGAAACCGCCCGTGCCACAACATCAAACTTGTGACACTCAGCTGTTAAATCCTCAACAATGAGAACAACAACTTCTGAAATAGTAGGACCAGAATATCGACTTCCATGAACACCTCCATCTCCATAAAATTGAATAGCAAGATTCGGTGCATCAACAGATTGCAACCTTTTGCAAGCACTTCTAATCTTCTATACATTCGCACATAGTGATTATGAGCGTCAAGCATTTCAGTGAGCGCCAACACAAGACCTGGACCACCTCCTTCATAAAAAATATTCAATCGGCACCCCATCACCAGAATCAACAATATATAACTGAGCAAATTTGGGTGGCTCTGCTACTTCTCTGTCCAAAGGTGTCGAAGGACGAATAGTTCGTCTCCCTCCCTCCCCCCTCGCCCCCTCCCCGAAACCCTCGCCGCCGCCACCTCGCCAGCTCGTTTCCGGCGTGATCCGGCGGCCCTCGCTGGCGCGCGGACCGGATCCGGGCTCCCTTGCTCCCGCCCTTCCTTCCCGTCCGCCTTTTCCTCTAGTCTGCTCGCTCGCCCACCCGCGGTCGACAGGCGGACTCCGATCCCCCGCTCTTCCAGCCCTCCTCCCCGTCGATCCCTCCTGCCGCCATCGGCGGCGTTTCGCCGAACCCTGCCCGTGCGACGTTGGCGGCGGCGGGACGACTTTTCCCCCCGCGCGCCTAGGGGGGCGCGACCCCCTTGATGGTGGAGGTGCTGCTCGACCGACGGCGGTGTGGCTCAGAGGCAGCGATCCCGTGGGCCATGGGTGCCCTTGACGCTGCGACGCGGCCATTAGTCGCGGGCAGCGCGGTGACGCTGGCGCTGGCGGTTCCCACTCGGCCCAGATCTGGGCCCTTTTGGGCCCAATTTGGGTTGGAGAGGGCCGGTGGCTCGATGCGCGGCGGCGTTACTCCCTGGTGGTGGTGGCGAGGCGTCGGTGGTCTGCGGGCGGTGCAGGCTTCGTTGGCCGGCATGCTGCAGCATGGGGACAGGGACTGTCCGGACCCATTTGGGTCCGGCCGGGCCGTCGAGGCCTGGCAAGTCCTTGCCGCCGTGTCCGGTTGGCTCCGTGAGGGCGGTGGAGGTTGTCCCCTCCTGCCGATCGAGTTGCGGTTGCTCCTGTAGCCGTTGTTTCCTTTCCCTCCCTCCAGGTCTCGTGTTAGCGGCCCCAGTGAGACGACGATGTTGGTTCGGTTACCGTGGTGGCACAGGCTAGTGGGTGGCAGATTGGGTGGTGCATTACGGAGGGTCCGGGGTGGTGATGGCATTTTTTGACAATGTTTGTCTGTCTAATTTTGTTTTTGAATTGTTCACATGGCAACTTTGTTTCCCATACCAATTATATATGTAGGTAATCACCACAACATCATATAAATGGTTGGCTCATGGTATTTTTTCCATGCACACATTTATTATATGCACCATGGCAATTTTAGTAATTTGACCATGACATGTTTACTAATGAGAACGTCATGGTAGTTTTATTTGTGGTATCGTGCAATTTTTATTCATAAGAGGGTGGCAATTTTTGAAATTAGGCTAGCTGGTCAACACTTTTGGCCATGATTTGTTAATTTTTACCTTTGTCTCAACTTTTTTACCATGTCTTCAATTTGTTACCATGGGAAGATTGCCATGATCTTGTTAGGTAAAAAACATGTTAATAGTTTTGATATTTTTTCCATGTCTTAAAAAGGGTAATGCTTTTAAGAAAATTGTTATAGTTCTTTTTGTGTTTAAGTTGCCATGCATTTGTACTATTTTCTTCTTCTAAATTTGCCATCAATTTTTTGTATGTTCCATAGAAATTTCTGCCATCCATTTTTAATAGAAAAAAATTCCTTAATTCTGATTTTGTTTCCATTACAATTATTTTGCCAAAAGTTACCATGTTTTCTTTTAGAGAATAAATTCCTAAGCTGTCATGCATTTCTATCATAGGTATCATATCATTTTTATCATGCAGACCATGGAAAATTTACTTATTAGACCATGGCAGTTTAAACATATGTATAATGACAATTTTATTTGTTTCAGACCATGACATTTTTATGATATGTAGCATGGCATTTTTAATAATTAGAACCTTGGCATTTTTCATCATTTGTATAGCATGGCATTTTTATCATATGTAGCATGTCATTTTGTTAATTAGACCATGAGATCTTTTATAATTGTAGCAGTGCATTTTTTTATTAATTAGAACATGGCATTTTTATAATTTATAGCATGGCATTTTTAATAATTAGACAATGACATTTTTATTAGTTAGACCATGGCCCTTTTATCATTTTGTAGAATGGCATTTTTTTATTAGAGTATGTCATTTTTATTAAATGGTCAATGCAATTTTATATTATTGTTTCATATGGCAATAAACAATTAATGGACCATGGCATTTTTATCATTTTGTAGCATGGCATTTTTATTAGACTGTGACATTTTTATTAAATTGCTAGTGGCCATTTTATGTTCTGTTGCATATGACATTAAAAAACTAAATGCACCATAACATTTTTATCATTTTGTAGCATGTCATTTTTTTATTGAACTGTGGCATTGTTATTAAATGGTCAATGACAACTTTATGTTTTGTTGCATTGCAATTTTTGTGGTGATTGATGATTTTAGGAGCCATCCATCCACTCTAATCTAACGGATTTCTCAGATCTAGTGGCCAGAAAATATCATAGTTTAAGTTACATGAAAGTACAATTTGTGACTCGCCAATCACGGTAAAACAACTCTTGTTGCATAGGGTAAAATAAGTTAATGGACAATGGCAATTTTACATTTGTTTGCACATGGCAGCATAGGAGAAAATGCACATGGCAAAATAATTGTTATCATGCTCCATAAAAGAGATGTTTTTTTTGGACATGAACATGGCAAAATAATTGTTTTTTATTTTGTACAAATATTGCATTTATCAATTGAAATCATTATTTTTGTATGATCCTTAAGAGAAAATGTTCTATTACATGGCAAAATGTCACACAATCTTATGTACTACTCAGAACATGACATTTTTAGAGAAAAGTTTGCACTTATTAGTTCTCATGGCATTTTTTGGAATTTGTACTTCACATGGCAGTTTTGGGAATTTTTTCCTACAATCATGGTAATTTTTGTGATATCATCATGGCAATTTTTACTGCCACCTGAAACGAGGCTTTTCCGATTTGGCCTTTTTAAGGCCTGATGTTCCCTCATCATTGCATCTTCCCGTACGTGCAAGAGGGTCACTCTATGAGGAATTACTCCTTCCGTTTCTAAATATAAGTCTTTGTAGAGATTTCACTATGGACTACATACGGAGCGAAATGAGTGAATCTGCAATCTAAAATACATCTATATACATCCGTATGTGGTTCATAATGAAATCTCTACAAAGACTTATATTTAGAAACGGAAGGAGTACTAGCGAATGAGAAGGTTAGCTGGTTTCTCCCCTCGTTGGCGGCGAATGGATATTGCGGTCTTATAATTTACTCCCTCCGTCCGGGTTTATTAGACCTCTCAGCATCACAAGCATGTCCCCTTTTATAAGGCCCCGCTTTGGAAAGGTGCATGCATGCAACCATTTCATTGGTTGCATTGAATCCATTGTTGTTGGTGCCATGGCTGGAAAATTAATACACTTCATGCGTGCTTTTTCATTGGCTGCATGCATGTGAGAGAGTGCATTGAAAGTGGAATGAAAGAATTAATGTGAGCAAATTACTATGTCTCTTGGTCTAAGAGAAGTTGTCTTTAGGACTAATAAATCCGGACGGAGGGAGTAGTACCCTATATCACATGTTTTGCTAGTCAAATTGAAGACCAAAAAGTCCAAGCCCACCTGCAAAGTAAGATGAGGTGATTTTAGTTTCATAACTCAAATTCATGGTCAAAGCTTGACTAAAAATATGAGAAGGGTTATTTGTGATCTGAGACAATACTAAAATGTTAAAGTGGTCATCAAGCAAAGCTTAATCAGATGCACTGAACCATAAACATAAGCAAAAATTTTGGGAAGTGGATCCTCTAATATGAATGAAGAAGAGAAGTCACATAAACTACAACTCCCTAACTTCCCTCCTTCGCATCCATATGATTAAGGCTAAAATGACTTGATTTAATTTGCAAATTACAAATCTATTGTATAAATTTACAAAAATTACATACAAACAAAATTATGATGCAATAAAATCAATTTAAAATTTATTTACATGAACAGTAACCACGCACATAACCTGCTACAGTAGCTAAATATAATATTTGCTACAGTGCTCCTGACTTTCCTTCTTTGTTTTGCACTAGATTGCACTGTAGCTTAGGTGACTTCCCTCCTTAATGTTAGAGGATCCACTTCCAAAATTTAGATGGCTCTCATCTACAGACGAGACACAGGCAAGGCAGCAGCTAGCAGTTCCCGAGAACGGATAGGAACGAAAGCCAGGTCAAGGAAACGGCGTCGTCTTCCACTTCTGATTTGCGCCGCTGTGGGACTGGAACAAGATGACGGGCTCCCATCATGCGCCCCGGTGGTCTCGCCCTCCGACGCATCGAGGACGTACCCGAGGTTGCTGACGCTGCGGATGCAATGGAACCCTTCCCTAAGATCGTCGCTCGTCGTCCACAGCAGCGCGACGTCCACCGAGTCCAGGCTATAGCTGACGACTTCAACCTTCTGGTCGCCCTGGCAGCGCCTCAGCGCCTTCCCGGTGGCCTTGTTCACTAGCGCGAACGAGCTGCGCCCCTCCTCGTCCGTCACGCGCCCGGTGTTCCGGAAGCTCTGCACCCAAGCCTACGTAGAAGAAGACAAGTGATAACAACACACCGTGCTAAATGCAGAAGACTCGTAGGAGAACGAAGGAGCAAGCAAAAGCAGGGCAGGAACTGACCTGTGTGTCGTCGTCCAGGTCGGTGCGCACGAGGATGGCGGCAACGTCGCGGATGGCGAGGCTCAGCTTGTCGTTGCACTCGGACGAGACCCGCACAGGCGGTCCACCCCCGCCGGCGCGTCGGCGATCCGCCAGAGCTGGTTGTGGCCGCGGTTCCAGTGGAAGAGGATGAGCCGCATGCCGTCGCGCGCGCCGCCGAACTGCGGGATCGCCTTCTCTGCGTCAAATATGTAATCCATGTTATTGACCATGTGGATTAGCCGGTAGCCTCCGCCCACGTCCCCGGTCTCCGCCCACAGGACCGACTCGTCGAGGTACCCCCGGTTGAACCGGATGGCTCTGACGGGCAGATTGTAGCCGAGGGAGTGCTTCAGCGCGTCTCCGGTGGCCTTGTTGACGAGAGCGAACGCCGGGTTGCCGGCCTCGTCCTTGACGCCGCCGGCGTACATCACGTCCTTCTGCCAGAGCTGCATCGAACGTGGGGAGAATGCACGAGACCGGCTTTTCTACCATGCACGGGAGGTACCGTGCATGGCTGAGGCATTCATGCATTTATGGATCCCTGCCACTTTGTTCACTAAGATGTTTGATATTATTATTTTTATCTCCATGCTCTCATATCACCCAATGTTGTGTCAGAAATGTTACAGATATTTCTCCAAAAAATTATGTTACAGTTATGTGCGTCATCATCAAGCTTGCACAATGCAACTACTCGTCTACTCCTTCCACAAACACATGCATTACAATATAAAGGTACTAAAAAATTCAAATGTTTTATTATGATAAAAAAAAGCAATCATACTATCTCACTGTGGCGAGATCGTATCATAATGTTTCGTTCTATGCCCATACATTTAAAGGTTAATAAGCACTCGTTCTCATCAAGTTTTACTAGTTTTTTTTCATGTTCTAGGTTGCATCATTATGTTTCATAGAGTTTCATCATGTTTCAAAATATGAATTTTAAAACTTGTGAACATATATTTTGTTTCAAAGTCCTAATCACAAGGAAATCAAAAATATAAACCGATCGTAAATTGGAACTGTGATTCAAAAAATAAAATAAATAGAATAAAGTTTTGAAATCATATGAAAAGTAGAGATGGGTGAGGTACTATTGTGCGTCAGAGATATGGAGAGGTTACTAGTGGTCAACGAATGAAAAAAAACGTAATGCATAATTTGTGACTCATTAATGTGTGGGGACCAGTATGCATGGATCCTAATCTCCAAGAGAATGCACGGCTGAGCCATGCACGGGATCTCCCGTGCATGGTAGAATCTCTTTTCTTGAGAATGCACAAAGGTCACACAGGAGTAGGACTGTAGTACACAGGAAAGAGGAGGAAGCAGACAAACTGAGAAGGTAGACTGCCTAGCGGTCGTTGCTGGGGTCGGCGGCGGCGAGGACGACTTTGCCGTCGACGAGGGAGAGGCTGAGGTCGTCGGAGGCGCGGCAGTGGATCCGGAACGTGTAGGCCATGGCTACGAAGTACTGTACGTGCTGTCGATCGTGTGGTGTGGGATTTGATGATTACTCGCGCTCCAAATAAGTGAAAATGCCATGAGAACTTCAAATGGCACCGTCGACGTTCGAAATTCTGGAATAAATTCTGGAGTGGAATAAAGTGGATAGGTTCGTGTCCCCATAATTGCATTTTTCTCCGGGAGGGAGTACCGTTCATTCGAACTCGTCTTCTCGGTAGTGCCAGCAGGTTTGCAGGTGTGGGTCCGCTGCTGCGCATCAACTTCCTTCGCTCTTTCTTTCGTGCGCGTTTGCCTCTTCATCATCATTCATCATTGAAAAAGAAATTCAAAGTTAGCTGCCTTGGATAGGAATATAAAAGATACTCCCTCTGTAAAGAAATACATGAGTGTTTAGATCACTACATTTCTTTACAGAGGGAGTAGATTACCATCGTGGGGACTTGAACCCGGGTCTCTATCCGGCTCTATCCGGCAAATATGATGTTTTTAGTGAAAAATGACTTTTAAGTGTTTTCGTTTGCATTAGTGTTTACTTATTCATTCCGAAATGACATCCAACTACGTCAGGCCGGCTCAGGGAGGAGCGGCAGCGGCGGCGCGCGCGGCGGCACGGTTTGGAGGTTGAAGACGAAGGACATCTCAAGGATTTTGTTGCAATTTTCGTTTTTGTTGAGATATTATTCGGTGTTTCTTTTAATGTCAGGGTCCTTTTTGCAAAAAGAAAGAAATGACTTTTTGAACGCACTCTAATGACAAGTGATTAATTACACTTATTTGTTAACATCACATATTAACATGCATGCAAATGACATGAACAAACATATGTGAAAGTGCAACTAATCCCCGGGTGGTTTTGGTAATTAATAACAACATATATATCATTGAACTAATAGTTACTTGAGAATCATTTCAGAGAGTTCAGTGATATGGGTATGGCAAGGACTGAAGAAGTGGACCCCTCAAAATGCTAAGGCAAGCATTGGCAAAAGCTCAAGACTCCATTTTTGGTTTAGTGATCCAAGATCACATTGAGTCCATAGGAAAAACCAATACTATTAAAAGGGGATGAGGTTATGATGATGATCTGGTTGCTCAAGTGCTTAGTGATACATCTCCTAAACTATCAGCAACTTTCACTACCATATACACTCATAAGTAGTCTCGGTCCCACCGATATTCCAAACTCAGTCACACCGAGATGAACCACCTCAGCCATAAGCCAAATCCTAGAAAACTCGGATTTTTCGATTCTGAACTCGGTCTCACCGAAACATGAGTTGCCAAGCTTCTGTAACCTTCTGTCATCAAATCGGTGTCATCGAGATGATGAAGTCGGTCCCACCGAAACTGGCATGCTCTTGTCATTGCACGAATCGGACTAACCGAGATTGTATTTTCGGTCCCACCGAAAATCCCAACGTTCACATTATTTGAACTATCGGTCTCACCAAGTTGTCCACTTCGGTCCCACCGAGATTGCTCAAATGTGTGTAACGGTTGGATTTTGTGTGGAGGCTATTTATACCCCTCCACCCCCTCTTCATTCGTGGAGAGAGCCATCAGAAAGAACTACCACTCCTACCTTACATTTCTGAGAAGAGAACTACCTACCCTTGTGTTGAGATCAAGTTGCTCCACTCCCACCATATGAAGCTTGATCTCTAGCCTTCCCAAGTTGCTTTCCACTCAATCCTTTCTTCCACCACAGCCAAATCAGTGAGGAGAGTTGAGTGTTGGGGAGATTATCATTTGAAGCACAAGAGCAAGGAGTTCATCATCATCTACAACATCTATTACCTTTTGGAGAGTGGTGCCTCCTAGATTGGTTAGGTGTCGCTTGGGAGCCTCCGTCATCGAGATGTGGAGTTGAACCAAGAAGTTTGTAAGGGCAAGGAGATCGCCTACTTCGTGAAGATCTACCCCGAGTAAGGCTAGCCCTCCGTGGGCGTAGGCCATGATGGAATAGACAAGGTTGCTTCTTCGTGGACCCTTCGTGGGTGGAGCCCTCCGTGGACTCGCGCAGCCGTTACCCTCCGTGGGTTGAAGTCTCCATCAACGTGGAAGTACGATAGCACCACCTATCGGAACCACGAGAAAAATCACCGCGTCTCCAAAATTGCGTTTGCTCTTCTCCACCTCTCTTTACTACATGTGCAATTTACTTTCCGCTGCCTATACTCTAGAATTGCATGTGTAGGGTGATGCTTGACTTGATCATAAGTGTGAATCTGCCAAAAACTGTTCTTTGTCAAAAGGCAGAATTTTTATATTGTCAAGTAGTCTAATCACCCCCCCCTCTAGACATACTTTCGATCCTACAAGTGGTATAAGAGCCTTGGTCTCCATTGTATTGGTTTCCATTGCATTGGACTCCATAAGCTTGGTTTCACAACCTAGGAGAGTATGGCGTCTAGTGAGGGTAATTTTCGTAGAGGTCCTTACTTTGATGGTACAAATTTTGCTAGTTGGAAGCATAAAATGAAAATGCATATTCTTGGTCATAATCCAGCCGCATGGGGCATTATTTGTGTTGGTATGCAAGGTGAATTCTTCGAGGAAGGAAAAGTTCCGGATTGCGAAGCTACAACGGAAGAATTGCGGATGTTGCAAAACAATGCTCAAGCTTGTGACATTCTCTTCAATGCCTTGTGTCCCGAGGAGTTCAACAAAATCAGCCGTCTTGAGAATGCAAAAGAGATTTGGGATACTTTGGTTGAAATGCACGAAGGTACCGAGTCCGTGAAGGAATCAAAGCTAGATATTCTTCAAGGTCAACTTGACAAGTTCAAGATGAAGGATGGTGAAGGAGTCGCTGAAATGTACTCTAGGCTTGCTCTCATCACAAATGAGATTGCCGGCTTAGGAAGCGAAGAAATGACCGACCAATTCATCATCAAGAAGATTCTCAGAGCTCTGGATGGAAAGTATGACACCGTGTGCACTTTGATCCAAATGATGCCAAACTACAAGAATCTCAAGCCAACCGAAGTCATTGGAAGAATTGTTGCTCATGAGATGACACTTAAGGATAAGGAAGAGCTTCACAACAAGTCAAGTGGTGCTTACAAAGCTACAAGTGATGCTCCCACAACCTCAAGTGACAAGTTAGTTTCCAATGAAGAGATAAGACTAATGGTCAAGAACTTCAACAAATTCTACAAGAATAGAGGCAAAGAGAGAAGCTCAAAGTCTAGATCACATGATGAAAAGAGATCTTCTAGTCGTGATCGAAACTGCTACAATTGTGGAAGACCCGGACACTACTCAAATGAGTGTACGGCTCCCCACAAGAGAAGAGAAGAATCTCCAAGAAGAAGAAGCTCAAGAGATGAGTCACCTCGGAAAGAGAGAAGGAGCAGAGATGATCGTTATGAACGAAGACCCTCTCGGAGAAGCAAGGATTCGGAGAGAAAAGACAAGTCATCAAGGAGCTACACAAGAAGAAAACATCAAGCTCATGTAGGTGAATGGGTCTCCGGCTCCGACTCCGACAATCAATCCGAAGGAAGCTATCACTCCGACTCCGACTACAGTCAAGATGAAGGTGTTGCCGGTCTTGCTCTCGTATCCTCCAACTCCAACTCCTACGACTTATTTGATTCACCAAATGAGGGAATTGGAAGATGCTTCATGGCTAAAGGCCCCAAGGTATCACACCCTGAATTCATTGACTTCAATAGTGATGAGGATGACTTGCTTGGTGAAGATGAGCTCTTGCTTGATAAATCCAGTGAGCCTAGTAACGATGAACATGCTAATAGTCTTTATAGTCGAGAAGAGTCGAATGACAATGCTATGAAGGAGATTGAGCGTCTAACTAAAGAACTAAACACTCTTAAGTTAGCTCATGAAACAACTCAAGAAGATCATAGAGAGCTCCTAAGATCTCATGAGAAGCTACGCTTCGAGAAGCTCACTCTAGAGCAAGAACATGAGTTTCTAAAAGCAATCAATGACGATCTTCGAAAGAAGAGTTCTTCATATCTTGCCAAACGACTTCTCTTGTCTAATTTCTTGCCACCCATTAAGACTAAGCATGACAAGCATAAGAAAAATTCTTCCTCTAGCAGTAACAATAACCATGCTAAATCCAATGTTGTTGCTTCTAGTAGTTCTCTTGATTCCACTAACAATGTTTCAAGCCAAGTTACACTTGAGCAAGAAAATAGTTTATTGAAAGGGATCATAGAGAAAGGTGTCTACAAGAGCCTTGCCGGAAGCAAGAACTTTGAGGAAATTGTTCGCAAGCAAGGAAGGCACCGGAAGAATCAAGGAATTGGTTTTGAGCGAAAGTTCAACGCCGAAGGCGTTGAGTGGGAAGAAGGTCAATATCCTACTCCACAGTTTGTTCCTCAAAAGGAGAAGTATGATCCTACTTCTTACAATGTGGAACAAGCTCAAGATGACCTTCCACCACAAGACCACAAGCTAAAAGGCAAGGACAAGCTTCAAGAGGAGATTGATGCATTTGTTGAAGCACCTCAAGCCATGGTCAAGTGGGTTCCCAAGGAAACGTCAAGTTCTACTTCATCAAGCTCAACTACAACCCCAAGGATTCCCATCAAGATGATGTGGATCCCGAAGAAGAAGAACTAGAAAGTTCTTGAGGGTGACTCCGCCAACATACTTCACTCACATTCATTTTGGCAAAAACTTGTGCAATCAACTTCCACATCGTGCACTAGTTCATGGAGTCACAAACCCTCTTGTTGGTATGTCAAGGGACAAGGTAATCATTGCTTTCATGGACATCATCTGTTGTGAACTTCAATCTATGTCCATGGATATCCTTGTTTGTTCCTTGTGGGACTAACCCATGTAGGTATTGAAAGTGCCCGAATCCAAAGGATAGCTCCCAACTCTTGATGATCTCCATCAACATTGAGCATCTACATCTTCAGCATCTACATGAAGTCTTCTACGACAACCCAAGGTTAGTTTGACCCTTTAAAAGGGGTTCTCACATCTAGGGGGAGCTTTGCTCTAAAAATTGAGCTAAAGCATCTTCAAATGATGTGAACACATCAATGCTTTATGTAAAAGTGGTAACCCCACTTGTGCTTAAACGATGAGTATGACCTATGATCAAATGTTCTCATTTGGCTCCTAAGTCAATATACTCATATAAAGATGACCTAGTCATCGACAAATTGTGTGTTAGTTGCTAGAGTTTTGGTTGTGCATGTTTGACACATATTTCATTTGCTATCTTATTGTGTGAGCATGTTGGATGCATGATTTTATCCATTCGAGGACATCCATTTGTTGTTTTGGTCGTTTTGATTTTTCTGACCAAATGGATGGACAAGAATGCCTAAGTACCTCCCCTAGCTATCTATGCTTTCTTGTCTCAAATTCTATTCATGCTTACATCACAAATTTTGAACAAGTCATTTTCGGACCCTCTGGGTGAGGAGCACTCGGAGCCACCGATCCGTCAAGGGCTAATTTCCAAAACCTTCTAATTGATTTCGGTCAGACCAACTCACTCAAACTCGGTCGAACCGAAAGCATTTAGACTGATCTAGGTTTTCATCTCGGTGAAACCGAGTTGTGATTTTCGGCGTGACCGAAGTGCATAACTGCCTAGCAGTTATCCATCTCGGTGCCACCGAGTTTTACAACTCGGTCCCACCGACAGCGAAGGGGTATGTATTCCGAGGGCCGCGCGCGTTGATTCCTCCTTCAAACGTTTCGCCCCCACACCCCTTGCTGCCGTCGCCTTGGTCTCCGGATCGTCGCCGTCGTCGCCTGTGCGCCCTCGCCGCAGGTCTCCGTCGCCGTCAACGGACATCTCCTCCGCGCCGTTTCCGCCGTAGAAAAACTCCACCAAGTTAGGGTGAGTTTTGATCCCACTCGTGCTCCCATCTCCGATTCAATGCACGTTTGGATTGCCTAGTATCTTGCCACGATTGAAATCCTCCTGTACACCAGATTAGTTCGTTTGAACTAGATTCGAGTAAAAGTTTTAGGGTTAGGTTTCCGCGGAACACATCTCGGTGAGACCGATTTTATAATTTCGGTATGACCGATTTGGCCTATAGCCATTGCACTGCACCTTTCGGTCCAACCGAGTTGTGCAAAATCGGTGTGACCGAAATGAAGATTATGTGAAACCCTAGTGTTTTCGGCAGGACCGAAACCCACTTCGGTCAAACCGAAAGTGGTGTGCCAAGCTCCTGTTTAACACTTCGGATTCACCGAACCTTAAACTCGGTCTGACCGAAATGTCTTCTGTGAAAACCTAATACTAGAATTTGAACTCATTTTTTTTGCAAAAACTTCTACAGTTTGTGATGACTCTTCTTCTCTGCCTACACCTTATCTATTCACAGGTTGTCAGCCATGTCAGATGCCAGTGACAGTCAGAACAGGTCAGAGACACCCATTGCAGACATTCCAGAGGCAGGCACTAGTCCTGATCCTAGTAGCTCATCTGATGATGGTGAGAGAAGTACACCAAGTGGCTTGCCTCCTGCAGCCACCAGAGCTAGAAAGAAGAGGAATTCAAATGATGAGGATTCAGATTTTGTTGTTGAGGAAGAGGTGACCTCAAAGCCTAAAAGAAAGGTTGTTGCCAAAGAGCAACAAGGTCAACAATCTAAGAAGGGCACCAGCAAAGTCAAGCAGTCAACTGTTGCTAAGAAGCTGAATTTGGGAGAGGCAGCTGCAAGCAAAGTGAAGAAAACCTCCAAGAGAAAGAGGATAGTGCATGATGCAGCAGTAGAGAATGAGGATGAGGAAGCACCCTAGCCTCCTCAGAAGCCGAAGCTCATGGGTGATGCCATTAAGGCTGGAGCCACATCAAAGCCCAAGAAATCTGCTCCAGCTAAGGCAGCTCCAGCAAAGCCTGCTACCAAGCCCAAGAAGACCGCCAGAAACATTCCAGTGTCTGAAAAGAACAAGGATGATGTGCCACCAGCTGAGTCAGACGATGAAGGACCAGTTTTGCTGAAACTTCGTCCAAAACTGCCACTCCATGATGATGCTCATCCTCAAGCTGAGGATATGAAGGCAAGGAAAGATAGAGGTCTCAGGCTATGGAGACAAACTGACCCATATGCCGTGAGGAGAAGAACTGCTGTAGATCCCAGATTTCACACCAGAGAGCAGCAGGACTTCTATGAGACCGTGCTGATGGACAAGAAGCCCATAGTCGCAGACACCCGATATGTTGACTGGAAGTACATTGACAGCGAAGAGCACAGAGATTTCTTTCCACATGTGCATGAAAGTTTCACTGCATGTGGCGCTGCAGACTTTGTAGGTCAAAAATTGACCAGTTGGAACGATGAGATGATAATGCAATTCTATGCCACAGCTCACTTCTACCCTGATGGAAAGATTACGTGGATGACTGAAGGTCAAAGGTTTTCTTCTTCTGTTGAAGAATGGGCAGAAATTCTGAATGCTCCAGTGCAACGAGAAGATGATATTGATGTATATGGGATTCCAGAGAAGAATCATGAATCCATGAAGAACATGTACAAAGAGATTCCAGCAGAGGATTTGGGAATCTGGAAGCTCGGCTCAGTCTACTATCTCCAGGCAGGCTTACCTACCACTAATACCATTTTGAGGCATACCTTGATGCCCAAATCTAGAGATGATCGCATGATCAGAGGATACTCTATCAACATGCTGCACATACTTGATGAGAGAGCACCTTTCAAGGTGATGGACTTGATGGTAGAGACCATTAAGAGGACTGCAGCTGACCAGAAAAGGTCATGTGGATTTGCCCCGCAGATTCAGATGCTTATCAATGCCAAGTTTGGCACGGGCACATTCTTGTTGGATAGAGAACATTTACCGTTGCAGCCAGAGCATGAAGACAATGTTGTTGTGATGGATGAGGAGGATCCGACATCTGTTGAAGGTCAAGCCAAGATCGAAGCTGCTAAGAAAGCCAAAGCTGACAAGGAAGCAGCAGCAGCAGCAGCTAAACCAAAGAGTTTCGGAGAGCAAATACTTGAAACTACTCAAAGGATTGAACAACGTCTGGCCAGCATTGTACAGTCTCAGGAGAGCTTAGAGAGGATTGTTGAGGACAAGATCCACGCTCTGGACGTGAAGCTGACTGAAGTACAAGTGACCGTCAACAAGCTCGAGGCAGACATTGAGGAAGCAAAGCAGGAGAAGGAAGAGCTTATGCGTGAGTTGCAGGATGACTTAGTCCAGGATTCTCATCGACAGACTGCTCCGGTTCCCAAAGGACCCCGATCAGCTGCTATTCCAGTGACTGACACCAGGACTACAACTTCAGCACCTCCCACAGTTCCAGCAGTTACTCCAACTCCAGCTCCAGTGACCACTCCTCCAGCACAGACATCAGCTGAAGTCTTCGCCGATGCTGTCATATCCACTCCGACATCAACCCAGACGGGAGCCGCCAGCAGAGTCCACAGTGACGCTTAGCTTTATGCTTTTTCGAACTATTTGGTAACTTGTTGCCAAAGGGGGAGAAATTGTATAGATCATAGGACTTCGAGAGAGAGTGCTGTTGTCTTTGCGCTTTTGCTCTTTCATTCTTTTGTGGTTTCTTTGAGATACTTTTGGTTTTCGAGACATTCAGTGTGTTTGATACTCCGTTTGATTCTACCTTAATGAGTGCTTGGTCGTACTATGCTTTAATGTGTGCTTAATGCTTATCATATGCCATTCCTATCTCGTATGACCATTTACTCATGTCTTGGTGATTGGGTGCATGCTGTTCATTCTTATCATTTTGTGCGCTCCACCAAGATGTATGTGACATGGAAGAGTGACCCATGATCCTAATCGATTGTGCATTTGCATTCAAACGCAAATCTTGAATAATGCACAAATTTAGGGGGAGCTCTTGCTTATCACATACTTCTCAAAGCGACGATATTATTCATTGATTATATCCTTTGTCGAAGCTTTGATCTATATGTTGTCATCAATTACCAAAAAGGGGGAGATTGAAAGTGCAACTAATCCCCGGGTGGTTTTGGTAATTAATAACAACATATATATCATTGAACTAATAGTTACTTGAGAATCATTTCAGAGAGTTCAGTGATATGGGTATGGCAAGGACTGAAGAAGTGGACCCCTCAAAATGCTAAGGCAAGCATTGGCAAAAGCTCAAGACTCCATTTTTGGTTTAGTGATCCAAGATCACATTGAGTCCATAGGAAAAGCCAATACTATTAAAAGGGGATGAGGTTATGATGATGATCTGGTTGCTCAAGTGCTTAGTGATACATCTCCTAAACTATCAGCAACTTTCACTACCATATACACTCATAAGTAGTCTCGGTCCCACCGATATTCCAAACTCAGTCACACCGAGATGAACCACCTCAGCCATAAGCCAAATCCTAGAAAACTCGGATTTTCCAATTCTGAACTCGGTCTCACCGAAACATGAGTTGCGAAGCTTCTGTAACCTTCTGTCATCAAATCGGTGTCACCGAGATGATGAAGTCGGTCCCACCGAAACTGGCATGCTCTTGTCATTGCACGAATCGGACTAACCGAGATTGTATTTTCGGTCCCACCGAAAATCCCAACGTTCACATTATTTGAACTATCGGTCTCACCGAGTTGTCCACTTCGGTCCCACCGAGATTGCTCAAATGTGTGTAACGGTTGGATTTTGTGTGGAGGCTATTTATACCCCTCCACCCCCTCTTCATTCGTGGAGAGAGCCATCAGAAAGAACTACCACTCCTACCTTACATTTCTGAGAAGAGAACTACCTACCCTTGTGTTGAGATCAAGTTGCTCCACTCCCACCATATGAAGCTTGATCTCTAGCCTTCCCAAGTTGCTTTCCACTCAATCCTTTCTTCCACCACAGCCAAATCAGTGAGGAGAGTTGAGTGTTGGGGAGATTATCATTTGAAGCACAAGAGCAAGGAGTTCATCATCATCTACAACATCTATTACCTTTTGGAGGGTGGTGCCTCCTAGATTGGTTAGGTGTCGCTTGGGAGCCTCCGTCATCGAGATGTGGAGTTGAACCAAGAAGTTTGTAAGGGCAAGGAGATCGCCTACTTCGTGAAGATGTACCCCGAGTAAGGCTAGCCCTCCGTGGGCGTAGGCCATGATGGAATAGACAAGGTTGCTTCTTCGTGGACCCTTCGTGGGTGGAGCCCTCCGTGGACTCGCGCAGCCGTTACCCTCCGTGGGTTGAAGTCTCCATCAACATGGAAGTACGATAGCACCACCTATCGGAACCACGAGAAAAATCACCGCGTCTCCAAAATTGCGTTTGCTCTTCTCCACCTCTCTTTACTACATGTGCAATTTACTTTCCGCTGCCTATACTCTAGAATTGCATGTGTAGGGTGATGCTTGACTTGATCATAAGTGTGAATCTGCCAAAAACTGTTCTTTGTCAAAAGGCAGAATTTTTATATTGTCCAGTAGTCTAATCACCCCCCCTCTAGACATACTTTCGATCCTACAATATGGAACCATGCAAAAACTACAACCACTTTATTCCCCAGTTTAGAGGCTAATAATTCTTATTAATTTTGCAAGTTAACAAATAAGAGTTCAAATACAAATATTAAAGGAGTCATCCTCTAAATTCAATATTAAAAATATAATTCACAAAAACTCAAAGACACTAAACTATGTAGATTTGACTAAATCTCGGCATGGTGTAGGCATTCCTAACATATAATGGGTAAACCTATGTTTTGCGGCCTCATACATGTATCGACAACTTCTTAAGTTGCCTACATCAAACAACAATAGCATTAACTTCATATCGGATCCCATAGTTTGCAGTAAGACCTTTACAACTACGACCAAGATAACAACATGGTCATGCTATGAATTCATGCCATGCACTAAAATATGAAAAAGACAAGTGGAATCAACTTAAATGTATTTTTGAATGACCAATAAATAGAAACCGAATGTAAGTTTATACTTTATTCCAAATATTATGATAAATCCCAATGTTAACATGCACCCAAATTGTGGAAAGGCTCCCTCACTTGCATGTGTATAAGGGTGGTGTAAGTTGGATATAGGTACTACATAGCTTGAGCTCAATTTTGGTTTTCAATATTGTTGTGACCTACCCTAACACAAACAAAGAGAAATTCCTCATGGTCCACCCCTTTCGAAGCCGGACAGATGGCAAGACGACATGGGGCCCACGGATCAGGGTTTCATCCGAAACAGTGCGAGCTAGGATATAGTCAAATCTTTACGTATTATTTACCTTGGATAGTGTCAGTCAATTCATCGATCTTGGCAGTCAGCTCATCGTTCATCTCCTCAGAGATGGAGTTCACCTTTCTTCTAGTTTTCTTGCAAGTCATAAAGTAGTTTCTTAGCTTATTCAATTGGTCTTCCCATGATGATTCCTCCTATAGCTGTGTCTAACATGGATTTATGGATTTTGACATGGGGTTAAGGGCATTACAAAATATATGAATAATAAGTCACTTTTTTCACACACCCCATGGTTCGGGAAGTTTCTTATGGCCTCCTTCATGCGGTCCCATGCAGGTGCTAGTGTCTCGCGATCTTCCTGCTTAAAACCTGCAATCTGCGATCGTAGTTGCGTTATGTTTGTATGGGCAAAACTTAGACATAAACATGTTTGAATATAAATTGCACGAAGTTATAATTCCTATAGGGAAAGCTAGAAGTAATTATTTCCTTTTTCTTTTAAATAAAAAGAAAATAGAGCAACTTCAAAGTGTCAGGTTCATAATCTTTAATATGTGGCATGTCACACAGTCCAGTAAAATTATGCAAATGCATACCGACATCTTTGAATGTAGAGCCTCAAAATTGGTTTTGTTGAACCACAATAGCAAAATAGGGCTTAATTTCAAATTGTTTAGTAGCAGCATTGAGTAATGCGGTTGGTGCACTCATAAAGTTCTCATCGGGAGTTGCAAACTCTTCGAGTTTATTAGCCATGCTATTTTTTGGGTTTTTGATTGAAACAAGAACTAGAAAAAAAATGGAGACAAAAAGAAAAACAGAAAAAGAACTGAAACAAAACAAAAACTCTACTCCAATGACTAGTGACAACCCTTCCCGACAATGTCACACAAAAACATGGTTGATGACCACTTGTGATCCAGTTTCGAATTGCAGATAGTCATCTTACATTTTCCCCAAGGAGTGATCTTGGGCATTGAACCCACGGGAGGATGTGCTTATGAGAAAGATTCAAACAACATATTGTTCTCGTAAAATTGTCTAGGGTTCGTACCTTTTAAACAACCTTTTAGATGTAAACAATAATATTGAAATAGGCATAGGCGTGAGGACTTACATACAACCTTGTACTTGTGGGCGGGGCCTCGTCTTGGTCTACAACTGGCTCTGGCAAACACCCGTTACATGTGCTCACGACACGATGAAGTGGGGGATGTGTCCAAAGTACGTAACGACTAGTTCATGAAATGAATTGAGAGTCAGTTGTCCAACTTTGTAACTCACCTCCTGTTTAAGTGCAACGAAGTGGCCGAGTTATGGCGCCTTTTTGGATGAGATTACAAAGAGGGCATGCGACGTCGACAGGGCAGGTGAAGCTGTACTAGACTTTTTTTTAGTCAAACTCCTGTACAAGACCTTGGTTTTCTCGGTCAGAATAATATACATGAAATAATAACCATCTCGTCTTGGTACGTTTGGTAGGAAAGAAGGAAAATTGCCCATGGTGAGCAAACACATAATTCTAATCAAATAGAATCAACCATCAAAGCTTTAACAATGAATTTTGTCCCCTCATTGGATCCAAAGGCAACGACAAAGAAAGATGGGTGGCTGAAACTACCAGCTAGTTTTGTCAAACTTAATTTGGACGCAAATTTTGATCAAGACCTCGTAAAAGGTGCATCTAGACCAGTCTGTTGTGATTCATCATGTAATTTCCTAACTGTAGCTAACTGGAAGAGCGACGTCTTCATGGATGTACTATCTGCTGAAGCTATTGTTGGAAATACGAGCAATTTACCATATGATTTTATTAATGGAAATACTAGATAAAGCATGACTAAAATAGCAGAGATAAAGTAAGTCATGCGCATCTGACGGAGAGAAGGTAAATAACATCTGCAAATATGAACTAGAACCGAACATATCTAGAGCAGAGAGTAGAACAAGGAACTGTGACAGGACCTCTAAGAGGAAAAACAAGAACAGGTACGGGACAGCAGCAGCAACAATAGCACTGAACTTGTGGTCGGTGTCCTCAGTAGCCATGTCGTCGAGGAGGTTGTCCACGTCGGGGAAGAAGTCGTCGTCAGGGAAGTAGTTGTTGGAGTCCTGGGTGTTCGTGATGAAGAAGTCAGTAGTCGCGCTGTGCGCTCCCCAAAAACCTTATCACCCTTCTCCCGTACAGGACTCAAAGAGGTGGAGTTTCGGAGGCCTACTGTCCCGACCTGCGGTGCACGCTGCAAGCCGGGATGGGGAAGATCGTAGCAGCAGCGCAGTGCTCAGGAACTTTGTGGCGAGAGGAAGAGGATCTTCTGGTGTGTCTCTCTGGAGAGGAGCGACCTCCCTTTTATAGGCACGGGAGAAGAAGGCGAGAGGCCGCGTAGGGAGCTGAAGGGAACGAGGGAGACGAAACGAACAGGCAGCAGCCAAAGGGTGCAGCTTTCGCATTCAGTATCCACTACAGCAAAAAACTTTCCAGTTCCCGAGTGGCCTTTCGTATACCCGTAGTGCGTGGCAAAAATTTAGACATCGACTCGGCTCATTCCCGCAACCCGCGGCGCGTCATGGCGAGGCAGGCGGCGGAGGAGAAGCGCACGTGGATGTCCCTTTTGTTCTCATGCTCATACAAGTGGGGAAAGAACCTCCCTTATATGGAGGTCCAACTCCCACTACACTAGCAATGTGGGACTAAACTTTAGTAGTATCCCTTGCCTTGCACGAATGGGCTAAGTGGGCCTCTAGGATTTATTAGGAATTTCTGAAATAGTTGTTGGGCTGTTCAAAAATAGACTAAATTCCAGCAATCCCCCACCAGATCCCAGAGGCACACAAGAATTGTCTTTGGTTCCAAAACACTGTTTTATATACCGATATTGCAGTGGAGACTGTTAAGTTGAACTTCCACCTAGAACTCTATGCTACACTAGTAAGCAAATTGAACAGTGGACTGGGCCTTGAACTGCAAGTTTTCTGCGAATCTAGCTTCACGCAAAGCCTTGACCGATACTGGGCTACCGTGGGTCTTCCCCGCAGGTGGAGCTTATGTGTCATACTCCGAGACCTTTCATGAGTTTACTAGAGAGAACCCTACTCTCATAGATTGCAACATTTAAGAATCAGACTCATATAGGTGTGTTCTTCAAAAGATGTTCTGCAGGACAACACCTGTGCTTAAAAGAGCCACTTAGATCACATTAAGATAGACATCAACTTGCCATGCAGATTAGGAGAGTATTGCATCTTCATGGAGTGGTATTGTTAAGGGCTTATTCCATCTGTGCCCCCAATTCCTTAGTCGTGCTCAGTTTTCCCCACGCTTCAAACTTTTGCTCACTTTTCCCCACTCCCTTAGCTGAAACTCTCACAAATGTTCATAACAAACGTTTGCCGTCTTGGCCGTTAACTGACTTGTGGGGCCATGTTGGACTTTGTTGACTGTGGTTGTGGCTTCGCTGGTTGGGCCGTGTTTGTGTTCATAGGACGGGCCCGTTAGTTTGTTGGTAATAAATTAAAAAAGCCTGCTATCGATGGATGCAGCCTGCTATGCATGCCCGGCTTTGGCATCGATGTAGCCTGCTATGAATGCGAACACCACCACGCATGCATCTAGTGACCTAGACCTAAACGCATGCATGCACGCCGACATGCACGCATCGATCCGTGTCGCACGGTTGCCGGTGGATTCAGTCGCTCCGCAGCGTCGTTTCACGCTTCGCGGGCATACGTGCCGGTGGCAGAAGGGGCAGGCTGCACGCACGCTCGAGTCCATATGTCGAGGCATCGGTTCACGCCGCACGGCTGCCGCTCGATTCAGTTGTGGGAGGCAGGCAGCCGCCAACGCAGAGCACGCAGAAGGGGGAGGCAGGCAGCCGCCAACGCAGAGCACGCAAAGCATGCTCGCTTCAATTCACGTTCACACATTGATGATCGCATTGGTTCCCGCACACACTGAGTCACGATCTACGCCGTTTGTGCGTGTACCCACTTCGTCTCCCCCGGCTATTTAAACTGCCCTTCATTGCCTCTTCTTCTACAGATCCATCTGCGCCTCCCACTTCTCTTCTTCCCCCAAAAGCCAAAGCCGTTCCACTCAGCGAAGCGTTCAAGATGCAGTACAACGGGCCGACGTTCCAAGAGCTGCCCACCGTGCCGGAACAGCGGTACCCCGCCAATGTCGTCGTCGAGGCATCGCTCCACGTGTGGGCGTTCTCACGCTGGAGGGGTAGCACTGAGCTTGCACAGGGGTTCCTCAGTGCGGGCTTCCACCACCTCCCGGCGGGCTCGCCGCCCATGTTAAACCTCGTGGAGCAGCGTCCCCACGCCAACGCTCCAGTGGTAGGGCTCGTCGTCCACTTCACCAACATGTTCGATGCCTACTACCTGCTCGGCAAGGTGTATTGGTGTGGGTGCGAGTTCATCGCATTCACCACCTATAACATCTTCACCGACTTCGAGAGCATCTTCCCCGCTCGCAACCGCATGCACAGCCTCCCGTACTACCTCGGCGACAACAGCCTTGAGGAGGAGGAGTGCTGAAGCCGGCGGCGAAGAAGACGGTGAAGCCGGCGGTTAAGGTGAAGACGATGGTGAAGACATGGCGGTGTTGCCCTAGCTACCCTATCTACTATGTAGTGTGAGTTTGGTGTGTGTGTTGCCCGACCTAGCTACCCTATCTATGCATGTAAGGTTAATTATTATTATCTATGTAAGAACTTAGGTTGCCCTAGCAATTGGGTGTGCCGTGTTATATGTAAGAACTTATGTTGCCCTAGCAACCCTATCTAAGTTAAGTTATGTGTGTTATATTAATGCTTTGTTATGTTTGTATTTTGTTTGTCCCAAGTTTAGACATGGCTAATTGGCGTGGGAAAAATTAATCAAACAAACTAAAAATGATGTGTTTATAGATGCCTTCTAAAAATAAGAACATATTGTACATTTGTACATGGCTTTGGTTTGCTGAGAGCTCTGTATTTTTTAGGTATTCCAAGAATACTTTGGTTTTCAGAAATATTGAAGTATCAAATACTTTGAGATGTTTGGCTTTAGTCAAAAGTGTAGTTTTATATACTTTAATCCCTACTTTAATATGTAGAAAACTACACTATGTTTGAAGTATATAAAAAAGAGGGTTGGACCTCCTTTTCCAATCATGAAGTATTGGTTCGCTAGGCATAATAATACTGCGGTTTGCAAATACTTTGATTCTAAAAAATGAAGGGACCCATAAAGGAAAGCTAAAACAATTCCTCAATGAGATAGAAGAGATTGGGCAATCAAATTAATGAAAAAAGCAATCAGAAACAAAAAAGAACAAAGCAATCGTTCCTAAACAAAAAAAGAAACATCGCTTGTTTCTGGGCCTCATTAATCCTTTGTGGGCCTATTGCAGCTTGATTCTCTTTGGGCCCACGAACTAGGTTTTTTTTCTAGTAGAACTGACGAACTCGAGGACAAAAGTTTGGCAAGTGCGAGAGAGAAGAGATGAACTTGATGTATATCCCTTGTGCTGCTCAAGTACTTCTTACTGTCATCTGACGAGCTAGGGTATGATCCAACACTTGAGGTTATTAGCTAACAAAATAATCCTATCACTGAACTGGTAGTTGTCTTCTGCCGAAACTGAAAGTGTCGAAACTTAACAGTAAACTGCATACATTCAGAGATCGTCAGTTGCACTAAACAGAGTTGCATTTGAGATAAACAGACTTGGATTGCTAAACAGTGGCAATAACAGTAGACAAACATCTCTAAGGAGAGATGGCCATCAAGTAAAAAATTCCTAGAGCAAGTATTCCTAAAGCTATCGGATTGGATTGCTTCTTCAACTCAATCAGCTCCTTGAAGTTCTTGTTCATCTTCTTCAATTCCGTCTTCAGTTCGACATCTACCGCCGTCGGGTATTCCGGACGCGCTGCTGCTGCCGGAGCGGCACTGTCATGGGGCAGGTTGAACTCGCGGATTGCATTCCCCCTCGAATCCAGCAAGCCCAACCCTTGAAGCCTCTGGATGTAATCATCCATCCACTCGAAATGGTAGCATTTTTTCACGATCTGAAAACGAAATCATGTAACCTAAATCCAAATACGACATATTTTTTGAGAAATTAGAGATAAAGGATGCGAGGAAAACTTAGATCTAACCTGCCCCTCCGGCTTGCTCTCGCATTTGACGAACTCGTGCCCCAAGTTCCCATTCTTCTCCTCCTTCGAAGTCAACCGCTTCAGTGGCTTAATCCGTGGGCAGTCAGTGCATCGAGTCATCGGCACTGGAACATACACCGGCCACGTGGAACGAGGGCTGACGAGGAGGTCGACATATCGCCCGAGAGGAAGAAACAGAGGGATTGGTCGAGAGGAAGAAGAACGGGAAGATGGGGAAAGAAACAGAGGAATTGCTCGATCTGCTCGATGCCTTTGTCTGTCAGATGGAGAAGAGGAGAAGGGGAAGCTATATTGACGATTTTCCACATTGTATTTTGCAGTTTGAATATTTGAACCAACTCTTAACACTGACATGTGGTGGTCATGTGCGAAAAATACAATTTCATATGTAAAGTGGGGCAGATCGTAGAAACCGGAGAAGGATAGTGCAGTAGCCAATCAGGATGCATCACGCAGATCGTGCATGCCTGCCCCACATCTGACGGGTGGTGTTTGGCGCTTGGTAGGATCCAACGGCGGACGTTCGACGCTAGGGTTTGGAGCATTTCTACGGGGTTATGAGCGAGTCAACGGGGTTATCAGGGTTTGACCAGATTTCAAATGGCCATAACTAAATTAGAAAAAATCGCAAAAATATAAAACAAACGTAGTTCGTCCGTTTATGAGACCTAGTTACCATAAAAAAATATAAACTCAGTATGGGGCGTTTTTTTTTGAAAAATCATTTTTTGAAGTGATTTGTCGAAATCAAGTTCAAATGTTTTTAACAAATTCAAAAAAAATCAAAATGTTGTAATTCTTGCGCACATAGCCGTCATATGTGACAAGGTTATGAGAAAAAAATATAAACTTGGTGTAGGTCATTTTCATGAAAGAAGGCTTCACACAAATGAGCTATCACCTATGAACATGTTCAGAGTTCGTAGAATAGGGAGAGAGGGTTTAGGGTTTGAGAAAATCAAAATAATTCAAAAAAATATCAGAAAAATCTCCATAGCTTCATTTTGGAGTGAATAAGAAGGATCTGAACTTACTTTTTCATTTTTCATATCTAAAACGTGTTATTTGACGGTTTTGAATTACAAGCATATTTTTTCAAAAAAATGTAGTAATATGAATATTAATCAATAAATAGTGAGACTTCGTTTTTACCCTATATATATGGAACAAGTGTTAATAAAAATATATATGTCTCATTTAGGCAAGGTCAAAAAAAAAACTTGATTTCAAATAGGGCTGTTTACCCTAGCTTTCGAGCTCGTTTCTAGCACATTTCTCATTTGGACTGTTCACCTAGGAATATTGGACTTCAAATGCTTGATCAAATACATCGCACAGAGCAGTGAACCTCCAATGTTCAACTTCAACTTTGGCTCGAATCCAAATTTTAGCCCAAATTCAAATATTGATTTAAATTCAAATTTTGATGGAAATTTGAATTCTAACTCAAATAAGAAACCAAAGTAGAAGCAACATTATTACAAGTGATAAGTTTTCACAGTAGCTCAAATCTACCAAGTTTTAAGATGCCACCATCTTAATACAAATCTACCAAGTTTTATGCGATCGACTCGCCCTCAAATTGACAAGACAAACATTTCCCAACAAGTTGATTCAAATTTTCGACTTGCTCCTTGTGTTTGCAGCTGGCTTCACCGTCTTGCTCCTGGTTTCCCTAGTTGAGATGCTCTTTTCTTTCGGACTCTTGTTCCTTTTGATCTTGGGCTTTACTTGGGGTTTTCCCCGTGGAGGTGCTGATGGAGTAGTTCCACTCGCCGAGCACTTGACGACCATTTGACGGTCATCTATGGGTTCAGTAATCTTTAAAGGCACAATTGGAAAAATTACCCCCTCATCTTCCTCTCTTATAGTTTCAAAACCATCAAAGGCCATGGTTTCAAAATCTTCTGCTTCGTCATCTCTTTGCCTTTTCTCCCTAGAGCTGGTAAATAAAATTATAAGCCATAGGCAAAAAAGAGAACAAATGCAAACAAAAGGGTAGCTGCATTCTACAAAGGGTGCAAACACATACCAAGATGCTTCATTTGATGCTGCATTCTCCCCTGCTTCATTTGCTGCTGCATTCTCCACTGCATCTTCAGTCTCCATTGCTGCTGCATTCTCCTCGGCATTGGCTGATGTCCATCTTTCCTCCTCTCCAAATGATGCATCCACTGCATTGGTACAAAGCCTAGCAATATGCCCCAGAACTCCACATTTTTTGCAAGCACGCTTCTTTGGTAGACGACCCTCCTACCTGCTCTAATCCTCTGGTTCCTTGGTCTTCCTGGTGGTCTAGTAATGACAGGAGCGTGGAGTTTGAACCCTGGATCTACTATGTTCCATTGATCTTTCCCCAATTGTGCAGGCACATTGTTAGCATAAGCAGCCATAAATTTGGCAGCAGAGAAATACTCAGAGCAATATTGATCAACTTCACCATCTGCTCCCCCGATAACGGTCATCAGATGTAGGGCATGTATGCATGGCTTCCCACGGATCTGCCATTGCCTACAAGTACATTCTCTAGTACTTAGGTTCACAGGATACCTCCATACCCTATTTTTAGTGTCAGTATAGGTAACCTCTCCCTCATATGTACCAGATCGAATACATTTCATCTTCAGTCCTCTTGCCTTCAAGTGCAATTCCTTAATCGGTGATGGCAGCATTTGATGACCAACATATTGTGTTTCTGCAATTCTTTTGCGAAGAGCCATCTTTATCATGATCATTTGCCTCATCTTGTCAAATGCTTGCCACAACAAGAGCCCTTTCACTGACTTGAACTTTGAATTGAAGCATTCTGCAAGGTTACTGGTCACATAATCTACTTTGCAGATTTCGTTGAATTTGCTTCTTAACCACACCTTACCATGATGTGCATCCATGTACTCCTTCACAAGAGGATTTTGAGCATACAACACTCTCAAATGGTGTTCATGCTTCCTTTTGCTGCATGTGTATGATGCTGGCCATAAGTTCTCATCATAAACTTTACCTTTGAACTTATTTTTGAAATTATGCGCTAGGTGTCGCATACATTCCCTATGCTCCACTCCAGGGAATACAATTTCCACTGCACTCTCTAAACCCTTGCAAGCATCTGTGTGTATAGCTAAACCTGGGGGTGTGCCTATAATGTTGCGCAACTGCTGCAGAAACCAGACCCAACTTTCCTCAGACTCTGCCTCCACCACACCAAATGCAACTGGGAATAGCCAGTTGTGTCCATCAACTGCAGAAGCTGCTACTAGCTGTCCTCTCCATCTTCCAGTCAAATGTGTAGCATCTACAGCCAAATAGGGCCCGCAACCATCTAGAAACCCCAACCAGCAAGCCTTGAAACAAACAAAAGCCCTTCTGAAGCACTCCTTCTGAAATGACTTCCCTTTTATTTTGAATTGAACTGTATGCTTGTCAAGCTCTACAACACTCCCTGGACTTGCCATCTCCACTTCAGCTTTGAAAGTGTAAAGCAGCTGAAAACTGTCATTCCATTGACCATTAATTCTGTCAAGAGACTTTTCCCTAGCATTGAAAATTCTCATGTAAGGAATTTCTATCTTGTACTCCTCAAAAAGCTTCCCAAGGAGTGTTGTTGGACCAAGTCCAGGTTCTTCTCTCAGCCAATCCAATATAGCATCTGCCACCCACCTAGTTTTTGCTAGCTTGGTTTTGGCCTTCCCCCCTCCCCCTCCAGGTGGACAGGTGTGCTTGTGTGGGTTTTTCTTTATCTGAAACAAAATAAAAGGGTAAAAAACAGTTAAGAAACCTTACTCAACAATCTGAAACTAGATTACTAACTGAACTTGGATTACCTGAATATATTTGCTCTTTCTCATACGAGATGCATGCAACTTCCACCTACACCTAGGATATGGACAAAAAATTGTGAACCTTGCTGGCTCACTCCTTTTAATCTTATAGGAGTTTTCAGATATAATGCACCATGTTGTCACTGCATTCCGACAGTCCACCATTGATTGGAAAATGGTACCTACACTAAGCTCAGGTTTTTCCCTGTTCCACTCAATTGTTGGCATGTCATCACCATCGTATTCATCCTCGATTAAGCTGTCCGTGTTCTCCACCTTCTCTTCATCGTCAGTGTCATCAAACCTAGCTTGGCTGATGGGCTCCTCCATATATTCATCATCCACTGCTTGCTGACTGGCTACATCGACCGGTTCAGGAAACATCATCTCGTCTTCATCATCATTTGTAGGCACTGCCTCGTCAGGTTCTGCATCTTCTTCTACCAACTGCAGAAGGTACACGAGAAGCAGCAGCTGAATCGGAACCAGAATTGGCAGCAGGCATGTTGTGGCTCCATGAACCACTTGCTTTACTTGGTGTCAACCTACAAGGAGTGCCGGGGTGCTAGCTACTAGCACAAATAGATGATGTCTGAACTCCCTTCCCCTTCACCCGTTCTGTGCGTGGCTGAAGCACATCGATTTGGAGTTTACCGAATCGGCAGCCAACAATCCCAGCAAAAAGCAACGGCATATGATCGTCGCAAGTTAGTGGGAGAAATCTTTGCTCGTCACTGCTGAAGTAGTTCAGTTCAACAGCATCGGCATCACTCTAGGGATAGGTGTTTCTGAGCTCAGCTCGCAAATCTTTGAAAGATATGCTGGTTTCTACCACTTTGGGATAGAAAAATGATGAAATCAAATGCGATTTAGTACCACGCAGCACACTATTCTAATCACCAGCCGGAAAGCCAGCGCGGGATCAATCCTATTTTGTTGAAGGAAATAAAGGTTTCAGTTAGCCGGGTAAAATTGAGCACAAATACAAACGATTCAAGCAAACAGAAGTCAAATACGGCCTACAATACGACTTAGAACGTCAATTTGAGAGGAAACAATGCTTACCCAGGTTTAATCCATGAATTATCTGCCGCGGAATCGACCCAATCCTCTCCACAATCGACTGCATTCCGGGCGTCCTCACTCAACATCGCTATGTAATCCTAGATGGGGAGGTGGGCTATATCTGGCGGAGATGCGGCGTCGCCGACGAACGGAATAGGGGCATAGGGTGGAGGAAACAACTGCGGTGGATGCGGCACGACGCCGGCGGAGGGGGAGGGGCGGCGCGGTGCAGTGTGGCATGTCTAGATCTGTTTCAGATTCAGACAAGCTGCCCAATACGTGTCTCCTTGCGATCCCACCCGTCAGCAAGCAACAGTCAGACGAAGACTCGGCCCCACTCGTCAGCAATTAATGGTCAATGGACGGTCAAGACGACAAACGGTCGCTATGAGCATTTGTGAGAGTTTCAGCTAAGGAAGAGGGGAAAAGTGAGCAAATGTTTGGAGCATGGGGAAAAGTGAGCACAACTAAGGAACCAGGGACACTAATTTAAATATCCCTATTGTTAATAGTAAGGATACTCTCCTCTCAGTTGATTAACAACTTGTCTTCCACATCTAATTCACCGGATCTCCGATCAATAGGTTACCACTGTGAACAACTCATATTGTGGGTCTCATACCCATCTCCCTCGATGCATTATCTATCACATTACGTGACACGCCCTTAGTAAAAGGATCTGCCAGCTTTTTAGACGTTTGGATATAATCCAATGCAATAACTTCGGAGTTTCTCATTTTTTCTGACAGACTTTAACCTTCTCTGAACGTGTCTTGATGACTTCATGTTATCCTTTGAGCTACTCACTTTCATGATCACAGTTTGATTGTCGCAGTTCACAAGGATACCCGGTACAGGTTTCTCAACAACCGGCAAGTCATCCAAGAGCCGGTGAAGCCAATCTGCTTCAACCATAGCTGTATCTAGTGTTGTGAGTTCTGCTTCCATTGTTGACCTTGTTAAGATGGTCTGCTTGCAAGACTTCCAAGAAACAGCGCCACCTCCATGAGTGAATACATATCCGCTCGTGGCCTTTATCTCATCAGCATCTGAGATCCAGTTTGAGCCACTATACCCTTCAAGCACCTTTGGGTGCCTAGTGTAGTGAATTCCATAATTCACAATGCCTTTCAAATAACGCAAAACTCTATCTAGAGCTTTCCAATGCACATCTCCTGGTTTTGAGACAAACCAGCTCAGTTTGCTAACAGCAAAAGAGATGTCAGGTCTTGTAGCACCGGTTAAATACATAAGCGAGCCAATAATCTGAGAATATTTCAATTGGTATCTAGCAATTCTTCGATTCTTTTGAAGCAACACACTAGAATCATATGGTGTTGGAGAGGGCTTGCAGTCACTATAGCCAAAGCGACTCAAGATCTTTTCCACATAGTGAGATTGAAGCAATGTAATCCCACCATCATCGTCTCTCAACAACTTGATGTTCAGAATGACATTAGCCACTCCTAAATCCTTCATCTCAAAGCAACGAGATAGGAAATCCTTGACCTCCTTAATAACCTTCAGATTTGTTCCAAAAATCAGTATGTCATCAACATACAAGCAAAGGATAACTCCCTCGCCCCCACCATGGCGATAGTACACACATTTATCAGCTTCATTTACAACAAAGCCTGTGGCTGTTAAAGTTCTTTCAAACTTCTCATGCCACGTCTTGGGTGCTTGCTTAAGTCCATACAAAGATTTCAGCAACTTGCACACTTTTCCTTCCTGACCATCTACTACAAACCCATCTGGTTGTTCCATATAAATTTACTCTTCCAACTCTCCATTTAGGAAAGCAGTCTTAACATCCATTTGATGAACAAGAAGACCATGTGAGGCAGCTAGTGGAAGTAGTACTCGAATAATGGTTAGTCGCGCCACAGGTGAGTAAGTATCAAAGAAGTCTTCACCTCCCTTTTGAGTATATCCCTTAGCCACGAGTCGTGCCTTGTAATTTTTGATAGTACCATCAGGCCTAAGCTTCTTCTTGAATACCCATTTGCACCCTATAGGTTTGCACCCATAAGGACGATCAGTTATCTCCCAAGTTTCATTTGCCAAGATGGAATCCATCTCACCACGGACCGGTTCCTTCCAGTAGTCAGCATCTTCAGATGCATTGGCCTATGAAATAGAACTGGGAGTGTCATCTCTGAGATACGCAAGAAAATCATCACCAAAGGACTTTGCAGTCCTCTATCTCTTGCTCCTAGTAGGAACTTCATTGTTCTCCTCCACAGGACTTTCAAAGTGTTCCATCGAAATGGCGGGTTTAGTAATTGTAACTGGTTCCTGAGTCGATGAACTAGGCATCTCCTGATTAGATGAGGTAGTCATATCCTTCATGGGGAAGATATCTTCAAAGAAAGTTGCATCATTCGACTCCATGATCGTACCGACATGCATGTCAGGTACCTCAGATTTTACAACCACGAATATATAACCAATGCTATGAAAAGCATATCCCAGGAAAACACAGACCACAGTCTTTGGTCCCAGCTTCCGCTTCTTTGGAATTGGCACATTGACTTTCACCAAACAACCCCAGGTTTATAGATAAGAGAGCTTTAACCTTTTCTTCTCCCATTCCTCGAATCGAGTTATCTCTTTGTTCTTTGTGGGAACTCGGTTTAGGACATGACATGCCGTCAATATCGCCTCCCCCCACCATGCCTTGGAGAGACCCGATGTGTCTAACATGGCGTTAACCAAATCATTTAGAGTATGGTTCTTTCTTTCGGCCACCCCATTTGACTGAGGTGAATCGGGAGGCGTCCTCTCATGAATTATACCATGTTATGCACAAAAGGAACCAAATTCATTTGAAAAATACTCTCCACCACGATCGGACCTAAGCCTCTTGATCTTTCGATCAAGTTGGTTTTCTGCTTCAGCTTTATAGATCTTGAAATAGTTCAAAGGCTCATCCTTAGATTTCAGAAGATACACATGACGGTATATAGTGGAGTCATCAATTAACGTCATAAAATACTTCTTTCCAGCTTTTGTCAAAACACCATTCATTTCACATAGATCTGAATGTATGAGCTGTAGTGGTGCAAGATTTCTCGTTTCCGCAGTCACATGAGACTTATGAGGTTGCTTAGCTTGCACACACACTTGACACTTAGATCCCTTGACAGTGGTTAAACTAGGAATTAAGTTTAACTTTGCTAGTCGCGACATGCAACCAAAGTTAACATGACAGAGACGTGAATGCCACACATTTGATTCACTATTGTTGCAAACATGATTAACAACTTTATTGCAAACGTCTGATAAGGATAAACGAAACAGGACTCCTGACTCATAGCCTTTACCAACAAAGATTCCATACTTGGATATTACAAATTTCTTTGACTCAAAGACAAGCTTGTAGCCATCTCTACACAGAAAAGATCCGCTAACAAGATTTTTATTGACGGAGGGGACATAATGCACGTTCTTCAGCCGCACAATCTTCCCCGAAGTAAACTTCAGATCCACCGTTCCAACACCACGAACAGAAGCACTTGAACCGTTGCCCATCATCACAGTGGAAGTCCCTGCGGTCTGATAAGACGAAAACATGGAAATATCACCGCATACATGCACATTAGCACCCGTGTCAATTAACCAATCAGGAGAATGACATACTGAAAGAATAGTGAGAAATATACCATACCCAACATCCTTCATGTCAGTGTCTCCAATGACAACATTAGCGGTCTTGCCACCTTTCCCAAGATGACGCTTGTCATAGCGATTAGGGCAACTAGGAGCCCAATGATCAGGATCTCCACACACATGAAAAACACCTTTCTTCTCGCCATTCTTCTTCTTGAAGTTCGTGTGCTGTACAACCTTGTTCTTCCCATCAAACTTTGCTCTACCATCAAACTTGCCCTAGTTCTTGAACTTGTGGGGCTGGAAGTTTTTCTTCTGTACCAGATTGGCATTAGAACCTTCCTCAATACCTCGAGCACGGTTGTCCTTTGCTCTCGCCTTTTCTTCCACATCAAGAGTACCAATGAGATCCGGAACAGAAATCTCCTACCTCTTATGCTTCAGTAAGGTAGCAAAGTTCCTCCATGTGGGAGGAAGCTTAGTGATGATACCTCCGGCAATAAACTTGTCCGGTAGGATACAATTGAAGTGCTCAAGTTCTATAGCAAATGACTATATCTCATGAGCTTGCTCAACCACGGAGCGCTCTTCAGTCATCCTGTAATCATAAAATTGCTCCATGATGTACAGCTCAGTGCTAGCATCCAAGACCCAAACTTGGCCTCGAGTGCGTCCCACATATCTTTTCCATTATCAATTGACGCATAAGCATCAACTATGTTCTCACCAAGAACACTCAACAAAGCAGCCTTAGACAGAGTATCCATTTTCTGAAAAGCTTGTGCCTGTTGAGCATCATACTCTCCTTCAGGTTTGCCAAGAGTGGCGTCGTAGCAGCTCATGGTCTAAAACCACGGAATGACTCTCACGCACCACCTCTTATAGTGGATACCCTCAAACATAGGAGGTCTCATGGAAGCAGCAAAACCACTCGGGGTAAATTGCCTATAATAAGGTTTTTGGATTGTTGGAAATATGAGAAATTTACCATATGATTTTATTAATGGAAATACTAGATAAAGCATGACTAAAATAGCAGAGATAAAAGCAAGTCATGCAATCTGACAGAGAGAAGGTAAATAACTTCTGCAAATATGAACTACAACTGAACATATCTAGAGCAGAGAGTAGAACAAGGAACTGTGGCAAGACCTCTAACAGGAAAAAAAAGAACACGTATGGGACAGCAGCAACAATAGTAGCACTGGACTTGGGGTCGGTGTCCTCAGTAGCCATGTCATCGAGGAGGTTGTCGACGTCGTGGAAGAAGTCGTCGTCGGGAAAGTAGTCGTCGGAGTCCGGGGCGTCCATGATGAAGAAGTCAGTAGTCGCGGTGTGCGCTCCCCAAAAACCTTATCACCCTTCTCCCGTACAGGACTCAAAGAGGTGGAGTTTCAGAGGCCTACTGTCCCGACCTGCGGTGCATGCCACAAGCCGGGATGGGAAAGATCGTAGCAGCAGCGCAGTGCTCAGGAACTTTATGGCGAGAGGAAGAGGATCTTCTGGTGTGTCTCTGTGGAGAGGAGCAGCCTCCCTTTTATAGGCACGGGAAAAGAAGGCAAGAGGCTGCGCCGGGAGCTGAAGGGAATGAGGGAGATGAAACGAACAGGCAGCAGCCGAAGGATGCAGCGTTCGTATTCAGTATCCACTACAGCAAAAACTTTCCAGCTCCCGAGTGACCTTTCATATACCCATAGTGCGTGGCAAAAACTTAGACATCGGCTCGGCTCATTCCCGAAACCCGCATCATGGCGTGGCGTGGCGTGGCGTGGCGTGGCGTGGCGTGGTGTGGCGCGGCGGGCGGCGGAGGAGGAGCGCGCTGATACGTCACCAACGTATCTACTTTTCCAAACACTTTTGTCCTTGTTTTGGACTCTAACTCGCACGATTTGAATGAAACTAAACTGGACTGACGCTGTTTTCAGCAGAACTACCATGATGTTGTTTTATGTGTAGAAAAGAAAAGTTCTCGGAATGTCCTAGAAATCCATGGAGGCACTTTTTGGAATTAATACGATTTTTTGGCGAAAGAATTAATGCCAGAGGGACCAGGACCTATCCACGAGACAGGGGGGCGCACCCGCCCCCCCCCCCCCTGTAGGGCGCGGCTTCCTATCTCGTGGGCCCCCTGGACTACCACCGACCTCAACTCCAACTCCATATATTCACATTCGGGGAGAAAAAAATCAAGGAGAATGTTTCATCGCGTTTTACGACACAGAGCCGCCGCCAAGCCCTAATCTCTCTCGGGAGGGCTGATCTGGAGTCCGTTCGGGGCTCCGGAGAGGGGGATTCGTCGCCGTCGTCATCATCAACCATCCTCCATCACCAATTTCATGATGCTCACCGCCGTGTGTGAGTAATTCCATCGTAGGCTTGCTGGACGGTGATGGGTTGGATGAGATTTACCATGTAATCAAGTTAGTTTTGTTAGGGTTTGATCCCTAGTATCCACTATGTTCTGAGATTGATGTTGCTATGACTTTGCTATGCTTAATGCTTGTCACTAGGGCCCGAGTGCCATGATTTCAGATCTGAACCTATTATGTTTTCATGGATATATGTGTGTTCTTGATCCTATCTTGCAAGTCTATAGTCACCTTTTATGTGTTATGATCCGACAACCCCGAAGTGACAATAATTGGGATACTTCTCGGTGATGACCATAGTTTGAGGAGTTCATGTATTCACTATGTGCTAATGCTTTGTTCCGGTTCTCTATTAAAAGGAGGCCTTAATATCCCTTAGTTTCCGTAAGGACCCCGCTGCAACGGGAGGGTAGGACAAAAGATGTCATGCAAGTTCTTTTCCATAAGCACGTATGTCTATTTACGGAATACATGCCTACATTACATTGATGAATTGGAGCTAGTTCTATGTCACCCTATGTTATAGCTATTACATGAGGAATCACATCCGGCATAATTATCCATCACTGATCCATTGCCTACGAGCTTTTCATATATTGTTCTTCGCTTATTTACTTTTCCTTTGCTACTGCTACAACTACTACTAAAACCCAAAAACATTTATCTTTACTTTTGCTACCGTTACCTTTATTATCATACCACTTTGCTACTAAATACTTTGCTGCAGATACTAAGTTATCCAGGTGTGGTTGAATTGACAACTCAACTGCTAATACTCAAGAATATTCTTTGGCTCCCCTTGTGTCGAATCAATAAATTTGGGTTGAATACTTTACCCTCGAAAGCTGTTGCGATCCCCTACACTTGTGGGTTATCAAGACTAATTTCTGGCGCCGTTGCCGGGGAGAATAGCGCTATTCTCTGAGTCACTTGGGATTTATATCTGTTGATCACTAGGAAGAACTTGAAAGACGCTAAAACCAAGATTTTGCCCTCAACTATGAGGGGAGGTAAGGAACTGCCATCTAGCTCTGCACTTGATTCTCCTTCCATTATTAGTAGGCTTGCGACACCTAAACCTACTACTGCTATGAATTTTGATATGTCGCATGTTATTGATGATGCCACTTCTGTTATGCATGATGAAACTACTTCTGTGCGTGATACTACTATGACATTAGGTGAATTTCTTGATGAACAACTTGCTAGAGTTAGGGGGAATGAAATTACTGAAGATCCTATTGCTGATGATAGTGATGATGAAGGTCCCCCCAATGATTATGTATTACCTGTTGTTCCTAAGGGTTATGTTATGAATGGAGAAGCTGCTAGGAAAATTTTAGCTTGCAATGATAGAAATGATCTTAAGAAATTATTAGCTAAATGGAAGCAGCAGTCTCTTAATGCTAGAATGAAACCCGATCTTGCTTTTGCTACTTCACCTATCTCTGTCACTGATAAGGATTATCAATTCTCCGTTGATCCTGATATTATTACTTTAGTTGAATTTGATCCTTTTTATGGCCTTGAATCTGAAACTGTTGTGGCACATCTTACCAAGTTGAATGATATAGCCACCCTGTTTACTAATGATGAGAAGTCTCGCTATTTATATATCCTTAAGATATTTCCGTTCTCATTAAAGGGTGATGCTAAGACTTGGTATAATTATCTTGCTCCTGGTTGTGTGCGTAGTCCCCATGATATGATTTATTACTTCTCTGCTAAATATTTCCCTGCTCATAAGAAACAAGCTTCCTTGCGGGAAATATATAATTTTGTGCAAATTAAAAAAGAGAGTCTCCCACAAGCTTGGGGGAGGCTTCTCCGGTTACTTAATGCTTTGCCTGATCATCCTCTTAAGAAAAATGAAATACTTGATATCTTTTATAATGGACTAACCGATGCTTCCAAGGACTACTTGGATAGTTGTGCTGGTTGTGTTTTCAGGGAAAGAACAGTCGACGAAGCTGAAATATTATTGCATAATATGTTGACTAATGAAAATAATTGGACTCTTCCTGAGTCAATTCCTGAAGCAATTGAGCCAACTCCTGAGCCTATTCCTAAACCCACTCTGAAGAAAAGAGGTGTTTTTTCCTGAAGGTATGCAAGAGGCAAAGAAATCAATGAAAGAAAAAGGTATTAAAGCTGAAGATGTTAAGAATTTACCACCTATTGAAGAAATACATGGTCTGAATATACCGCCTGGAGAACCATATTGTCTTGATAACCCGACACAGGTAGTAAAGGTAAATTCTCTCTATAGATATGATAAAGTTGAAATACCCTCTACTAAATTTCATAGCCCATTCTTAGATGAATTTGATGACTTTATGGCTAGACAACAATGTTTTAATGCTTATGTTGGTAGAGAGTTAAAGAATAATGCTTTCGAGATAGGACGTGTAAGCGACAATCTGGCTAGAGTCAAAGATGAACTTCACCGCGTTAGCAAATATGCTTCTATGGTTGCTACTCAAGCTGAGCAAGTACTTCAAGCTCAAAATGATTTGCTTGATGAATTAAATAATAAAAATGACTTTGCTGTTAGAGTGGCTACTAGAACTGGTAGAATGACTCAGTAACCTTTGTATCCTGAAGGCCACCTTAAGAGAATCGAGCAAGATTCTCAGAGAAATAATTTAGAGGCACCTAGTTCTTCTAAAAAGAAGAAAAAGAAAAATGATAGGACTTTGCATGCTTCTAGTGAACCTACTATAGACACACCTAAGCATCCGAATGATATTTCTATTTATGATGCTGAAACTCAATCAGGTGATGAACATGAACCTAGTGATAATGTTAATGTTAATGTTCATGTTGATGCTCAACCTAGCAACAATGATCTAGAGATTGAACCTGCTGTTGATCTTGATAACCCACAATCAAAGAATCAACATTATGATAAGAGAGATTTTGTTGCTAGGAAGCACGGTAAAGAAAGAGAACCATGGGTTCAGAAACCCATGCCCTTTCCTCCTAAACCATCCAAGTCAAAGGATGATGAGGATTTTGAGCGCTTTGCTGAAATGATTAGACCTATTTTCTTACGTATGCGCTTAACTGATATGCTTAAAGTAAATCCTTATGCTAAGTATATGAAGGATATCATTACAAATAAAAGAAAGATACCAAAAGCTGAAATTTCCACCATGCTTGCTAATTACACTTTTAAGGGTGGAATACCAAAGAAACTTGGAGATCCGGGTGTACCAACTATACCATGCTCTACTAAAAGAAATTACGTTAGAACTGCTTTATGTGATCTTGGAGCCGGTGTGAGTGTTATGCCTCTCTCTTTATATCGTAGACTTGAATTGAATAAGTTGACACCTACTGAAATATCTTTGCAAATGGCTGATAAATCAACTGCTATACCTGTCGGTATTTGTGAGGATGTGCCTGTTGTGGTTGCAAATGTCACTATCTTAACAGACTTTGTTATTCTTAATATTCCCGAGGACGATAGTATGTCTATTATCCTTGGTAGACCTTTCCTTAATACTGCAGGGGCTGTTATTGATTGCAACAAAGGCAATGTCACTTTTCATGTTAATGGTAATGAGCATACGGTACACTTTCCGAGGAAACAATCTCAAGTTCATAGCATCAATTCTATTGAAAAAGTTCCAACTATCATTTTTGGAGGTTTTGAATTTCCCCTCCCAACTGTCAAGAAAAAGTATGATATTCTTATTGTTGGGGATTTTCATATCCCCGTTGAGGTAACTTACTGTTATTCGAAATTTCTCCGGTTCCGTGTTATTCGGGATGAGTTTGTTAACAAGACTTGATCAACCTTGTTAGTGGATTCATTTTGATGATCACGAGATGGATGAAACTAGAAGGCACAACCTTCTGTACCCTCTCTTTACTTTCTGTTATTTAGAATAAATAAAGCAAAAATAGTATTATCCGTGCATTAAAAAATAGTTCGAAAATAAAAGTGCTCCAAATGCCCTGCAAATTTAGTATGATTTTTTCTGGAATATTTGAGGATTTTAGGCACTGAAAACACTGCAGGAGGGGCAAGCACCAGGGCACGAGAGAGGAGGGCGCGCCCCCCCTATAGGGCGCGCCCCCCCCTGTCTCATGGCCCCCTGGTGGCTCCCCTCCACTTATGCCAGCACCCACACACTTCATCTTATACCCAAAAAAATCCCCATCCTGCTCAAGCACGAGTTCTAGCTCATTTTGCTGCGATTTCGATCTCTTAGCTCAAAGCTCCATTCACAAAACTGCTTTGGGAGATTATTGCTTGGTATGTGACTCCTCCATTGGTCCAATTAGTTTTTGTTCTAGTGCTTTATTCATTGCAAATTTTTGCTGCATAGGTGACCATGTTCTTGAGCTTGCATGTTGAATTTTTGAGGTCCCAAGCAATTCCAATGCATGATATAGGTTCTAGGCACTTGTAGGAGTAGTTGCTATCAATCTTGTTTAGTTTTATTCACTTTTATTTTGAAGTTACTAAAATTTCAGAAATTTTCAGAAAATGTTAAGGAGGCTCTTTAAAGGCTCTTCTAGCCAAAGCTCTTAGGAAAAACAAGCCAAAGAGAAGGAAAAAGCCAAGTATAATCTTCCTCGCTTAGCGGAAGTACGGTCGTGTGAATGGCCATGCGAGGATTTCTTGAAAGAAGCCGAAATTCATGAAGACTTTTATGCTTTAATCGAGACTACAGGCCTCACCGGTTTCATCAACGACCGAATCGATCAGTATCTCTTACTTACCAATACTTCTGTGCAAAACTTTTATTATTATCCTAAGAAGTCACCGCCTGCAGTATCATTTCATTTATATGATGAATTCAAACAAATGTCTTTACGTCATTTTTGCGCGGTATGTAGGATACCTTATGAGGGAGAATTAGATGAAACCCATCGTGAAGATGTGGGTGGCTTTGTTAATACTATTGCTGTAGAGGAGCCAAAGAAGGGCTCCGAGGCGAAGGTCTCTAGCATACACTTTCCTGTTTTATGCTACTTTGCCATATTTGCTAGTAGATGCTTAATTGGTCGAGGAAATAGTGGAAACTTGAGCGTCCTTGATATTATCATTCTTCAACATGCTTTGCTTGGGGACAATACTTTTAGTATGGGTGCTGTCGTTGCTAAACGGCTAGCCCTGAATCATACAAAAGGCCCCATATTTGGAGGTATCTATGCTGCACGTCTTGCCAAATATTTTTAGATACCCATTAGGCACCATGAGGAGGATGAGATAAAATTGCCTCCTCACATCTTAGATTACAAGAGCATGGTAGCACACAAGTTTATTGTTGACAACTAAGAGAAGATGCTCTTGTATAGACTTAGATTCAATAAGAAACACTTTGAGTTTATTATTTTGCCTGCGCCTCTATTGTTTGATTTGCTTGCAGAAAATCGTCTTGTCACACCGGAAGCGGTGAACAATCAACGAGCTCAAGCTTTTACTCCAGAACCTGAACCTGAGCCGGAACCTGAGCTGGACCCTTATCGTGCATCATCTGTCTAGTGGGATCCGGAGATGACTAGCCAGTGGTATCCTGATTACACCTCCCATTATACCGGGGAGAGTAGCGGCGGTCCTTGGTATTAGACCAACTTAGGCCAAAAGCCTAAGCTTGGGGGAGTACGTATTTCTCACCGACTTTACATTCATGTTCACACACTAGTCGTCGGTGCTCATACTCTTTCATTGTATTGTCCATGCTAGTTTAAATTTCTTTTTCTAGTTTTCTTCTTGTGTGTTTGATAAACCTTGAGAAAAACCAAAAAAAATAGTTAGTTTAATTTCCATGCTTGTAGTAGGAATTAAAATGAAAAACCCAAAAAGATTTCTCATTCTTCTTTTACTTGTTGGGAGATTTCCCGTGTAAATAGTTTTATTTTCTTTTCTTTCTTTTGGGGGTCGAGAAGACCATATTGAAAATGTTTAGTGGCTCGTATATGCTTGATTGTTTATTTAATTTAGAGCCCATATTACTTGTCTTCTCTCTTGAGTTGAATGCTTGCAGATTCCAGCTTAGTCCAATGCACGTACACTCTTATTATTGTACACATTATTCAGTCGTGCAAGTGAAAGGCAATAATGACGATATATGATGGGCTTATTGGGATGAGAAAAGCTGGTATGAACTCGACCTCTCTTGTTTTTGTAAATATGATGATTCATCGTTCCTGAGTCAGCTATTATGAAGTAAACATATTTGCAATGACATTTAGATATTATAGTTGCTGGTGCCATGCTTGATTAGCTATGAGTTATAATGGTTTACCTTGTGTGCCAACATGCTATTAGAATGATTATGATGTGATATGATGGGATGGTATCCTCCTTTGAATGAATTGAGTGACTCGACTTGGCACATGTTCAGGCATGTAGTTGAATCAAATCAACATAGCCTTCACGATATTTATGTTCATGGTGGATTATATCCTACTCATGCTTGTATTCGGTGTGAATTAATTTTAATGCATGTTTACGACTGTTGTCGCTCTCTCAATTGGCCGCTTCCCAGTCTTTTGCTAGCCTTCACCTGTACTAAGCGGGAATACTACTTGTGCATCCAAACTCCTTAAACCCCAAAGTTGTTCCATATGAGTCCACCATACCTACCTATATGCGGTATTTACCTGCCGTTCCAAGTAAATTTGTATGTGCCAAACTCCAAACCTTCAAATGAAATTCTGTTTTGTATGCTCGAGCAGCTCATGTTACAACTAGGGCTGCTTATATCTTCCATGCTAGGTGGGTTATTCTCACGAGGAGTGGACTCCGCTCCTCATTCACGAGAAAGGGCCGGTAACCGGGATGCGCAGTCCCATGATCCAAAAAGATCAAAGCAAATCAAAATAATCAAACAAAACTCCCCCAGGGTTGTTGTATGTTGGAGGCACTCATTGTTTCGAGCAAGCCATGGATTGATGCTTGTTGGTGGTTGGGGGAGTATAAACCTTTACCATTCTGTTTGGGAACTGCCTATAATGCATTTAGTATGGAAGATACAACCATCTCATAGTTGTTGTGTTGACAACGAAAGTATGCCGCTCAAAATGCTATTCAATCTCTATTTTAAAATCGAGCTCTGGCACCTCTACAAATCTCTGCTTCCCTCTGCGAAGGGCCTATCTATTTACTTTTATGTTGAGTCATCATCCTTCTTATTAAAAGCACCCGCTGGAGAGCACACTGTCATTTGCATTCATTACTATTGGTTTATATTGGGTATGACTTGACTGGATCTCTTTTACCATGAATTACAATGTTTAGTCAGTCCTTGATCTTTAAAGGTGCTCTGCATTGATGTTTTGCGGTATCAGAAAGGGCTAGCGAGATACCATTTTGTTATATCATGTTATGATTATTTTGAGAAAGTGTTGTCATCCGAGTTTTATTATTATGGCTCGCTAGCTGATTATGCTATTGATATGAGTAATTGTGAGACCTATCTGTTATTGTGAGTATGGTTAGTTCATAATATTTGCTGAAACTTGAATGCTGGCTTTTCATGTTACAACAACAAGAGCAAACAGAGTTTGTAAAAGTTTTTCTTTATCACTTTCAGCTTATCAACTGAATTGCTTGAGGACAAGCAAAGGTTTAAGCTTGGGGGAGTTGATACGTCTCCAACGTATCTACTTTTCCAAACACTTTTGCCCTTGTTTTGGACTCTAACTTGCATGATTTGAATGAAACTAACCCGGACTGACGTTGTTTTCAGCAGAACTACCATGATGTTGTTTTATGTGTAGAAAAGAAAAGTTCTCGGAATGTCCTAGAAATCCACGGAGGCACTTTTTGGAATTAATTAGAATTTTTGGCGAAAGAATTAATGCCAGGGGACCCAGGACAGGGGGGCGTGCCCCCCTGTAGGGCGCGGCCTCCTATCTCGTGGGCCCCCTGGACCTCCACCGACCTCAACTCCAACTCCATATATTCACGTTCGGGGAGAAAAAATCCAGGAGAAAGTTTCGTCACGTTTTACGACACAGAGCCGCCGCCAAGCCCTAATCTCTCTCGGGAGGGCTGATCTGGAGTCCGTTCGGGGCTCCGGAGAGGGGGATTCATCGCTGTCATCATCATCAACCATCCTCCATCACCAATTTCATGATGCTCACCGCCGTGTGTGAGTAATTCCATCGTAGGCTTGCTAGACGGTGATGGGTTGGATGAGATTTACCATGTAATCAAGTTAGTTTTGTTAGGGTTTGATCCCTAGTATCCACTATGTTCTGAGATTGATGTTGCTATGACTTTGCTATGCTTAATGCTTGTCACTAGGGCCCGAGTGCCATGATTTCAGATCTGAACCTATTATGTTTTCATGAATATATGTGTGTTCTTGATCCTATCTTGCAAGTCTATAGATACCTATTATGTGTTATGATCCGACAACCCCGAAGTGACAATAATCGGGATACTTCTCGGTGATGACCGTAGTTTGAGGAGTTCATGTATTCACTATGTGCTAATGCTTGGTTCCGATTCTCTATTAAAAGGAGGCCTTAATATCCCTTAGTTTCCATAAGGACCCCACTGCAATGGGAGGGTAGGACAAAAGATGTCATGCAAGTTCTTTTCCATAAGCACGTATGACTATTTACGGAATACATGCCTACATTACATTGATGAATTGGAGCCAGTTCTATGTCACCCTATGTTATAGTGCACGGTGGATTTGTGTTCTTGAAGGGCAACTTCGAAGGGCTCAAGGGATACGTAGTGGGCCGGATGACCAAGAGTCGTCGCGGCAAGATCTACGTCGACGACGAATGTTGGGGACCTGACGCCGGCTCAATTGAGTACGGGTACCGGGTCCCCTTCGACGGAATCCATGTCTTCATCGGCCCCGGGCCCTGAGCCGGACAACTGCACCGACCTCGTCGAGACGGCTCAGCATGCGAGAAAGGCCCAAGTTCAACCCGTCATGAAGCGTGCCTTCGTGGGCTGCATCCATGGAGAGGAACTTTCTAAAGGATCTGAAGATGGTGGTGAGACGGCCGTCCTCTCGGACGGTGATTCGTCCGCCGGTTCAACAGATTCACTATACCAAGTGCAAGACGGCTTGATTGGGGGCTATTCCGATGGCACTAGTATTCCGGACCCCTATGAGCCGCCAAGATGGGCAGGAGTCTTCATGGCTGGGACTCAACCCGGCCAAAATTCTACAGCCGCTACAGCAATAACGTCTGGGACGGGGGCAGCCGGGGCAGGAGGCCCTGTGCGCCCACCGGCTCAGGTGCTGATAGATCTCATGGACAAGCTTACGGCCCTGTTAACCGCCACGGTTATTCCCGCAAATAAAGATGAGCATGATGCGGAAGTGGCGCGGGTGCGTGAGGAGATAGCTCGGGCCAAGGAGGCCTTGGCAGCTGAGGACACTAGATTAGCTGCAGAGCGGGCGGCTCTAGATGCACGGGTGCAGCGGCTACAGTCAGAAGCCTACCAGCTCACGATAAGCCTAAACGCGTCCAACGAGGTGATGAGGAGGAGACATCAGAAATCCCAGTCCCGTTTACGTCCGGTTTATGATCCTCGGAATCTTTTCGCTACACCCGGAGCCAGTCCAAGTAACACGCCAGATGAAAATCAGTTTATGACAGCCAGAACAGGAGGACCGGATCAGCCTCGGGAGATGGCACCTCGTCATGGGAGTATGGCTCTGCCCCGTTACGTGCCGATAACGCCGGGTCACTTTTCCAACCCCATGGAGAACTTAATCGCAGCATCGGCATGCTTGGCGGCTCTCCCCGCGGACGGTGATGACCCGACAACGGTGGAGACCCGGAGGGTCAGAGAACTTCTCCAGATGGCCCTAGCTTAGCAAGAGACTTATTCTTACAGCCGGGACAGGATTCATTCAACTCCTCCGCCTTGGTTAGCACCGCCTCGTCAAAACCGGAGTCCGAGTTACAGCAGGCACATGGAGTCTGAAGTTTTGTCAAGCAATGCCCAGCGCCACAACCAGCCCGGTGGCTATAATCCGGTGCAGGACCGAGTACGTCAGGAGAACGAGCGGGCGGCTCAGCTAGCGGCTCAATAGACGGCTCATCAAGATTTCTCAGAGTATCCAACGACTTCCGTTGAGACGGGAGTAGCCAATAGAACCGGTGGTATTCCTTGTTTGGTACCGTCTCTGCGTAATGTGCGCCTACCCAAGGACTTCAAGGGACCTCGAAAGGTGCCGAACTACACGGCCGACTTACAGCCCGGAGCGTGGATCGAAAGTTATGAGATGGCCATGGAGCTGTTGGAAGTCAGCGACGCAGCAATGGCTAAGTACTTCACCATGATGTTAGATGGAACGGCCCGGTCTTGGTTAAAGGGTTTGCCACCCAATTCCATTGGTTCATGGGCCGAGTTAAAGGCCCGTTTCATCCAGAACTTCAAAGACACTTGTAAGCAATCTATGTCGATTGTGGACTTGACAAATTGTAAGCAGGAGGAGGGTGAATCCACGACTCATTGGGTACGCCGGGTCAAGGAGATAATACATTCATCTGACAAGATGGATGCTGGCTCTGCAGTCCTCATGTTGGAGAAGAATTGCCGCTTTGAGCCGCTGAGGCAGAAACTGGGGCCCCTTAAGCATGATTGCAACGATATGGGTACGCTGATGGCGGCTTTAGTCAAATATGCCAACTCTGATAGTACCAAGGATCCAGCGTCTGATGAGGAAAAGACAGGGAAGGGAAAGAAGAACGGCAATGGAAAGGGTCAGCAGCATAACCCGATGAATCAAGGTGGCAATAAGCGTAAGGCAGATGGTAACCCAGAGTTTGTGGCCAACGCTAATGCACAAGGTAACAATCAGAGACGTAAGTGCAAGCCACCCCCTCGATCTGGCGGGTCAGGCCCATCTCTTGAGCAGTTGCTCAATGAGCCTTGCCCAAGACACGGCACCCGGGAACGACCCACCACCCACTTATGGAAGGATTGCGCGATCATGAAAGCTTTTAAGAATTCCAACGCGTTTGGTGACAATTCTGGGTCTGGCGGCGGTTCAGGAGCTGGCGGCTTTCATGGCCCGGGTGGCGGTTCAAACTCCGACTTTAGGGACATCAAGGCGGTTATAATCAACAGCAGTCTGGTCAAGGAGAGCAACAGCAGCAGCAGTCGGGTTATCAAAGCCATCCGAAGCAGTTGAATAGTGGGCAGTATCACGTGTTTACCACTAGCTTATGCAAACGTGACCAGAAGGTTCATAAGAGGGCCGTGAATTTTGTTGAGCCGGCAGTTCCTCGTTATTTGAGGTGGTCAGAACAGCCCATTGTATGGAGCAGAGAAGATCACCCTCCACGGGTTGATAATCCAGGTCAGTTAGCCTTGGTGGTAGCACCTCATGTTGGTGGATATAAATTCACTAAGGTACTCATGGACGGAGGTAGCAGCATCAATATCCTCTATTATGAGACCTTTCGACGCATGGGGTTGACTGATAAGAATTTGAGGACATCCAACACTGTTTTCCATGGAGTGGTTCCTGGTAAGTTGGCTTACCCAGTTGACAAGATTGAGCTAGAAGTGGCCTTTGGAGATGAATATGATTCCAGGGCTGAGAAATTGACGTTTGAAGTGGTCAAAATCAGGAGCCCATATCATGCTCTGTTTGGGCGGCCGGCTTATGCTAAGTTCATGGCACGGCCGTGTTACGTTTATTTGCAGCTCAAGATGCCAGGTCACAAGGGCGCCATCACTGTGCATGGGAGTCGAAAGGTAGCCTTGGAGTGTGAAGAAGGCGACGTGGCTTATGCTGAGTCTGCCTGTGCAGTGGAAGAGCTCAAATTTTATCAAGACAATGTTGACCCGGCGGATATGACCTCCCTGAAGAAGCCAACTACAGAGCATGACCCAGTGTTGAAGTTTAAATCGGCCGCTGAGACGAAGCTTGTTGACTTTACCCCAGGCGACTCTTCTAAGCAATTCAGCATCAGTACCAATCTGGATCCTAAATAGGAAACCGCGCTCATTGAGTTCATCCGTGAGAACCGGGACATCTTTGCATGGAAACCTTCTGACATGCCGGGTGTACCGAGGGAACTCGCTAAGCACACTCTCAATATTGATCCGAAGTATAAGCCGGTCAGGCAGTTTCTTCGACGGTTTAATGAAGAGAGACGGAAAGCTATTGGAGAGGAAGTTGCCCGGCTCTTAGCGGCCGGGTTCATTGTGGAAGTTTTTCACCCGGAGTGGTTGGCTAACCCGGTGCTTGTGCTTAAAAGAAAGGCACCTCGCGAATGTGTGTGGATTACACGGATTTAAACAAGGCTTGTCCGGCTGATCCCTTTGCTCTCCCCCGTATTGATCAAATCATTGATGCTACGGCGGGTTGTGAACGTTTGAGCTTCTTGGATGCATACTCTAGTTATCATCAGATCAAAATGGTAGTTAAGGACCAGGAGAAGACGGCTTTCATCACTCCGTTTGGAGCCTTCTGTTATGTATCTATGCCATTTGGGCTCAAGAGTGCTCAGGCGACTTATCAGCGATGTGTGCAGAATTGTCTACACGATCAAATCGGGCGTAATGTTCATGCTTATGTGGATGACATCGTGATGAAGTCCAGAGAGAAGGAAACCTTGATATCTGACTTGAAAGAGACCTTTGATAATCTCCCGGTTTATAAGATGATGCTTAACCAGGCCAAGTGTGTGTTTGGTGTACCTGCAGGCAAGCTCTTGGGTTTTCTGGTCTCAAACAGAGGCATTGAAGCTAATCTGGAGAAGATCAAGGCGATTACCTCTCTGGCTAAACCGGCGTGCATCAATGATGTTCAGCGACTGGCGAGTCGTATTGCTGCTTTAAGCCGGTTCATAAGCCGGTTGGGTGAGAAGGCCCTACCGCTGTATCAGATGATGAAGAAGACGGACACTTTTATCTGGAGCGATGCTGCTGATGCTGCCCTTGAAGATTTGAAGAGACAATTGTCAGAGCCACCGGTCCTTGCGGCTCCCATTGATAAAGAGCCGTTGCTGTTATATGTGGCTGCTAATTCATGAGCCGTCAGTGTTGCGATCGTGGTGGAGCGTAAGGAAGCCGACAAGGATCATCCAGTTCAACGGCTGGTTTATTATATCAGTGAGGTGCTCATTGAGTCTAAACAAAGGTATCCACATTGGCAGAAACTTGTTTACGGAGTGTTTATGGCAAACCGGAAGTTGAAGCAGTACTTTCAAAGTCATCCTATAACTGTTGTAAGTTCTGCCCCCTTGGGAGACATCATCCAGAATAGGGAGGCCACAGGACGGGTCGCCAAGTGGGCTATTGAGCTTGGGCCTCATGGTTTGAAGTATATGCCACGTACTGCTATTAAGTCTCAGGCCTTGGTGGACTTTATCAATGATTGGACAGAGTTGCAGGCACCTGAGGAGAAGCCAGATAACACATATTGGACTATTCACTTTGACAGGTCCAGGCAGTTAGAAGGCTCGGGGGCTGGAGTTGTTTTAACTTCCCCTCGAGGTGACAAATTTTGTTATGTGCTCCGGCTTATGTTTCCTTGCACTAACAATGCAGCTGAGTACGAGGCCTTACTCCATGGTCTCCGGATAGCTAAAGCGATGAACTTGAGCCGGGTAAGGTGCTTGGGCGATTCAGATCTCGTGGCCCAACAGGTATCAGGCAAGTGGGACTCCAAGGATCCTCTTATGGCGGCTTATCATCGTGAAGTAGATGCTGTGGCTGGGCACTTCAAAGGCTATCAAGTGGAGCACATTGATCGAAGGAAGAATGAGGCGGCTGATGCTTTAAGCCGGCTGGGATCTCAACGTAAGCCGGTGCCGCCTAACACCTTCCTCGATGTTTTGCATAATCCTTCTGTCAAGGTACCTACAGAGGAAGAATTAGCAGTGCCAGACCCGGAGGCACAGCTGGTGGCAGCTCTTCACGTCATTCTGGATTGGACAGTGCCATATTTGTCCTATATGACCCTGGGAGAGTTGCCTGAGGATGAGACCTTGGAAAGACAAATCGTCAGGCGGTCCAAATCTATGACGATTGTTCATGGCGAGTTACATCAACGAAGCGTCACTAGGGCGTTTCAACGCTGTGTGTCGCCTACGGAGGGCCAAGAGATACTTTGTGAGATCCATGAAGGGGATTGTGGCCATCATGCCGGGTCAAAATCTCTTGTGGCCAAGGCTTTCCGTCATGGTTTCTACTGGCTGACGGCTCATGCTGATGCGGAGGATCTGGTCAGTAAATGTGACGGTTGTCAAAAGTTCTCACGATGAGCTCATGTGCCGGCTCAAGAGTTAAGGATGATTCCAATCACTTGGCCATTCGCAGTCTGGGGCCTTTCAAGAGGTCTAAAGATAAAAAGACACACCTCCTTGTGGCAGTGGATATTACAAAGTGGGTTGAGGCAGAGCCAGTCAGTAAGTGTGATGCAGCCACGACGGTTCAGTTCATGAAAAAAGTGATCTTTCGTTTTGGTTTTCCACACAGCATTATAACTGATAATGACACTAATCTCTCCAAGGGTGCCATGGAAGAGTTCTGTCAACGAGAACATATCCGACTTGATGTTTCGGCTGTTGCTCATCCAAAATCCAATGGTCAAGCAGAAAGAGCTAATCAAGAGATCCTGAAAGGTATCAAGCCCGGGCTCTTTGTCCCCTTACAGCGGACTCCGGGTTGTTGGGTGGAGGAGTTACCCTCTGTATTGTGGAGCATCAACACTACGCCTAACAGATCTACAGGCTACACACCTTTCTTTATGGTGTATGGTGCAGACGCGGTCATGCCAAGTGACATCCGGCACGATTCACCCCGCGTGGCGGCTTACGTTCAGGCTGACAATGAAAAAGCTCGTCAGGATGCACTTGACTTGTTCGTTGAGGAGCGAGATTTGGCAATAGCCCGCTCGGCGATTTATCAACAAGACCTGCGCCGCTATCACAACCGCCGGGTTAGAAGCAGAACCTTTGTGGTCAGCAAGAATCTGCACAATGGGTCATACTACCTCATCGATGTTCGAGAGCACAAAGACTCACGTAAGTCGGAGGAGGAGACCCGCCGGCCGTGGAATATCGCCCATCTCCGGCCTTACTATACTTGAGCCACCGGCTCTCAAAATGTATATATTTTGATAGTGTATATATTATATAAAGCAATAAAGCAGGACCTCTGTCCTTTTTATCCTCAACAGTGTATATGTCTTCTTTATCAGGTGGTGAAAACAACCAACAGGGAGCGGATCATACCTGAATCCGGCTTTCCTTTTGGTCCGGCTTATGATCATATCTGAATCTAGCCATGATCACTTGGGGGCTTCTTGTTCAAACATAGGTCGTATTCGAACCAAAGAGAACATAGCTGTCGATACCCATTTGATCGACATACTGCCAAACCCACTTGGGGGCTTCTTGATCATATTTGAATCATAGCTTAACCCCTTTGGGTATGACGTGGATCGTATTCGAATCAGCGTCATTAAACAACTCTTATGATCACTTGGGGCCTTCCTGTTCAAACATAGGTCGTATTCGAACCAAAGAGAACACAACTGTCGATACCCATTTGATCGGCATCGCCAAAGCCACTGGGGGCTATATGATCGTATCTGAATCTTAGCTTAACCCCTTTGGAGCGGTTTACTGATCGTATTTGAATCAGAAGCCTTTCAATATTGTTTATTATCCATTATATTTCATAAGTATAATTACTTGACTACTTTGAGACCTTTTTTGAAAGCACTATGAGGTGGTTTTTTGTTCTTCCGGCTTAATATTGATCACCCCAGGTTGTTAAGTGCCAGGTGAACATTACATGTTCCGACTTTCAGGAGTTGAATTTAACCGCAGGGTGAAGGTCATATAAGCAGTCCAGATTACCAAAGGGATCGCAGGTATGCTATTGTGATTATGTTTAATAAATATAGTCATAAACCAGCATATATATGATGTTTTGGGTTTACCCTCTGGGTTATCAATACCTTATGTAACCCCCGATGCGATAAACTGCCAAGGGAATTTTGATGGTTTTATATGTAGGATAAGCAAGCAAAATTTAACATCAAGGAAATAAACGATCAACATAAGCTAGAATATATGTAACGACGACGGCTTACGAAAGTGTTAAGGTGCCATAAACATGCGCGACAACATGACAAACATTGAGAGGTTTTTTCTACCCTATTACAAGACTCTCCGAGTCTGAATAAATGGAGCATTGTTTTTTGCAAAGTCATAAAACTCCTGGCAGTTCACTCCTTCAGCGGTCGTGAAGGTTCCGGGTTATCCTTCTCCGCCTCTCCGTCGGTTGCTTTGTCCTGGAAGGTTGACGAGGCCCAGTCAATGCCACTCAAGGCTTCAAACTCAGCTTCATCATCTATTAAACCGGCTGGGTCCACTTCAGGGGCAAAGGTATGCTTACGAGTTGGAGGGATCAGGCTGACTTGATTATAGGGAGGTGTTGGAATCCTCCGGTTCTCACTGTCATAACCCGGCTGATACTTGGTAAGGTCAGTGTCGTTCCCAATGAGGGTAGCCACGGGGCGTATGACTTTGACACAGGCGGTGAAATCTTGATCATCAAATACGGTCCCATCCTCTTTCAAGCTCGAGTATCCAAGGGCGAGGTCGGCCGGGTCTAGTTCTGGAATCCATGCCTTTGCCCGGCTCAACGCGGCTACGGCCCCGGCTCTTGAGGACGCCCGCCTTAAATCCTGGATCCGCTGAGGTAGCACAGCGAGACACTTCAGCGCGTCTTGTAGAAGGTGAGGAGTATTATTTGATAAAGCTACAACGGCCAAAGCACGTTGTGACCCGGTGTACAGTTGCTCCACTAGAGTATAAATTGCCTTTAGTTTGATCAACATGTTTTGCTTGAGGTTTGTGCTCCTGGGGCCTGTGTTCACAAACATAAAGTGAGCCGGGGATAACGATTACAATAGTCATCAAAGGAAGGATTACAATGTTTGAGGTTATGTACAGTAACTTACCAGAGATGGCTGAGACCATTTGACATATCTGGCACTTTAAGTCGGACAACTCGGCTGTTGCTTCTGCAAGTGATGCCTCTGCCGTCTCGGCCCGGGTCACCAATGAAGCCTTCTCATCAGCCCAGACTTTCATTTCTGCCTCAAAATTCTTCAACTTCTCTTGTTCAGAGACGCTGAATTCAAACTTGGAGTTGGCCTTTTGAGTTTCAAGTTCTTGAGCTTTCAGACGGCTGTTCAAGTCAGCAAGCTCCGACTCAAATTGACTTATGGTGGCCTGCATTGATACCGGGTTATAGTAAGAATCATGGTAAGATAACATTAAGTCCCAAGTACTTTGCAAGCAAAGGTTCTTGAAACTTCGGGGCTAATGTATGATGTCGGTGTCAAAACCTGCGGATCTCGGGTAGGGGGTCCCGAACTGTGCGTCTAGGCGGATGGTAACAGGAGACAAGGGACGCGATGTTTTACCCAGGTTCGGGCCCTCTTGATGGAGGTAAAACACTACGTCCTGCTTGATTAATATTGATGATATGGGTAGTACAAGAGTGGATCTACCACGAGATCAAGGAGGCTAAACCCTAAAGCTAGCCTATGGTATGATTGTTGTGATGTATGTTGTGTCCTACGGACTAAAGCCCTCCGGTTTATATAGACACCGGAGGAGGCTAGGGTTACACAGAGTCAGTTACAATGGTAGGAGATCTACATATCCGTATTGCCAAGCTTGCCTTCCACGCCAAGGAAAGTCCCATCCGGACACGGGACGGAGTCTTCAATCTTGTATCTTCGTAGTCTTGGAGTCCGGCGGACGATGATAGTCCGGCTGTCCGGACACCCCCTAGTCCAGGACTCCCTCAGTAGCCCCTGAGCCAGGCTTCAATGACGATAAGTCTGGCGCGCATAATGTTCAGCATTGCAAGGCGGGTTCCTCCCTTGAATAATCCAGAGAAGATCATGAACACGAGGATAGTGTCCGGCTCTGCAAAATAAATTTCACATTCCACCGTAGAGAGAATAAAATGTACACCAGTCCAATCTGCTGACGTATTATGCGGCATGACATCACACCGCTACCAAGCCTTTATTTGAATCGTTTTTTATTATACCACCTCAGCACGTTTAGCGAAGCGGTTTCCTTGGCACGTCCTGTCGAAGCAGAGATCGTGTTCCCCTTATTCCGGGATTCTCATCAATACGGACGTGGGTAACCCAACTGCGACATTGATGGTGGCGCTTGGGAGATAAGCGAGTTTTACCAGGCCGGTGGGGGACACATAGTCTTCGTCCGCCTATATATAAGGGATAAGGATTTACCTTCTCACCTACGCCTTCTTCCTCCTTTGCTTATCCATCTCCGCGCACTCAAGCTCCAACGCCCAAGCTCGCGCATCTCGCCTCGACCTTCTCCGATCATATCCGGAGCGGGAGGCAAATGGTTGGCCTCCACCATTAAGGAGGAGCACATCACCAAGTTGCGCAGCGCCGGATACCTTTCCGGCGATATCGCGCATCGGCTGCCCGACGAGGGGCAGCTCATCCCCACCCCCGGGCCCCATGAGAGGGTTGTTTTCCTCCCCCACTTCCTCCGCGGACTGGGCTTTCCACTTCACCCTTTTGTCCGGGGGCTCATGTTTTACTACGGCCTGGATTTCCACGATTTGGCGCCGAACTTCATCCTCAACATCTCGGCGTTTATCATCGTGTGCGAGGCCTTCCTCTGCATCCAGCCCCACTTCGGCCTGTGGCTCAAGACCTTTAACGTCAAGCCGAAGGTTGTGAAGGGCACGCAAGCGGAATGCGGAGGCGCCATGTTGGGCAAGTTGCCCAACGTCCTTTGGCTCGAAGGGGCCTTCGTGGACTCCGTTAAGGGGTGGCAATCGGGGTGGTTCTACATCACCGAGCCGCGCGAACCCACGTGGGTGGCGGCCCCCGAGTTCAGATCTGGCATCCCCACGCAGCTCAGCTCCTGGAAAGAGAAGGGCTTGTTGTGGGGCAATCCGAAGGAGCTGACGGGACTCCGAGCCTGTATCTAGAAGCTGGTGAACAATAAGCTCAGGCTCGTCGACGTGGTCCAAGTCATGCTTATCCGCCAGATTCTCCCATGCCAAGAATGGGCATTCAATCTGTGGGAGTTCAATCCGGAACAGCACCAGGCGCTAAGCGGGCTCTTCGACACGACGTATGAAGGCGCCTGGAGGGTGCTGTTTAAGGGCGCCGAAGCCCCCGCATCCGCGACGGAAGATCGCGGATTTCGCTCGCAGCATCCAGCTGACGAGGTAAGTGATTCAGCCCCTTTATGGGACACTTGTGGTAAACAGATTGATTCTAAGAGGGTTTCAATCTCTCTTTTCCTTTGGCAGGAATGGATGGAGAAGGCCGAGCAGCTCATCTGTCCGGCTCCCATGCCAGAAGACCCAGTGAACGCCCGTCTAGCAGGGCTGCTAGTTCCGGCACCGCACGTGGTGCCGGAGAAGAAGGCCAAGAAGGTGGCCACGGGGACTAGAAAGAGTTCCCGCAATCAAGCGTCCGACGACGAGGCGGACTCCTCCCCCGAAGACGACGAGGAGGAAGAAGACTCTCTCCCGGAGGAGGGAGAGAGGAAGAGGAAGGCTTCCCCAATAGGGGAGGCCAAAGGGTCCAAGAGGGGGAGAACTATACCCCCGGACAGTTCCACCAACACCGTCGTTGGTGAGGAGGAGTGTCCTTCAAGGGCCAAGCCTCCGGCGAGATCGTAAGTATTCGGATCCCTGATATGCAATTTCTTTCGTGTCACCTAGTGTCCTACTAATGCCGCATATTGTCCGCAGTCCGGCCGATGATGATCTCCCCGCTTCATCGAGCGGGTCGTTGGCCCCGTCGGATGTGGATTCACTTCCGAGTGCCTCTACCCCCCACGCCGATGAGGACGCCGAGGTGGGATCCCAGAGAGGGACCCATCAGGAGGAGGCTCCGGAGGCACCGCCAGGCAGCCTCCCGGACTTTGCGCCGGACTCTACATCGGAACCTGCAGCGGTTCCAGAGTCCGGCAGGCGGCCCCTTCGAAAGAAGGGCAAGACTGTGACACCGGCGGCCTCCGTCCAACCGGAGGCGCCGGACAACTTGTTGGAGGCGCTTAAAGGCGCTTCCATCGAGGAAGAACACCGCACTATCATGAGTGCGGTGATTCAGAAGGTTCAGCTCGCCAAGAGCGGGCTGACCGAAGCCAGCAGCAGCCTTCTAACAGGCTTTGAGGTAAGAAGTTATAATTATGTAATGTAATACCGCATAGACAGTAGCCCCTGATGCTCAGTTCGGTGTTCGGAAAGAAAAGCCGGACTGAGGATCTAAGAAGATATACGCATGGTTGCTTAAAATATGTCAATATGGGTTTGCAGGCTGCACTGCTGACCTCTGCCGCACTGACTGCGAAGGTCGGTGCGTTGAAGCAGGATCTCGAGCGGTTCGAGCAAGAGCTCGGCCATGCCAAGAAGCAGCTCGAGGACAAAGAAGGTGAGTAACACCACTTTGAATAGTTACCTTGCAGAAAAGGATTTTGGTTGCAATAAAATTAACAAGGATAATATGGGTATTGCAGGGGCCACGAACGAGGTGGCAGCCCTGAAGGAGGCTGTGTCCGTGGCCGAACGCAGTGCGGCCGCGGAACGGGCAGAGCGAGAAAAGCAGGAGGCACAGGTGGCGGAAGTACGGCAAGAGCTCCAGGCTCTCATGGAGAAGCATGAGAGCTTGGAGCGTGACTCCAAGACTCAAGAGTCCAAGCTTGCCTCGGCTCTCGAAAGTGCCAAGTCCGCCAAGGCCGAGGCCCGTAAGGCCCTTTAGGAGGTTGAAGATGTAAAGAAGATAGCGGCGGGTAAGGCATTTTTCATGCAAAGCAAGCATGTTAATGTAAACTACCTGACACTTACCCGCATTCGGAGCTCTCCAGGGGCGTTTGCGGATCTGCCGCGTAGTGTGTCCGATGCCGCCGCATTCTATCGTGGCGAGGAGGGGAGCTCGACGGAGAAGGTCTTCTGGTCTCAGTACGCTGAGGCCGGCCATCCGATGCCCCCAAGCGACCAGCTGAAGCAGCTGGTCGAACTCCACAAGGTAGCTGAGGAGGCCATGAAGGGCCTTATAGTCCGGCTGTGGCCTGGACAGGCCATGCCTGGGAGCTACTTCGGCCTCGTGCGGCGGCTGGTGGATGTGTGCCCCTGGGTGGAGGTCATCAAGCGCTCCGCCTGTATTGAAGGTGCTCATCGGGCCCTTGCCCGCACAAAGGTGCACTGGGGCAGGCTGGATGCGGAGAAGCTTCTCACTAACCCGCCGCCACCGGGCAAGGAGTATCGTACGCCCGAAATGTATTATAAAACTGTCCTGAAGGGAGCCCGCGATATTGCGGATGAATGCCCCAGAGATGTAATTTTTGAGTAAACTCGCTATGTATTATCCTGTGTGCTGAAAACTTTGTTCATATGCGCATTAAGCAACGCTTGTTTAATTTAAAATATTACCTTCTGTGCGGCCGTTTATAAAATTTGAGAGATGGCAAGTCGTTGGCTTCAGCTCCCGAGCCGCGAGTGCTGGGGTGTTCGGGATAAACTTGAGCACTCTTGTTCCCATTTTTGGGTCCATCTAGGGAGGCGCTCAACACAACGAACAAGGCAACCGGACTTATAATGCTTGAACACTCTCACTTAGCCATAGAATTCTATAATTTTAAATTTCGGCGAAGCCCCTGGTATTCGGAAGACCGAATCTGGGGCGCTATCCACGCCTTCATCGGACATTATCCGGAACTTCGCTCGAAGCGGCGTGAGTCTTTAAGGACTCGAAAAGACCTCTTGAACAGCGACCAGTCTCTCGCCTTATCATGCCGGTCAGTTTTAGCTTTCTCCACTGAGGCGCTCGCCCGGCTCAACCGGGGCGCAATCGCAGTGGTTCTCCCAGTGCCACCTTAGCCGATAGAACGGAACGTAAGGCACCAAAACGTGGGAGCCGGGCAAACCAAACTATTGACCCAAGACATGATTCGGAGCCGATTCATATAATGCTATAAGTTCGGGGTGCCGCACTTATGAAAGTGTTCGGACTTATCACACCATAATGTGGGGAACATAAGCCCCTGGTGTATTAGACCGTACCAAAATATACGGGTGCAAGATGTCCTGTAATGAACATATATATATATATATATATATATATATATATATATATATATATATATATATATATAAAGTAATGTAATTGCAGTCGAAAAGTGCTGCATTATTTATTAAAGGAAGTTTGCTATGAGTGCGGACTGATACAAATAGTGCGGTAAGCAAGGGATTTGGACTAATTAAACATGTCCCCCTCCAGGGATGAGCTGCGGACTTGGTGTATATAATCGAATTTAATGCTCGTAATTGAGACCACCTGAGTGTTCATCGCAGCCTTCTTTCTTCCCTGGCTGTTGCATCGTGAGTTCGGCAGGTTCACCGCCGGACAGGGCCTCTGGTTAACGGAGTCCTGTGTATACAAAGAAGGAAAATAATAATAAAAAAAGGGTGGCGCACTTGCGAGCCCCTGGTGTGGTTGAGCCGCACTCTGGGTCCATTGTGATCGTGCCCCTTCCCCTGCGCCCATGGTATCTCCAAAGCGTAATGATGTACGCGGAGGGTTGTTCTTGCAATCATGCGAGGGCGGGGGTTAGGGCCGCATTGCTACGCGTGCTCTAATCGTGCCAGGTTGTCTTGGTTGGTATTGCTTCGGGCGCGTTTTGCTGTATCTGGCCGTTTAACAGCCGGACTCGAAAATTGCCTTAAAAGGCTGCTCTGTACTTCTGCCGTGAGAGCCGCTGTATGTTCCTCCGTTCGAAGGGAGCGTTCCGTATTTCCGTTGACCGTGATGACTCCACGAGGGCCTGGCATCTTGAGCTTGAGGTATGCATAATGCGGCACCGCGTTGAACTTTGCAAACGCGGTTCGTCCGAGCAGAGCGTGATAGCCGCTACGAAATGGGACTATGTCGAAGATTAACTCTTCGCTCCGGAAATTATCCGGGGATCCGAAGACCACTTCCACTGTGACTGAGCCCGTACAATTGGCTTCCACACCTAGTATGACACCTTTAAAGGTTGTCTTTGTAGGTTTAATCCTTGAGGGGTCTATGCCCATCTTGCGCACTGTATCCTGATAAAGCAGGTTCAGGCTACTACCGCTGTCCATCAGGACTCTCGTGAGGTGAAATCCATCGACGATTGGGTCTAAAACCAATGCGGCGAATCCGCCATGGCGTATGCTGGTCGGATGGTCTCTTCGATCGAAAGTGATCGGACAAGAGGACCATGGATTGAACTTCGGGGCGACTGGCTCCATCGCATAGACGTCCCTTAGTGCGCGCTTCCTCTCCCTCTTGGGTATATGGGTTGCGTAAATCATGTTCACTGTCCGCACTTGTGGGGGGAAACCCTTCTGTCCTCTATTGTTCGGCGGTCGGGTCTCCTCCTCGTCGTCGCTATTTAGCCCCTTGTCATTGTTTTCGGCAATTAACTTGCCTGCCTGCCTGAACACCCAGCAATCTCTGTTGGTGTGATTGGCTGGCTTTTCGGGGGTGCCATGTATCTGGCATAAGCGGTCGAGTATTCGGTCCAAGTTGGACGGACCCGAAGTGGTTCTTTTGAATGGCTTCTTCCGCTGACCGGGTTTAGAGCCTCGGAATCCGGCATTGACTGCTGTATCCTCCTTATCGTCGCCGTTAATGCGGCGTTTGTTTTTGTTTCGACGTGACCTGCCGTTGTGGTCCTTAGTATCCGGACTGCCAGAATTTTTATTGAGGTTGTTGCTGCGAGCTAGCCAGCTATCCTCTCCCGCGCAAAAGCGGGTCATTAATGATGTGAGTGCTGCCATGGATTTCGGCTTTTCCTGTCCCAGGTGCCGGGCTAGCCACTCGTCGCGGATGTTATGTTTGAAGGCTGCGAGGGCCTCTGCGTCCGAACAGTCGACGATTTGGTTTTTCTTTGTCAAGAACCGTGTCCAGAATTGTCTGGCCGATTCCTCTGGCTGTTGAATTATGTGGCTTAGGTCATCGGCGTCTGGTGGCCGCACATACGTGCCCTGGAAATTGTCGAGGAATGTGGCTTCCAGGTCTTCCCAACACCCAATTGACTCTGCGGGCAAGCTGTTAAGCCAATGCCGAGCTGGTCCTTTAAGCTTGAGTGGGAGGTACTTGATGGCATGGAGATCGTCGCCGCGGGCCATATGGATGTGAAGGAGATAATCTTCAATCCAAACCGCGGGGTCTGTTGTGCCGTCGTAGGATTCGATGTTTACGGGTTTAAACCCTTCAGGGATTTGATGATCCATTACTTCGTCAGTGAAGCATAGGGGGTGTGCGGCGCCTCTATATTGAGCAATATCACGACGCAGCTCGAGAGAGCGTTGTCTGCTGTGTTCGGCCCGGCCGGGGTTATTGTATCCGGCGCGACGGTATTCGTCGCGGGTCGTGGGGCGCCCTCGTGATCCGTAGATGGATCTGGATTGCCTTGCTTTGTCCTCCAATACGTCTCGCAAGTCCGGCGCGTTCCCTCCTGGCTTCGTACTTTTGGAGCGATGCCGGGGTACGGTCTTTGTGGAGGGTCTGGATTCCTCTCTGTCGTGACCACGGGGTGGTCAGTCGGCCGTATCGTGCGCTGGTGATGAAGGTATGTATGCTTCCTCCTCTAATCGGGGGAGCAACTTGCGTCTGGGGTAGCTTTTGGAGGGGCGTTCGAGTTTAAACTCTTCGGCCGCGAGGACCTCGGTCCATCGATCGGCCAGCAGGTCCTGATCAGCTTGAAGCTGCTGCTGCTTTTTCTTTAGGCTATTTGCTGTGGCGATAAGCCTGCGTTTAAAACGCTCTTGTTCGACGGGATCCTCGGGCACGACGAATTCGTCGTCGTTGAGGCTTGCCTCGTCTTCGGAGGGAGGTATATAGTTATAATCCTCGACCTCTTTGTCTGCCTCCCTCTCGTGGGGGCTTGCTTCTGCGTCCTCCTGCGCTGAGTCTTGCTGGAGGGGATTATCTTCGGCACTCTCTGGGGTATTATTATCTCCTGTGTCGGAATCTCCATTCTTGCTGTGGCGGAATCTCCTGCGCTGAGTCTTGCTTGGGCTGTTTCTTTAAGGAATCTGCCTCCGCTACTTCTTCGCCGTCCCCGTCCTTTGGGGTGTCCACCATGTATATGTCGTATGACGAGGTGGTCTTCTAGTGCCCTATAGGCGCTGGTTCCTGTTCGTCTCCGGCATCGTCGTCCATAGCGTCGATGTCTTCGGAGTCGTAGTCTAGCATGTCGGTAAGATCGTCGACAGTGGCTACAAAGTGGGTGGTGGGTGGGCTCTGAATTTCTTCGTCGTCCGTATCCCAACCATCCTGGCCATAGTCCGGCCAGGACTCTCCCGATAGCGAGAGATGCTTTAGCGAATTTAGGATGTCGCCAAAGGGCGAGTATTGGAAGATGTCCGCGGCGGTGAATTCCATAACCGGTGCCCAATCCGATTCGATTGGCAGGGGCGCGGGAGGTCCGGAGTCCGGCAAGGAGTCCGGCACCTCGGAATCACGAGTTTCGCGAGGGACAAGGTTAGTGTTTGGCTCCATCACCATGGAAGTTGAAGCCCCCGAGGAGGTGTCCATCCACCGGTCCTCGATCTGGGCGATCGGCTCCGGACTAAGGGCTGAGGCGGATTCGTGCGCGGACACCAAGGCACTGTTCGGCGGCAGAGCTAGATCATGCCCATCGCAACAGTGCGGCGCGCTTGGCTTTGGCTCGAGCCCGTCGAAGATCAAGTCCCCGCGGATGTCGGCTATGAAGTTTAGGCTTCCGAATCTGACCTGATGGCCAGGGGCGTAGCTTTCGATCTGCTCCAGATGGCCAAGTGAATTAGCCCACAGTGTGAAGCCGCCGAATACGAAGATCTGCCCGGGGAGAAAAGTCTCACCCTGGACAGCGTTGTTGATTGAAGATGCCATCGAGCCTATCGGTGACGACACAGAGGAACTCTCAATGAAAGCACCAATGTCGGTGTCAAAACCGGCGGATCTCGGGTAGGGGGTCCCGAACTGTGCGTCTAGGCGGATGGTAACAGGAGACAAGGGACACGATGTTTTACCCAGGTTCGGGCCCTCTTGATGGAGGTAAAACCCTACGTCCTGCTTGATTAATATTGATGATATGGGTAGTACAAGAGTGGATCTACCACGAGATCAAGGAGGTTAAACCCTAAAGCTAGCCTATGGTATGATTGTTGTGATGTATGTTGTGTCCTACGGACTAAAGCCCTCCGGTTTATATAGACACCGGAGGAGGCTAGGGTTACACAGAGTCGGTTACAATGGTAGGAGATCTACATATCCGTATTGCCAAGCTTGCCTTCCACGCCAAGGAAAGTCCCATCCGGACACGGGACAGAGTCTTCAATCTTGTATCTTCGTAGTCTTGGAGTCCGGAGGACGATGATAGTCCGGCTGTCCGGACACCCCCTAGTCCAGGACTCCCTCATATGCTGAAGCATTTTTACTTACAATGTCGGTTCATGCAAATTAAGTTTCAAGCACTTTACAAGTAAAGATACTTGACACTTGGGGGCTAATGTGTATCGCAAGTTCAAGGTATTATGTTACAACCGGGTTAATTTTCTTCTTTCTAAACCGGACAAAACAGTGGTAAGCAGTTTTCTAAGTCTATAGCATATTTATGCATAAGCAATATACTTGGGGGCTGATACGGTAAGTATGATTCCGAAAAGGGGCATAAAGGTATACCTTAGATTTTTGCTGTATCTGCTTCACCATGTCAATTTCCAGGTCACGGCTATTATGCACTTGATTAAGATAGGCAAAGACTATATCCCCAATGCTTAAGTGAGTATAATCAGTAATGTCCAGTTTGGCCTTTCGGCGTTCGATGAGTTCCTCCTTAGTAGTGCATTTGGCAAGGACAGTGGGCCGCCCTGGCTCAACAAACTGACTTTTCAGGATCTCAACTTCCGGGTCATTTGTCTTGACCGGGCTAGGAGCTTCCGGGTTATCGGAGCTATTGAGAGTATCATCGGCAAGCGGGTCAGAGTTTGGCACCAGAATGTCAGAGGCCGGTTCAGGCGGTGGCTGATGGGTGGAACTGTCAGGAGCAGATATATCAAGTGCCGGTTCAGTCATGACCGGGGCTTGGGACGGCTTATTCTTCTTTGCCCTCTTACTAGGCTTCACTTGCATGCTGTCAACAAAGGTAGAAGGATAAATACAAAAGCACGAGTAAGGTAAAGCCTAAGGTAAATAAAGTTACATTACCCGGGGGCAGTTTTGAAAGCCGGCATGTTTGATTGCATAGACTCGCCGGAGGAAGGAGAGGTATCCTAATAATTGGAGTCAGATGAATTGAGAGGTTGGCGAATTAAACCCGCCAAAGGTAAAACAGAACATAAATCGGAGATAACCTCAGGCCGACGCTTCCTAGTTACGTCAAGTAAGCCGGAGGAGAGTTAGCATCCTTGCTGGTCCGGGTCTGCCTCCGGCTTTCAAGCTGTTGTTGCTTCAAAAGAAATTGAGGATCTTGATAAGCTATAGGATGTGAAAAATCTTACTTTCCGGGTCACCCTTCGGATTTTTTGACTTGGCAAAGGCTCTGAGTCAGAGGAGATTATAGTTACCTCTTCGTCAACCGCTTGGCTGTTCCCCGTATCCTCCTGAAAAGACAGAATGCCAATAAAATGATGGAAAAGGAGTTAAGAGAATTAAGGATTACCTCTTCGTCATCCTCATAAGTGTCATCCAATTTGAGTAAATCTGAAGCGCTTGGCTTCTTCTTCTTTGAAGTTCCTATTTTGGCGGCTTTCCTTTCGGTTTTCTTGGCTGTCCTGGCTTGCTTGGCAGCCTCATGGTCATACTTGACCTTCCAGAAGTTGTCATCGGCCTGTGGAAAAAGATAAGAGATTATGAGTAAAAATAAGGTGTAACATAGCAAAGAGTATTTATTGAGGTTGATGACTCACCGCAGGGGCCGGGTTCTTCTTGCAGAAGGGAAGTAAGCCGAAGGCATTACTGGTCACTGTGCCCTCTTTCAGCAGCGATTGGGTCGTAGCCTCCACCACATCATCTGGTAAGTCGTCAGGGCTATGATGCAGTGGATCATCTTTTTCGCCTGAGTAAGTGCACATTAAGCCGGGACGGCGGCTTAATGGAAGTACTCGCCAAGTGACCCAGACTCGGACTAGGTCGATGCCGTTCAAGCCGTTTCCCAAAAGAGCTTTGATTTTCTTAATGGTGGGAGCGAGAGGCAGACGCTCAATAGCAGTCAGTTTATCCGCCAGTGGATGGTTGGACTCAAGGCGCAGTGCGCCGAAGCCGGGCAGAGGACTCTCGTCAGCCGGAGAAGTGTCCTGACAATAGAACCACGTCTGATTCCAATCTTTCGGATGACTCGGCAGTTCTGCATAAGGAAAAAGGCAGTCTCTCCGCCGCTGAATTGAGATGCCGCCAAGTTCAAGACTGGGCCCGTTGGCACGTTCATTCTGCCGGTTTAAGTAGAAAATCTCTCTGAACAAAAGAAGATTGGGCTCCTCTCCCAGATACACCTCGCAGAAGACTTGGAAGTTGCAAATATTTGACACGGAATTGGGTCCAATGTCTTGAGTTCGAAGGTCAAAGAAATTCAAAACATCCCTGAAGAATTTTGAACCGGGAGGAGCAAATCCCCGGCTCATGTGATCCGTAAAAACTATCACCTCCCCTTCTTTGGGTTGAGGCTTCTCTTCAGACGGGTCAGGGGCACGATAAGACATGGCCTCCTTCTTGGGCAGATGGCCAGACTTTACAAATTCTGACAGTTTGCTCCTTGTACTGTGGATGGGACCCAATTACAGGCCACAGGGGCCTTGGTTGCCTTAGGTGCCATGACGATAGTTGGCCTACGACAAAATAAGAGGTTCCGGTTCAAATTTAACCCGGAGGAAAATATTTTAAGCTATTCAAGGTGGCGGCTTAAGAAGGGGCCTAATGATATATGGGTAACTATGCAACAATATTAAGCCGCTACAGGTATCAAGAGCAGTTAAGTTTTCTTAAGTCGCGAGAAGCAAGAAAGGTTCGTAGTCAGTGTCATTTACTTAAACCGGCTACAGGGACAGTTGTGGTTAAACATATTCGACAGAGGCAGTTTTTTATTTAAAGGTGGAACAAACAGGTTTCACAAGTTGCGACTATTATTTTGGTTCAAACAGCTGTTCTGAAAAGAAAATTTTCTAGACCTAAAACTGGCACAGATGAAGTTCAAGGGCTCGAACAAAGCCTCTGTGCGACAGAAAGGGATCTACTTGCAATCGAAATGGGTGCGAAATAGCTACCGCATCAGTTTATGCCATCTTCAAGATCAAGAAACGGCGGTGGTAATGAAATCTACGAGGGGTTCTTGACGAACAGCGAAGAACACCAAAGAACTCGAAGGTCCTAATGCGGATCTGAGGAACAAGAAGGAGAAAACTTACAGATGCAGAGTCGCTGCGGAGGTTTGTCGCGATTTTCTGGTCAAGTCAGGTTGATGCAGCGGCCTGAGCTGGCGAGGACGAGGAGATCTGCGACGGCGGCGGCGGCGGAGCTCGAGCGGCAGAGGGACAGTGAGAGGAAGAAGACAACCGAAGGGGGAGAATGGAGAAGACCTAGGTCATGCCTATTTATAAGGAAAGGCTGACTGAGACGGCGCGAGAAACGAGGAGATAAACATTATTATCCAGCGGCCTCGACACCTCGGTTTTCGGAACGGTTAGTAAAGGCAAAGATCCGTTGGAGGATACGGTGGAATAAAAAATGAATTTAAGTAAAGATGAGGTCATGGCGGGTTAACACGGATCCAAAAGATGACGTCATGGCGGGTTAAAGAAAACCTTTGCACAGTCAGAAGACTGAAGATTTGTTTCCTAAGGTATTTTAAGATTGACATGAATCGGTTCAAATCAATCTGGGGCCTAATGTTGGGGATATAACTCTTTGAGTAAGCCGCCCAGGAGGGGCCGGGTTACGCAAAGAAGACTCACCAGAAAGAAGCCCAAGACCAAGCATGAAGATGGCGGTTCAGTAAAGGGCCTAAGGCCCACAGGCGACTTAAGGCCCGTTGTAGTAAACCGCCGTAATGGCAAGACTTGTATCATAAGGTAGAATTAACTAGTCACCGAGCCGGACACTGTTTATAAGCCGGCCGGGACTCTGTGAGCCGCAGGGGGTCAACTCGTATATATAAGGGGACGACCCGCCAGCGATTCAGGGCAAGAAACAACTCATCGAGAGCCGGGCATAGCGTATCTCGCTCCCTGGTCATCGAAATATCAATACCAACCCAACTAGACGTAGGCCTTACCTTCACAGTAAGGGGCCGAACTAGTATAAACCTATCGTGTCCCTTGTCCCAATTAACTCCTTCAAGCTTCCTAGTTGTGATGGCTCCACAACTAAGTCCTTTCACGAGGACATCTGACGTGACAATTCCACGACAGGCATAATTATCCATCACTGATCCATTGCCTACGAGCTTTTCATATATTGTTCTTCACTTATTTACTTTTCCGTTCCTACTGTTACAACTACTACAAAAACCCAAAAACATTTATCTTTACTTTTGCTACCGTTACCTTTATTATCATACCACTTTGCTACTAAATAATTTGCTGCAGATACTAAGTTATCCAGGTGTGGTTGAATTGACAACTCAACTGCTAATACTCAAGAATATTCGTCACAGTGGAGTTCGAGTATCTTCGTCACAGTGGCATGCTCATCTTGGTCATCCAGCCACACCTATCGTTCGTCATGTTTTGCGTCGTCATGAGTTTTCTAGCATGTATAGTAATAAAGATGTAGTAGTGTGTGATGCTTGTCAGCAGGGGAAGAGTCATCAACTTCCTTTTTTGGAGTCTAGTCGTCAGGTGAAACATCCTCTAGAACTTGTTTTTTCAGATGTATGGGGTCCTGCTCAGACTTCTGTTAGTGGTCATAACTATTATATCAGTTTCGTTGATGCTTACAGTCGCTTTACCTGGCTTTATCTTATTAAGTGTAAATCTGATGTGTTTGATATCTTTGTCCAGTTTCAAAAACATGTTGAACGCCTTCTCAAGCATAAGATTGTTCATGTTCAGTCGGACTGGGGGGGGGGGGGGGGTGAGTATCGCAACCTCAACTCCTTCTTCCAGTCGCTTGGGATCTCTCACCATTTAGCATGTCCACATACACATTAACAGAATGGTTCTGTGGAACGTAAGCATCGTCATATCGTTGAAACTGGTCTTACTCTTTTGGCCCATGCATCGGTTCCCTTTCGGTTTTGGAGTGATGCCTTCACCACTGCTTGTTTTCTTATCAACCGTACTCCCACTCGTGTTTTAAACATGAAGACTCCCATTGAACTTCTCCGTAATGAACAACCTGATTACCCTTTTTTCAAAGTGTTTGGGTGTGCTTGTTGGCTGCATCTATACCCATACAACAAACGCAAGCTGGAGTTTCGATCCAAAAAGTGTGTCTTTCTTGGCTATAGCTCCCTTCATAAAGGATATAAATGTCTCCGTGTTCCCACTAATCGAGTCTACATATCTAGGTATGTCGTGTTTGATTAGCATGTTTTTCCCTTTGCCAAACTTCTTGTGTCCACCACTGAACCACCATCCATGCATTCATCCTCCATTGCTTCTGACCAGTTTGATGATGTTGCATACTCTCCTGTATTATTACCTAACCATGGTACAGGCACTGGATGTGGGGCTTGTTTGGAACTTTTAGAGGCACCAGTTTGGAACTTTTAGAGGCACCATCGCCTATCAGGTTCATCTCTTTCAAGGATCAGCTTGCAGACATCTTCACCAAGCCATTGTCTCTACCACAGTTTGAGGCTTTTAGATGCAATCTTACCCTTCTAGATGCTTTAGGAAGTGGCTAAGATTCAGGGAGGGTGTTAGACTGTATAGCTTCTGTATTCATATATGTATATTGTACATTGTATTCCCACTCATTATATATATGTGATAGGCAACCTCTAGAGGGTTGTGCCGGTTCCCTCCAAACCTATTGCCTCACATGGCCGATCAATGGGGAAAGTGGTAGCGATTTTTGATGATTGCTACCATCTTGCTCTTTCCTCCTACTATTTTTTATCATTGTAGTAGAGTAGCTAATGACGTAGCACATGAGTTAGCTAGGATGGCCATGAGAGTTCCTTATCCCCAATTCCAAACACGTTGATCAGCCCAAGCCCAAAACGGCATTGGTATGACCGTGAGTTAATTCATCGATGCGTACATACTTCCCGTTCCATGTTGTTCTACTCAACAACTCCACTCCAACCCTCGCCACTTCGTCAAGCTTTTTCCATCGAGCCTCCTATGACCGGCGGTGACGTATGCTACAACCAGATGATCAGCTGCCCCTATTGCCAGACGTCTCCATGGTTGATCTCTCCGATCCCAAGTCTTATAGCATGGCTCATCCATGCAGGATAATCTTCTCGCCCTACGCCACTGATTGGCACCTTCAGAATGTCCTCAATATCACATGGAAGCATTGTTTTTTCCAAGGTAGGCACGTCCCATTCTCTTCCTAGCAAATCGACCACACCTTGGAAACGGTGCGGTCCAGCGTTCCCGGTGGTTTCATTGATCTAGCTCTCGGGATCCAGCCATCTGCCCACACATCGACAGTAGACCCGTCCCCTATGCACCAAACAAGGCCGACCTTCAACAGTTCTTGCCCAAACATGATGCTACGCCAAGTGTATGATGTGTTCTTTGGGCATGTGGCGTCCAGCAATCCCATCTCTTGAAAATACCGTAGATAGAATTCACCAAGCCTGTTTGGAGAGCAAAATGCTTAGCTGAAAATTTCAAAGTCTCGAAACCCCATGCCTCCCATTCTCTTGCTCATGCACATTTTGTCCCAACCAATCCAGTGAACCTTGCGTTTCCCATTCTCCGTTCCCCGCCAATTTTTTGATGAAATAAGATGTCAATTTCCGGCATGTTATTTTTTGGCGAATTTGAAATAGCTCATGGAGAACATAGGAGTCGCTTGAAGCACTGATTTGATCAACACCTCCCTTCCAGCTTTCGATCGCCCTTGCATTTGATGAGATTATTGACTAGTTAGATAGGCCTCGTGGTTGTAGCAGATGTGAACACAATTTTCTTTTCTTTCGCGACACATATATTCTCATAATGTTGATATTGATACTATATTTTAAACATGATAATATTTTATTTATATTTGTTGGAGTACGATCAACATTTTCCTCCCCCCCCCCCCCTCCCCCCTATCAAATCGCTGTGCCCTTGCACTTGCTAATAAAGGGAGAGGAAAGTTATATAAAAAAGTATAGATTTAAATAGTAATATATAGATAGAAAAGAAAGAAGGTTTGTTTCTCCAAATTTTTTGTGTGTATCAATTTTTTGTACGTCGTCCGCTTCCTCAAAATTCCCTATTTGATGCATACGGCGTCAAATAGTCAGGGAACGCAATGAGTCGGTCCACGCAGAGGCGTTATGTTCCAGTTTTAGGAACCTTCTAGAAGGTTCCCAGTTCCTGGTTGGTTTTTTACTGGTTTTGGTTTTGTTTTCTTCCTTTTTGTTTTTTCATAGTTTCAAAAATCGTTCATGTTTTAAACAAAACTGGATTTCTGAAATTTTGTTTGTGTTATAAAAGAAATGTCTGGAATTTGATTTTTTTTCATGTTTTAATAAAATGTCCGGAATTCAATTTTGTTTCATGTTTTTCAAAATATGATTGAAATTTTGAAACTTGTTAAAAAATTCAAAAAAAGTTCAAATATTTGAAAAAACGATGTGAACTACAAAATTTTGTTCATGCATTCAGAAATCTGCAAATTTTTCAACATTTGTTTGAAATTTCGGGAAAAACAGAATTTTAAGTAAATGTACGAGAATTCAAAAAATGTTCGTAATTTGCATTTGTTGTTCACATTTTTGAAAAATGTTGGAAATTTAAAAATTGTTCAAAATTTCAAAAAATAATGTTCATTCTTTTTTGAATTTTCCTTCACAACTTTTGAATCGCGAACTACATTTAGGCGCTACAGTATTTTTACGAGCAGCAGTGTACCGATGCAGCGTGGCATTAGTTGGATTGCCTGCCAATGGGCCATCCCAGTTCGCTGCCCGCCTGTGCGTGCTGGTGCTATACGATACAGAATGTGTCATATGGTACGACCCCGCCTCCTCGGGATTCCTATTCGGTGCGTAGGGTGTTGTCGAGCACCCACACGCATGCCTCCTTCACGCGCTGGTAGTCGGATGGGCCAACCCATTTCACGCCTTTTTTTTGTTTTTTTCTTAGTTTCGTTCTTTTGTTTTTTTCTTTTTCCTTTTTCATTTTCTCTTCCCTTCCTTATTTTTTTTCTGTTTTCTTTTTATTTTATTTCCCTTCTTTACTTTTTCACTTTTAATACGAATTTTCTGTCCAAATTCGTAAACATTTTTTTGTTCATCGAATTCAAAAAATATATATCAATGTAAAAAATGTTCATCAATTCAAAAACTGTTTATTGAATTCGCTTTTTTCATTGGGATTGAAAAAATGTTCACTAAACTTCCATTTTTTTGCAGAAAATTAAAAAAATGTTTATCAAATTCGAAATTTGTTCATCCATTTTTTCAACAAAAATCGTCGAATACAAAGTTTGTTCATCAAGTTAAAAAATGTCCATGAAAATTGTTCATCAAAATAAAAAACTGTTCATAAAATTTTGAAAATTGTTCATTATTTTGAAATCCCAAACTTTTTTGAATTCTAGAACTTTTTTCGAATTCGGTAAAAAAATTGAATCCGTGAATGTTTTTGAAAGTCAGAATTATTTCCGAAACCTCAAAGAAAAAATAGGAGGGAACCTTGCGCCCCACATGGGCCGGCCCGGGATGCCGTACAGCAAGCTCCCGGACTCCACTTACCAAAGTTGTTCTTCAACACGAAGGAGAAGACAAAAAAACCAACCCGGTAGCCCCTGTAATCGTCCGTCTTCCACATGAAGCAGTTGTCCATCTTTGTGTCGTCTCCAACACGAAAATGAGTGGGGAACTAAAAAACCAATCTGCCGCCGCTCCCCCCCCCCCCCCCCCCCCCGCCCCACTCCATTGTTTTCCCCTCTCTCATATCTCGTCGCTTCCGCCATGAATTTGTGCTGTATGTATGATTTTACCTGTTGCTTTAGAATGGCCAATTGGTATGCTTGGAATCATATAAAAAATTACATTGGTATGCTTGGAATTTGTGCTCTATGTATGATTTTACTTGTTGCTCTAGAATGAGGATTAACAATCTTGCCTTTCAATATGAGTTTAATGATAATAAAACCTTGGATTCTTACGCTAATGTTGTATATGATTACTATGACATGAAACAAATAGAAGAACTTGCATTGTTGCTTTTAAGGGTGCTTATGAAATTGTTTCTTTGCTTGAAAATATGATGATGCACTTTACAAATCTGAAGATCTTGCCATACTTAAATATTACTATGCAAACTATGGATACAATGCTCATATTAATTATTTTATTGAGAGAATGTCTGCTGCCCTGGAAGATATTAATATTTTGCAAGAATATATAGAAGAAGAAATTGCTGAAACCGTGAGCTCATTAGATGAAAAAGATGAAGAGGGGAGTGAAGGACATAAGGAGGAAGAGCGGATTGATCACCCGTGCCCACCTTCTAACGAGAGTAACTCTTTAACTCATACATTATTTAATTTTCCTTCATACTTACCGTGGATGAATGCTATGATCCATTGGATTAGTTTGAAATATCCCTTTTTTGATGAAGTTGATGCTTGCTATGCTTATGGCTATGATGACACTATGAATTATGCTTAGGTTAATGACCTTATTGATTCGGTTACGAGGTAGTGGGATGGGGAGTTGGTAACTCTAACTTTTTGACAAATAGATCTTTAGCGTGTTTTGTCTATTCCTTTGCCTGGTCATGACATGGATGATTTTGTGGGATGGATTGTTCTAAGTCCGTTCAGCATATCATGTGAATTGGGGTCACCAACATGGCTAGAAATTGAGGAGTACAAATGGAATTGAGTCTATGTGTCTGAATGGAGTTTGGGAGAAAATCTGGAAACTACAATTCCCAACTAAGGTGATTTTTTTATGTAGAACCTTAAGGAGGACGCTTGCTTACCAACTCAATCTTCCAAATCGACACACTATGGTTTCTAGACAATGCCCATGTGCAACACAGGTGCATAGGATGTAACGCACCTACTATTTAAATGCAACAAAGTAGCCGAGGTATGTCATCTTTTATGTTTGGATGAGATTATATATCAAGAGGGCGTGCAGCGTCGATATGGCGGGTGAAATTGTAATGGATTTTCTGATTCAGACTCCGATACAAGAGCTTGGTCTTCTCAGCCAAAATAATATACATGAAATAATAGCATCGCCTATTGGTATTTTTGATGGGAAAGAAGGAAAAGTGTCCATGCCGAGCAAATAAAGAATTCTAATAAAATAGTATCATTATCATACATCAAAGCTTTAACAACGAATTTGTCACCTCATTAGCTCCAAAGGCAATGATAAAGAAAGATGGATTGCTTAAGCCACCAGCTAGTTTTGTCAAAAGTTAATGTGCATGCAGCTTTTGATCAAGACCACATAAAATGTGCATCTATCTGGACCTGTGTCCTTCGTTGGGGTTTATTTGTGGCCAAAAGTGGGATGCAACAAGTTGTTGATCAACTCGGACAACTTAAAAGTCGTGGAAGCTACGAAGAATGAATGTTGATCAATGGGGATAGCAACGGTGATTTTCGATGACTACTACAATCTTGCTTGCAAGTTTCCCCATATATTTTTTATAATGGCGCATGAGCTAGTTAGGATGCACATGAGAGCTCCTTCTTACGTGTGGATGGATGATGCCCCATCGAAGTTTCTTCCTCGTTGAACGATGTAACCATCGCCACTTGCTAATAAAAGGGAGAGGAAACTATATAACAATGGTATAGATATAAATTGTAGTAGAGATATGACAGAAGGTTTGTTTCTCCAATTTGTTTGTGTGTATAATGTTTTTTTTTACGTCGTCCGCCTCCTAGGAATTCACTATTTGATGCATTTGCGTCAAATAGTCGGGGCATCACATAGGAGGTTCGTGACAGCGAGCGCAATAGGCAAGTCCCTAATTTATAGCGGTACGCAGAGGCGTTTTGTTCCGGTTTTAGGAACGTTCTAGATGGTTCCCAGTTCCTGACTGGTTTTTTTGATTCATTTTTTGTTCTATTTACTCGTTTTTCTGGTTTCGTTTTTTGGGTTTTCATTTTTATTTTCATTTTTATGTTTTTGTTTTTTATGTTTCTTTTTCTTCCTTTTTGTTGTTTCATAAATTCAAAAGTTGTTTGCGTATTGAAAACAATTCAAAATTCAATTTTTTTTCATGTTTTAAAACACAATGTTCATAATTTCAAATATTTGTTCATGTTTTTCAAAAGTGTTCGCAAATTCGAAACATGTTCAAATATTTCAATAAATATTCAATTCTTTTTAAAAGATCAGCATTTCAATTTTTTGTTCATGGTTTTAGAAATTCCGCATGTTTGTCAAAATTTGTTTGGAATTTTGAAAATTCTTCATACTTTTTAATAAATGTTATAAAATTCAAAAAATGTTTGTTTTTTGTTCAGGTTTTCTAAAAAATGTTCGAAATTCCAAAAATGGTTCAAATGTTTCAAAAAAATAAGGTTCCCTCTTTTTTCAAATTTTGTTCACAAAATTTTGGAATCACAAGCTACCGGATTTCTTTGAGAAGGCGCACAAGCTACAGTAAGGCGCTGCAGTATTTTGACGATGGTTAGTTGGCTGGCCGCCTGTGCGTCCTGGTGCGATACGATGCGGAGTGCGTGATATAGGACGCCGCCGCCTCCTCTTCTGACCGTTGTTGTTCAACACAGGAAAGGAAAACCCAGTCCAGTAGCCCACGCAATCGTCCGTCTCCCACACGAAGCAGTCGTCCGTCTCCTCCGTCTCCAACACAATCCGCCGCCGCCGTCTCCTCCCATCCCGTCGCTTCCACCGTCGGCTGATTGATGAGTGTTTCCCGAATTCTTCGTCCGCCGTCCCTCCCCGCACTCACGCACGCGTACACCCATCTTCCTCGCTCGCCTGGTTCCGTGGTTCGTGTTCGATTCAGAGCGGAGCAAGGGATCCATTGATGTAAGGTTCGGCTTCCAATCCATCCAGGCCGCCGGCCAGTCCACCGAGGGGAGATTCCAAGCTGTCCATGCGAAACCCTAGACGCCGCAGTGATGGAGCATCTCCGCCGCCTCGCCCAGTTCTTGCTCGCCTCAGCTCGCGGGGATGGAGCATGACGGCGCCGCCCGTCCCCTCGCACCAGGCCCAGGACGACGGCACCGTGGACGGCTGGGCGCGGGACGACACGGAGCCCACTCCAGCCCCCACCCCCCTACTCCGCCCCAGCAGAATCCCCCGAGGCTACGTCTCCGCCCCCGCCTCCGTGCAGCCGCTCGTGCCGACCCTCAACTATGATTGTGCGTGCTCTTCAACCCTCTGTCTGGTACCCATGGATTGTAATGTCATTTGTTTCTGATTGAGCGTCCATCGATGGTGGCAGCGGTGGGGAGGAGGCCTGCGGCGACCTCGACGCTACTCCCGCGACCACAACCACTGCGTCCGCAAGAAAGGTACTAGACCAACCGCACATTCCCCCTCAGGAATCAGAAACAACCATACATGCTGCCATGAACAACCCATACATTACATTGTGTTTATAGGACCAGCGAATTCATATGGTAGGAACGGGTGGATGCAGTGAAGTGACTAGAGAATTTCAGAATCCAGACTGTTGCTACTATAGATCTACTCTGCTCCGCCATTCGGTAACTAAATGGCAATGCAGCAGTTGTGTGGTTCACGGTTTATGCAGCAGCTACCCGTTCTTCTACCGATCTGTTGCTCGGTGATCAATTGTGTGTGGTTGTTTAATTTACTGCTCAGTAGCATGCACACCTGAATGCGCTGGGATGACCGAAAAAGTCACATGTTCAGTCAGTTATCCCTGCCAGCCTATGGCTATGCTTTCCAGCGTTTTCCTTATAATTTCCACATGTTATGTGCAGGCGCATGGATTGGGGATATGTACTTTGGTTTGGGTTTAAAGGGGCAATCTTTGAGCATTTGTATCAACTATCGAGGATCTCAAGTTGACATGGATCACCCTATGATCAAGTGCATTATGGTGCTATGATGATTGTGACAGAAGATGTTAGCTGCAGAAGCAATTGCTATGTAAGTGTGACGTCTCTTTTGATCCTGCTTTGTTTATTTTTCAAATCATTAATATTTCCATTGCTTTCCTTCTTGCATAATTGCTCTAATCTCTGGAAATTTTGTGCTGATAAAAATTGCTAGTATATGCAGCTGTGATCATGAAATTGTATTGAGCAGAATATGAAAAAGGTCATTTGATTAATGGAATAGATTATGCCTTAACTCTGTTCAAGACAGGTCTCAGCTGTGATAATGAAATTGTTCTGAGCAGAACAGGAAAATCATTTGATTAATGGAATAGGTTATGCCTTAACTCTGTTCAAGATAGGTCTCAAGTCTCAACTGTGATAATGAAATTGTAGTGGACAAAACAGGAAATATGCTATTTTTTTAATGGAATAGATTATGCCTGAACTCTGCTCGTGACAGGTCTCAGCTCCAATATTAAAAATCAGTGCACCTGAATTAGGACACAGTTTTTCTCATCTGGAACTGGGCTTGAAGGTGTTTGGTCTGAAAGCTACGCTCCTGAATACAATGTGATATAAAAGGTTCATGAAATCACCAGGTATGGAAATGCTTGACCATTTTTGTAAATTACTTAGTACAATATTATCTGTTTGTTTTTTGCATTATTTCCCAGTTCTCTTGCAGTACTATTCAACAACCTATCTTCCTGCCTACTAGATAAAAGAGGGTTTTTGTTTACTTAACATGGTTGCCTGATTAACATAGTCATGGTTTCTGTTAGTTATTTTTTCCACTAAGGTAAGCAACAATTATCTTCCTACCTACCAGATATACTACTACTTGATTGCTTAGTTACCGGCTTAAGAAGCTCCATGATTCTTTTATACGATATTAAAAAAAATGAGTTCTAACTTTGTGGAAAGACACGCACAGTTCTGATGTTCTGGGGCCAATGTTCATTTCTAGAGGCAAATACTCTCAGATTTCTTAGTGAACTATAATCCCATCTAGATAACCCCCCTCGATATAGCTCCCTTTATTTGCACGACACAATCTAGCATATGACGGTTCTGATTTGGATTGTGAGTGTTTCTCCAAAAACTAGGATTATATACCTGAGAACAAACAAATAACGTTATAAACTTACCTCAAAGCCTATGGGTTGACTGAAGCTTAATAAATAGTTTCAGATGCACTATGGTGTCATAACAGTAGAAATAAGCTTTGAGGGAAAGAGAACCAAGTATAGGTGACTGCATAGTAGAAGATGTGTAATCGTGTTGCACTATAGTGTCTTTATAGAAGCCGACAAAATCAGAGACATCCTTAATTTTGTTTTTTGTTCTTGTCAGTTAAGAAAAGAAACATTAACTCTTGGATTATCAGTAAGGGAATATGCCTTATTAGCACACTCTTATGGTGGTTATTATGAGCCTTCACAAAGGCAATGTACTTAGAGTCATCACAGTGATGATTGACATATAGAAGGAGAGTTTGACCATGAGTTGAAAGGTGGAAAGAAGTGTAGGATCATGAGCACTCGCCGAAAACTTGCCGCAATCACCACTGAGACAAAATGCTCAAACTAGGCACGAGGGGTTTGCTTAAGGCCATAAAAGAGCGATGAAGATGACAAACCATGCCATCAGGAGGAGAATACCCAGGTGGTGGGTATATGTAGACCTCATGCAACAAGGAGGAAGAGAAATGGTATCCCACATGCCTATGCGCGCAAGAGCAACAATCTCGTCTACAATCGCATGCTGCTATTCATGGTGAACAAATGCGTCATACTAAGAAGTCGTCTCGAGAAAAGCGATGCTAGAATAACCAATAACCATAGGGCCAATAGGCAGAAGCGAGAGAGCTCAAAAGCCATAAGTAGGCCGAGCTTTAGGCGGTGCGTTGCCAACAGGAAAGACCATAGTAGTCGAGGGAGATGGCTCATTAGAAGGATCCACAACACGTGGACCACAAGTGTAGTGAAGAAGATGATAAGGGGGAATCATCGGGGAAACCTCATGGATGAGCGAGGTGAGGTAGCCTCAGGTAATTAACGAGGCGGGAAAGCCGCATGTGGCGATGTGTGGGGTCTATAACAGTAGTACGGGAGGATAAGCTGGGATAGGTGGGCGAGGGCAATAAATGAGTGATAAGTGTATCAGGAAAATTAAGGGAAGAAATATCGTCAATGGGGGAGGCCAAAGGGGAGGATGGACTTGGGTAGAAAGGACGAGACTCAATCAAAGTGACATATCAAGAAATACCCATCCGACGACTAACAAGATCCCAACACCGATAGCCCTTGTGCTTATCACTGTAATTTAAGAAGACACATTCAACAGATTGATCAAATAGTTTGGTGCGTGAAGAATGTAGCAAACACAACCAAACAAATGAAGTGTTGAGTAGTTAGGAGAGAATGCTCACAAAGAAACTCGAGAGGAATGTCGCCCTGTAGAGCCGAGGAAGGATGAATGTTGATGAGATAGGTGGCTACGGTCATCAACGCGCTAGCCGCCTCACGAAGGTGACGATGCTTGCGCTCAACAACCCCATTCTAAGCATGAGCACCAGGACAAGAGAGCAAGTGTGCTTTGCTCAACAAGGAATCTGCGCAACAAATGAGAGAGATACACACAAGCAGAATCTGCACGAAAGACATGGATAGTAGTGGAAAACTAGGTATGAACCAAGGTGGCAAACTTCTTATAGATATATAAGACCTCACTACAAGAAGGCATAAAATATATCGACTTGTGTCGAGAGAAATAATGGTAAAGGTAATATAGTGGCGATGGCCTCCTTTCGAGGCGAAGAGAGTTGGGTCCCAAACATTAGAGTGAAGAAGATTGAATGAGGATATGATAACTGAACGTGTTTACCTAGCAGACAAACTTCACATTTAAAGTTACATTGCGAGACAGATCCTAGAATACCATATTGTTCTAAGGATGAGAGACTAGAGCCACACATGTGACTGAGATGACGACGCAACAGAGTCAGTAGACAAGGTAAGAGAGTCGAAGAGACTGGCGGATGTGGTAGCGGAGGGAAGGCGTAGCCTGGCAAGCTTCAGTGGCCGTGCGAGTCACAACGTCGAGGGCCAACACCAAGTAGAGCACCCGTGTGCAAATCCTAAATTAGAATAAGAACCAAAGTCGAGAATATTGGAGTAATAGAAATATTGTTTGTGTTAGGTTCAATGATACATTTGCTTGGATCCCAGGACGGAGTTAAACTTGAGATTGGGCACTTGGATTTGTGATATTTTGACATGAGCTTGAAACTGGAGAACTTTAGGGTGTAGCATGATGAACCTAAGATATATTGAATTTATATAGGTATAGTATGATTAGCATGAATGCGGTATTTGTGGACTATTGGATCATCTTGGATATTACTAGTTGGATTCTAGGTTAAAGATAACTTGAGCAGTTGGATTTGTGATATTTTGACCTAAGTTTGGTAGCATGCAGATGATACGATCGTAGTTGGTAGACCCGTGATGATTTTGCTAACCCTCCCCAAGAATGTTACAAGTACAAGATCATCATGGGAGGATGATTTGGATTAATTATAATAGATGACAATTTCAGTGGTATGAGCCTTGTTGGAGCAGCTGATGTTGCTTTTATTATGTTTTTGTGCTCCTTTAGATGCAGAAGTAGGAGGGTAGGACTTATGAAGTGATACTATATTGATGGATAAATAGATCTTTAATAACATTGGAACTGGAGAACTTTAGGGTAGGACTTGTGAAGTTTGGATTTACTTACATGATAGTGATCTTAGAAAAAAATCTGGTGGATAAATAACTTCTAATATTTTGGATCTAGTCATCTAGTGGAAGCTTGCTTCATACTGGACTTAGATAACCATGATAATGGGCTTGGTTGAATCATAGTTATGATTTATACTAGATGCACACTTTTAGAGATTGAAGCTAGAAAACTTTAGGGTGTAGTATGATCAATCGGAGATATATTGGATTTAATATGAATATAGTACGATCAACATGATTCTGAGAATTGATGGAAGAAAACAAAGATATTGGAGTAATAGAAATGTTGTTTGTGTTAGGTTCAATTATATATCTGCTTGGATTCTAGTTCTAGGTCGGAGTTAAACTTGAGATTGGGCACTTGGATTTGTGATCTTTTGACACGAGCTTTAGAACTGGAGAACTTTAGGGTGTGTTTGGTAGCATGTATGGACCTAGCCTAGTTGTTCTCATCTCATACATGCTAACTGTAGACATGTTGAGTCCATGTAGTTGCTATTGTTTGGCAGTGATGTATGCGCTGAGACATGCTGAGCTGAGATTTTGTTTGGCAGCCTGCATGTGTTTAGACATGCTGAACAATTTCGAATATTGAATATTTTTTTGAATAATGAACAAAATCGAAAAAATGTCAACACAAATTTAAACATATTTTGAAAATTTAAATAAAATTTGATATTCTAAACTTTTTTGGAAAATTAAAATAAATTTTGAAATTCTATTTTTTTAATTTGAACATATTTGAAATTACGAGTTTTTTTGACAATTTTAAAAAATGAATATTTGAATATTTTATGAAAAAATAAAATTCTACTTTTTTCAAAATTCAAAAAAATTGATTTCCTTTTGAAATTCCGAACATTTATGATTTTTTCAGAAAAATTGAAATTTCAAATATTTATTGAAAATTCAAACAAATTTTGAAATTATGATTCTTTAAAAAAAACTAAAGAATTTTGAAATTCATTTTTTTTTCATTTTTCTGAAATTCTAAAGTTTTTCGAAAATTTAAACAAATTTTGAAATTCTGATTCTTTTTGAAAAAATAAACATATCTGGACGTGGTCTGGTCGGTGGGGACGAGTGTCAGGGCCAGCATAGCTGCCTCCATGCACCCTGTCTGGGGTGCATGAGATGAGCATGGTTGAGGGCACTTTTATGCATCAGATGAGCATAGCTCAGGTGAGCCCATCCACCCTACCAAACAAGCAAAAGTGGGTCGGATTGAGAACTTTTGCCCTCATGCACCCTCCATGCACCCTACCAAACACACCCTTAGGGTGTAGCTTGATCATCCTGAGATGTATTGAATTTATATAGGTATAGTATGATTAGCATGAATGCGGTATTGGTGAACTATTGTATGATCTTGGATATTACTAGTTGGATTCTAGGTTGGAGATAACATGAGCAACTGGATTTGTGATATTTTGACCTAAGCTTAGTAGCTTGTATGCGCTCCATATGGATATGAGCATGGAGAGGATACAAACGGATTGTAGTTTGTAGACTTTGATGATTTGATAGCCCTCCCCAAGAATGTTATGAGTACAAGATCATCATGGGAGGATGATTTGGACTAATTGGAATAGATGATAATTTTAGTCGTATGAGCCTTGTTGGAGCAGCTGATCTTGCTTTTATTATGTGTTTGTGCTCCTTTAGATGCAGTAGGAGAGGGAGGCTAGTAGTTATGACATGATATTATATTGATGGATAAATACATCTTTAACAATGTTGGAACAGTTTGGATTTACTTAGATGGTTGTGATCTTGAAAACAAATCTGGTGGGTAAATAACTTCTAGTATTTGGATCTATAGTAATCCAGTGGAGGCTGAGGTAGTTGGAGAGGACCGATGAGAAAGCACATGAGAAGCTTTACTCGATCTCCTGAAGACCGACATTGCCGCAACGGCTTGGCGCAAAGGCCGATGCGGCAGACAGGGTTTTCACCCTCTCGCACACCTCATGTGCATTGTTCATTTCCCGCCAATTCGGCTTGGTATCCTTTCCTTGTTTGCGGGTTCTGGGCCACTGACTTGATCTGGCATCACACGTTGTCCTGCCGTGTGTCCTTGGCCTTGGCGGTAGGTAACGTCGTGCGCTCGGGCTGCGTCTCGTGGGTTAGCCATTGCGGTGCCAGCTGCCTGTGTGGCTATGGCGGCGCCCAGTAAGGAAACATGAGATGTGGGATTGAGGCATCGCACATAGCAACCCGAAGCCAGGCAAAGGATGCCGGTCGGACTGGCAGGGAGCGGATTGCACATGAGGTATGGTGGAAGGGATGAAAACGTTGGTGGGAGCGGATTGTCATTGTCGTTATTCATTGTACTTGGAGCCAAGCATCGAGGGGATGGTGATTGGGGATGTGGGAAGATGGTTGGATCATAGTTATGATTACTACCTTTAGATAGTAATCGGAGATATATTGGATTTATATGAGTGTAATATGATCAGCATGATTGTGAAAATTGATGAACTATTACATCATCTTGGATTGATATAGTAGGAAGAAAACAAAGATATTGGAGTAATAGAAATGTTGTTTGTGTTGGGCTCAATGATATTTCTGCATGGATTTTAGGTTGGAGTTAAACTTGAAAATGGACACTTGGATTTGTGATATTTTGACATGAGCTTGAAACTGGAGAACTTTAGGGTGTAGCATCATCAACCTGAGATGTATTGGATTTATATAGGTATAGTAATGATCAGCATGAATGTGGTATTGGTGGACTATTGGATGGACTTGGATATTACTAGTTGGATTCTAGGTTGGATTTGTGATATTTTGACCTAAGGTTAGTAACTTGTATGTGCCCCATATGGATATGAGCATGGAGATGATACAAATGGATCGTAGTTGGTAGATTAATGATTTTGCTAGCCCTCCCAAATAATGTTACGAGTACAAGATCTTGGGAGGATGATTTGGATTAGTTAGAATAAATGACAATTTCAGTGGTATGAGCCTTGTTGGAGCAACTGATCTTGCTTTTATTATGTGTTTGTGCTCCTTTAGATGCAGTATGAGGAGGGTAGTACTTATGAAATGATATTATATTGGTGGATAAAAGCCCGATGCGGCTGACAGGGTTTTCACCCTCTCCCACACCTCATGTGCATTGTTCATTCCCACCGATTCAGCTGGGTGTCCTTCCCTGGTTTGCGAGTTCCGTGCCAATGACTTGATCCGGCATCACACGTTCTCCCGCCGTGCGTCCTTAGCCTTGGCGGTAGGTAACGTCGTGCTCTCGGGCTGTGTCTCGTGGGTTAGCCATTGCGGTGCCGACTGCCTGTGTGGCTATGGCAGCGCCCAACAAGGAAACACGAGATGTGGGATTGAGGCATCGCACATAGTATCCCAAAGCCAGGCAAAGGATGTCGGTCGGACTGGCAGGGAGTGGATTGCACCTGAGGTATGGTGGAAGGGCTGAAAACGTTGGTGGGAGCGAACTGTCATTGCCGTTATTCATTGTACTTGGAGCCAAGCGTCGAGGGGATGATGATTGGGGAAGGTGGGAAGATGGTTGGATCATAGTGATGATTACTACTAGATTCACACCGTTTGAGATTGAAACTGGAGAACTTTAGTGTGTAGTATGATCAATCGGAGATATATTGGATTTATATGTGTAATATGATCCGCATGATTGTGAAAATTGATGGACTATTACATTATCTTGGATTGAACTAGTAGGAAGAAAACAAAGATATTGGAGTAATAGCAATGTTGTTTGTGTTAGATTCAAATGTTTAATGATATATGTGCTTGGATTCTTGGTCGGAGTTAAATTTGAGATAAGGCCCTTGGATTTGTGATATTTTGACAGCTTGAAACTGGAGAACTTTAGGTGTAGCATGATCAACCTGAGATGTATTGGATTTATATAGGTATAGTATGATTAGCATGAATGCGGTATTGGTGGACTATTGGATGATCTTGGATATTACTAGTTGGATTCTAGGTTGGAGATGACTTGAGCACTTGGATTTGTGATATTTTGGCCTAAGCTTAGTAGCTTGTATGTGCTCTATATGGATATGAGCATGGAGATGAAACAATGGATTGTAGTTGGTAGACTTTGATGATTTCGCTAGTCCTCCCCAAGAATGTTACAAGTACAAGATTATCATGGGCGATGATTTGGATTAATTAGAATAGATGCAATTTCAGTGTTATGAGCCTTGTTGGAGCACCTGATCTTTCTTTTCTTATGTGTTTGTGTTCCTTTAGATGCAGTAGTGGGAGGAGAGTAGTACTTATGAAGTGATATTATATTGGTGGATAAATAGATCTTTAATAACCTTGGAACAATTTGGATTTACTTAGTTGATTGTGATACAACTACAACAACAACAACAAAGCCTTTAGTCCCAAGCAAGTTGGGGTAGGCTAGAGGTGAAACCCATAAGATCTCGCAACCAACTCATGGCTCTAGCACATGGATAGCAAGCTTCCATGCACCCCTGTCCATAGCTAGCTCTTCGGTGATACCCCAATCCTTCAGGTCTCTCTTAACGGACTCCTCCCATGTCAAATTCGGTCTACCCCGCCCTCTCTTGACATTCTCCGCACGCTTTAGCCATCCGCTATGCACTGGAGCTTCTGGTGGCCTGCGCTGGATATGCCCAAACCATCTCAGACGATGTTGGACAGACTTAGTTGATTGTGATCTTGAAAAAAAATCAGATGGATAAGTAAATTCTAATTTTTCGATATATAGTGATCTAGTGAAAGCTTGCTTTATACTGGATGATAACCATGATAGTGGGCTTGTTTGGATCGTAGTTATGATTTGTACTAGATGCACACCTTTAGAGATTGAAACTGGAGAACTTTAGGGTCTAGTATGATCAATCAGACATATACTGGATTTATATGTGTAAATATGATCGGTAGGATTGTGAAAATTGATGGACTATTACATCATCTTGGATTGAATTTGTAGGTAGAAAACAAAGATATTGGTGTAATAGAAATGTCTGTGCAAGGTTCAATGATATATTTGCTTGGATTCTAGGTCGGAGTTAAACTTGAGATTGGGCACTTGGATGATGTTTTCACATGAGCTTGAAGCTAGAGAAGTTTAGGGTGTAGCATGATCAACTTGAGATGTATTGAATTTATATAGGTATGGTATAATTAGCATGAATGCGCTATTGGTGGACTATTGGATCATCTTTGATATTACTAGTTGGATTCTAGGTTAGAGATAACTTTTGATTCTAGGTAATAGTTATGACATGATACTATATTAGTGGATAAATACATCTTTGATAACTTTTGAACAGTTTGGATTAACTTAGATGATTGTGATCTTCAAAAAAAATCTGGTGGATAAATAACTTATAATAAATGGATCTATAGTAATCTTGTGGAGGCTGAGGTAGTTGCAGAGGAGCGGTGAGAAAGCACATGAGAAGCTTTACTCGATCTCCTGAAGATCGACATTGCCGCCGTGCAAATCCCTATGGGGCGACAGGGTTTTCACCCTCTCCCACACCTCATGTGCATTGTTCATTCATGTCGATTCGGCTTGGTGTCCTTCCCTTGTTTGCGAGTTCCGTGCCAATGACTTGATCCGGCATCACACGTTCTCTCACTGTGCGTCCTTGGCCTTGGCAGTAGGTAACGTCGTGCTCTCGGGCTGTGTTTCGTGGGTTAGCCATTGCAGTGTCGACTGCCTGTGTGGCTATGGCGGCGCCCAGCAGGGAAACACGAGATGTGGGATTGAGGCATCGCACATAGTAACCCGAAGCCAGGAAAGGATGCCGGTCGGGCTGGCAGGGAGCGGATTGCACATGAGGTATGGCGGAAGGGATGAAAACGTTGTTGGGAGCGGACTGTACTTGGAGCCAAGCGTTGAGGGGATGGCGATTGGGTAAGGCGGGAAGATGGTTGTATCATAGTTATATTACTACTAGATGATTGGATAGCCTGTATGTGTCCCATATGGACATAGCATGAAGATGGTACGAATGGATTGTAGTTGGTTGACTTTGATGATTTTGCTAGCCCTACCCAAGAATGTTACGAGTACAAGATCATGGGAGGATGATTTGGATTAATCAGAATAGATGACAATTTCAGTGGTATGAGCCTCGTTGGAGAAGCTGACCTTGCTTTTATTATGTGTTTGTGCTCCTTTAGATACTGTAGTAGGAGGGTATCACTTATGAAGTGATTTTATATTGGTGAATAAATAGATTTTTAGTAACCTTGGAACAATTTGGATTTACTTGTGATCGTGACACAGCGGTGGATAAATGACTTCTAATTTTTGGATCTATAGTAATCCAATGGAAACTTGCTTTGACTTAGATAACAATGATAGTGGGCTTGGTTGGATCATCGAACATATAAAGGATGAGCGGGGTGCTAGGCACAACCGCTGTGTCCACGTAGGCTATGAATAGTGCCGGCGAAGTGAGCGTTGCGTCCTGTGCGAGTAGAGAAGCGAGCAAGAGAAAAAGAAAAAGCGAGCGAGCAGCTGTAGCGAGAGACCTAACCCGTCTCCCCCGCAACCCCCGCCTCCTCTCCCGCCGCCGCCGCCGCGCCCCCTTCTCCCCTTCTCCATGCTCGCCGCTGTCGGCACCGCGTCCGCCGCCCCCCCGCCTCCAGCCAAACACCGCCATGGAGCCTCCGCTCCCCCGCCTCGAGCTACCCTGTGCCTCGTCCGCCTCCTCTCCTCTCCCGCACCGCCAGCCCCTTCTCTCCTCCCCCGCGCAAGCCAGCCCCGGATCTGGAGGAAGATGAGAGATGCGGGTTCTGGAGGAGGAAGAGGAGATCCGGGCCTCACGGCGGTGGCTCGACCGATGCAAGGTGATGACAAGTTGCCTCCTCTTGCGCGCCCTCTCCCTCGCCGCCGCCACGGCCTCTCCCACCGCTCATCTCCACCTCCTCCCACTTTCCCTGTTGCTCACATCCCTCTCAGTCCATGGCTTCCGGCGCATCCCCTCACGGCGGCCACCACTTCTTGTCTCCTCCCAGGTTCTCGATCTAGAGCGGGAAGGACACACGAGGCTACAAGCGCTGGCATGATTGTCCACAGCGCCGTCACCGTCGTCCTCGGCAGTGGGAGGGCGGGCTGCCAAGAAAGCCGGCTCCGTCTTGCTCTGGCACCACTGTCCATCCACCCGAGAAGCCCGTCCACACACCTATCATTCACGCCCCTCCTCCTCGGCTCGTTCTCATCTCTGTCAGGCAGATGAGCTCCTGCTTCCTCTCTGTCTCCCTTTGATTTTGTGCTTGTGCTGTACTGTGTGTTTGTGCAGTTGCTTTGTGAGCTACAACTACTACTTGTGCTGCTAGATGTGTGTGCTGGCTCTGGTGCTGCTAGCTGCTGCTGGTTGCTTGTGTTGCTGGTATGTGTTACACTGCTACTACCTGTTGCTGGTTGCTTCTTTATTTGGTTAATTGTGACACTGAAAAGCCTTTGCGAAAAGCAAAAATTATTGAGAAGGCTATGAGCTGATGAGATGACCTCCATTTTCAATTTCTTATTTAATAATTGATGAAGGATATGTCATATATTCAGTTGCTAACATTTTCTCTGTGGTGTATGTACCTATTGTTCATTGCATTCGAGGGAGAGGACAACAAGAGTAAGAGAGCCTTGGGACACGACGGCAGTAGCACGCAGCGCCAGGTCAAGCGCACCGACCTCGACGACAAGAGACCAACCAGTACACTTAACAAGAGTAAGAGAGCCTTGGGACAACACTGGATGAGGGCAGGATTTTATTTCCCTATCGTGTCTGATGATGTGTTCATGAGCTAATTTGTTCTTATAGTGGTTCCAATTTTATTTCTATCTCGCAGGATTTTGTTGCAACGACACAGTGCTGACAATTTTTGTTTTTGGAATTTGTCAATGAAATTCTGCTCGATCAGGTAACCTTTTGTTTGGATTGTCGGCCGCCTTGTCTATATTTGTAGATACTGATTTTGTTGTTTGCTTAATGGCTCATTATTTCACAGGGTTCTTAAATATATGTTCACCAATTCAGATGAACCCCTTATTTTATGTGCATACTGGATATTTGTCATATATATGTAGAAGGTTCTACAATATATCAAAGAAAAAAAAACAGAGAGGATGTTGGGGCTCGGGCAAGGGAGGCTGCGCTTAGTGCAGTACTGCGGTCTTTTACTGCCCTTCACTGTTAATTAAATATATATTCTCTTCATAGCTCATACAGTTTTAGGCTTTTAGCAGTATGAAAAGTCACAGATAATGTGATGGTGACATTTGGGCTTATACAAGTGTTAGTTGTCAGTCTCTGCCCGCATGCATTTGAACGTTGCCTTGGCCACGATCCTTAAGCTTGTCAAAAGTTGTGGATCGATAGGCATTGACAAAAAAATATAAGCTCTATGTTCTGAAATACAGGTAGAGCAGCAGCTATAGCACCCCTAGGGAGATTGCGTTGATTGATTCTCATCGTATATATAACTCAACTATTTAAAGTATTCTATATACACTGAAACCGTGCTCATAATTTTTTAAAGTATTCTATATGCACTGAAATCGAGCTCATAATTTTTTTTTATCATGTACCTTTTCTGCTGAAGATCATTACACTTCTCTTCAATACATCAATGTTACTTCCAAAGCAGAGTCCCTCCTAGAGGACAGTTTCTTTTATCAGAAGGGTGAGTGTGTTGTATATTTTTCTGTCCACTAAATCAACTACTTCTGGTTACATATTGTGACAGAATTAAGTAGGCATATGCTTATTCGTTGATTCTTATACCGAAACTGAATTGGTATTGTGTTAATACATTATAGTCATCCTTGAAGGACATGTGTTTTATTGCCATGCATGCTTAATAATTGCTTGCTGAAGCATTGGTCCTAATTTACCATGGGTTTCGCTGGCGTTGCGTTTTCTTTTTGTATATGGTTGCTGCAGTGGCCATTGAATAATGATTCTATCCATTAGTAGTATCTTGTCATTATGAAAGTTTGTGTATTTTTTGTACATATGAAGGTTTGTGCATTTTGTTCTCAGCTGCGTTGCTACATATAAATTTGAGGCAAATGATGATACGGTTCAGACTCACACTTTTCTAATTTTATCTTGTCATTATGAAGGTTTGTGTATTTGTTTTTGTGCTGCATATAAATTTGAGAATGATTTTATGGTTCAAAGAGACAGTTTAATCATATTTGAGCTGCCAGCTTGCTTCAGCCATGTGATACCGGAGCCCGAGGTTGACAGTGGCCAAATGACTGAACTTGTTCGCAACATTAATAGTAGTACTCTTGTTAAACATAGCATTCCTGACCTTTTTGTACCGTTCGCCTATTTGCATGTTTATAACAGGGGAATTAGTCCAAGTGTTATTGGTTCACTTGCTACAGGTCGAATATATCTTTGGTGTTATTGAATCTTTAACCAAGACATGGCTGGAGGCTGGAGCACACTAATCCTGATCGAATAGGTCATCTCACTTTATAGGTGGAGTAATTGGTGAGATTTTTTCGGTCTCTTGTATTTTACTTTCCAGAAAATCTGCATGATGGTACTCAAAATTTATGAATGGTTTTATTGGTATGTCATGGTGTGGATCGAGATGATGTTCAGTAGACTCCCTCATCATCTTGCCAGTGCTATTGATCGCTCACAGCTTGAATCTGAATGTGCTTCTTCCAGTGTATGCTCCCTCTCTTTGGTTCATTGGCCTCCCAAGACTACTTTGGTATGAAAGTAAAGCCTTCACTTACTGCCAGTGTAATTTTGGCTATTTTTTTTCATTTCATTAAACATATACGTTTCTGGAGTGATCTTCATAACATACACAGTCAAATTTGTTTTTCTCATAAGTTGGATCATCGCATAACTTATTGGTGGTTGCGCTAGCTGAGCTTTGTTATAAGTTCTGGTGCGCATTGTATATCATGGATAAAGTGTATGTAATCTTCTTGGTGAGTAAGTTCTAGAATGATATAAAATTTAAATATTTGAGCTAGCATTATAATGCTTCAGGTTTTTTCTTTCAATCAATTAACTTTGGACTGCTCACTAATTGGTGCCCATGCATGTTCTGTTTTATTTTTTTCACTTCATTAAACATATAAGTTTCTGGAGTGATCTTCATAACATACAGAGTCAAATTTGTTTTCTCACAAGCTGGATCATCGCATAATTTATTGGTGGTTGCACTAGCTGAACTTTGTTATAAGTTCTGGTGCGCATTGTATATCATAGATACAGTGTATGTAATCTTCTTGGTGAGTAGGTTTTAGAATTATATAAATTTTAAAGAATTGAAGCTAGCATTATAATGCTTCAGGTTTTTTCTTTCAATCAATTAACTTTTAACTGCTCACTAATTGGTGCCCGTGCATGTTCTGTTACAATTGAAGGTAATTTACAAGAAACGGTAGATGTTTTAGTTTTAGGAAATATATCAAAATAAAATCTGTGGTCAATCTAGGTTGTACTAATATGTATGTTTTTAAGAGACTGCTCTGTATTTATTTCATAGCAGGAATTCCATACCATTTCATGGCCATTGAAACTTGCCTATTAACCATGAGAAACCACTCTAGTTCTTTGTGTATGTTGATCATTGTAGTGCAGTGTTTGATATGTTGCCAATAGCCTTTCCCTTGGCTCTTCCTCTCTATTTAGTTATTCCTCGAATCAAGTGCATAGTTATTTTGCTGTTGTAGGTTTTATTATCGTTATAATTGTGTACTCACTTTGTTCTAGGATATAAAGGCATATTAGTTATTCCTTTATCATGCCTATAATGTTCTAAACTTTGAAATCATATGGGATAAAGATCACGTCTCTTTTTATTTTGACACGGCCACCTTTATCGTTATACAGTATTTTTTATGAAGAACATTGCAGATATTATTTACAGATGCAAATTTGTATCAGGACTTGAAAATTTGTAGTCACTGCATGTTCTCTTATATACTCTGTCATGGTGTACTTCATTTTAAGCTTCAGAACTAGGAGATTGGTTTAGAGGTTATGTGCCTTTGTTTTGTAGTAAGTTGTGGATGTCAATGTCAGTTCTTCTGCTGCAAAGTTGGGGAAAGAATTGCAGTGCAATCAAGTTTCGTCCGAGCACACAACATCAGCGATGTGACGATGAAGCAATGACATTGTCTGGCTATTCATACTCCCTCCGTCCCAAAATTCTTGTCTTAGATTTGTCTAAATACGGATGTATCAAGTCACGTTTTAGTATTAGATACATCCGTATCTAGATAAATCTAAGACAAGAATTTTGGGACGGAGGGAGTACAATTCTATGGAAGATGCAATGGACGTTGCAGCTGATCGAGTAATGAAATATATGGAGACCATGCGTGCCAAGGTATTGAAAGACTATAGTTACAACGAGCTGCAACAAACAAAGGAAAGAGAACTGCATCTGATTGGTTTGTTAGGACAAAGAAAAAGAAATCAAAGAACAGGCTCTGAAGATTAGAGAACTTAGCAAAGACTTTGCAGACTACTTATATCAGGTTAAAAGCACTTCTGAGATTCACCGCCCAGCTAAAGGAAGTGTATGCTCTGCCAATTCCATAAGTGGTCGCGAGCTCGACAAAGCGGCTAGATATTCACAATGCAATTGCTCATCTTGGCCAGTTGAGTGAAAACTCTATGCAGGTAATCCAAAACACATCGGTATATCCACTTAGGAGAGGATCTACTTCCACAGCCTATGTGCCTTCAGAAGATGCCGATACTACCAGCTACAGCAGCCTTCTTTGAATATCAAGTGATTACCTTTATCTAGAGAAGATCACTGCCATTGTTCATCTGCCAGTCTTTCCAGAGCTTCTATCCTGTTGATGGACTTTGAACTTAAGCTATCCTCGGCTATGTATGTTAGTTGCGGCAATTACATGTATATAGATTAAACCATCAGCTACGTTCTATGTTGCGTGGCAATGCCAGTAGTCTCTCAATATAACATGCAACAGCTTATTATGTATTTCCTACGAACATATGTTCATTATTAATAAACCTACCATGTATTGTAATATATAACGCTATGTAACATCATATCTAAGTATCGTTTTCCTTATGCTTCAAAAATATATGATTAGTCTGTTAATATTCTTATTTGCTTGGTTCGAATGCTTGGTTTACTCCCGCCCTTTGCATCAGGTGTGACAATGTGGATGAAGCGCGTGTTGCATCTAAAAAAAATCCATGTTCTTGCTGGAGCTACCTACTGCTTCAATCGCTATCTGTAATCTCAGACAGGCTCTTCTAAAGATTCATGGTGCCGTGGTTGAACTTCAGAGCATTTCAAGCGCGGCATGTCTCTCACTGAAGAAGGAAGATATATACCCATAGCAGAAGAAAGGTATATACCCATATGATCCACACTCAGACTCAAGTTGTGGTGAGGATTTTGTCCCTATGAACCAACCTTCAATGTAATATATAATACTATGTAGGAACATCATACCTGTATCTATTTCCCTATGCCACAAAGATTTAATGAACGGTCTCTAAATATTCTATATCGCAGGGTTTGAAAGAAGCTTTGTTCGCTCTCGCCCTTTGCGCCGTTGGCGCAACGGGTCATCTAGTAGTTACAGTGGTGGAGCCATCCCCCGGCGACCATGGGCACTTGGCCGGGCTCGCGAGGCACACGCGCGCTATGATGGCCCTTGATACATCAGGGAAAATCGTCAACGCATCTGGGGGTTACCCAGGCAGCTGGGCTAATGGGAGCTCCTACTCCGCACATTCAACGCCAACCAACCAACTTGGTGCTCGCAGTAGCGCCTCGCTGGGCCGGCCCATGAACGTTACACAAACGAACAAAATATCCTAAAAATAGAAGCAGCACTGAGGATTCAAACTCATGTCCGTGAGTTTAAACCCGGCCCGCTAACCACTAGAGCTAGCTAGAACTTGTGGCCAGTAGTACCTCAATATAATTAAGGACAGTGTGGGCTGCGCGGTTCCAAAAAATGAAAGTTCACAGATTTTAGAAAAGTTTGCGATTTTATTTCAAAAAGAAATGGTCACGTATTCAAAAAAGTTCACAAACAATGAAAAATGTAACGAAATTTCAAAAAGATCACTAGTTTAAGAAAATTTTGTAAGTTTGAGAAAGTTCACAGATATGAAAAAGTTCAAATGAAACAAAAATAGTTCAAGAAAATTGAATAAAGACTAATTTGAGAAAAAAGTTCACGAATTTGAAAACAATTTCATGAATGTTTTAAAAAAGTTCATCGAATTTGAAAAAAAGTTCATCGGTTTTAGAAAAAGTTCATCAAATTTTGAAAAGTTCATCGATTTTTAAAAAAAGTTCATGGATTTTGAAAAAAAGTTCATCGATTTGGAAAGTACATCAAATTTCAAAAATGTTCATCCAATTTTAAAAAAGTTCATCGAATTAAAAAAACACGCACTAAAGAAAACAAAGGAAGATGAAAAAAAAGAAAAAGAAAAAGAATAAAAAAAGAAACGGAGCTGACGAACGAGTAAAAAAGAGGAAAACGAGCTAACTAATTGCTCGCGGGTGGGTGTTCTGGTGGCTATAGCCATGCGCTTGCAACAATCGCGGCGCGTGTTCGAATCATCGTCGACACACTTTTTGCATTCCAAAAAACAGGAGAAACGCCTGCAGGCGCCCGTTGGCGAACCGGCGGGCTAGTTGTGCTTCATTAATCAGCTAATGGGCTTCCTTCTATCAGTAAATGAATGGGTTAGCTGAGCTGGAGTACTGGGCTACTAGCCTAGGCCTAGCAAGCACTGTACTGGGTTGTTTTACTCAAGGCGAGAACCACGATTTTTTTTCTCAAAAAAAAAAGAACCATGATTGAGCGTTGGCTCCACCTTCCCGTGACCCCACTTGTTAGGCTGTTCCAGACGACGACACCCTGGGTTGATCGGAGACGGAATGGCGGCGAGTGGAGGCTAGCCTAGGCTGGGCGTAGTGCCAGCAGTGGGTCGAGTCGGAGCGGATCCATCCCAGGAACGGCTTGCATCATCAGCCGACAGCTCCTTGCCCCCTTGTTACTAGGTGAGATTGATAGACTTATTGCTCGTGGGCGGGTGTTCTGGTGGCTATAGCCATGCGCTTGCAACAATCGCGGCGCGTGTTCGAATCATCGTCGACACACTTTTTGCATTCCAAAAAACAGGAGAAACGCCTGCAGGCGCCCGTTGGCGAACCGGCGGGCTAGTTGTGCTTCATTAATCAGCTAATGGGCTTCCTTCTGTCAGTAAATGAATGGGTTAGCTGATCTGGAGTACTGGGCTACTAGCCTAGGCCTAGCAAGCACTGTACTGGGTTGTTTTACTCAAGGCGAGAACCACGATTTTTTTTCTCAAAAAAAAAGAACCATGATTGAGCGTTGGCTCCACCTTCCCGTGACCCCACTTGTTAGGCTGTTCCAGACGACGACACCCTGGGTTGATCGGAGACGGAATGGCGGCGAGTGGAGGCTGGCCTAGGCTGGGCGTAGTGCCAGCAGTGGGTCGAGTCGGAGCGGATCCATCCCAGGAACGGCTTGCATCATCAGCCGACAGCTCCTTGCCCCCTTGTTACTAGGTGAGATTGATAGACTTATTTTTAGGTTTAAATTTTGAGATTAGAGCGTGGGGAGTTGGTCATTGAGGATATTTCACTTTAAAATTACATTTGTATGACTACTATGTTCAAAATTCACTTAATTATTAATGTTGATAGACTTGCGGCTCACGATTTTTGTGCTATTTTCTATGCTGTCTATATGAATCAAGGTTTTTTTGCTGGTCAATATTTTGGAAACCGACCAGTTAACCGATATTTCATCGGACCCTGAATTTTTTGCTACATGTTTAGGTAGTTAACATAGAACCCTTATTCATATTTTAGCACAAAACATAGCCCCTAGCCTTGTGGAAGTGCTTTTAGCGTCGCGAGATCGACTACCAGTCTTGTCAAAACTTGATTTTATGCCGTGGTGGGTTAGAGAGGACTCAAACCCGCTCACTAGGGAGTGAAATGATATGTGTTGACTGCTAGAACACAAAGAGATTTGCGTACATAAAGGGTAAAAATACTATATATTTTGCTAATAAATGAATTTGAATTCAAAATTTGTATAAATGCTTTTAGGCCAAAAATGATGAAAGTGTATAAATGCTTTTAGGCCAAAAAGCCGAAAGTTTTGGAGATTTTTCAAAAACCAATTCTTTTGGCCCCTACCTGGAAAAGCCGGTATCAAGAAAAAAACCTTGGTTCAACCACTAGATTTTAATTTTATATTATACCGTTAGGCTTAAAAATTTCTGGCTCCGTCCATGAGTAGTTATGATTTGTACTAGATGCACACTTTTAGAGATGTAAACTAGAGAACTTTAGGGTGTAGTATGATCAGTCGGAGATATATTTTCTTTATATGTGTAATATAATCAACATGATTGTGAAAATTGATGGACGATTACATTATCTTGAATTGAATTAGTAGGAAGAAAACAAAGATATTGGAGTAATAGAAATGTTGTTTGTGTTAGGTTCAATGATATATCTGCTTGAGTTCTAGGTCGGAGTTAAACTTGAGATTGAGCACTTGGATTTGTGATATTTTGACATGAGCTTCAAACTGGAGAACTTTAGGGTGTAGCATGATGAACCTGAGATGTATTTGATTTATAATTGTATAGTACGATTAGCATGAATGCGATATTGGTGGACTATTGGATGATTTTGGAAATCACTAGTTTGATTCTTGGCTGGAGATAACTTGAGCACTTGGATTTGTGATATTTTGACCTATGCTTAGTGGCTCGTATATATGTGCCCCATATTGATATGAGCATGGAGAAGATAGAAATGGATCATAATTGGTAGACTTTGATGATTTTGCTTGCCCTCTCCAAGAATGTTACGAGTACAAGATCATCATGGGAGGATAGCTGATCTTGCCTTTATTATGTGTTTGTGCTCCTTTAGATGGAGTAGCAAGAAGAGGGTAGTACTTATGAATTCATATTATATTGGTGGATACATAGATCTTTAATGACCTTGGAACAATTTGGATTCAGGTGATTGTGATGTTGGAAAAAAAATCTGATGGATAAATACCTTCTAATTTTTGGATCTATAGTCATACAGTGGAAGCTTGCTTTATACTGGACTTAGATAACCATGATAGTGGCCTTAGTTGGATCATAGTTATGATTTGTACTAGATTGACACCTTTAGAGACTGAAACAGGAGAACTTTAGTGTGTAGTATGATCAATTGAAGATATACCGTATTTATACGAGTGTAATATGATCAACATAGTTGTGAGAATTGATGGACTATTACATCATCTTGAATTAGTAGGAAAAACAAATCTATTGGAGTAATAGAAATGTTGTTTGTGTTGGGTTCAGTGATATATCTGCTTGAGTTCTAGGTCGGAGTTAAACTTGAGATTGAGCACTTGGATTTGTGATATTTTGACATGAGCTTGAAACTAGAGAACTTTAGGGTGTAGCATGATCAACCTGAGATATATTGGAGTTATATAGGTATAGTTTGATTAGCATGAATGCGGTATTGGTGGACTATTGGATCATCTTGGATATTACTAGTTGGATTCTAGGTTGGAGATAACTTGAGCATTTGGATTTGTGATATTTCGACCTAAGCTTAGTAGCTTGTATGTGCCACATATGGATATAAGCATGGAGATGATACAAATGGATCGTAGTTGATAGACTTTGATGATTTTGCTAGCCCTCCTCAAGAATGTTGCGAGTACAAGATCATCATGGGAGGACGATTTGGATTAATTAGAATAGATGGGAAGTTCTATGGTATGTGTGCCTTGTTGGAGCAGCTGATCACATTTTTTTTATGTGTTTGTGCTTATTTAGATGCACTAGTAGCAGTAGGGTATTACTTATACAAATATGAATCCAAGGGCGAAGGTTTGGTCTTGCTAATTTCAATTGTTACAGTTCATTCATTTTTTTCTCAAATCTTACTAGATGATGTTCTGTTGTTGAACTAAATTTTTTTGGTCCCTCATGAATCTTCAGATGATTGCAAATTCTCAACCCCTCTTGATTTAACTTCTTTGCTTGATCAGTACAATAATTGAGTCTCCAAAGATTCTGATTTGGATTATTATTATTGCTCATTTTTCTAAAACATGGGATTATATGGTTAGGGGCAGGGGTGACTGATCTTCTTGAGATCTTTGTTTGGATAATCATTACTTTCTGTATTTTAATTTCTTCCCCTCCATAGCTCATCTTTAATGTCACAATTCTAATTTGCATTTATTGGTGGTTATCTAGAAATTTGGGGTTATACGGCTTAGCGCAGGCACTTATGGTCTTGCTGATATATATTTGGAGATTATTACTCTTTCCATTTAAGTTCATCCTCTCCACTGTTTAATGTTGAAGTCCTCGATGATTCGGATATGTTGGTGGTTCTTCAGAAGTTGGAATTATATGACCTAGCGGGTGGTCTATTTTGCCTCTGCGGTTCCTTTTCAGTCCCTTTACTTTTTTGACCTTATTCAATAATTAATCTCCCTAGACATTAGGTTCTCTCTATCCTTTGTCGGCAATTCTCAACTATTGCAGAAGTTTTTCCCTATCCTTGGTCGGTAATTCTTAACTATTGCAAATACCAGCTTTGGATAATCGCATTTGGAACCAGTGTTGTAACCCGTCATCCCTACCCCAACCGAGACAAGCTTATTTACCCTTTCTCTTTGTTTGACACATGCTTTAGCTGAGCTTCACTAACTTGTTGAAAGGTATCTTGCTCGTTGCAGGTCATAGTTGACGAATTCAAGTACAACCTGCTGCTAAGTTGCAGCTTTTGTAAATCTACTATTTTCCAATTCATTGTAACTTTGTCATCCTTAAAAAATTATCTTAGTGGGAAATATTTTGAATCCAGATTTATCTGCAAAGGTGCAACAATGGAGATTCAAACTAATGTCGCATCCTACAACCAAAAAAGACTACACTCCAGTTTTAACTCTTACCACTTATTTTTATTTCATATAGCTACTTGTTCATGTCTTTGATTTAGGTTATTTGCGTGTGCCCTCCCTGTGATTGCAGGTTTAATTTAAGCCCAGACCATGCTGGCAGTGAGTCAGAATGAGTTAAAATCTTTATATTCTCGTTGTCTCTTGCTCTGTTTCTCTTGCCCACAGATACATTTATTCATTTTCGCAAACCTGCTATGTTCTATTGTATTTCGAGTTCGAATGTTTATTTTGTAGCCCTGCTTTGTGCTGTCCAAATTCAAGTTGCGCCGCCACAAAATGCTGCTAGTGTAATTGCTATAAGTGCAATAACAGGAGCAGCGCAGGCGGCCGCTGCAGCTGAGCTCACATGGAACATATGCCCTGTTGCAGCCTCGCAGGTACTGATACGTCTCTGTTGTATCTATAATTTTTGTTTGTTTCATGCCAATATTATACAACTTTCACATACTTTTGTCAGCAAATTATATGATTAATTGGACTAACATGTTAATCCGGTGCCCAGTGTCAGTTCCTGTTTGTTGCATGTTTTTTGTTTCGCAGAATATTCATATTAAACGAAGTCCAAACGCAATGAAACTTTACGGAGATTTATTTTGGAATATATGTGATTTTTGGCAGTTGGAATCAACGCAAACAGAGGCCCATGGCCTCCACCACCCACCAGGGCGCGCCGGGCACCCCCTGGTGTGCCTAGGTGTCTTGTGGTCTCCCCTTAAGTCGGTTAGGGCTCTTCTTCGGGCGCAAGAAATATAATTTATTGAAAAAAATCATGTAAAATTTTCAGCACAATCGGAGTTACGGATCTCCGGGAATTTAAGAAACGGTGGGCCAGAAAACAGGAGCGTGAAACAAAAGAGAAGAGAGAGGGAGATCCAATCTAGGAGGAGATCCTGCCCCTCCGCCGCCATGGCAACCATGGACCAGAGGGAGAACTCTCCTCCCATCTAAGGGGGAGACCAAGGAAGAAGAAGAAGGAGGGGGGCTCTCTCCCCCTCTCTCTCGATGGCATCAGAACGCTGCCGGGGCAATCATCGTGTGACGACGATTGATGACTGAGGGAGTCCTGGACTGGGGGGTGTCCGGATAGCCGAACTATCACCGTCGGCCGGACTCCAGGACTATGAAGATACAAGATTGAAGACTTCGTCCCGTGTCCGGATGGGACTTTCCTTGGCGTGGAAGGCAAGCTTGGCGATACGGATATGTAGATCTCCTACCATTGTAACCGACTCTGTGTAACCCTAGCCCTCTCCGTATCTATATAAACCGGAGGGTTTTAGTCCGTAGGATGAACAACAATAATACCATAGGCTAGCTCCTAGGGTTTAGCCTCCTTGATCTCGTGGTAGATCTACTCTTGTACTACCCATATCATCAATATTAATCAAGCAGGAGTAGGGATTTACCTCCACCGAGAGGGCCTGAACCTGGGTAAAAACATCATGTTCCTTGTCTCCTGTTACCATCCGCCTTGACGCACAGTTCGGGACCCCCTACCCGAGATCCGCCGGTTTTGACACCGACATTGGTGCTTTCATTGAGAGTTCCTCTGTGTCGTCACCTATAGGTCCGAAGGCTCCTTCGATCATCAACAACAACGCGGTCCAGGGTGAGACTTTTCTCCCCGGATAGATCTTCGTATTCGGCGGCTTCGCACTGTGGGCCAATTCACTTGGCCATCTGGAGCAGATCGAAAGCTACGCCCCTGGCCATCAGGTCAGATTTGGAAGTTTGAACTATACGGCCGACATCCGCGGAGACTTGATCTTCGATGGATTCGAGCCACAGTCGAGCGCGCCGCACTGTCACAATGGGCATGATTGTCAGGACCCCGACTCAATGCCACATCGATCTAGCATGTAACACCTCATATCACTTTGCGGCCTCACGCACGGTATTCACACGGGTGTCGCCTTACCTTTGCCCGGGACCGTTTGCGCCTTTTGGCACACGTATACGATAGTGTCGCTAGCATCCATATGGTAAGGAGCCCGGGCTAACATGGCTAGTCGTAAACCCAAAGTGGCACAAACTTACAGGGACAGGCATCCATGACCCAACATCGAATGTGTCAGTCATCAGTGAGTGAATCCAGGCTGTAGCACTGGGCTAGCAGGACTCCGGTGAACCGGGCTGTAGCGGGCTAACAGGACTCCGGTATTCATCGCGTGACATTTCCCCGAAGGGACAGACACAAGAACGAAGAAGGACACATGCCGGCCAGCCTAAGTGTTCCGGAGCAGTAGCAAGCTACCATGGCTCAGTGGAAGCACTAGAAGACATTTCCCGGTAAGAGAGGCTACTAAGGATAAACAACTAGATAGTCAGATCCCACACATACCAAGCATTTCAATAACATACACACAATATGCTCGATATGTGCAAATACAACATGGCATCACAACATGACTCTACAACTCAAGTATTTTATTCAATAGGCTCCGAGGAGCGAGATATTACAAACAGGGGTCTCACGACCCAACATTCAGAGCACACAAGTCAAAGCACAAGCGGAAGCTTAACATGTCTGAGTACAGACAACTATAAATGAAAAAGGCTGAGAAGCCTGACTATCTACTAGATCCTGCCGAGGGCACAAGATCGTAGCTGAGGTAACAAGCTAAACGTCGAAGTCCAAGCGGAACTACTAGCGAGACTGAAGTCTCTCTGCAAAAACATAAAATAGGCAAACGTGAGTACGAATGTACCCAACAAGACTTACATCAGAACTATCTACATATGCATCATTATCAACAAAGGGGATGGTGGAGTTTAACTGCAGCAAGCCAGCTTTGACTCGGTGGCTATCCTGAACTACGACTGCAAGTAACTCTTTTGAGGTGGCGCACACGAGTCCACATATTCACCATATCAATACACCACTATGGATCCGCTCCCGTCTCCCTACGAGAACGCCATCCATAGCACTCACGCTTATCTTGCGCATTTTAGAGTATCCACTTTCACTTGTCTATGAACTGTACAGGCAACCCAGAAGTCCTTTTCCGCGGACATGGCTATTCGAATAGATCATATTAACCCTGCAGGGGTGTACTTCTTCACACATGCTCTCGCCACTTACCGCCATGTACACCTCGTGTATCTCGGCAACCTTCAAGTGGAAGCCTGGCGAGGGAGTCGGCCACGACCTGACTAACCACACAAGTCTCTAGTCCAGGTTTATCGCCTATTCGGGTTCCATCCGCAAGGAGATCCGGCCGGGGTGTCGCTCACGGCCCCAAACGATGTGTGCAGGGTTCCCAAGTCCACCATCCGGGTGCCACTTGGTACACCGGGCCACTGTGCCTAGTCTGTCCCAAGCCCACCTGTACCGGGTGCCACTTGGTAGACTACTAACACTACCTACAAACACCAGAAACTAGTTGCAACTCCTGGACAGAGATCATGTTGATTAATAAGTCGAGAGGGGTCGAGTTACCGGAACCCAATGTGTGGTAGTAACTGTTCATGGATCACAAACACAGAACTCAGTTCCTAAGGACGGCTTCAATGAGACAAACCACCATGTACTCCTACATGGCCTCTCACCGCTACCTTTACCAAATCGTGTTCACACACTTAGCTCTCAATAGTAGGACATGTTCACACACCTCCAATTCATCCCCGATGAATCAGACCTGACTCAACTCTAAGCAATAGCAGGCATGACAAACAAGCATGAATGAGTAGGCACATCAGGGCTCAAACAACTCCTACTCATGCTAGTGGGTTTCATCTATTTACTGTGGCAATGACAGGTCATGCAGAGGAAAGGGGTTCAACTACCGCAGCATGTAACACATGAGTCGTTGTTGCCCTAATGCAATAAAAGAGAGCAGGAGCGAGGGAGTGGGATTGTATCGGAATGAGCAAGGGGGTTTTGCTTGCCTGGCACTTCTGAAGATAGTACATCTCTTCATCGGTGTCATCGAACTCATCGTCGGTACACGTCTATCGAGAGGGGACAAATACCGGCAAACAAGGAAGAACGCAATCAATGCAATGCAACAATATGATGCATGATCATGATATGGCAATATGCTATGATTTGAGCTGATGCAACTAAAACCAGATTAAATGAAGTTGGTTTGAATCAAAGATTCAAATTCAAACTCCATATGTGAAAGTTTAAATGCAATTATGTGATTTGTGCTAAACAGAAGCTATAAGTTGTTCTAACATGCATGAAAATGGTATAGATGGATAGATGGGATTTTTCTGATCATTTTTCATATATAATTTATTTCATTTGGAGTTACGGTTGAATTTCTATGATTTTTAGAAGTTTATACTATTTTCTGGAATTACCTAAATAAGAATAAATCCAGTAAATGATTTACTATGTCAGCCTGACGTCAGTGTGACGTCAGCAGGTCAACTGAACCGGTCCAGGTCAAACCTGACCTATGGGGTCCACACGTCAGTGTCTCAGGCTGGTTTGTGTCAATGACATGTGGGCCCAGTCAACGGCCATGTCAGCTTGGTCAAAGCTGACGCGTGGGCCCACAGAGGTTAACTAAAACTAAACAGAAATTAAGCTATGTTTAGTTAGACAGTGGGGCCCAGCTATCAGTGTCTGTTAGGGGCTAGCTGGACGTGATTAGTGCCTAATTAAGCGGCTACGTCAGCCCGCCGGAGTTTGACCGGCGGCGACCTAAGACCGCGGCGGAAGCTCGCCGGAAAACCGCTACGGGGCTCGGTTTTGCGCGTGGTTTGCATCTACGAGTAGCTGAAGGTGCGCCGCATCCAACTGGGCAAGCAACAGCGGCTGGGGTGGCCTGTAGTCGCCGGAGACAAGCTCGCGGCGGCGGCCGGAGTTCGGCAAGCTCGGGTTCAGCGTTAATGTGCGCGGGAAGGTTAGCGAATGGGTGCGCTCGGCTCCTGGGAGCGTGCTGAGCACGGGGCGATGCTCAGGCGCAAGCTGCAGTGGCTGCAACGACGACGACGACATGGCCGGCGGCAGGGGAAGCTCGGCCACGGCGGTTACGGACGCTGGAGGTCGCAAACGACGAAGATAACGAGGGGGAAAATACGGGGAGCTCACAGCGGTCACGTAGACAAGCTCAGCGGGCTCGGGGACGTCCTGCATGCGGCGAATCGACGATGGCGATCACCGGACAGGGACGAGGAAGATGGCGACGTTGGAGGCTACGCAGGGCCTCCGCGTTAGCTTTCTTAGATGGAGAGACGTGGTGCGAGGTGGCGGAGGTGCTGGACTGATCGGGGAGGCAAGGCATCGGCGGTGGGCGCGGTAGCAACGAGCGGCGGCGACGGTGGCGCTCGGGTTCAAGCGAGAGAGAGGGAGCAGAGGGGAGGAGGGTCTCGGGGAAGTGTGAGAGGGGTCGGGGGGGGGGGGGGTGCGTGTCGCTCGTAGGAGCCTCCAGCGGCAGCGGCAAGCAGGAGCTGGCCGAGCGCGTGCGCGCGCGCCGCGGCCACACGCCCTCCTGCCCACTGGCATGAGGTCTAAGACAGTAGGAGAGAGGAAGAGGTGGGCTGGGCCTAGCTGGGCCGGTCCTGTCGGGCCACCAGGTAAGGGCATGTGAGTTTCCTCTCCTCTTTTATTTCTGTTACCGTTTTTCTATTTTTCTGTAAGTTTGTGGCTTTATTAAAAATAGTTAGACACCTTCAAAAATCCTGAAAATAATCATAGGATCTGTTTAGATTAATTCCAACAGCCCACACTTATTTCCAGAATTATTTGAGCATTTAAAATATTTACTAGTATTTAAATGCCCAAATGCGAAGTACATATGATTTAATTCAGTGACCAAATATATAATGGAAAAATGTGCAAGACCTCTGGTTATGGTTCTAGCATTTTCCAGAAATGACGAACATTTTTGAAAGCCATTTGGATTTACTGAAAATATTTTTAGGTTGAACCTATTTGAATTCCATTTGATGCTAGGGTTTGAACAATCCCCATTTCAGGTTTAAATGAAATTTAAACATGATGCAGCAACCAAGCTAGTCCAAGTGCATAGCAAGGCTAGGGACGTGACAACTCACCCCCACTAAACAAGAATCTCGACCCGAGATTCAAGACGTGAGGTAACAAGACGGAGGGGACACAAAGCTAACACGATCTTCACGGTCCAACTGTCCTTCTCAAAGATGTTGATTCATTACTTCATATTGATCTTGACGTCTTTGCTTTCGAGATCTTCATCCACCACGATGATGATAGAAAGAAATTCTATGGAACTGATCTCCTCAAAGATCGAGCAACTGACGATCAACTCACGGAATGAGACGTAGAAATATCTCTAGAACTGAGAGGCAAGACATGCATCAGGAGGGACGAAAGAAACAATTTGACGAGCGTTTCAAAGTAGCGAGGAAACAATTACTATGATCCCACAACGGGGCACCTTGGGAGAGGTGACTCGTAGAAATATTCCCTTAAGTGGAAGAAAGAATTACCTTTGATTCAGAGACCATGGAAACTCTTTATACCAGCATAAGGCAATCACAAACGATCGTTTAAAGGATTTCGAAGAAATGGCATGCTCCATTGGAGACGATACTATGGTTATAGAATAATCGGCAAATGGAAGGAACATTCTAATTGATATCGTGAATATAACCCAGTGACTGAGCGTGCTCTCAAGAACTTGAGCATTTCCATATTCATCAAGTTTTACCAATATCCGTGTCAAGGATCCTGGCAACACATCATACTACCATGATGAATACCGGTGGAAGATGCAGATGCAAAGGAAGATAACACCTTCTCAGATTTCACCTTGGCAATGCCAAGGTCGCGAGATCTGGGTAATCGACCGAGAGACATTTAGCACTCCGCTTCTAATGTTCTCCTTGATGTGCTAGTGTATCCCATTCATAGATATGGTTTGATATCTAGAACATCAAGTAAAAGGTCGGACTTCGGGAACACAAAAATCCATAAGGAACGACTAGGGAGGTAAGTCCTACGAAGTCCTTATGGGGAGGTGGCCAACTTTCTCAATCAGGATACTACAATAATAGGTCTTCCGGCTGGGTGTATTGGCCATGACATCCACTTTACCGGGTTACAAAGAGACCGATACTATAGTTCTTGGGAAACGTTCCAACCATCATATCTACCTGAGATTCAGATCTGGTTGGTGTTAGAATATTCTAGACTCATCAGGTCTAGAGAAAAAAAATGAAAGTTTGCAACACAAATCGACGAGATGGTGTTGCAGGATTCTCGGGAGATGAACTACGATAGTAAGCTCCAAAACATGAGCTGGTTCTGCTACAACATGTGAACACGCTGTCCCGGACAAGCATGACCACATAGTAGTCTTATGATAAAATACTACCGAGTTCAGGCTAGGATCCATCATCTAGGGTAACGAAGTCTTGTGCATGACCTAGGATTAGCACAATAACTCCCTTTCCTTGAACCAAATCAATCAGTGGCTTGGTGTGCTAGGGACACATATAGAATGGAGGTAGCGAGCCTATCAAACCATAGCATGCTTCGCACATGCATGACTGACTTGGGATGGTTCCAGAGGGGGCAACATTTACTTTCTCGAATTCACGACGGCAACTTGCACCAAATGCACATGAACTGGAGGAAGTCGCTTCTTACATCCGAACATATGCTTCATGAGCTAGCATGAAGAAATGCTTTCAAAAGTTTCCAACACTAGCTTAATGCTCAGCAAAATCATGGAGAAGATAAAAATGTTGCTGATGGGCTCAACAATAATTCATCCAGGTTTCCATGAAGATGGAATCCCATAATTATGTGAACAAATGATAGCATTGGTCAGACCCAAAAGATATAATGGTGTATGCTCGAGGGATCAACCATAAGACAACATTAAGAGCATCGTTGGTTCTGATTTGATTTGAGGATAGCCCATATTCAAATCAAAGTTTTGGCAAGACAATAGATCCAATAATTGACCACGAGGTTCAATCAAGGAAGATATCATCTATCTTCAACACACACACACACAAGATATCCCTTAAAATGAACTAAGTCGGACAAGCTTTCATCTTCCAACTCTCCAAGTTGTTGTTTAGCTTAACCAACCAGCTCAGGGGTATGCAACACAGATTCTTGGAGAAGGGGTGGTTACAAGCAACCAACTTGATCACGAGCTCAACATAGCGGTCAGGTGACAACCTGGTAATACTTCCGAGAAGATATTCGGAACATCACGAACCACCGATATGTCACTAGGCTCGCGAACAATCTTGCTTTTCAGGGCAAGAAGATACGATCACAAGAGCGAGGGATTGGCACAATCCTAACTCATTGATCGAGGAGTGCACCGGAAATAAGGACTAGGTAGCACAATCAATCTTAGAATGGTGATGATTCAATAATCAACATGCTAAGAATGAGGTTATCGTCCATTTAACTACCAAGCAACGGAGTTGCTAGATGTATAGATTCCACACATCACTATTCACTTGTCGACATTCCGGTTACAATAACACAGGAACCGAGAAATTATCAATGATGGCAAGAAGTATTACTGTGTCAAGGATTCATAAGAGGTGGTGCAATTCTCATGACACTCCTGACATAAAGTGGGTAATACTTCAAGGTAGAACAGAGCAAAAGATGGGCTAGCATTTTGATCTGCGAGATACAACTACTTTGACCCAATCCTGGATATGGAAGAGGTACTGGAGTTTGTTTCTCCTAGTCATTCCGAATAGGATGGCTTGATGGACCACAAGAGTAATACGCATCGATAGCATGGGTGCACGACTACTCTTGACTATCAATTGATAGACGAGGCCAAAAAAACAACTAAAGAGGGACAACTCAAAGAACATATGATTTTCCGAGTTGTGGATGCATGGATTAGCATGTCGGACGAGTTCAACATATTTCTTCCGGATAACCCATGCAGAAAAGGTAGAACTGGCAGATTCACAATTATGAATGGAGAACTCCTCAAGAGTACTTTGATTGTGATCCTTCGGTTCAGCGAGGAACTTCTACCATAAGCGGTTCATAGTATTTGGAAGAAGGAAATACCACAAACCTTGAGGACTATCGCAAAGTTACTAATATCCTAAAGGAACGAGCAAAGACTATCAACATGAGGTAAGTAGGGTGAGTCTCGGGTTCAAAAACCCAGAAGTAGAATACCTACTACTAAGTGGCATCACGGGATGCTTTCGAGAATAAAGGCCAGAATCATCACACTGGGAACACATAACATGGCTAAATTACTAGGTGACTCCCTAAAACACCTAGGTTCATAATAATAGCTCCAACATATATGTCAAGGCAATAAATTACCTCAACGCACCGACTAGTGTGCTTATTCTGACCATAAAGGACATCGGGAACGGAAAGAAAGGATTTGCAAATGCATCAGACTATTCGGAAACCTGGGATGACTCGGACAGCATAACGGCTGTAAATGTTTAAAAAGATTCGAGATATCCTGCAGAAATGGTGGCATAACCACTCAACATCACAAGAGCAAGGTTCTGAGACCAGCTATGAACATACAGAAGTAGTAAAAGCTGAACTGAGATTTGAAACTATCAATTCTATAAGTCTATGGATTAGTAACACGTCATCCTGATAGATAGATGAGAAGGCCTAGTTCTTAACCCCGTAGTAAAGATAAGATGACTCAGATCAGAAGGCATAAGGTATAAGGAGTAAAAAGAGTCTTACGTTCCATCCCACAATCAATTCCCTTACATATAACTAAAGCATTTCTAGACTCAACTTCGACCAGTTTGGCTTGGTAATCCTACAGGCAGTCAAGCTCTGATATCAAAGCTGTCAGGACCCCGACTCAATGCCACATCGATCTAGCATGTAACACCTCATATCACTTTGCGGCCTCACGCACGGTATTCCCACGGGTGTCGCCTTACCTTTGCCCGGGACCGTTTGCGCCTTTTGGCACACGTATATGATAGTGTCGCTAGCATCCATATGGTAAGGAGCCCGGGCTGACATGGCTAGTCGTAAACCCAAAGTGGCACAAACTTACAGGGACAGGCATCCATGACCCAGCATCGAACGTGTCGGTCATCAGTGAGTGAATCCAGGCTGTAGCACTGGGCTAGCAGGACTCTGGTGAATCGGGCTGTAGCGGGCTAACAGTACTCCGGTATTCATCGCGTGACATTTCCCCGAAGGGACAGACACAGGAATGAAGAAGGACACATGCCGGCCAGCCTAAGTGTTCCGGAGCAGTATCAAGCTACCATGGCTCAGTGGAAGCACTAGGAGACATTTCCCGGTAAGAGAGGCTACTAAGGATAAACAACTAGATAGTCAGATCCCACACATACCAAGCATTTCAATAACATACACACAATATGCTCGATATGTGCAAATACAACATGGCATCACAACATGACTCTACAACTCAAGTATTTTATTCAATAGGCTCCGAGGAGCGAGATATTACAAACAGGGGTCTCACGACCCAACATTCAGAGCACACAAATCAAAGCACAAGCGGAAGCTTAACATGTCTGAGTACAGACAACTATAAATGAAAAAGGCTGAGAAGCCTGACTATCTACTAGATCCTGCCGAGGGCACAAGATCGTAGCTGAGGTAACAAGCTAAACATCGAAGTCCAAGCGGAACTACTAGCGAAACTGAAGTCTCTCTGCAAAAACATAAAATAGGCAAACGTGAGTACAAATGTACCCAACAAGACTTACATCAGAACTATCTACATATGCATCATTATCAACAAAGGGGATGGTGGAGTTTAACTGCAGCAAGCCAGCTTTGACTCGGTGGCTATCCTGAACTACGACTGCAAGTAACTCTTTTGAGGTGGCGCACATGAGTCCACATATTCACCATATCAATACGCCACTATGGATCCGCTCCCGTCTCCCTACGAGAACGCCATCCATAGCACTCACGCTTATCTTGCGCATTTTAGAGTATCCACTTTCACTTGTCCATGAACTGTACAGGCAACCCAGAAGTCCTTTTCCGCGGACACGCCTATTCGAATAGATCATATTAACCCTGCAGGGGTGTATTTCTTCACACACGCTCTCGCCACTTACCGCCATGTACACCTCGTGTATCTCGGCAACCTTCAAGCGGAAGCCTGGCGAGGGAGTCGGCCACGACCTGACTAACCACACAAGTCTCTAGTCCAGGTTTATCGCCTATTCGGGTTCCATCCGCAAGGAGATCCAGCCGGGGTGTCGCTCACGGCCCCAAACGATGTGTGCAGGGTTCCCAAGTCCACCATCCGGGTGCCACTTGGTACACCGGGCCACTGTGCCTAGTCTGTCCCAAGTCCACCTGTAGCGGGTGCCACTTGGTAGACTACTAACACTACCTACAAACACCAGAAACTAGTTGCAACTCCTGGACAGAGATCATGTTGATTAATAAGTCGAGAGGGGTCGAGTTACCGGAACCCAATGTGTGGTAGTAACTGTTCATGGATCACAAACACAGAACTCAGTTCCTAAGGACGGCTTCAATGAGACAACCCACCATGTACTCCTACATGGCCTCTCACCGCTACCTTTACCAAATCGTGTTCACACACTTAGCTCTCAATAGTAGGACATGTTCACACACCTCCAATTCATCCCCGATGAATCAGACCCGACTCAACTCTAAGCAATAGCAGGCATGACAAACAAGCATGAATGAGTAGGCACATCAGGGCTCAAACAACTCCTACTCATGCTAGTGGGTTTCATCTATTTACTGTGGCAATGACAGGTCATGCAGAGGAAAGGGGTTCAACTACCGCAGCATGTAACACATGAGTCGTTGTTGTCTTAATGCAATAAAAGAGAGCAGGAGCGAGAGAGTGGGATTGTATCGGAATGAGCAAGGGGGTTTTGCTTGCCTGGCACTTCTGAAGATAGTACATCTCTTCATCGGTGTCATCGAACTCATCGTCGGTACACGTCTATCGAGAGGGGACAAATACCGGCAAACAAGGAAGAACGCAATCAATGCAATGCAACAATATGATGCATGATCATGATATGGCAATATGCTATGATTTGAGCTGATGCAACTAAAACCAGATTAAATGAAGTTGGTTTGAATCAAAGATTCAAATTCAAACTCCATATGTGAAAGTTTAAATGCCATTATATGATTTGTGCTAAACAGCAGCTATAAGTTGTTCTAACATGCATGAAAATGGTACAGATGGATAGATTGGATTTTTCTGATCATTTTTCATATATAATTTATTTCATTTGGAGTTACGGTTGAATTTCTATGATTTTTAGAAGTTTATACTATTTTCTGGAATTACCTATATAAGAATAAATCCAGTAAATGATTTACTGCGTCAGCCTGACGTCAGTGTGACGTCAGCAGGTCAACTGAACCGGTCCAGGTCAAACCTGACCTATGGGGTCCACACGTCAGTGTCTCAGGCTGGTTTGTGTCAATGACATGTGGGCCCAGTCAACGGCCATGTCAGCTTGGTCAAAGCTGACGCGTGGGCCCACAGAGGTTAACTAAAATTAAACAGAAATTAAGCTATGTTTAGTTAGACAGTGGGGCCTAGCTGTCAGTGTCTGTTAGGGGCTAGCTGGAGGTGATTAGTGCCTAATTAAGCGGCCACGTCAGCCCGCCGGAGTTTGACCGGCGGCGACCTCATACCACGGCGGAAGCTCGCTGGAAAACCGCTACGGTTCTCAGTTTTGCGTGTGGTTTGCGTCTATGGGTAGCTGAAGGTGCGCCGCATCCAACTGGGCAAGCGACAGCGGCTGGGGTGGCCTGTAGTCGCCGGAGACAAACTCGCGGCGGCGGCCGGAGTTCGGCAAGCTCGGGTTCGGCGTTAATGTGCGCGGGAAGGTTAGCGAATGGGTGCGCTCGGCTCCTGGGAGCGTGCTGAGCATGGGGCGATGCTTAGGCGCAAGCTGCAGTGGCTGCAACGACGACGTCGACATGGCCGGCGGCAGGGGAAGCTCGGCCACGGCGGTTACGGACGCTGGAGGTCGCAAACGACGAAGATAACGAGGGGGAAAAGACGGGGAGCTCACAGCGGTCACGTAGACAAGTTCAGTGGGCTCGGGGACGTCCTGCGTGCGGCGAATCGACGACGGCGATCACCGGACAGGGACGAGGAAGATGGCGACGATGGCGGCTACACAGGGCCTCCGCGTTAGCTTTCTTCGATGGAGAGACGTGGTGCGAGGTGGCGGAGGTGCTGGACTGATCGGGGAGGCAAGGCATCGGCGGTGGGCGCGGTAGCAACGAACGGCGGCGACGGTGGCGCTCGGGTTCAAGCGAGAGATAGGGAGCAGAGGGGAGGAGGGTCTCGGGGAAGTGTGAGAGGGGTCGGGGGGGGGGGGGGGGGGGGTGCGTGTCGCTCGTAGGAGCCTCCAGCGGCAGCGGCAAGCAGGAGCTGGCCGAGCGCGTGCGCGTGCGCCGCGGCCACACGCCCTCCTGCCCACTGGCAGGAGGTTGAAGACAGTAGGAGAGAGGAAGAGGTGGGCTGGGCCTAGCTGGGCCGGTCCTGTTGGGCCACCAGGTAAGGGCATGTGAGTTTCCTCTCCTCTTTTATTTCTGTTACCGTTTTTCTATTTTTCTGTAAGTTTGTGGCTTTATTAAAAATAGTTAGACACCTTCAAAAATCCTGAAAATAATCATAGGATCTGTTTAGATTAATTCCAACAGCCCACACTTATTTCCAGAATTATTTGAGCATTTAAAATATTTACTAGTATTTAAATGCCCAAATGCGAAGTACATATGATTTAATTCAGTGACCAAATATATAATGGAAAAATGTGCAACACCTCTGGTTATGGTTCTAGCATTTTCCAAAAATGACGAACATTTTTGAAAGCCATTTGGATTTACTGAAAATATTTTTAGGTTGAACCTATTTGAATTCCATTTGATGCTAGGGTTTGAACAATCCCCATTTCATGTTTAAATGAAATTTAAACATGATGCAGCAACCAAGCTAGTCCAAGTGCATAGCAAGGCTAGGGACGTGACAATGATTTAGCTCTGCTGCCGGACAGCGCTCTGGAGGCCGCACAAGAGTCCGCTTCGACCCTTAGCTCGGAGCCGACTGCGCCGATCGAGGATGGGTGGCTGGACACCGCCTCGGGGGCTGCTACCTCTGCGTCGATGGAGCTGAATACCGGCCCTGTCCCTTGTGAAGCTCGTGACTCCAAGGTGCCGAACTCCTCTCCGGACCCTGAACCTTCCGCGCCCCTGCCAATCGAATCTGATTGGGCGCCGATCATGGAGTTCACTGCTGCGGACATCTTTCAGCACTCGCCTTTCGGCGACATCCTGAATTCGCTAAAGTGTCTCTCTTTATCAGCAGAGCCCTGGCCGGATTATGGTCAGGACGGTTGGGATGCGGACGACGAAGAAATTCAAAACCCACCCACCACCCACTTCGTAGCCACTGTCGATGACTTAACCGACATGCTAGATTTCGACTCCGAAGACATCGACGGTATGGACGACGATGCCGGAGACGACCAAGAACCAGCGCCAACAGGGCACTGGAAAGCCACCTCATCATACGGCATATACATGGTGGACATCCCAAAGGATGGGAATGGCGATAGAACAGCGGAGGACGACCCCTCCAAAAAACAGCCTAAGCGCCGGCGTCAGTGGCGCCGCTCCAAATCCCGCCACAGCAAGAATGGAGATTCCGGCACCGGAGATAATAACACCCCAGACAGTGCCGAAGACAACCCCCTCTAGCAAGATTCAGCACAGGAGGATGGAGAAGCTAGCCCTCGTGAGAGAGCGGCAGACAAAGAGGTAGAGGACGATAATTACATGCCTCCCTCCGGAGACGAGGCAAGCCTCGACGACGACGAATTTGTCGTGCCTGAGGATCCCACCGAACAAGAGCATTTTAAACGCAGGCTTATGGCCACGGCAAGCAGCCTCAAGAAAAAGCAGCAACAACTTAGAGCTGACCAAGATTTGCTAGCCGACAGATGGACTGAAGTCCTTGCGGCCGAAGAGTATGAACTCAAACGCCCCTCCAAAAGCTACCCCAAACGCAAGCTGCTGCCCCGATTAGAGGAGGAAGCACATAAACCTACATTACCAGTGCACAATACGGCCGACCGGCCACCTCGTGGCCGCGACAGAGAGGCCTCTAGGCCCTCCACTAAAGCCATACCCCGGCGTCGCTCGAAAAGTACAAAGTCATGGGGGAACGTGCCGGACTTGCGAGACATATTGGAGGATAAGGCAAGACAAACAAGATCGATCTATGGATCGCGTGGGCGTCCCACGATACGCGACGAGAACCGTCACGCCGGATACAACAATCCCGGCCGGGCCGAACACAGTAGACAAAGCTCGTTTGAGCTGCGTCGTGATATAGCCCAATATAGAGGCGCCGCACACCCATTATGCTTCACAGATGAAGTAATGGATCATCAAATCCCCGAAGGGTTCAAACCCGTGAACATTGAATCCTATGATGGCACAACAGATCCTGCGGTTTGGATCGAAGACTATCTCCTTCATATCCACATGGCCTGTGGTGATGATCTTCACGCCATCAAATACCTCCCACTCAAGCTTAAAGGACCAGCTCGGCATTGGCTCAACAGCCTGCCAGCAGAATCAATTGGGTGTTGGGAGGACCTGGAAGCTGCATTCCTCAATAACTTCCAGGGCACATATGTGCGACCACCAGACGCTGATGACCTAAGCCACATAATTCAGCAGCCAGATGAATCGGCTAGATAATTCTGGACACGGTTCTTAACCAAGAAAAATCAAATCGTCGACTGTCCGGATGCAGAGGCCCTCGCAGCCTTCAAACACAACATCCCCGACGAATGGCTTGCCCAACACCTAGGACAGGAAAAGCCGAAATCAATGGCAGCCCTCGCATCACTCATGACCCGTTTCTGTGCGGGAGAAGATAGCTGGCTAGCCCGCAGTAACAACCTAACCAAAAACTCTGGTAGTTCGGATACCAAAGACAACAATGGCAGGTCACGTCGCAATAAGCACAAGCACCGCATTAACAGCGATAATACTGAAGATACGGCAGTCAACGCTGGATTCAGAGGCTCTAAAACTGGTCAGCGGAAAAAGCCATTCAAAAGAACTACTCCGGGCCCGTCCAATTTGGATCGGATACTCGATCGCTCGTGCCAGATACACGGCACCCCCGAAAAGCCAGCTAATCACACCAACAGAGATTGTTGGGTGTTCAAGCAGGCAGGCAAGTTAATCGCCGAAGGCAACGACAAGGGGTCGCATAGCGATGACGAGGAGGAGACACCGCCGCCGAACAATAGAGGACAGAAGGGTTTCCCCCCACAAGTGCGGACGGTGAACATGATATACGCAACCCACATACCCAAAAGGGAGCGGAAGCGTGCGCTCAGGGACGTATACGCGATGGAGCCAGTCGCCTCAAAGTTCAATCCGTGGTCCTCCTGCCCGATCACCTTTGATCGAAGGGACCACCCCACCAGCATCTGCCATGGTGGATTTGCCGCATTGGTGTTAGACCCAATCGTCGACGGATTTCACCTCACTAGAGTCCTGATGGACGGCGGCAGCAGCCTGAACCTGCTTTACCAGGATACAGTGTGCAAGATGGGCATAGACCCCTCAAGGATTAAACCCACAAAGACGACCTTCAAAGGCATCATACCAGGTGTAGAGGCCAATTGTACAGGCTCAGCTACACTTGAAGTGGTCTTTGGATCCCCGGATAACTTCCGAAGCGAGGAGTTAATCTTCGACATAGTCCCGTTCCGCAGCGGCTATCATGCACTGCTCGGACGAACCGCATTTGCAAAGTTCAATGCGGTGCCGCACTACGCATACCTCAAGCTCAAGATGCCAGGCCCTCGAGGGGTCATCACGGTCGGAAACACCGAACGCTCTCTCCGAACGGAGGAGCATACAACGGCTCTCGCGGCAGAAGTACAGAGTTGTCTCTTAAGGCAATTCTCGAGTCCGGCTATTAAGTGACCGGACAACGTCAAGCGCACCCGGAGTAACCTACAACAAGACCACCTGGCACGTTCTGAGCACGCGTAGCAATGCGGCCCCAACCCCAGCCCTCGCGAAATCGCGAGACCAGTACCACACGTACATCACTACGCTATGGAGATACCATGGGCATAGGGGGAGGGGCACGACCACGGCATGCCCAGAGTGCGGATCAACCACACCAGGGGCTCCCAAATTTGTCATTCTTTTTTTCTTCTTATTCTCAGGACTCCGTTTTCTAGAAGCCCTATCCAGCAGTAGATCTGCCAAACTCACGATGCAACAGCTAGGGAAGCAGAAAAGCTACGACGAGTATCCAGGTGGTGTCCATTACGAGCATTATACCTGTTTTACATACCATTCCGCAGACTACCCCTGGAGGGGGACATGTTAAATAGTCCCACCCCTTGCTTATCGCACTATTTGTATCGTGCTGCCTCCATTGCAGTATTTTTTGAATAAACAATGCATCGCTTTTTGCCTATCATTGCATTCCTTTTTATATATGTTCACTTATGACATGTTGCACCCACACGCTTTGGTACGGCCAAATACACCAGGGGCTTAAGTTCCCCAAATTATGGTGTGATAAGTCCGAACACTTTCACAAGTGCGGCACCCCGAACTTATAGCATTATATGCATCGGCTCCGAATCATGTCTTGGGTCAATATTTGGGTTTGCCCGGCTCCCATGTTTTGGTACCTTACGTTCCGTTATATCGGCTAAGGTAGCGCTGGGAGAACCACTGCGATTGTACCCCAGTTCAGCTGGGTCAAGCACCTCAGTGGAGAAAGCTAAAACTGACCGTCATGATAAGGCGAGAGCTGGTCTCTGTTCGAGAGGTCTTTTCGAGTCCCTAAAGACTTATGCCGCTTAGAGCGAGGAGCCGGCTTTGTCCGGCCCCAGGCGTGGATAGCGCCCCGAATTCGGCCTTCCGAATACTAGGGGCTTCGCCGAAATTTAAAATTATAGAATTCTATGGCTAAGTGAGAGTGTTCAAGCATTATAAGTCCGGTTGCCTCGTTCATTGTGTTGAGCGCCTCCCTAGAAGGACCCAAAAATGGGAACAAGAGCGCTCAAGATTATCCCGAACACCGCAGCACTCGTGGCATGGGGGATGAAGCCAACGAATTGCCATCTCTCAGATTTGATAAACGGCCGCACAGAAGGTAATATTTTATATTAACAAGCGTTGCTTAGCGCATATGAACAAAGTTCTCAAGCGCACAGGATAACAAAATGCAAGTCTACTAAAAAATTATATCTTTGGAGCATTCACCCGCAATAAGGCGGGCACCCTTTAGGACACCCTTATAATACATCTCGGGCGTGCGATACTCCTTGCCCGGCAGTGGCACGTCCGTCACAAGCTTCTCGGCGTCCATCCCGCCCCAGTGCACTTTAGCACGGGCAAGGGCCCGACGGGCACCTTTAATGCAGGCGGAGTGCTTGATGACTTCAACCCATGGACAGGCATCCACCAGCCGCTGCACCAGACCGAAGTAGCTCCAAGACATGGCTTATTTGTGCCACAGCCGAACTATGAGGCCCTTCATGGCCTGTTCGGCCACCTTGTGGAGCTCGACCAGCTGCTTCAGCTGGTCGCTCAGGGGCATCGGATGTCCGGCCTTAGTATACTGAGACCAGAACACCTTTTCCGTCGAGCTCCCCTCCTTGGCTCTGTAGAACGCGGTAGCATCGGACACGCTACGGGGCAGATCTGCGAACGCTCCTAGAGAGCTCCGAATTCGGGTAAGTAACAAGTAATTCACTTTTACATGCTTGCTTTGCATGAAGAATGCCTTACCCGTTGCTATCTTCTTTACTGCCTCGATTTCCTAGAGGGCCTTTTGGGCTTCGGCCTAAGCGGCTTTGGCACTCTCAAGAGCCGACGCGAGCTCGGACTCTCGAGTCTTCGAGTCACGCTCCAAACTCTCGTGTTTTTCCACGAGAGCCTGGAGCTCTCGCCGCACCTCCGCCACCCGCGCCTCCGCCACCCGCGCCTCCTGCTTCTCTCGCTCGGTGCATTCCGCAGCCGCATTGCGTTCGACTGTGGACACCGCCTCCTTCAGGGTCGCCACTTTGTTCATAGCCCCTGGAATACCCACGTTATTCCTGTCATTTTTTGCAACCAAATCCTTTTCTATAAGGTACAACTTTATAAAGTTTTACTTACCTTCCTTGTCCTCGAGCTGCTTCTTGGCACGGCCGAGCTCGCTCCCGGACCGCTCGAGGCTCTGCTTCAAGGCATTGACCTCCGCAGTCACCACGGCAGAGGTCAGCAGCGCAGCCTGCATTCCCATATTGACATATTTGTGTTAGACTCCTGCGTATATCTTTTTAGATCCTCAGTTCGGCTTTTCTTTTCGAACACCGAACTGAGCATCATGGGCTACTGTCTATGCGGTACTATTTTACATATCTTAAAATCCTTACCTCAAAGGCTGTTAGAAGGCTGGTGCAGGCTTCGGTCAGCCCGCTCTTGGCGGACTGAACTTTCTGAATCACCGCACTCATAACAGTGCGGTGCTCCTCCTCGATGGAAGCGCCGTTGAGCGCCTCCAGCAAATTATCCGGCGCCTCTGGTTGGACGGAGGTCACCGACGTCGCTGTCTCGCCCTTCTTACGAAGGGGCCGCCCGCCGGACTCCGGAACCACCAAAGGTTCCGGTGCGGAGTCTGGCCCAAAGTCCGGGAGGTTGCCCCGCGGCACCTCCGGGGCCTCCTCCTCCTAGCTGGTCCCTTTCTGGGACCCCGCCTCGGCATCGTCTGCATCACGGGGGGAGGAGGCGGTCGGAAGTGAAGCGCTATTCACATCCGACGAACCCAAGGACCCGCTCGACGAAGCGGGAAGGTCATCCTTGGGCGGGCTACATGGTTGTGTTCGGCGTTAGAAGACACTATGCGATGAAAGGAAAATCATAAGCTATTCTGGAATCCGGACACTTACGATCTCGCCAGGGGCTTGGCCCTCGAGGGCCACTCCTCTTCGCCGTCGTCGGCGTTGGTGGAACAGTCCGGAGGAAGGGTCCTTCCCTTCTTGGACCCTTCGGCCTCCCCCATTGGGGAAGCCTTCCTCTTCTTCTCTCCCCCCGCTGGGGGAGAGGCCTCTTTCTTCTCCTCCTCGTCTTCATGAGAGGAGTCCGCCTCGGAGTCATCAGACGATGAGTCCGATAACACCTGGCATCGGGAACTCCTCACGAGTTCCCGTGGCCTTCTTCTTGGCCTTCTTCTCTGGCACCACGTAAGGCGCCGGGGCCAGTAATCCCGATAATCGGGCATCCGCCGGGTCTTCGGGCAAGGGAGCTGGGCAGTTAACCTGCCCGGACGTCTTCTGCCAGGCCTGTCAAAGGTAAAGGGAGTTTAGATCCCACATAGAGTCAAACTATGGAAAGCAAGTGTCCAGTAAAGGATAAAATAGCTTACCTCACCGGCTTGACGCTGCGAGCTGAATCCGCGATCTTCTATAGCGGATGAGGGAGCCTCGACGCCCTTGAACAGCACCCTCCAGGCATCTTCGTACGTAGTGTCGAAGAGCCTGCTCAAGGTTGGGTGCTGTGCTGGATCAAACTCCCACATATTGAAAGCCCGCTGTTGGCACGGGAGGATCCGGCAGATGAGCATGACCTGGATTACGTTGACAAGCTTGAGCTTCTTGTTCACCAGGGTTTGGACGTAGGATTGAAGTCCGGTCAGCTCTTCCGAATCGCCCCATGTCAGGCCCTTCTCTTTCCAGGCTCCTCTGAATTCGGGGGCCGCTGCCCATTCAGGGTCACGCGGCTTGGTGATGTAGAACCACCCCGATTGCCACACTTTGATGGTTTCCACGAAGGCGCCCTCGAGCCATGTAATGTTGGGCATCTTGCCCACCATGGCGCCTCCGCACTCCGCTTGGTGGCTGCCCACTACCTTCGGCTTGACGTTAAAAGTCTTCAGCCATAAGCCGAAGTGGGGCTGGACGCAGAGGAAGGCCTCGCACATGACGATGAACGCCGAGATGTTGAGGATGAAATTCGGGGCCAGATCATGAAAATCCAGGCCGTAGTAGAACATGAGCCCCCGGACAAATGGATGGAGGGGGAAGCCCAGTCCGCGGAGGAAATGGGGAAGGAACACCACCCTATCTTGGGGCCTGGGGGTGGGGATGAGCTGCCCCTCGTTAGGGAGCCGGTGCGCAATATCGCTAGACAAATATCCGGCCTTGCGCAGCCTTTTGATGTGCCCCTCCGTGATGGAGGAGGCCATCCACTTGCCTCCCGCTCCGGACATGGTTGGAGAAGGTTGAGGTGAGTTGTGCGGACTTGGGCGCTGGAGCTCGAGTGCGCGGAGATGGATAAGCAAAGGAGGAAGAAGGCGTAGGTGAAAAGGTGGATCCTTATCCCCTTATATATGAGTGGACGAAACTATGCGTCCCCACCAGCCCGGAAAAACTTGCTTATCTCCCAAGCGCCGCAATCAATGGCCCGGTTGGGTTAGCCATGCCCGTATTGATGAGAATCCCGGAATAAGGGGACACAATCTCTGCTTTGATAGGACGTGCCAAGGAAACCGCTTCGCTAAACGCACTGAGGTGGAACAGTAAAAACAATTCGAATAAAGGCTTGGCTGTGGTGTGACATCATGCCACGAGATACGTCAGCAGATTGAACTTGTGTAAATATTATTCTCTCTATGGTGGTATGTGGAATTTATTTTGCAGAGCCGGACACTATCCTGGTGTTCTAAATCTTCTATGAATTATTCGGAGGAGGAACCCGCCTTGCAATTGCGAAGACAATAGGCGCGCCGGACTCGTCGTCATTGAAGCCTGGTTCAGGGGTTACTGAGGGAGTCCTGGACTAGGGGGTGTCCGGATAGCCGAACTATCACCGTCGGCCGGACTCCAGGACTATGAAGATACAAGATTGAAGACTTCGTCCCGTGTCCGGATGGGACTTTCCTTGGCATGGAAGGCAAGCTTGGCGATATGGATATGTAGATCTCCTACCATTGTAACCGACTCTGTGTAACCCTAGCCCTCTCCGGTGTCTATATAAACTAGAGGATTTTAGTCCGTAGGACGAACAACAATCATACCATAGGCTAGCTCCTAGGGTTTAGCCTCCTTGATCTCGTGGTAGATCTACTCTTGTACTACCCATATCATCAATATTAATCTAGCAAGAGTAGGGTTTTACCTCCACCGAGAGGGCCCGAACCTGGGTAAAAATATTGTGTCCCTTGTCTCCTGTTACCATTCGCCTTGACGCACAGTTCGGGACCCCCTACCCGAGATCCGCCGGTTTGGACACCGACAATGACCCGCAAGTATACGGGATAGTTGTAGCCTCTTTCGATAAGTAAGAGTGTCGAACCCAACGAGGAGCTAAAGGTAGAACAAATACTCTCTCAAGTCCTATCTGCCACTGATACGACTCTACGCACACGTAGTGTTCGCTTTACCTAGAACAAGCATGAAACTAGAAGTACTTTGTAGGTGTTGTTGGATAGGTTTGCAAGAATATAAAGAGCACGTAGATATAAACTAGGGGCTGTTTAGATAAAGAAGCAATAAAGTAAATATAGCGAGTGTGGAAATGTGGTGGTAGGAGTTGTGAAATTGTCCCTAAGCAATTGACTACGTTACTAGACCAGTAATCACTATTGCAATTCTATTTGAGGGAGAGGCATAAGCTAACATACTTTCTCTTCTTGGATCATATGCACTTATGATTGGAACTCTAGCATGCATCCGCAACTACAAAAGATCATTAAGGTAAAGGGCCAATTCCAGTTCTGTGCCTAACTCGAACCCACTACTCAGTTTTGCCCCTAGTTTTCGGGTATGCTCAGTTTTGCCCCTCTGCCGTCAGTGCCACTTATAGAAATGCCCCTCCGCTCGTTTCCGTCCAGTCAAGGCTGTTTGACCGCTAACTTGCCGTCAGTTTGACATATTTGCCCCTCTTTCTTACATGTGGGCCCTCTCTTACCTCTTCGCTTCACTCTCTCTCTGTTCTTCTTCAACCTCTCGACGGCTCGATTTGGAGAGGGGAGAGAGCGACCGCAGCAGGAGTCAGAGGCCCGATGGTGGGTCGATTTAGAGGGCGGCGGCATGTCCACGTCGAGTTCGTCGGTGACTTGCGAGGTAAGTGTGGCTCATCGGTGGATCGATCTGGGGGTATTTCTGTCCCAATTAGGGTTCATCAGATTGGGGATTTCCTGCGTTTAGGTCGATGGTGTTGGGATTGTTCAGTTTCAATCCGAGTTCTACCTCCCCCATCCGTCATTCTCTGGGCTGGAGATGAGCACGACGTGGCGGTGCGCAGGGCACAGTCTCATCCCCGCTCGTCGCGTCGCCTGGGGAGGTGCAAGCACGGGAAGAAGATTCTTAGGCTGCCCCCTAGATGTAAGATTAACTCTCATTCCCACTATGTCTGTCATTATTTGCCAATTTTTTGTTGTATAATGTATGATTAATTCTGTAGCTCCCTGATGAATGCGACTGGGTAGTTTGGATTGATCCCCCTCCCACAGATTGTGTTGCTCATGCATTTGAGGAACTTCATGCTGGATTGGAGAAAAGCTGGCTAAATTCCCATCATTTGGAGAGGAGGTTGATGTACTTAATAGAGAAGAACAAGAAACTCAAGTTGAAGATCAAGAAGAGAAATGAGCTTATGCAAACATGGGGATTTCTCATAGTAATTTGCCTTAGCATTTTGGCATCAGTTTTTTCTGAGTGGTTTAAGAATCCATACTAGCTGGATTATGGTATGTAATGAAATGTAATGTACTGTTGTGTGAGCTATCTTAATTAGTTGTATTTGTTCCAAAGCACATTGGAAATGAGTTTCATCTGGTGTAATGTGACAAGTTTTAACTGGAAATGAGTTTGCTATTTTGAGTATATTGTGTTCCATTTTGTAGCAATGTAGTAATGTGACAGTGCAGTAGCAATGTGACAAAAATGACAGTTAAATGGGCACACTAGCAACTGGACCAAACATAGGACATGATCACACTGAGACATAAGAAAGTTCACAGCATTGTGCCACAACAAACTTCAAATCTAGTACATGACCTTACAGTTTTCACAACCACAACAAATTTTCACAGCATTACAAGTACTACCACATCTACTTGTTCTTCTTGCTCCTAGTATTGCAAGCTGGGTTTGAAGAGAGCCTAGAACTCCTCTTGGTGCTCACAGACTTGTTTGGAGTAGAAGAACTGGTAGGATTATTGCTTCCAATGACAGAACCTATAATCTCCTCTTCTGCAATTTTGAACTTCTTCTTATGTGGTGATTGTCCCCTCTCAGCTGGTCTTTTGTAGTTCTTTCTTGGGCTGCAAAGTCACAAATAAATGGGAGAGGCCAGTTAGCAAACATTGAAGAATTTAGGAAATAACTTCAAAAATAAACCAAAAAAGTACCTGACTGCACTACTGACTGTTGTTGCATCTGCAGAAGTTGCATTTGCATTAGCAGTATCGCCAGCACCTGCATTTTTTTCACTTACATCATCTCCAGCAGTTGCATTTGCATTTGCAGCATCTTCATCACTTGCATCATCTCTAACACTTGCATTTGCATTTACATCATCAGTAGCAGCATCTGCCATAGTTTCATTAGTAGCAACATTAGTTGCTTCATCATTTTTAGTCAGAGGTTCATCATTGGCATTATCAGCACCCCAATGTTCTTCCTCTCCAAATGCAGGGTCAATGGACTCTTTGCAGTGGCTGCCTTTGTGCCCAAGCTTCCCACATCTTGAACACTTATTCTTTCTTCCTCCAAGTCCTTTTCCCTCTGATTTAGCCCTAATTCTTGTCTTCCTAGGTCTACCAGGTGGCCTATTTTGCAATGGAGCACTCAGTTTAAATCCTGGGTCTACAACATCCCATTGTTGCTTGCCCTCCAGAAGTGGCAGATTATCAGCATAAGTAGCCTTGAATTTTGCCACAGAGAAATATTCATGAACATACTAATCAATCTCACTAACTGGACCTCTCATTGAGGTGATAAAGTACAATGCATGTATGCATGGTTGTCCTGTTATTTGCCACTTTCTACAACTACAAGTATGTGTTTGCAAATTAACAGGATATCTCCACTCTCTTTTTTCCTTGTCAATTGCAGTAATCTCTGCCTCTAATGTGCTTCTTTTCACTATGGACATATCAAGGTCTTTTGATTTTGCATGAAGCATAATCATGATTTTTGGGATTATGATGTGCCCATTGTATGTCCCAGCTGCAATCAGCTGTCTCAAGTCAAACTTTTCCATTATGAACTGCCTAATTTTGTCAAGCAAGTCCACAATGTGTATCCCCTTCCACTTCTTAATTTTGGAATTGAATGACTCAGCTAAATTGTTATTGACATAATCAACTTTGCATATTTCATTGAACAAGGCCCTGGCCCATAGTTTGCTATGATGCTCTTCTAGGTACTCTTTCACACCAGGTTTGCTACATAGCTGTCTAAGATGATAATTGTGTTTTTTCATGCTATATGTCAATGAACAAGGCCACAAATTATCATCAAAAAACTTTCCTCTAAATTTTTTGGAGAAATTAGCTGCCAAATGCCTCATGCATTCCCTGTGCTCAACTCCTGTGAATACATCTTCAACAGCAGTCTCTAGTCCTTTGCATGCATCTGTGTGGATGACAAGACCTGGCGGATGTCCTATTAGTTCTTTTAAATTCTGGAAAAACCATGTCCAAGTATCTGTATTTTCAGACTCAACAACTCCAACTGCTACTGGGAAGATCCAGTTGCAAGCATCCACTGCACATGCACTCACAAGTTGGCCTTTATATCTGCCATTCAGTGCTGTGCCATCTACTGCAAGATAGGGCCTACATCCATCTAAAAAACCTTGCCAGCATGCTTTAAAAGAAACAAACACTCTTCTAAAGCACTCTTTCTGTCTAGTTTTTCCAGCTATTTTGTACTCTACAGTGTGCTTGTCAATGTTAACTACACTTCCAGGAGATGCTTTCTCAACTTCTGCCCTGTAAGTGTACAACAATTGAAATGAGTCAGTCCACTTACCATAAATGTTGTCCAGTGCCATCTGCTTTCCATAGAACACTCTCATGTATGGGACTTGCAGGCCATATTTTTTCTTCAGGTTCTTTTTCAACTCTGTAACTCCAACCTCTGAATCCTCTAAAACCCAATGCTTCACTGCATCAGCAAGCCATCTGCACTTAGCTGACTTTAGTCTTTTCCTTCTGCTTACACTTGGACAAGTATGTGCAAACTGGTTCACTTTGACCTGCAATATTGAAAGTTCAATTACATGTCAGACATACTTGCTGCAACAAATAACTGAAAAATATTTGCAATGTAACTACATATGCACCTACTATTTGTACCTGAAACAATGAGCTATTTCTCATTAAGGAGGCATGCATCCTCCATCTACACCTCTTATAAGCACAATGAACAGTCAACCTGGTAGGATCACTCTTGTCTACTACATACTCACTCTGAGTTTTAATTGAAAATGTAGCTAGTGCATTCCTACAGTCTAAAGCACTGGAAAATATAGTTCGTTCTTTTAAAGAAGGATCATCTCTGTTGTACTGCACATCTGGCCTTCCATCATCAGAATCCTCACTATATCCCATGTCCTGGTCCTCCTCCAACTCATCTTCACCTGGCTCATCAAACATTCCTTCTGGTGGTGGAATATAATCTTCATCCCCATCATCATCTGTCTTCTTGGCCTTTTGTTTTGTAACAAACTGAGGGAAAAGTCTTTCATCCTCATCATCTGTAGGCCAATCATCAGGAAGTCCCTCCTCAATATTTGGATCAACAGAATCTCTTCTCTAAGTAGGACCTGCATAAATAGGCACTTGCTCTGATGGTGTTCCTGGAACCTGCATAGAGCTCTCTCCTGCATCTGAAGCTCTCTTCTGACTGCTAACACTTGTTTTTCCCCCCTGGATATTCTGCTTCTACCTCTAGAACTAGTAGATTGTGATTTTCTGCCACTGCTGTCTGTCAATCCTCTTTTTCTTTGTATGACATTGATTTCCAATTTGACTGGGAAATGAGCATGATTTCTAAACATCTTTTCTAACTCAGCATCACATTGGACTGGGACCCAAACTGAACTATCAATATCCCAGTACCTGAATTCAACTGCATCATGTACTCCCCACGGGTATTTAGCACAGATATGAGATCTAAACTGCACAAACTTCAGTGTGCTCTCCACTACCAAAGGAAATGAAAATCCCGTGTTCACTGCTTTTGTACCAGCGGGAACTAGAAGAGTTGTTTCCATTCTACAATCCAAACATATATAGTCCACCCTAGGAATGACAATGAAAAATAGGAAAAAAAAATCGAACCAAATGAGCACTACGCACGCAGATGAACACTAGGAATCAAAACGAACTACAATACGTATAGCAGGCTTCAGATCTGAAAGTACTGCACTTACCCCTTCGGATTTATGCTCCCTTCATGGCCGCCGCCGGCGCCGCAACCACCGTCGACCTCCATCCGCAACGGTTGGCTCCGAATCGCAGCACAACTCACATAAAGAGTCAGGTCGACCGAATCTCCATCGTGCCCGCCATTGATCTGGAGTTTTCCATGGTGGGGATCGAAGCCGCTAGGGTTCAGGTGAGGGGGCGATTTGGGGAAGAGAGAGCTAGGGTTAGGGTCAAGCGAGAGAAAGAGCACACAGAGAGAGTGAAGCGAAGAGGTAAGAGAGGGCCCACATGTAAGAAAGAGGGGCAAATATGTCAAACTGACGGCAAGTTAGCGGTCAAACAACCTTGACTGGACGGAAACGGAGCGGAGGGGCATTTCTATAAGTGGCACTGACGGCATAGGGGAAAAACTGAGCATACCCGAAAACTAGGGGCAAAACTGAGTAGTGGGTTCGAGTTAGGGGCACAGATGGAAATGTCCCTAAGGTAAAACCCAACCATAGAATTAAAGTATCAAGTCCCCTTTATCCCATACGCAAACAACCTACTTACTCGGGTCTGTGCTTCTGTCACTCACGCCACCCACCATGAGCAAATCATAAACATATTGCAAACCCTACAGCGGGAATCCCTCACGCTTGCGCGACATGGAGGGCACAATAGGACAGCACCAATAATAAAACATTCAATTCAAACCAATCATAGCCATTCATCAATCACCGGTAGGACAACGAAAATCTACTCAGACATCATAGGATGGCAACACATCATTGGATAATAATATGAAGCATAAAGCACCATGTTCAGGTAGAGGGTACAACGGGTTGCAGGAGAGTGGACCGCTGAATATAGATGGGGGAAGGTGATGGAGATGTTGGTAAAGATGGCGGAGGTGTTGGTGAAGATCGCGGTGATAATGATGGCCCCCGGCAGCGCTCCGGAGCCACCGGAAGCAAGGGGGAGAGAGCCCCGTTCTTCTTCTTCTTCCTAGACCTCCTCCCTAGATGGGAGAAGGGTTTCACCTCTGGTCCTTGGCTCCCATGGCGTGGGCCCCTCCGAGATTGGATCTGTCTCTCTGTCTCTCTCTATTTCTGCGTTCTAGTATTCTGCCCTGGCACCGTTTCTTTTATATCCGGAGATCCGTAACTCCGATTGGATTGAAACCTTCGCCCAGTTTTTTTTCCAAAAATTAGCTTTCTTGCGGCCAAAGAATGACATCAACCGCCTAATGAGGCCCCCAGGAGGGTGGGGGGGGGGGGGGGGGGGGGGGGCGCCCACTTGGAGTGGGCGTGGGCCCCTGTCTCGTGGCCACCTCGGGCACCGTCTCGCATTGATTTTACTTCCCAAAAATCACAAATATTCCAAAATAATTCTCCATCCATTTTTATCCCGTTTGGACTCCGTTTCATATGGGGTTTCTGCGAAACATAAAACATGCAACAGACAGGAACTGGCACTGGGCACTGGATCAATATGTTAGTCCGAAAAATAATATAAAAAGTTGCAAAAAGTATATGAAAGTTGAATAATATTGGCATGGAACAATCAAAAATTATAGATACGACGGAGACGTATCAGCATCCCCAAGCTTAATTCCTGCTCGTCCTCAAGTAGGTAAATGATAAAAAAAGATAATTTTTGATGTGGAATGCTACCTAGCATAATCTTGATCATATGTCTAATCATGGCATGAATATTAAGACACGAGTGATTCAAAGCAATAGTTTATCGTTTGACATAAAAACAATAATACTTCGAGCGTACTAATAAAGCAATCATGTCTTTTCAAAACAACAAGGCCAAAGCAAGCTTATCCCTACAAAATCATATAGTTTGGCCATGCTTCATTTTCGTCACACAAAATGCTCCCATCATGCACAACCCCGATGACAAGCCAAGCAATTGGTTCATACCTTTTAACACGCTTCAGCCTTTTCAACCCTCATGCAACACATGAGCGCAAGCCATGGATATAGCACTATAGGTGGAATAGAATATAATGATGGAGGTTATGTGGAGAAGACAAAAAAGGAGAAAGTCTCACATCGACGCGGCTAATCAACGGGCTATGGAGATGCCCATCAATTGATGTCAATGTGAGGAGTAGGGATTGCCATGCAACGGATGCACTAGAGCTATAAGTGTATGAAAGCTCGAACTGAAAACTAAGTGGGTGTGTATCCAACTTGCTTGCTCATGAAGACCTAGGGCATTTGAGGAAGCCCATCGTTGGAATATACAAGACAAGTTCTATAATGAAAATTCCCACTAGTATATGAAAGTGATAACATAGGAGACTCTCTATATGAAGAACATGGTGCTACTCTGAAGCACAAGTGTGGTAAAAGGATAGTAACATTGCCCCTTTTCTTTTCTTTTCTTTTCTTTTTTATTGTTTTTTATTTTTGCGGGCTTCTTTGGCCCCCTTTTTTTATTTAGGCTTCTTTGGCCTCTTTTTTTTTTCATGGGGCAATGCTCTATAATGATGATCATCACACCTTTATTTTCTTACAACTCAATATTACAACTCGATACTAGAACAAAGATATGACTCTATATGAATGCCTCCGGCGGTGTACCGGGATGTGCAAAGATCTAGCGTAGCAATGACATCAAAAAACGGACAAGCCATGAAAACATCATGCTAGCTATCTTACGATCATGCAAGGCAATATGACAATGAATGCTCAAGTCATGTATATGATGATGATGGAAGTTGCATGGCAATATATCTCGGAATGGCTATGGAATGCCATAATAGGTAGGTATGGTGGCTGTTTTGAGGAAGATATAAGGTGGCTTATGTGTGATAGAGCGTATCATATCACGGGTTTGGATGCACTGGCGAAGTTTGCACCAACTCTCGAGGTGAGAAAGGGCAATGCACGGTACCGAAGAGGCTAGCAAGGATGGAAAGGTAAAAGTGCGTATAATCCATGGACTCACATTAGTCATAAAGAACTCATATACTTATTGCAAAAGTTTATTAGACCTCGAAGCAAAGTACTACTACGCATGCCCCTAGGGGGATAGATTGGTAGGAGAAGACCATCGCTCGTCCCCGACCGCCACTCATAAGGAAGACAATCAAAGAAACACCCCATGCTTCAAATTTGTCACCCAACGGTTACCATACGTGCATGCTACGGGACTTGCAAACCTCAACACAAGTGTCTCTACAATCCACAACCACCCACTAGCATGATTCTAATATCACCACCTTTATATCACAAAACAATTGCAAGGAATCAAACATATCATATTCAGCGACCTACAAGTTTATGTAGGATTTTATGACTAACCATGTGAATGACCAATTCCTGTCATCTCTCTAAATAGATATAAGTGAAGCGAGAGAGTTTATTTCTTTCTACAAAAGAAATGCCCATGCTCTATAAAATATAAGTGAAGCAAAAGAGCATTCTACAAATGGCGGTTTTCTATGTGAAGAGAAACAGGCAATCCAAACTTCAAATGATATAAGTGAAGCACATGAAGCATTCTATAAAGCCATACTCAAAAGATTTAAATGAAGTGCAATGAGCGTTCTATAAATCAACCAAGGACTATCTCATACCAGCATGGTGCATAAAAGAAAATTTAAAACTAAATGCAAAAGACGCTCCAAGATTTGCACATATTGCATGAACGAAACGAATACGAAAACATACCGATACTTGTTGAAGAAAGAGGGGATGCCTTCTGGGGTATCCCCAAGCTTAGATGCTTGAGTCTCCTTGAATATCTACTTGGGGTGCCTTGGGCATCCCCAAGCTTGAGCTCTTGCCTCTCTTCCTTTTCCTTATATCGAGACCTCGTCGATCAAACACTTCATCCACACAAAACTTCAATAGAAAACTCGGTAAGATCCGTTAGTATAATAAAGCAAATCGCCACTCTAAGTACTGTTGCAAACCAATTCATATTTTGTTTTTGCATTGTGTCTACTGTAATATAACTTTTCAATGGCTTAATCCACTAATATAAATTGATAGATTCATCAAAACAAGCAAACTATGCATCAAAAACAGAATCTGTCAAAAACAGAGCAGTCTGTAGCAATCTGAACATTCACCATACTTCTGTTACCCCAAAACTTATACCAAAATTAGGACAAATAAACAATTTTTAAAGAAAGAGAGTTCAAAAGGAATCAGAACCATTTGACTCTCCAGTTAAAAATGTAAAATCGCGCACTACAGCCAAAGTTTCTGTCCTGCACCGTACAAACCAACAAGCATTGTAAACATCCTAAAGGCAAAACTTGGCACATTATTTTTATAATACAATGGAATTGTACAAGGGGATAATTATTTTTAATGAAAAGTTTCTGTAATCAAGATTCACAAAGTTTCCATGAGCATGAACAAAGTTCAAGGCTAGCTCCCACTTCAACAATGCTTGTCTTTCTCACTTTCACTTTCCTTTTTGAAAAGTTTCGTGTTCCCCTCTTTATTTTTTTGTTTTTAAACTATATGAAAGAACTCAATAGAAATAAATGACTCTCTAAAACTTCCGGGTTGTCTCCCTTGCCGCGCTTTCTTTAAAGCCATTAAGCTAGGCATATAGTGCTCAAGTAATGGATCCACCCGGATCCCAAGGTATATCAAAGCCAATTTTAATTAACAATGGTTTGTGATTTAGTAGTGAGCACAAAGTAACATATATCAAGAAATGACAAAGTCTAACTCTCTTTCTATGCATCGACATGTCATAAAAGAACAATTCATGCACACATAGTAAAGGCCAATGCATAGTATAAGCAGTTTCTTGCAATTTTATCATATTGGAAACATAGAGAGGTGGAGATATAGTTCCTCTCTCATAATAATTGCATGTAGGAGCAGCAAGCACATGCATATTATATCTATCAAAATCATCATGTGCGATGGTAAAAGGCAACCCATCATTATAATCCTTAATAAGCACAAACTTCTCCGATATAGTGTAGTAGGGAGAATTCAAAAGGATAATAGGACTATCATGCGTGGGTGCAATAGCAACAATTTCATGTTTAACATAAAGAACTATAGCAAGTTTATCTCCATAATCATAATTCATATTGGCATCTTGGCCACAAGCATAGCAAGCATCATCAAAAAGGGGTATTTCGAGAGAATCAACGGGATCATGGCAATCATCATAGCAATCATCCTTCGGTAAGAACGAAGGGACATTAAATAATGTATGAGTTGGAGGGTTACTCTCATTAGAAGGTGGGCACGGGTAGCTAATCCGCTCTTCCTCATTTTGTTCTTCACTCTCCTCATCATCTTTTTCATCCAATGAGCTCATAGTTTCATCAATTTCTTCTTCCATAGCTTCCTGCAAAATATTAGTCTCTTCTTGGAAAATGGAGACTTTCTCAATAAATGCATCAATATTGTAATTGTATTCATAGTTCTTGTAACAATATTTAAGTATAGAAAAATTTTCAGGTCTATAAACTGAATCATCAAAATCATCAAACTCTTTAAACATAGATTCAATCTCACAAGCACCCATAAAAGCAACAAATTCTTCTATTTGTTCCACATCATAGTAATCATATCTACCATTAGCATAAGAAGCTAAGGTTTTATCAGCATTAAATTTGCATGAAAAGGGAAGGTGTGGAGCCTTCATCCTAGAGCAGCAAGTATAATCATGTATTAAGCATAGTTGACGAGCATACCAATGTAAAATATGAATTTGATCCCATAATATTTTCCCTTTTTGTGTCAAGCGATAATCCCTAAAGTATTCACGTTGATCCAACGTGTCTCCCATAACATAATTGAATGGGGTTTTCTCAGGATTATCAAAGTAGTACATAGTATCTTGAACATAACGAGCACCAAGGGTTTTAGGAGGTTCCCCATCTCCATGAGTACCAAGTACACCTAATTTTTTTGGTATTTCGTGTTCCATATCCATAACTAAAGATAGAGAACAACTTAGAACAGCAAATAAAAATTACGTAGTGATAAAGCAAACAAGCACAAACGAGAATATTCACCCCACGCTATGACTCCCCGGCAACGGCGCCAGAAAAAGGTCTTGATGACCCACACGTATACAGGATAGTTGTAGCCTCTTTCGATAAGTAAGAGTGTCGAACCCAACGAGGAGCTAAAGGTAGAACAAATACTCTCTCAAGTCCTATCTGCCACTGATACGAATCTACGCACGCTTAATGTTTGCTTTACCTAGAACAAGTATGAAACTAGAAGTACTTTGTAGGTGTTGTTGGATAGGTTTGCAAGAATATAAACAGCACGTAAATATAAACTAGGGGCTGTTTAGATAAAGAAGCAACAAAGTAAATATAGCGAGTGTGGAAAAGTGGTGGTAGGAGTTGTGAAATTGTCCCCAAGCAATTGACTACGTTACTAGACCAGTAATCACTATTGCAATTCTATTTGAGGGAGAGGCATAACCTAACATACTTTCTCTTCTTGGATCATATGCACTTATGATTGGAACTCTAGCAAGCAATCGCAACTACTAAAGATCATTAAGGTAAAACCCAACCATAGCATTAAAGTATCAAGTCCCCTTTATCCCATACGCAAACAACCTACTTACTCGGGTCTGTGCTTCTGTCACTCACGCCACCCACCATAAGCAAATCATAAACATATTGCAAACCCTACAGCCGGAATCCCTCACGCTTGCGCGACACGGAGGGCACAATAGGATAGCACCAATAATAAAACATGCAATTCAAACCAATCATAGCAATTCATCAACACCTGTAGGACAACGAAAATCTACTCAGACATCATAGGATGGCAACACATCATTGGATAATAATATGAAGCATAAAGCACCATCTTCAAGTAGAGGGTACAGCGGGTTGCGGGAGAGTGGACTGCTAAATATAGATGGGGGAAGGTGATGGAGATGTTGGTGAAGATGGCGTAGGTGTCGGTGAAGATCGCGGTGATGATGATGGCCCTCGGCAGCGCTTCGGCGCCACCGGAAGCAAGGGGGAGAGAGCCCCCCTTCTTCTTCTTCTTCTTCCATGACCTCCTCCCTAGATGGGAGAAGGGTTTTCCCTCTGGTCCTTGGCTCCCATGGCGTGGGAGGGGAGAGAGCCCCTCCGAGATTGGATCTCTCTCTCGGTCTCTCTCTGTTTCCGCGTTCTGGTATTCTGCCCTGGCACCATTTCTTTTATATCCGGAGATCCGTAACTCCGATTGGATTGAAACCTTCGCCCAGATCTTTTTACAAAAATTAGCTTTCTTGCGGCCAAAGAAGGGCATCAACTGCCTTATGAGGGGCCTAGGAGGGTGGGGGGCGTGCCCACGTGGAGTGGGCGTGGGCCCCTGTCTCGTGGCCACCTCGAGCACTGTTGGGGATATAACTACTGAGTGTAAACCGCCTAGAAGGGGCCTGTCGGTGTCAAACTGGCGGATCTCGGGTAGGGGGTCCCGAACTGTGCGTCTAGGCGGATGGTAACATGAGACAAGGGACACGATGTTTTTACCTAGGTTCGGGCCCTCTTGATGGAGGTAAAACCCTACTCCTGCTTGATTAATATTGATGATATGGGTAGTACAAGAGTAGATCTACCACGAGATCGGAGAGGCTAAACCCTAGAAGCTAGCCTATGGTATGATTGTTGTTCGTCCTATGGACTAAAACCCTCCACTTTATATAGGCACCGAAGAGGGTTAGGGTTACACAGAGTCGGTTACAATGGTAGGAGATCTACATATCCGTATCGCCAAGCTTTCCTTCCACGCCAAGGAAAGTCCCATCCGGACACGGGACGAAGTCTTCAATCTTGTATCTTCATAGTCCAGGAGTCTGGCCAAAGGTGATAGTTTGGCTATCCGGACACCCCCTAATCCAAGACTCCCTCAGTAGCCCCCGAACCAGGCTTCAATGACGACGAGTCCGGCGCGTAGATTGTCTTCGGCATTGCAAGGCGGGTTCTCCTCCAAATCCTGTGTACCTGTTGAATAGCATCCGGCTTCTTGTAAATATTGCGCTCCTCGGTTTCCACGCCCAATAATGGCCATCTTCCACGTGTTGAACGAATGCGAAAAGCCAGGGTATTTTTACATTTACCCCCCTAGCTGCGCAAATGAGCTGCCTATAAAAGAGACGAGGATCTAGATCCGAATTACACCATCCTCCCTTCGCGAGCATTCATCAGAGCGCATCTGACAGAAATCCATTCCATCATGGACAGTCGACGCGGCTCCTCCTCTCGCCCTCCCAGCCCTCAGCCTGGAGATTGGGAGAGATGCTCCGTCCCACACAGCGAGTTAGCGATGCTCCAAACCAAGGGATTTCTTCCCCAGCCTTCATGGTTCCGGTTTGAGCCGGACTCGCCACCTATAAGGGCGGAAAGCAAGCGGAGAGCGTCCCTAGCCCCTCCAAAGGAGAGCGGGTATGCCTTGTCCCTTATTTGATAAGAGGGCTCGGATTTCCAATTCATCCATTTCTCCGGGGGCTCCTGGAGTTCTACGGCCTCCAGTTGCACAACCTTACGCCTGCCTCCATTTTGCATATTGCAGGCTTCGTGGCCCGTTGCGAGCTGTTTTTGGGCATCGAGGCTCATTTTGCACTGTGGAAGAAGCTGTTCTGCCTTTTGCCCCGTTCTCAAGATGGGTCAATATATCAAGTGGGCGGAGCCGAACTATGGCGCATCACCGGGACCGGATATCTATCCGGGACCCCGAAGAAGGCGTCTGAAGACTGGCCTTCGGAATGGTTTTATATAGAAGATGTCCCTCTGCCGGACCCTGTTCCGATCAGCCTCCCTGAGTACAATGATGCTCCTTTGAAGAAACGCCTAAGCTGGCGTCCACGGAGCCCTCAGAAGGAAAATGACAGGGACGTCCTTTACCTGATGAGCCGAATTAGGTTGTTAGCTCATTTCGGACTGACCATGATAGGGGTCATGGACACATGCATTATGCGGGGGATGCAGCCGCTCCAGTATAGAGGCCACCCCATGTGGGATTTCAGCGGGGAGGATGATACCACCCGCTGCGGCCATAAGGGGCCGGGATCAGTCGTCGATCTGATGAAGATCTTGTCTGCATTGTACAAGGGAGAAGAGGAGGAATTTCTCCGCGTCAATCCACAAGAAGGATTTTCTATGTACAATCCTCCAAGCTGGGTAAGCGGACATTTATTTTTGCCCATCCGATCCATATTCCCATAGTCAAGTATCTCATTTTGTGATTTCGACGCAGGAACTGCGCCAGGCCGTAAGGGATATAAACAGCCCGCCTCCGCAACCCGAGGATCTGGAACGGTTCCTCGATCCGACCTCCCGAGAGGATCATGACATATCGGTGGAGCTGATCGATGGGGTATTTCACCAACTGAGCATCGATAATGCCTTGGTCGCCATTACGGCCGATTACCCCGGAATACTCCCAGCCTCACAGGTAATTGAGACCAAAGTGCCAACACTTTGAAAATGACCCATCCGTGCTTATTTTTGATCACCGTATACCAATGGTGTTTCGCGGGGGGTGCCCTTGAGGCGGGAGGCCGATCTCGCGGCAGCTAGCCAACAAGGGGCAACACGGCCCAGCAGGCTAAAAAGAAGTGCGGTCCGAATCGAAACGCCGGCGCAACGGTATGGCGTGTCAATGATGACCCCCTGTCTCCACTAATCTTCGTACTTGCGGCTGACCTTTTGCAAGCGGCGATCAATGATGCATTTTCACGTGGTGAGATCAGCTTACCATTTCCTTGCAATAGCCAAAAAGACTATCCAGTGATACAATACGCGGATGATACTATTCTTGCCATGCCCGCTTGCCCCGCCCAAGCCACAACCATCAATAACATCCTCTCTGACTATGCCACTTCAATTGGCTTGAAGATAAATTTCCACAAATCTACTCTCATACCAATGAACTGTGGTCCAGAGATTACGACCGCATTGGCAGATATATTTGGTTGTGTCATTGGTAAACTACGATTCACCTATCTTGGGCTCCCTATGGGCACTACTAAACCGACCATTATGGATCTCATGCCCCTTGTTTGTCGTGTGAAAAGAAGATTGTCTGCCACCCTCAATATGATTTCTTACGGAGGGAAACTCACACTGCTGAACTCAGTAATAACATCTTCAATAATCTTCGCTCTATGCACCTCAAACTACCGGCTGACATTATCGAGCTTATAGACAAAATCAGAAGGAAATGCTTATGGACAAAGAAAACAGACCAAGGTGATAAGTGCAGCTCTTTGGCCTCGTGGGACATGATCTGCAAACCTAAAAAGTGTGGTGGGCTTGGAATTATCAATCTTAAAGTGGAAAGTGATGCACTACTTCTCAAATTCCTCCACAAATTTTACAATCATTGGGATCTACCTTGTGTGGAGTTAATTTGGAACACTTATTACACCGCCAAAATCCCACATGCTACTGATCCTTGCGGCTCTTTCTGGTGGCGCGACGTCTCAAAACTTATGCCAGTATATAGAGGAATCACCAATGTGTCTATTCGCAATGGATCTTCGGCTCTTTTCTGGAAGGACGTCTGGATGGGAGGCGTTTTGGCTGAGACCCATCCTAGAGCCTTCTCCTTCGCACAACAGGAGGATATATCTGTGAGAGATTTCTTGTGGAGCACGTCCCTCAGTGAAACGTTTCATCTGCCACTCTCCACTCAAGCTCTTGAGGAGACACGAGAACTACAACAAAAAACCAGGCATGTGGAACTCCAAAACCCCCTGGTTAATGATGAATGGACTTGTGTCTGGGGAACCAACTACTATTCAGCCAACAAGTTCTACACCTTCTACTTCAAAGATATCCATGCGCACCATGCATATAGATGGGTCTGGAAATCTAAAGCTAGAATGAAGATCAAAGTTTTTGGCTGGCTGCTTCTCTCGGATAGACTCAATACCCGAGACATGCTTAATAGGAGACATTATAACATTGGCAATGATTTTGGATGCCTCCTTTGCACAAACTGCAACAATGAGACTGTGGAACACCTCTTCTTGGAATGCACCTTTAGCCTTCAATGCTGGGACAAACTTCAGATCATGAGGCATGCAGCGCCTACACGTCTGGATTGGGTGGAACGAGCGAAAAACTCTTGGAATAGACCACTGGTCATGGAAATCTTTATGCTTGCTGCTTGGAGCATCTGGAAGGAACGCAATAATAAACACTTCAGAGGAGTGCTCCCATCTCAAGCCTCCTGGCTTGCTAGACTAAAAGAGGACCTTTTCCTACTGACTTATAGAGTAGGAGATAAACAAAAACCCTTTCTCTCATCCTTCCTTAACTCCCTGTAGAAAGTCTACCAACCCCCCCCCCCCCCCCCTCATTCCCTTTTGAATGTGTAAATGACCTCATGTAACATACTCTACATTATTCTATTAAATTTGCAGTAGGAGCCTCTCCTACTGTTTCAGGTGTCAAAAAAACGGTATGGCGTGTCACCATATTCCCAGGTTTGATTCCCGGAAGGCATACTAACGCTTGTGCTCTCTTCAGGAAAAAGAGCGCTCACCGGACTATACCCGGAGAGGTTGCCAATCGAGGCTCCGCCAGCTAGGCTCCAAAGCCAGGCCCAGAAGCGGTGGCGAACACGACGAGTGCGTCGGATGCTCCTCCGACAGAGGATGCCGATAGATTGTTCGCCACCAACTCCGAGGTGGAGAGTGCCATGAATCACAGGTGCCGCCGGACAGTTCTTCGTGACACATGTTTCTCCCAAGAGGCATTGAATGCCTTCTCTTCGGGAGATGCGCACATCCGTGCCACTCAAGATGGTCTAGCCAGAGCCACGGAGCAGTATGTAAAAGACATACGGGTGAGAAAATTTGACAGTTATATATGCCAGTAGCCCCCGAGACTTGAAATAGTTAGAATAACTGATTTAAGGATCATTTGTTATGCAGGATCTTACAGAAAAGAATACCCAACTATCCCAGGAGCTTGAAAAGTGCACAACCCAACTTGAGGCCGCACTAGCCGCGATAGGGGAAGCCAGAGAGACCCCCTCTGGTAATATATGCTTCAAAAGATAAGTAATTTGATAAGTGCGGCGTGTGTATAAGTCTGACAATAATTTTGCAGATGGCGCCGGGATAGATCCAAACAAGCAACAGCTCTTGCGCCGGTTAAAGGCCGGCGAGAATGTTCTTACAAGGGTGAGGCAAGAGAAAAATAATCTCCAAGATGCCAACACCCAGCTGGGTGAGGAACTAAAAGATGTTCGTGCCCAGCTGTCTGATTCCGTTAAGGAGAATCGGCGGCTTTGACGCAACATTTTTAGTAAGTGCTTGAAGGAACTTTGAAAAAGAGTTCGGCGAGGAAGTTGACTAACAGAGTTATGTCTGTAGGTATGCTCACAGGCCGTCCTGCAGAGGAAATGCCCGGTTCTACGGGTGACCTTCTTCCCGAGCTCTTGCAACTGCACAAACGAGTTCGGCAGGCGATGAAAGGCGTCGCCCAGGCCTTGTGGCCATCTATCTCGCTGCCCGAAGGCCTTGGAGAGCTTGCAGAGAGGCTTCTGGGAGCGCGGCGGCGCTTCCGATTATGGAAGATATCGGCCTGCCGTCAAGGCGCCAGGGAGGCCTGGGCCATGGTGAAGACGCGGTACACGAAGGCTGACCCAAACCACATGGCCGAGGTCGAACCTATGGGGCCCGATGGGAAGGAGATCCCTGTGAGCTTAGTGTACGGCCAAGTAGAGTTGGCTGCAAAGTATTCCCAGAAGGACTGTAAACTAGACAGCCTATTAGATGGCATTGAAGAGGAATACAATTAGTCGAATTGACTATGTAATTTAAGATGACATGTAAAATGCCTTCTAGCCGGACTGTAGATCGTTTGTCATAGCGGACCTTTTCGCTTCAACCTCAGGACCCAATAGTCCGGAGTGTGTCCGAATACCCTCGCGGTTATATAAGAACCGGGGCATGCGTGGAGACCAGGCGTAGGGGTCATTAGTGCTTTATCAGACAAGTGGCCAACTAGTTATGTTATATTACATGGTTAGTAAGAAACATCTTCCAGGGAGAATAGTTCCGTTAGGGGTTCCTTTCCCTGGGAGGCATGCCCAAAAGTGCATGTCCGGACTGCGAAAAAAGCAGAAAAACATCTGGGGGTAGATAAACAAATAGGAAAGAAATCGTCTTTTAGTTCACCGACCGGATATTCCCTTAAGAACGCTAGCTTTCGGCTTCACCCAGTCTGAGGTACACATCCGGCTGATCCGGTAGTAACAATTGCAGAGGTGCTCCCTTTACCACCTAGCCGAACAATCGGGAACGTAGGGGTAAGCACAGGAGCCAGGCAACCCAGCTTGGCCAAAACTTAAGTCATATCGATGCATATAATGGTGAATAAAAGGTACATGCGGAAGTGTGACACATGTGTTGGGCATGAAGCCCGTATAAATAAGCTTCTGTTAAAGAAGCCCCCAGGTATAATGAGCGCGGATAGCGCGTCAAGTGTGTGCGAACAATGCGCAAACAAGCCTTAATAGGCTGTAAGAGAAAAGGAGGGAGAAGAAGAGAAACAAAAGACAGCTAATATGTAAAATATAGACGGAGGAAGGAGACGAACTCAGGATCCGGCGCTAGGCGTAGAATCTTCGGAGATGGGCTACGTTCCATGGGTTCGGCTCGAGTCGGTTATCCGATGCATCTCGTAGACGGTATGCTCCACCGGTCAGGACTTGGTCGATGATAAAGGGTCCTTCCCATTTGGGCTTGAGTTTGTCCTTTTTCTTGTCCGGTAGGCGTAGAACTAACTCGCCAACATTGTATGTTTTGGCCCGTACTACTCTGCTTTGATATCTTTGAGCTTGCTGTTGATAGAATGCGGAACGGGCTTTTTCCACGTCATGCTCCTCCTCCAAGGCGTCCAAACTGTCCTACTGATCGAGCTCAGCTTCTCTTTCTTCGTACATGCGCACGCGAGATGAGTCATGAATTATGTCGCAGGGCAGAACTGCCTCTGCGCCGTATACCATAAAGAATGGTGTAAATCCGGTGGTGCGATTCGGAGTGGTCCGCAGCCCCCAGAGTACGGAGTCGAGCTCCTCTACCCAGTGCATGTTAGATTCCTTGAGGGACCGCACTAATCTGGGTTTGATGCCGCTCATGATTAGACCATTTGCTCGCTCGACTTGACCGTTAGTTTGAGGGTGATAGACTGAAGCATAGTCGAGCTTGATGCCCATGTTTTTGCACCAGAGTTTGACCTCGTCGGCCGTAAAGTTCGTGCCGTTATCAGTGATGATGCTATGGGGAACGCCGTAACGGCGTACGACCCCTGATATGAAGTCTATCACCGGTCCGGATTCGGCCGTCTTAACAGGTTTGGCCTCTATCCATTTGATGAATTTATCCACCATGACCAGTAGGTATTTTTTCTTGTGGGTTCCTCCTTTAAGGGGTCCAACCATGTCAAGCCCCCAGACCGCGAAGGGCCAGGTTATGGGTATAGTTTTGAGGGCGGTGGGTGGTATGTGGCTTTGGTTAGCAAAGAGCTGGCAACGGACGCATTGTTGGACTAAGTCCTGAGCATCTGCCCGGGCCGTCAGCCAATAAAATCCTGTACAGAAGGCCTTGCCTACAAGGGCCCGGGCTGCGGCGTGGTGCCCGCCGAGTCCGGCATGAATTTCAGCCAGAAGATTCCGCCCTTCCTCTTCGGAGATACACCTTTGAAGGACTCCGGTTGTGCTTTTCTTGTAAAGCTCTCCCTCATGGACCTTATAGGCTTTAGATCGCCGCACTATGCAGCGGGCCTCGTTTTGGTCCTCGGGAAGTTTCTGCCTGGTTAGGTAGGCTAGGAATGGTTCCGTCCATGGGGCAATGATTGCCATTATCACGTGGGCTGAGGATGTTACTTCGTTGGCAAAACCACCAATTGTGTCAGAATGTTCAGTGTAGGGCAGTGCGGTTGGGTTCGGGTTGTTATTTCCGGACTCCCCCTCCCATAGTACGGATGGCTCGAACAGCCTCTCTAGGAAGATGTTGGGAGGGACGGCTTCGCTCTTTTCGCCAATGCGTGCCAATACGTCTGCTGCCTGGTTGTTATCCCGGGCTATATGATGAAATTCGAGCCCCTCAAACCGAGCTGGCATTTTTAGGACGATGTTGCGATAAGCTACCATTTTCGGATCCTTGGCATCGAAGTCTCCATTTATTATGGATATTGCGAGGTTCGAATCCCCGCGCACCTCTAGGCGTTGAATGCCCATGGAGACTGCCATCTGGAGGCCATGTAGAAGGGCCTCATATTCAGCTGCGTTGTTGGAGTACGTATACATTATCTGGAGTACGTATTGAACTATATCTCCGGTTGGGCACGTCAGAACGACGCCAGCCCCTAGACGAGCCAACATTTTGGAGCCGTCGAAGTGCATGATCCAGTTGGAATATGCGCCGTACTCTTTAGGGAGTTCGACTTCAGTCCATTCGGCGATGAAGTCGGACAAAACTTGCGACTTAATAGCTCGCCGTGGCTTATAGGTTATGTCGAACGGGAGGAGCTCAATGGCCCATTTGGCAATCCGGCCCGTCGCGTCGCGGTTGTTTATAATGTCATTAAGAGGTACTTCGGAGGCTACTGTTATTGAACAATCTTGAAAGTAGTGTTGCAGCTTCCGGGATGTCATGAACACCGTGTACGCTGTCTTTTGATAATGCGGGTACCGTGACTTGCATGGAGTTAGGACAGTGGACACGTAGTAAACCGGTTTTTGTAGGGGGAACTTGTGTCCGTCCGTTTCTCGTTCGACAACGAGCATCGCGCTCACAACTTGATGAGTTGCCGCGATATATAATAGCATTGGTTCGCCCATGTTGGGCGCGGCAAGGACCGGGTTTGTTGCCAATATGGCTTTTATTTCTTCGAGTCCGGCCGTGGCGGCATCCGTCCACTCGAAGTGTTCGGTGCGACGGAGGAGGCGATAAAGGGGTAATGCCTTTTTCTCCCAAACAGGAGATAAAGCGGCTTAGAGCCGCTACGCATCCCGTCAATTTTTGTATTTGTTTGAGGTCCTTTGGGATATCCAATTGTGACAGAGCTCGGATCTTGGCTGGGTTTGCTTCAATTCCTCTACCGGGTACAATGAAGCCCAAGAGCTTTCCGGCTGGTACGCCGAAAACACATTTTTCTGGGTTAAGCTTAATGTAGTATGTTCGGAGATTATCGAACGTGCGCCTCAAATCGTCTACTAGAGTTTCGACGTGCTTGGTTTTGACGACCACATCGTCTACGTATGCCTCCACTGTTTTGCCAATCTGGTTTGCCAGACATGTCTGAATCATGCGCTGATATGTTGCGCCGGCGTTTTTGAGCCCAAAGGGCATTGTGTTGAAGCAGAATGGGCCGTATAGGGTGATGAATGCCGTTGCGGCTTGGTCGGGCTCTGCCATCTTAATTTGGTGGTAGCCGGAGTATGCGTCGAGGAAGCACAATGAATCGTGTCCTGCGGTAGTGTCGATCATTTGATCTATGCGGGGGAGGGGGAAGGGATCCTTTGGGCAAGCCTTGTTAAGGTCCTTGAAATCGACGCATAGGCGCCAGGATTTGTCCTTCTTTGGTACCATCACCAGGTTTGCTAGCCAGTCCGGATGTTTTATATCTCTGATGAATCCAGCCTCCAATAGTTTGGCTAGCTCCTCCCCCATGGCCTGTCTCTTGGGTTCGGAGAAACGCCGAAGAGCTTGTTTGACTGGCTTGAAACCTTTTAGGATGTTTAGGCTGTGCTCGGCCAGCCGGTGTGGGATTCCTGGCATGTCTGAAGGGTGCCAGGCAAAAATGTCCCAATTTTCGCGCAGGAATTCTCATAGTGCGGCGTCTACATCAGGGTTTAATTGTGCCCTGATGGAGGCCATTTTTGTAGGGTCCGTTGGATAGACTTGGAATTTGACTATTTCGTCCGCCGGTTTAAAGGAGGTGGACTTGGATCTCTTATCGAGTATCATATCGTCCCTGTTCACCGTGGAGCGCAACGCAGTGAGTTCCTCGGCCGCTAGGGCTTCGAATAGTGCCTCAAGGGCTAGTGCGGCTGTCTTGTTTTCGGCGCGGAGTGCTATGTCAGGGTCACTAGCAAGAGTGATGATTCCGTTGGGCCCGGGCATTTTGATCTTCATGTACCCGTAATGGGGTATAGCTTGAAAAATTGTGAATGCCTCTCGCCCTAATAGAGCGTGATATCCGCTGCTGAACGGGGCCACTTGGAACGTGACCTCCTCGGACCTGTAATTATCCGGCGTGCCGAACACCACATCCAGTGTGATTTTTCCAGTACAGCATGCTTCCCGACTGGGGATTATTCCTCTAAAGGTTGTGCTGCTTCGCTCAATGCGGCTCTAGTCTATTTCCATTTTTCTGAGGGTTTCCTCGTAAATGAGGTTCAATCCACTGCCACCGTCCATGAGTACCTTGGTAAGGCGAAAGCCATCCACTATTGGACTAAGGACCAATGCGGCTGGTGCTCGGGCTGTTCGGAATTTAGGTTCGTCACTGGCATTAAAGGTAATAGCCATGTCACTCCATGGGTTTATTGTTGCTACTTGGTAGACTTCGGCAAGGCTGCGGAGTGCTCATTTCCGCATATTATTTGATGCGAAAGTCTCGAAGACTGTTAATACCGTACTGGTATCCTTGGGCTGGTGCTCTAGAGTTAGAAGCTCTTCACCACTTTTTGCCACCTGCCGTAGTATCCAACATGCTCTAAGGCTATGAGTTGGAGTGGCGCCCTCTGTACTATGAATTTTGCAGGGTCCATTGAGCCATCCTTCCAGTACGGTTCCATGGCCTATAGAGGGTTTTTGCTTTTTGGTGTTTAACCCAGGTGCCTGACGATAATGCACCCTTTTATTTCGGACTGGGGTTGTATTCAGGGCCGGATTGTCCCAAAATTTGATTTCGGTTTTCCAGGCGCTGTCCATCGCACAGTACTTTGGTACTATGGATGCCAAGTCAGCGAAGCGTGTAATTTCACGACGACTTACGGCGTTGAGGATTCCCTTGTCCATGCAATTATTGCAGAAGAATAAAATTGCGTCCTCCTCGCGGCAGTCCTTTATCCTATTCATAACCAGGAGGAATCTGGCCCAGTAATGGCGTACTGTTTCTGCGGGCTCTTACCGGATTTGGGATAGATCGCTTATATTTGGGTGGGCGGGTGGAATTAAATTCGGAACCCCGTCCACTTTAAGACTCGGGGCCAAGTAGTTTCCGAACTTGGAAGCTTGGGTTCTTGGATGTTGTCCAATGAATCTAGCCCGCCGCCTGACTTTAGCTTCAGGGCTTGAGTAACATCCTCCCCTCTGCGGGAATCCGGCATGGAGAGATCAGGAATCCGGACATAGCTAGTCCTTAAGATAGAAGAAGGGTCGCCGTATTGTTCCTCTACCACATCAACGTGGTGGGTAACCTGGGGAGAGTTAATCTCTCTCTGATCGGGTTTAGGCCCAATCTGATCGTAGTCTGTAGCGACTCCCAGGGCGGCGATGCGATCCAAGAGCTCGTTTAAGGAAGAGAGCTCCATCATATCTAACTGCTCGGCGAGTTCCGAGCTAACGTGAAGATTGCATTCGATGACCCGAGAAGTCATCGTCGGCGCGGCGGCCGGACAGGCGGTCATTAGGAAACCGCCTAGCCGGAGAGTTTGGCCAATAGCCAAAGCTCCTTTAGCAACAGTGCCGTCTTTAAAGAAAGGATGAGGCATCCTTCCTGATGGCGACGGCACAGAGGAACTCTCAATGAAAGCACCAATGTCGGTGTCAAAACCAGCGGATCTCGGGTAGGGGGTCCCGAACTGTGCGTCTAGGCGGATGGTAACAGGAGACAAGGGACACGATGTTTTAACCCAGGTTCGGGCCCTCTCGATGGAGGTAAAACCCTACTCCTGCTTGATTAATATTGATGATATGGGTAGTACAAGAGTAGATCTACCACGAGATCAGAGAGGCTAAACCCTAGAAGCTAGCCTATGGTATGATTGTTGTTCGTCCTACGGACTAAAACCCTCCGGTTTATATAGGCATCAAAGAGGGTTAGGGTTACACAGAGTCGGTTACAATGGTAGGAGATCTACATATCCGTATCGCCAAGCTTGCCTTCCATGCCAAGGAAAGTCCCATCCGGACACGGGACGAAGTCTTCAATCTTGTATCTTCATAGTCAAGGAGTCCGGCCAAAGGTGATAGTTCGGCTATCCAGACAACCCCTAATCCAGGACTCCCTTAGGGCCAGTTTACGTTCATCCGTATTGAAGCCCATGAAGACAAGGAGTATGGCATTTTACCATTGAAGCTTAGAGGCCCAGGGCCCAAAGGCGCTTTAGAGCCCATATACGTAAACCGGTATGAGATGTGTAAACTTGTGTTGTAATTTAGGAAAGGTAGAAACCAAGCCGGACACGTGTATGAGCCGGCCTCGGTGTTCTGTAAACCGGCGGGCGTCAACCTGTGTATGTAAAGGGACGACCCGGCGGCGGTTCAGGAACAAGAAACAACAACTCGAGAGATAGCTAAAGCGGATTCACTCCCTGCTCATCGAGACCCCATCAATTCCACCACAACTGGATCGTAGGCTTTTACCTTCACCGCAAGGGGCCGAACCAGTATAAACTCCCCGTGTCCTTTGTCCGGTTTAACCCCTTTTTGCTAATCTTGTTGCAATGGCTCCACGACTAAGTCCTCTCACTAGGTTATCTGACGTGTTAATTCCACGACAGTTGGCGCCCACCGTGGGGCTATCGCACGATGGCTTCGAGTTCTTAAAGGGCAACTTTGAAGGACTCAAGGGATACATGGTTGGTCGGATGACCAAGTGTCGTCGCGACAAGATCTACATCGACGACGCAGGCTGGGGCCCCGAGGCCGGCTCAATCGAGTACGGGTACCGGGTCCCCTTTGGCAGGATTCATGTTTTCATCGGCAAGATCGGCGAACAGGACCCTGAGCCGGAAATCTCCACTTACCTCATCGAGACGGCTCAGCGTGCAAGTCCTGCCCGGATTCAGCTTGCCATGAAGCATGCGTCCGTAGGATTCATCCATGGTGCGGAATCTGAACCGGTGTCCGATGGTGAGACGACCGTCTACTTAGATGGCGATTCATCCACTAGCGAAACCGAGTCGCTGTACCAATTGCAAGATGGCCGGATTGGGGGCTACTCCGATGGCGACAGTATTCCGGACCCCTTTGAACCGCCGAACCGGGTTGCGATCTTCATGGCTGGTACGCAGCCCACCTTGCAGTCTTCATCTGCAGCAGCAATGATTTCTGGATCGGCAGCCGGGGCAGGAGGCCCTGCGTGCCGGCCGGCTCAAGTTCTTTCTGGTTTGTTGGATGCTTGGACGACTCTGTTAACCACGCCAGTCACCCCGGAGACTCAGTATCAGCATAACGCGGAGATTACAAAGCTGAAGGATCACATAACTCAGGCCGAGGAGGACTTGGCGGCTGAGGAAGCCAGGATGACTGAAGAGCGGGCCGCTTTAGATGCCCAGTCACAGCAGATCCAGGCGCAGAATTACCGGCGTATGTTGGATCAGAACGCGTCAAACAAAGTAATGAGGAGGAAGCACCGGTCTCATTTGCCGCCGGTCTACGAAGGAATGAATCTCTTCAATATGCCAGGAGCCGGGCCAAGTAATCCGGCAGCAGTGAACCGGACCGAGGCTCCTGGGACAGCGCCGGGCCACCTCGACAAACAAATAACCCGCCACAGTACATACCGACGCCACCGGGTCATTTCTCTAGCCTTTTGGATAACATGATTGCTGCAGCGTCTCGCTTGGTAGCTATTCCAATGGAAGGCGAATCGCTGGCAGCGGTTGAAACGCGACAGGCCAGGGATCTTCTTCAAACCGCTGTGGTGCAGCAACAGGCTTATTCGTATAGTCAAGACAGAATACATTCAACCCCTCGTCCGAGGAAGAGTTACAGCAGACACATTGACGAACCGGCTGTGTCAAGCAGTGCGCGGCACTGTGACACCCATCGAGGGCCTAATCCGGCGTGCGGCGGTATGAATGCTCAGGATGTGGTAAACAATGGCAGAGCACGATAGTGGGCAGAGTTAGCAGCACAGTTGGCAGCACAGTATGTGAATCAGCAAACCACTCCGGTTCAACCGACAGCATCAGTTGAACGGGGAATGGCTTTCAGCTCTTGGGGAGTGCCGTGTCTTATCCCAGCTCTGCGAAATGTGCGGCTACCCAAGGATTTCAAGGGTCCGCGTAAGGTGCCTAACTATACCGCCGATCAAACCCCCGAGGCGTGGGTTAAAAGTTATGAGATGTGGATGAAGCGGCATGTGCAAAATACTTCACCATGATGTTAGACGGAACGACTCGCACCTGGCTAAAGAGTTTGCCCGTTAACTCGATCAGTTCATTGGACGAGTTGAAGGCCCGGTTTATAGCGAATTTCAAGGATACGTGCAAACAACCCATGTCCATTGTGGATCTGGCTGCTTGTGTCCAAGGAGAGAATGAATCAACAACTCATTGGGTGCACCGGGTTTCAGAAATCCTGCATTCATCGGACCGCATCAATGCTGATTCGGCGATTATAACGTTGGAACGCTCATGGCAGCTCTGGTTAAGTATGCCGATTCTGATAACACCAAGGATCCCGAGTTTGACAAAGAGAAGCTGGAGAAGGGAAAAAAGAATGCCGGCGCAAAAAGACAGCACCACCAGACTGGACATGGGAATAACGGTAAGCGCAAGGCAAACAACAATTCTGATTTTGTGGCTAACACCAATGTTCAGGGCAATAATTAGTGCCGTCAGGGTAAACTGCCCCCACAGGGTAGAGGATCAGGGATGAATCTGGAGCGTATGTTAAAGCAGCCTTGCCCAAAGCACGGGACGCAAGAAAAGCTGGCTACACATTTATGGAAAGATTGCTTCATTATGCGAGAGTTCAAAAATTCATACCTCTTCCGGTATGATCATGGACCGTCTGGTGGATCAGGACCCGGGTTTCACGGACCGGGTTATGGTGGAGGTAATTCCGGTTCAGGTTTTCAGGGTAACCAAGGTGGACAGGGCAATCAAGGTAATCAGAGCAACCAAGGTGGTTATCATCAATAGGGGAATCAGCAACAACAGCAGTCGGGTTATCAGAGCAACCCGAAGCAGTTAAATGGTGGACAGTATCATGTCTTCACTACTAGTCTGTGCAAGCATGATCAGAAGCTCCATAAAAGGGCAGTAAACTCTGTTGAACCGACGGTGCCCCGTTACCTGCGCTGGTCTGAACAGCCTATTGTGTGGAGTCAGGAGGATCATCAGCCCCGGATTGATAATCTTGGTCACCTAGCTTTGGTGGTTGCACCGCAAGTTGGTGGTTATAAGTTCACCAAAGTGCTCATGGATGGAGGGAGCAGTATCAATATCTTGTATTATGAAACCTTCCGGCGTATGGGGTTAACAGACAAGAATCTTAAACCGTCAAACACCATTTTTCACGGTGTGGTATCTGGTAAATCGGCTTACCCGGTCGGTAAGATAGCTCTGCAGGTGGTTTTTGGAGATGATCATGATTCAAGGTCTGAGACACTGACCTTTGAAGTAGTAAAAATCAGAAGTCCATACCATGCCCTGTTTGGACGGCCGGTTTATGCTAAATTCATGGCAAGGCCGTGTTATGTTTATCTGCAGCTCAAGATGTCGGGTCATAAGGGGACCATCATGGTTCATGATAGCCGCAAGATTGCCCTGGAATGCGAGGAAGGTGATGCGGCTTATGTTGAGTCGGTTTGTGCGACGGAGGAGTTGAAATTTTATAAGGACAATGTTGATCCGGTAGATGTGACTTCTCTCAAGAAGCCCACTATAGAGCATGATCCGGCTTTGAAGTTTAAATCGGCTGATGGGACTAAGTTGGTTGATTTTGTTCCTGGCGATTCATCCAAGCAATTCAGCATCAACTTTAACTTGGATCCGAAATAGGAAAGCGCGCTCATCGAGTTCATCCGTGAGAACCGGGACATCTTTGCATGGAAACCTTCTGACATGCCAGGTGTACCGAGGGAACTCGCTGAGCACACTCTTAATATTGATCTGAAGTTTAAACCAGTCAAACAGTTCCTTCACCGCTTTAATGAAGAGAGGCGCAAGGCCATTGGTGAGAGGTAGCCCAGCTATTGGCGGCAGGGTTTATTGTGGAGGTGTTTCACCCTGAGTGGTTGGCTAATCCGGTGCTGGTACTTAAGAAAAATGGCACTTGGCATATGTGTGTGGATTACACAGATTTAAACAAAGCTTGCCCAGCTGATCCCTTTACCCTCCCTCATATTGATCAAATCATTGATGCTACGGCGGGTTGTGAGCGTTTGAGTTTCCTGGATGCTTATTCAGGTTACCATCAGATCAAGATGGCAGTTAAGGACCAGTGGAAGACAACTTTTATAACTCCTTTTGGAGCTTTCTGTTATGTATCTATGCCTTTTTGGCTCAAGAGTGCTCAGGCGACTTATCAGCGGTGTGTGCAGAATTGTCTCCATAATGAGATTGGGCGCAATGTTCATGCTTATGTGGATGATATCATGGTGAAATCCAGGAAAGCCGAGACACTTATAACTGACTTGCAGGAAACTTTTGATAATCTGTTGGTTTATAAGATGATGCTCAATTCGGCTAAGTGTGTTTTTGGTGTACCGGCTGGCAAGCTCTTGGGTTTTCTGGTGTCCAATAGGGGCATTGAGGCTAGTCCAGAAAAAATCAAGGCTATCACCACCCTGGCTAAACCGGTGTGTCTCAATGACGTTTAGAGATTGGCGGGTTGGATTGCAGCACAGAGCCGGTTTATCAGCCGGTTGGGGGAGAAGGCGATCCCGCTTTATCAGATGATGAAGAAAACATACAACTTTGTTTGGAGTGATGCTGCTAATGCGGCATTTGAGGATTTGAAGAAGCAGTTGGCTGAACCGCCCGTCCTTGCTGCCCCCATTGATAAGGAACCATTGCTATTATACGTGGCTGCTAATGCCCGGGCTGTCAGTGTGGCTATTGTGGTGGAGCGCAAGGAGGCTGGTAAGGAGTATCCGGTTCAACGGCCAGTTTATTATATCAGTGAGGTGCTTATTGAATCCAAACAGCAATATCCCCATTGGCGAAGCTGGTGTATGGAATGTTTATGGCAAGCCAGAAGCTCAATCAATACTTTCAAGGCCATCCCATCACTGTGTTTAGTTCTGCTCCATTGGGAGATATCATTCAAAACAAGGAGGCAACCGGACGGGTTGCTAAGTGGGCTATTGAGATTGGGCCTCACGGGTTAAAATACATGCCTTGCACTGCTATCAAGTCCCAAGCACTCGTAGACTTCATCAACGACTTGACAGAATTGCAGGCACCGGAGGATAAACCGGATAACACATACTGGACTATTCACTTTGATGGATCCAGACAATTGGAGGGCCTGGGGGCTGGAGTTGTCCTTACTTTCCCTCGAGGTGACAAATTTTGTTATGTTCTTCGCTTAATGTTTCCCTGTACTAACAATGCAGCTGAGTATGAGCCTTTGCTCCATGGTCTGCGGATGGCTAAGGAGATGAACTTAATCCAGGTACGTTGCTTTGGTGACCCCGATTTAGTGGCGCAGCAAGTATCCGGTACGTGGGATTCCAAGGATCCACTCATGGCGGCTTATCGATGGGAGGTGGACGTCATTGCCGGTCATTTCAAGGGTTATCAGGTCGAGCACATTGATCGACGTAAAAATGAAGCGACAGACACTTTAAGCCGGCTCGGATCCCAGCGTAAATCGGTGTTGCCTAATGTTTTTCTGGATATTCTGCATAATCCGTCGGTCAAGGTACCAACGGAGGACGATCTGGCGATTCCTGACCCGGAGGCTCAACTGGTGGCGGTTCTTCATGCTATCCCTGACTGGACATTGCCGTATCTGGCGTACATGAACCACGGCAAGTTACCAGAGGATGAGGTTTTAGCCAAGCAGATAATCCGGCGTTCAAAGTCCATGGCTATTGTCAATGGCGAGTTGCACCACTGCAGTGTTTTAGGGGCGTTTCAGCGTTGTGTTTCTTCTGAAGAAGGCTCTGAGATCTTACGTGAAATCCATGAAGGAGATTGTGGTCATCATGCCGGTTCAAAATCCTTGGTGGCTAAGGCTTTCCGGCACGGCTTTTACTGGTTAACAGCTCATGCAGATGCGGAAGATCTGGTCCGAAGGTGTGACGGCTATCAGAAGTTTGCACGTCGAGCTCATGTTCCGGCTTAGGAGTTGAGGATGATTCCAATTACCTGGCCGTTTGCAACTTCGGGGCTGGATATGGTTGGGCCTTTTAAGAGATCCAAGGATGAGAAGACCCACCTTCTAGTGGCGATTGATAAATTCACTAAGTGGGTGAAGGCAGAGCCAGTGAGCAAGTGTGATAAGGCCACGGCGGTTCAGTTCATGAAAAAGGTGATCTTCCAGTTTGGTTTTCCACGTAGCATTATAACAGATAATGGCATGAATCTCTCCAAGGGAGCTATGGAAGAGTTCTGTCAACGTGAGCACATCCGGCTTGATGTGTCGTCGGTATCCCACCCCCAATCTAATGGTCAAGCAGAGAGAGCTAATCAAAAAATCTTAAAGGGTATAAAACCCCGGCTCATGGTCCCTTTGAAACGGACGCCGGGTTGTTGGGTGGAGGAGTTGCCTTCCGTTCTATGGAGTATTAACACCACCCCTAATAGATCTACGGGTTACACACCCTTCTTTATGGTTTATGGAGCAGAAGCAGTTCTCCCAAGTGATATATGTCATGACTCACCCCGAGTGGCAGCTTATGTTGAAGCGGATAATGAAAGAGCACGCCAGGATGCCTTGGACCTATTAGATGAACAACGGGATATTGCGGCAGCTCGCTCAGCGATTTATCAGCAAGACCTGCGGCGTTATCACAGCCGCCGGGTTAAAACCAGGACTTTCCAAGAAGGTGACTTGGTGCTCCGGCTTATCCAAGATCAGACTGACATGCATAAGTTGTCTCCACCTTGGGAAGGACCCTTTGTGGTCAGCAAGAATTTGAACAACGGGCCCTACTACCTCATCGATGTTCGAGAGCACAAAGACTTACGCAAATCATAGGAGGAGACTTGTCGGCCGTGGAATATAGCTCATCTTCGGCCTTATTACACCTGAGCTATAGGCTCCTACTATGTATATATTTTTGACAATGTACATATTATGATCAATAAATAAACCGGCATCCTTGCTAAAGCGGGGCCTCTGCCCTTTTCGTCTTATATGTTTCCTTGGTTACTTGGGGGCTCATGCTTACAAAGCAGAGTTTTCCAATAAACCGGCTTATAAAGCCACAACATAGCTTGGGAGCTTCACACCCAAGGGACCAAAGAGAGCCTGTTGCCATGCACAGTTCAAACATAGGTACCCATTGAGCACATCTCACAATGTTACTTGGGGGCTCTTTGTGCATAGCAATAAAGAGTTTGAAAGGACCCTTGTAATAGGATATCAAGCCACGGCCTGGAAGCCTGGTGTATTCACCTAAAACCTCGGGTTAACCTGCCTTCATCAAGTAAGCCACTCCTGTCCAGGTAATCCTGGTATGACCCGCCGAACGTTTGACAAGTCAATCTTATACACACCCTGAACTTGTTAAAGTTAAAATGACGATTGGTTAATTGGAGGCCCATCTTAAAAGGCTTTGTCAAATGGTTTAACTCAGCGGCCTAGCAGCCCATGAAAAGCCTCGAAATTGGGTCTGGCAGCCCTTGAAAAGCCTCGACTACAAATTTTTATTTGATTTTTGTTTTTGCAAAGTTTTCTCTCCTTTGATAAGGTTTTGAGTTAAACCGGCGTCCATTGACCCGGCCTGACTATAAGTCATTACATCAACCTGATGTGTCTTAACCTGGCGTAGCTTTCAACTATCAGTTGTTAGCACATAATTAATTATGAACCGACGTTTCTTAGCCCGGTCTGGCATTGACTATAAGTCGCCAGGATGATCATCCGGTGTTTTTCATAACCCGACATGGTTTATTAGGCACCAACACAACATGGTGGGAGTTATCAACACTCAAGATTTGGGTTATCACCCTTACTACGCAAGTTGGTAAACCAACGATGCGGTCATGAGTCAGTTAGCGCTGACCTAATGGGTCTGCAGAGGTATGATATATTTCATATTTCATTGCTTTACAACCTTGTTTATAAAAACTCTGGTTCTGTATTGGGTATCATAACCTGTCAGGCGGTAAACCGCCAGGGCACATTTAAGTTTCTCAAATGCAGGAGGCAGGATTTTATGAAAGTACTAAGGCACATGAGCAAGCATAGCAACAATCATGACGGATTACACAGTGTCATGTAGAAGTGCACGATGACAGAAGATCAAAGTATTTCAACTAGCCTATTACAAGGCGCTTTGATGCCCAAAAGAATAATTGTTTGTTGCCCAGAACGCAATCTGCGGAAATAAAGCCGGCTGTCGGATTATGATTCGTCACCTGGTTGACGTGAAGTTGATGGATCATCTCGCGTCAGTTCAACCTCCTCCTCCCCACCTAGTGGCTGGAAGTCAATGGTGGCCCAATAATCCCGGTTAAATCTTGGAAGACAGCTTCGTTGCTTATAAGATTGGACGGTTCAACGTCAGGGGCATAAGTGTGCTTACGGATTGGCGGCATAAGATTCTGCACTTCTTTCATAGATGCATCAACCCGTTTGTTGTCTGCATCATAGTTGGACCGGTTGACAGACAAGTCAACTTCTTTGGCCAATCTGCTTGCAAGAGGGCGCATCTCCTTTGTCAAGGCTTTGAGGGCTTCACTATCAAATTCTGACCCGTCTTCTTGTTGGCTAGGATAGCCTTTTCCGATATCTTCCAAATCAAGATCAGCTATCCAAGCTTTGGCCCGAGTCAGTGCAGATAAAGCTCCAGCCCTTGCAGCCGATCTCTTTACCTCTTCTATCTGGGCAGGAGTCATGGATAATTTGGCCAATGTATCCTTGATTAAGGTTGGCGGCGGTTTAGTGTATGAGGCCGCACAGATGACTCGTTGAGCACCGGTATACAGTCGTTCTATCAAGGTATAGGCTGCTTTCAACTTCATCCGCATATCCGAGCATAGATGAGCAACACGACTACCTGCAACGGTTTAAGAATTTGCTATTAAACCGGTAGTTTCAAAGATGATTATGAAGGCTCTTACAAAGAGTACTTACCAAATATAGCAGAAGTCATAGCATTGATCTGACGTTTTAAACCGGTTAGCTCTTCCGCCAACGGTTTAAGAGCCGCTTCAGCATCCTCAGCCCGTTTTAACAAAGAGGCCCTCTCAGTTTCCCAGTCTGCCCACTCGCTTTTGAAGCCATCCTTTAATTCTTCCATGGCAGTTAAAGCGCCCTTTAATTCATCTTTGGCTTTGGAAGTTTCTGCTTGCTGGGATTTGATATTTTCTTGAAAATCGTCGATTTGGGAATCTTTGTTGCTCAAGTCGGCCTGCAAAAGACATATATTTTCTCAAAAAGTCCCAAGAACATAACAAGTTATATACTTGGCACTTGGGGGCTAATGCGAATTGCTTCTTCTTAACTGATATTTTAAGTCCCAAGGCTCAATACAAGTATTAATCTTGGCACTTGGGGGCTAATGCTTAATTGATCAGATAAACCGGAGGTGAAGGAATTCAACAAAGATAAGCTTTGCAATAGTAGAAGTCCCGGTTCATCTTCAAGAGATAAACCGGCCCTTGGGGGCTACAATGGAGTTGATATAAAGCACAAAGAAAGATTTATAAAATGTTTTAATGGAAGTTACCTCATAGAGCTCCTTCATCAAGTTGACTAAGCCGGCCTCATAATCACGACTTGTATATGGGCGGTTTAGATATCCAGAGTGGAGTTCCTGAGCATTGAGGTGAGCACAGCTGGACAAATCTGTTTTCTATTTGCCCTTATCCACAACAGAGAATTCTTCTTTGGCACTGTGCTTTGATAAAGCGACAGGATTGCCTGGGACAGTGTGACCAAAACCGGTGATCACAACGTCGTCCGTGGTATCAACAGTCTTTGGTGGGCTTGGCGGTTTATCAAATTTTCCACATCATAGTAATCATATCTACCATTAGCATAAGAAGCTAAGGTTTTATCAGCATTAAATTTGCATGAAAAGGGAAGGTGTGGGGCCTTCATCCTAGAGCAGCAAGTATAACATGTATCAAGCATAGTTGACGAGCATACCAACGTAAAATATGAATTTGGTCCCATAACAGTTTCCCTTTTTGTGTCAAGCGATAATCCCTAAAGTATTCACGTTGATCCAATGTGTCTCCCATAACATAATTGAATGGGGTTTTCTCAGGATTATCAAAGTAGTACATAGTATCTTGAACATAACGAGCACCAAGGGTTTTAGGAGGTTCCCCATCTCCATGAGTACCAAGTACACCTAATTTTTTTGGTATTTCGTGTTCCATATCCATAACTAAAGATAGAGAACAACTTAGAACAGCAAATAAAAATTACGTAGTGATAAAGCAAACAAGCACACACGAGAATATTCACCCCACGCTATGACTCCCCGGCAACGGCGCCAGAAAAAGGTCTTGATGACCCGCACGTATACGGGATAGTTGTAGCCTCTTTCGATAAGTAAGAGTGTCGAACCCAACGAGGAGCTAAAGGTAGAACAAATACTCTCTCAAGTCCTATCTGCCACTGATACGAATCTACGCACGCTTAATGTTTGCTTTACCTAGAACAAGTATGAAACTAGAAGTACTTTGTAGGTGTTGTTGGATAGGTTTGCAAGAATATAAAGAGCACGTAAATATAAACTAGGGGCTGTTTAGATAAAGAAGCAATAAAGTAAATATAGAGAGTGTGGAAAAGTGGTGGTAGGAGTTGTGAAATTGTCCCTAAGCAATTGACTACGTTACTAGACCAGTAATCACTATTGCAATTCTATTTGAGGGAGAGGCATAACCTAACATACTTTCTCTTTTTGGATCATATGCACTTATGATTGGAACTCTAGCAAGCAATCACAACTACTAAAGATCATTAAGGTAAAACCCAACCATAGCATTAAAGTATCAAGTCCCCTTTATCCCATACGCAAACAACCTACTTACTCGGGTCTGTGCTTCTATCACTCACGCCACCCACCATAAGCAAATCATAAACATATTGCAAACCCTACAGCCGGAATCCGTCACGCTTGCGCGACACGGAGGGCACAATAGGACAGCACCAATAATAAAACATGCAATTCAAACCAATCATAGCAATTCATCAATCACCTATAGGACAACGAAAATCTACTCAGAGATCATAGGATGGCAACACATCATTGGATAATAATATGAAGCATAAAGCACCATCTTCAAGTAGAGCGTACAGCGGGTTGCGGGAGAGTGGACCGCTGAATATAGATGGGGGAAGGTGATGGAGATGTTGGTGAAGATGGCGGAGGTGTCGGTGAAGATCGCGGTGATGATGATGGCCCTCGGCAGCGCTTCGGCGCCACCGAAAGCAAGGGGGAGAGAGCCCCCCTTCTTCTTCTTCTTCTTCTTCTTCTTCTTCTTCTTCTTCTTCCATGACCTCCTCCCTAGATGGGAGAAGGGTTTCCCCTCTGGTCCTTGGCTCCCATGGCGTGGGAGGGGCGAGAGCCCCTCCGAGATTGGATCTCTCTCTCAGTCTTTCTCTGTTTCCGTGTTCTGGGATTCTGCCCTGGCACCGTTTCTTTTATATCCGAAGATCCGTAACTCCGATTGGATTGAAACCTTCGCCCAGATCTTTTTCCAAAAAATAGCTTTCTTGCGGCCAAAGAAGGGCATCAACCGCCTTACGAGGGGCCTAGGAGCGTGGGGGGCATGCCCACGTGGAGTGGGCATGGGCCCCTGTCTCGTCGCCACCTCGAGCACTGTTGGGGATATAACTACTGAGTGTAAACCGCCTAGAAGGGGCCTGTCAGTGTGAAAACCGGCGGATCTCGGGTAGGGGGTCCCGAACTGTGCGTCTAGGTAGATGGTAACAGGAGACAAGGGACACGATGTTTTTACCTAGGTTCGGGCCCTCTTGATGGAGGTAAAACCCTACTGCTGCTTGATTAATATTGATGATATGGGTAGTACAAGAGTAGATCTACCACGAGATCGGAGAGGCTAAACCCTAGAAGCTAGCCTATGGTATGATTGTTGTTCGTCCTATGGACTAAAACCCTCCGGTTTATATAGGCACCGAAGAGGGTTAGGGTTACACAGAGTCAGTTACAATGGTAGGAGATCTACATATCCGTATCACCAAGCTTTCCTTCCACGCCAAGGAAAGTCCCATACGGACATGGGACGAAGTCTTCAATCTTGTATCTTCATAGTCCAGGAGTCTGACCAAAGGTGATAGTTTGGCTATCCGGACACCCCCTAATCCAGGACTCCCTCAGTAGCCCCCGAACCAGGCTTCAATGACGACGAGTCCGGCGCGTAGATTGTCTTCGGCATTGCAAGGCGGGTTCTCCTCCAAATCCTGTGTACCTGTTGAATAGCATCCGACTTCTTGTAAATATTGCACTCCTCGGTTTCCACGCCCAATAATAGCCATCTTCCACGTGTTGAACGAATGCGAAAAGCCAGGGTATTTTTACATTTACCCCCTAGCTGCACAAATGAGCTGCCTATAAAAGAGACGAGGATCTAGATCCGAATCACACCATGCTCCCTTCGCGAGCATTCATCAGAGCGCATCTGACAGAAATCCATTCCATCATGGACAGTCGACGCGGCTCCTCCTCTCGCCCTCCCAGCCCTCAGCCTAGAGATTGGGAGAGATGCTCCGCCCCGCACAGCGAGTTAGCGATGCTCCAAACCAAGGGATTTCTTCCCCCAGCCTTCATGGTTCCGGTTCGAGCCGGACTCGCCACCTATAAGGGCGGAAAGCAAGCGGAGAGCGTCCCCAGCCCCTCCAAAGGAGAGCGGGTATGCCTTGTCCCTTATTTGATAAGAGGGCTCGGATTTCCAATTCATCCGTTTCTCTGGGGGCTCCTGGAGTTCTACGGCCTCCAGTTGCACAACCTTATGCCTGGCTCCATTTTGCATATTGCAGGCTTCGTGGCCCTTTGTGAGCTGTTTTTAGGCATCGAGGCTCATTTTGCGCTGTGGAAGAAGCTGTTCTGCCTTGTGCCCCATTCTCAAGATGGGTCAATATATCAAGTGGGCGGAGCCGAACTATGGCGCATCACCGGGACCGGATATCTATCCGGGACCCCGAAGAAGGCGTCTGAAGACTGGCCTTCGGAATGGTTTTATATAGAAGATGTCCCTCTGCCGGACCCTGTTCGGATCAGCCTCCCTGAGTTCAATGATGCTCCTTTGAAGAAACGCCTAAGCTGGCGTCCACGGAGCCCTCAGAAGGAAAATGACAGGGATGTCCTTTACCTGATGAGCCGAATTAGGATGTTAGCTCATTCCGGACTGACCATGATAGGGGTCATGGCCACATGCATTATGCGGGGGGTGCAGCCGCTCCAGTATAGAGGCCACCCCATGTGGGATTTCAATGGGGAGGATGATACCACCCGCTGCGGCCGTAAGGGGCCGGGATCGTTCGTCGATCTGATGAAGATCTTGTCCGCATTGTACAAGGGAGAAGAGGAGGAATTTCTCCGCGTCAATCCACAGGACGGATTTTCTATGTACAATCCTCCAAGCTGGGTAAGCGGACATTTATTTTTGCCCATCCGATCCATATTCCCATAGTCAAGTATCTCATTTTGTGATTTCGACGCAGGAACTACGCCAGGCCGTAAGGGATATAAACAGCCCACCTCCACAACCCGAGGATCCGGAACGGTTCCTCGATCCGACCTCTCGAGAGGATCATGACATATCGGTGGAGCTGATCGATGGGGTATTTCACCAACTGAGCATCGATAATGCCTTGGTCGCCATTATGGCTGATTACCCCGGAATACTCCCGGCCTCACAGGTAATTGAGACCGAAGTCCCAACACTTTGAAAATGACCCATCCGTGCTTATTTTTGATCACCGTATACCAATGGTGTTTCGCGGGGGGTGCCCTTGAGGCGGGAGGCCGAGCCCGCGGCGGCTAGCCAACAAGGGGCAGCACGGCCCAGCAGGCTAAAAAGAAGTGCGGTCCGGATCGAAACGCTGGCACAACGGTATGGCGTGTCAATGATGACCCCCTGTCTCCACTAATCTTCGTACTTGCGGCTGACCTTTTGCAAGCGGCGATCAATGATGCATTTTCACGTGGTGAGATGAGCTTACCATTTCCTTGCAATAGCCAGAAAGACTATCCAGTGATACAATACGCGGATGATACTATTCTTGCCATGCCTGCTTGCCCCGCCCAAGCCACAAAAATCAAGAACATCCTCTCTGACTATGCCACTTCAATTGGCTTGAAGATAAATTTCCACAAATCTACTCTCATACCAATGAATTGTGGTCCAGAGATTACGACCGCATTGGCAGATATATTTGGTTGTGTCATTGGTAAACTACCATTCACCTATCTTGGGCTCCCTATGGGCACTACTAAACCGACCATTATGCATCTCATGCCCCTTGTTTGTCGTGTGGAAAGAAGATTGTCTGCCACCCTCAATATGATTTCTTACGGAGGGAAACTCACACTGCTGAACTTAGTAATAACATCTTTAATAATATTCGCTCTATGCACCCTCAAACTACTGGCTGGCATTATCGAGCTTATAGACAAAATCAGAAGGAAATGCTTATGGACAAAGAAAACAGACCAAGGTGATAAGTGCAACTCTTTGGCCTCGTGGGACATGATCTGCAAACCTTAAAAGTGTGGTGGGCTTGGAATTATCAATCTTAAAGTGGAAAGTGATGCACTACTTCTCAAATTCCTCCACAAATTTTACAACCATTGGGATCTACCTTGGGTGGAGTTAATTTGGAACACTTATTACACCGCCAAAATCCCACATGCTACTGATCCTTGCGGCTCTTTCTGGTGGCGCGACGTCTCAAAACTTATGCCAGTATATAGAGGAATCACCAATGTGTCTATTCGCAATGGAACTTCGGCTCTTTTCTGGAAGGACGTCTGGATGCGAGGCGTTTTGGCTGAGACCCATCCCAGAGCCTTCTCCTTCGCACAACAGGAGGATATATCTGTGAGAGATTTCTTGTGCAGCATGTCCCTCAGTGAAACATTTCATCTGCCACTCTCCACTCAAGCTCTTGAGGAGACACGAGAACTACAACAAAAAACCAAGCATGTGGAACTCCGAAACCCCCTGGTTAATGATGAATGGACTTGTGTCTGGGGAACCAACTACTATTCAGCCAACAAGTTCTACACCTTCTACTTCAAATATATCCATGCGCACCATGCATATAGATGGGTCTAGAAATCTAAAGCTACAATGAAGATCAAAGTTTTTGGCTGGCTGCTTCTCTCGGATAGACTCAATACCCGAGAAATGCTTAATAGGAGACATTATAACATTGGCAATGATTTTGGATGCCTCCTTTGCACAAACTGCAACAATGAGACTGTGGAACACCTCTTATTGGAATGCACCTTTAGCCTTCAATGCTGGGACAAACTTCAGATCATGAGGCATGCAGCGCCTACACGTCTGGTTTGGGTGGAACGAGCGAAAAACTCTTGGAATAGACCACTGTTCATGAGAATCTTTATGCTTGCTGCTTGGAGCATCTGGAAGGAACGCAATAATAAACACTTCAGAGGAGTGCTCCCATCTCAAGCCTCCTGACTTGCTAGACTAAAATAGGACCTTTTCCTACTGACTTATAGAGTAGGAGATAAACAAAAACCCTTTCTCTCATCCTTCCTTAACTCCCTGTAGAAAGTCTACCAACCCCCCCCTCATTCCCTTTTGAATGTGTAAATGACCTCATGTAACATACTCTACATTATTAGATTAAATTTTCAGTAGGAGCCTCTCCTACTGTTTCAGGTGTCAAAAAAACGGTATGGCGTGTCACCATATTCCCAGGTTTGATTCCCGGAAGGCATACTAACGCTTGTGCTCTCTTCAGGAAAAAGAGCGCTCGCCGGACTATACCCGGAGAGGTTGCCAATCGAGCCTCCGCCAGCCTGGCTCCAAAGCCAGGCCCAGAAGCGGTGGAGAACATGATGCGTGCGTCGGATGCTCCTCCGATAGAGGATGCCGACAGATTTTCCGCCACCAACTCCGAGGTGGAGAGTGCCATGAATCACAGGCGCCGCCGGACAGTTCTTCGTGACACATGTTTCTCCCAAGAGGCATTGAATGCCTTCTCTTCGGGAGATGCGCACCTCCGTGCCACTCAAGATGGTCTAGCCAGAGCCACAGAGCAGTATGTAAAAGACATACGGGTGAGAAAATCTGACAGTTATATATGCCAGTAGCCCCCGAGACTTGAAATAGTTAGAATAACTGATTTAAGGATCATTTGTTATGAAGGATCTTACAGAAAAGAATACCCAACTGTCCCAGGAGCTTGAAAAGTGCACAACCCAACTTGAGGCCGCACTAGCCGCGACAGGGGAAGCCAGAGAGACCCCCTCTGGTAATATATGCTTCAAAAGATAAGTAATTTGATAAGTGCGGCGTGTGTATAAGTCTGACTATAATTTTGCAGATGGCGCCGGGATAGATCCAAACAAGCAATAGCTCTTGCGCCGGTTAAAGGCCGGCGAGAATGTGCTTACAAGGGTGAGGCAAGAGAAAAATAATCTCCAAGATTCCAACACCTAGCTAGGTGAGGAACTAAAAGATGTTCGTGCCCAGCTGTCTGATTCTGTTAAGGAGAATCGGCGGCTTCGACGCGGCATTTTTAGTAAGTGCTTGAAGGAACTTTGAAAAAGAGTTCGGCGAGGAAGTTGACTAACAGAGTTATGTCTGTAGGTATGCTCACATGCCGTCCTGCAGAGGAAATGCCCGGTTCTACAGGTGACCTTCTTCCCGAGCTCTTGCAACTGCACGAACGAGTTCGGCAGGCGATGAAAGGCGTCGCCAAGGCCTTGTGGCCATCTGTCTCCCTGCCCGAAGGCCTTGGAGAGCTTGCAGAGAGGCTTCTAGGAGCGCGGTAGCGCTTCCGATTATGGAAGATATCGGCCTGCCGTCAAGGCGCCAGGGAGGCCTGGGCCATGGTGAAGACGCGGTACACGAAGGCTGACCCAAACCACATGGCCGAGGTCGGACCTATGGGGCCCGATGGGAAGGAGATCCCTGTGAGCTTAGTGTACGGCCAAGTAGAGTTGGCCACAAAGTATTCCCAGAAGGACTGTAAACTAGACAGCCTATTAGATGGCATTGAAGAGGAATACAATCAGTCGAATTGACTATGTAATTTAAGATGACATGTAAAATGCCTTCTAGCCGGATTGTAGATCGTTTGTCATAGCGGACCTTTTCGCTTCAACCTCGGGACCCAATAGTCTGGAGTGTGTCCGAATACCCTCGCGGTTATATAAGAACCGGGGCATGCGTGGAGACCAGGCGTAGGGGTCATTAGTGCTTTATCAGACAAGTGCCCAACTAGTTATGTTATATTACATGGTTAGTAAGAAACATCTTCCATGGAGAATAGTTCCGTTAGGGGTTCCTTTCCCTGGGAGGCATGCCCTAAAGTGCATGTCCGGACTGCGAAAAAAGCAGAAAAACATCTGGGGGTAGATAAACAAATAGGGAAGAAATCATCTTTTAGTTCACCGACCAAATATTCCCTTAAGAACGCTAGCTTTCGGCTTCACCCAGTCTGAGGTACACATCCGGCTGATCCGGTAGTAACAATCGCAGAGGTGCCCCCTTTACCACCTAGCCGAACAATCGGGAACGTAGGGGTAAGCACAGGAGCCAAGCAACCTAGCTTGGCCAAAACTTAAGTCATATCGATGCATATAATGGTGAATAAAAGGTACATGCGGAAGTGTGACACCTGTGTTGGGCATGAAGCCCGTATAAATAAGCTTCTGTTAAAGAAGCCCCCAGGTATAATGAGCGCGGATAGCGCGTCAAGTGTGTGCGAACAATGCGCAAACAAGCCTTCAAAGGCTGTAAGAGAAAAGGAGGGAGAAGAAGAGAAACAAAAGACAACTAATATGTAAAATATAGACGGAGGAAGGAGACGAACTCAGAATCCGGCGCTAGGCGTAGAATCTTCGGAGACGGGCTGTGTTCCATGGGTTCGGCTCGAGTCGGTTATCCGATGCACCTCATAGACGGTATGCTCCACCGGTCAGGACTTGGTCGATGATAAAGGGTCCTTCCCATTTGGGCTTGAGTTTGTCCTTTTTCTTGTCCGGCAGGCGTAGAACTAACTCGCCAACATTGTAAGTTTTGGCCCGTACTACTCTGCTTTGATATCTTCGAGCTTGTTGTTGATAGAATGCGGAACGGGCTTTTTCCACGTCACGCTCCTCCTCCAAGGCATCCAAACTGTCCTGCTGATCGAGCTCGGCTTCTCTCTCTTCGTACATGCGCACGCGAGGTGAGTCATGAATTATGTCGCAGGGCAGAACTGCCTCTGCGCCGTATACCATAAAGAATGGTGTAAATCCGGTGGTGCGATTCGGAGTGGTCCGCAGCCCCCAGAGTACGGAGTTGAGCTCCTCTACCCAGTGCGTGTTAGATTCCTTGAGGGACCACACTAATCTGGGTTTGATGCTGCTCATGATTAGACCATTTGCTCGCTCGACTTGAGCGTTAGTTTGAGGGTGATAGACTGAAGCATAGTCGAGCTTGATGCCCATGTTTTTGCACCAGAGTTTGACCTCGTCGGCCGTAAAGTTCGTGCCGTTATCAGTGATGATGCTATGGGGAACGCCGTAACGGTGTACGACCCCTGATATGAAGTCTATCACCGGTCCGGATTCGGCCGTCTTAACAGGTTTGGCCTCTATCCATTTCATGAATTTATCCACCATGACCAGTAGGTATTTTTGCTTGTGGGTTCCTCCTTGAAGGGGTCCAACCATGTCAAGCCCCCAGACCGCGAAGGGCCAGGTTATGGGTATAGTTTTGAGGGCGGTGGGTGGTATGTGGCTTTGGTTAGCAAAGAGTTGGCAACCGACGCATCGTTGGACTAAGTCCTGAGCATCTGCCCGGGCCGTCAGCCAATAAAATCCTGTACGGAAGGCCTTTCCTACAAGGGCCCGGGCTGCGGCGTGGTGCCCGCCGAGTCCGGCATGAATTTCAGCCAGAAGATTCCGCCCTTCCTCTTCGGAGATACACCTTTGAAGGACTCCGTTTGTGCTTTTCTTGTAAAGCTCTCCCTCATGGACCTTATAGGCTTTAGATCGCCGCACTATGCAGCGGGCCTCGTTTTGGTCCTCGGGAAGTTTCTGCCTGGTTAGGTAGGCTAGGAATGGTTCTGTCCATGGGGCAATGACTGCCATTATTACGTGGGCTGAGGATGTTACTTCGTTGGCAGAACCACCAATTGTGTCAGAATGTTCAGTGTAGGGCAGTGCGGTTGGGTTCGGGTTGTTATTTCCGGACTCCCCCTCCCATAGTACGGATGGCTTGAACAGCCTCTCTAGGAAGATGTTGGGAGGGACAGCTTCGCGCTTTGCGCCAATGCATGCCAATACGTCTGCTGCCTGGTTGTTATCCCGGGCTATATGATGAAATTCGAGCCCCACAAACCGAGCTGGCATTTTTAGGACGGTGTTGCGATAAGCTGCCATTTTCGGATCCTTGGCATCGAAGTCTCCATTTATTTGGGATATTGCGAGGTTTGAATCCCCTCGCACCTCTAGGCGTTGAATGCCCATGGAGACTGCCATCTAGAGGCCATGTAGAAGGGCCTCATATTCGGCTGCGTTGTTGGAGTCCGTATACATTATCTGGAGTACGTATTGAACTGTATCTCCGGTTGGGGACGTCAGAACGACGCCAGCCCCCAGACCAGCCAACATTTTGGAGCCGTCGAAGTGCATGATCCAGTTGGAATATGCGCCGTATTCTTTAGGGAGTTCGGCTTCAGTCCATTCGGCGACGAAGTCGGACAAAACTTGCGACTTAATAGCTCACCGTGGCTTATAGGTTATGTCGAACGGGAGGAGCTCAATGGCCCATTTGGAAATCCGGCCCATCGCATCGCGGTTGTTTATAATGTCATTAAGAGGTACTTCGTAGGCTACTGTTATCGAACAATCTTGAAAGTAGTGTTGCAGCTTCTGGGATGTCATGAACACCGCGTACGCTATCTTTTGATAATGCGGGTACCGTGACTTGCATGGAGTTAGGATAGTGGACATGTAGTAAACCGGTTTTTGAAGGGGGCACTTGTGTCCGTCCGTTTCTCGTTTGACAACGAGCATCGCGCTCACAACTTGATGAGTTGCCGCGATATATAATAGCATTGGTTCGCCCATGTTGGGCGCTGCAAGGACCGGGTTTGTTGCCAATATGGCTTTTATTTCTTCGAGTCCGGCCGTGGCGGCATCCGTCCACTCGAAGTGTTCGGTGCGACGGAGGAGGCGATAAAGGGGTAATGCCTTTTTCTCCCAAACAGGAGATAAAGCGGCTTAGAGCCGCTACGCATCCCGTCAATTTTTGTATTTGTTTGAGGTCCTTTGGGATATCCAATTGTGACAGAGCTCGGATCTTGGCTGGGTTTGCTTCAATTCCTCTACCGGGTACAATGAAGCCCAAGAGCTTTCCGGCTGGTACGCCGAAAACACATTTTTCCGGGTTAAGCTTAATGTAGTATGTTCGGAGATTATCGAACGTGCGCCTCAAATCGTCTACTAGAGTTTCGACGTGCTTGGTTTTGACGACCACATCGTCTACGTATGCCTCCACTATTTTGCCAATCTGGTTTGCCAGACATGTCTGAATCATGCGCTGATATGTTGCGCCGGCGTTTTTGAGCCCAAAGGGCATTGTGTTGAAGCAGAATGGGCCGTATAGGGTGATGAATGCCGTTGCGGCTTGGTCGGGCTCTGCCATCTTAATTTGGTGGTAGCCGGAGTATGCGTCGAGGAAGCACAATGAATCGTGTCCTGCGGTAGTGTCGATCATTTGATCTATGCGGGGGAGGGGGAAGGGATCCTTTGGGCAAGCCTTGTTAAGGTCCTTGAAATCGACGCATAGGCGCCAGGATTTGTCCTTCTTTGGTACCATCACCAGGTTTGCTAGCCAGTCCGGATGTTTTATATCTCTGATGAATCCAGCCTCCAATAGTTTGGCTAGCTCCTCCCCCATGGCCTGTCTCTTGGGTTCGGAGAAACGCCGAAGAGCTTGTTTGACTGGCTTGAAACCTTTTAGGATGTTTAGGCTGTGCTCGGCCAGCCGGTGTGGGATTCCTGGCATGTCTGAAGGGTGCCAGGCAAAAATGTCCCAATTTTCGCGCAGGAATTCTCGTAGTGCGGTGTCTACATCAGAGTTTAATTGTGCCCCGATGGAGGCCGTTTTTGTAGGGTCCGTTGGATGGACTTGGAATTTGACTATTTCGTCCGCCGGTTTAAAGGAGGTGGACTTGGATCTCTTATCGAGTATCACATCGTCCCTGTTCACCGTGGAGCGCAACGCAGTGAGTTCCTCGGCCGCTAGGGCTTCGGATAGTGCCTCAAGGGCTAGTGCGGTTGTCTTGTTTTTGGCGCGGAGTGCTATGTCAGGGTCACTAGCAAGAGTGATGATTCCGTTGGGCCCGGGCATTTTGATCTTCATGTACCCGTAATGGGGTATAGCTTGAAAAATTGTGAATGCCTCTCGCCCTAATAGAGCGTGATATCTGCTGCTGAACGGGGCCACTTGGAACGTGACCTCCTCGGACCTGTAATTATCCGGCGTGCCGAACACCACATCCAGTGTGATTTTTCTAGTACAGCATGCTTCCCGACTGGGGATTATTCCTCTAAAGGTTGTGTTGCTTCGCTCAATGCGGCTCTAGTCTATTTCCATTTTTCTGAGGGTTTCCTCGTAAATGAGGTTCAATCCGCTGCCACCGTCCATGAGTACCTTGGTAAGGCGAAAGCCGTCCACTATTGGACTGAGGACCAATGCGGCTGGTGCTCGGGCTGTTCGGAATTTAGGTTCGTCACTGGCATTAAAGGTAATAGCCATGTCACTACATGGGTTTATTGTTGCTACTTGGTAGACTTCGGCAAGGCTGCGGAGTGTTCGTTTCCGCATATTATTTGATGCGAAAGTCTCGAAGACTGTTAATACTGTACTGGTATCCTCGGGCTGGTGCTCTGGAGTTAGAAGCTCTTCGCCACTTTTTGCCACCTGCCGTAGTATCCAACATGCTCTAAGGCTATGAGTTGGAGTGGCGCCCTCTGTACTATGAATTTTGCAGGGTCCATTGAGCCATCCTTCCAGTACGATTCCATGGCCTATAGAGGGTTTTTGCTTTTTGGCGTTTAACCCAGGTGCCTGACGATAATGCACCCTTTTATTTCGGACTGGGGTTGTATTCAGGGCCAGATTGTCCCAAAATTTGATTTCGGTTTTCCAGGCGCTTTCCATCGCACAGTACTTTCGTACTATGGACGCCAAGTCAGCGAAGCGTGTAATTTCACGACGACTTACGGCGTTGAGGGTTCCCTTGTCCGTGCAATTATTGCAGAAGAATGAAATTGCATCCTCCTCGCGGCAGTCCTTTATCCTGTTCATAACCAGGAGGAATCTGGCCCAGTAATGGTGTACTATTTCTGCGGGCTCTTACCGGATTTGGGATAGATCGCTTATGTTTGGGTGGGCGGGTGGAATTAAATTCGGAACCCCGTCCACTTTAAGACTCGGGGCCAAGTAGTTTCCGAACTTGGAAGCTTGGGTTCTTGGATGTTGTCCAATGAATCTAGCCCGCCGCCTGACTTTAGCTTCAAGGCTTGAGTAACATCCTCCCCTCTGCGGGAATCCGGCATGGAGGGATCAGGAATCCGGACATAGCTAGTCCTTAAGATAGAAGAAGGGTCGCTGTATTGTTCCTCTACCACAGCAACGTGGTGGGTAACCTGGGGAGAGTTAATCTCTCTCAGATCGGGTTTAGGCCCAATCTGATCGTAGTCTGTAGCGACTCCTAGGGCGGCGATGCGATCCAAGAGCTCGTTTAAGGAAGAGAGCTCCATTGGATCTAACTGCTCGGCGAGTTCCGAGCTAACGTGAAGATTGCATTCGATGACCCGAGAAGTCATCGTCGGCGCGGCGGCCGGACAGGCGGTCATAAGGAAACCGCCTAGCCGGAGAGTTTGGCCAATAGCCAAAGCTCCTTTAGCAACAGTGCTATCTTTAAAGACAGGATGAGGCATCCCTCCTGATGGCGACAGCACAGAGGAACTCTCAATGAAAGGACCAATGTTAGTGTCAAAACCAGCGGATCTCGGGTAGGGGGTCCTGAACTGTGCGTCTAGGCGGATGGTAACAGGAGACAAGGGACACGATGTTTTTACCCAGGTTCGGGCCCTCTCGATGGAGGTAAAACCCTACTCCTGCTTGATTAATATTGATGATATGGGTAGTACAAGAGTAGATCTACCACGAGATCAGAGAGGCTAAACCCTAGAAGCTAGCCTATGGTATGATTGTTGTTCGTCCTACGGACTAAAACCCTCCGGTTTATACAGGCACCGAAGAGGGTTAGGGTTACACAGAGTCGGTTACAATGGTAGGAGAACTACATATCTGTATCGCCAAGCTTGCCTTCCACGCCAAGGAAAGTCCCATACGGACACGGGACGAAGTCTTCAATCTTGTATCTGGATAGTCCAGGAGTCCGGCCAAAGGTGATAGTTCAGCTATCCGGACAACCCCTAATCCAGGACTCCCTCAGGGCCGGTTTACGTTCATCCGTATTGAAGCCCATGAAGACAAGGAGTATGGCGTTTTACCATTGAAGCTTAGAGGCCCAGGATGCAAAGGCGCTTTAGAGCCCATATACGTAAACCGGTATGAGATGTGTAAACTTGTGTTGTAATTTAGGAAAGGTAGAAACCGAGACGGACACGTGTATGAGCCGGCCTCGGTGTTCTGTAAACCGCCGGGCATCAACCTGTGTATGTAAAGGAACGACCTGGCGGCGGTTCAGGAACAAGAAACAACAACTCGAGAGATAGCTAAAGCGGATTCGCTCCCTGCTCATCGAGACCCCATCAATTCCACCACAACTGGATCGTAGGCTTTTACCTTCACCGCAAGGGGCCGAACCAGTATAAACTCCCCGTGTCCTTTGTCCGGTTTAACCCCTTTTTGTTAATCTTGTTGCGATGGCTCCGCGACTAAGTCCTCTCACTAGGACATCTGATGTGTTAATTCCATGATAGTTGGCGCCCATCGTGGGGCTATCGCACGATGGCTTCGAGTTCTTAAAGGGCAACTTTGAAGGACTCAAGGGATACATGGTTGGCCGGATGACCAAGAGTCGTCACGGCAAGATCTACATCGACGACGCAGGCTGGGGCCCCGAGGCCGGCTCAATCGAGTACGGGTACCGGGTCCCCTTTGGCAGGATTCATGTTTTCATCGGCAAGATCAGCGAACAGGACCCTGAGCCGGACATCTCCACTGACCTCGTCGAGACGGCTCAGCGTGCAAGTCCTGCCCGGATTCAGCCTGCCATGAAGCATGCGTTCGTAGGATTCATCCATGGTGCGGAATCTGAACCGGTGTCCGATGGTGAGATGGCCGTCTACTTAGATGGTGATTCATCCACTGGCGAAACTGAGTCGCTGTACCAATTGCAAGATGGCCGGATTGGGGGCTATTCCGATGGCGACAGTATTCCGGACCCCTTTCAACCACCGAACCGGGTTGCGATCTTCATGGCTGGTACACAGCCCACCTTGCAGTCTTCATCTGTAGTAGCAATGATTTCCGGATCGGCAGCCGGGGCAGGAGGCCCTGCGTGCCGGCCGGCTCAAGTTCTTTCTGGTTTGTTGGATGCTTGGACAACTCTGTTAACCACGCCAGTCACCCCGAAGACTCGGGATCAGCATAACGCGAAGATTACAAAGCTGAAGGATCACATAACTCAGGCCAAGGAGGACTTGGCGGCTGAGGAAGCCAGGATGACTGAAGAGCGGGCCGCTTTAGATGCCCTGTCACAGCAGATCCAGGCGCAGAATTACCGGCGTATGTTGGATCAGAACGCGTCAAACAAAGTAATGAGGAGGAAGCACTGGTCTCGTTTGCCGTCGGTCTACGAAGGAATGAATCTCTTCAATATGCCAGGAGCCGGGCCAAGTAATCCGGCAGCAGTGAACCGGACCAAGGCTCCTGGGACAGCGCCGGGCCACCTCGACAAACAGATAACCCGCCACAGTACATACCGACGCCACCGGGTCATTTCTCTAGCCTTTTGGATAACATGATTGCTGCAGCGTCTCGCTTGGTAGCTATTCCAATGGAAGGCGAATCGCTGGCAGTGGTTGAAACGCGATAGGCCAGGGATCTTCTTCAAACCGCTATGGTGCAGCAGCAGGCTTATTCGTACAATCAAGATAGAATACATTCAACCCCTCGTCCGAGGAAGAGTTACAGCAGACACATTGACGAACCGGCTCTGTCAAGCAGTGCGCGGCACTGTGATGCCCATCGAGGGCCTAATCCGGCGTGCGGCGGTATGAATGCTCAGGATGTGGTAAACAATGGCAGAGCACGATAGGAGGCAGAGTTAGCAGCACAGTTGGCAGCACAGTATGTGAATCAGCAAACCTCTCCGGTTCAACCGATAGCATCAGTTGAACGGGGAATGGCTTTCAGCTCTTGGGGAGTGCCTTGTCATATCCCAGCTCTGCGAAATGTGTGGCTACCCAAGGATTTCAAGGGTCCGCGTAAGGCGCCTAACTATACCGCCGATCAAACCCCTGAGGCGTGGGTTAAAAGTTATGAGATGGAAATGGAGATGCTAGATGTGGATGAAGCGGCATGTGCAAAATACTTCACGATGATGTTAGACGGAATGGCTCGCACCTGGCTAAAGAGTTTGCCCGTTAACTCGATCAGTTCATTGGACGAGTTGAAGGCCCGGTTTATAGCGAATTTCAAGGATACGTGCAAACAACCCATGTCCATTGTGGATCTGGCTGCTTGTGTCCAAGGAGAGAATGAATCAACAAATCATTGGGTGCACCGGGTTTCAGAAATCCTGCATTCATAGGACCGCATCAATGCTGATTCGGCGATTATAACGTTGGAGGGCAATTGCCAATTTAAGTCACTGAAGATGAAGTTGCGACGGCTCAAGCGCCACTGCAATGATATGGGAACGCTCATGGCAGCTCTGGTTAAGTATGCCGATTCTGATAACACCAAGGATCCCGAGTCTGACGAAGAGAAGCTGGAGAAGGGAAAAAAGAATGCCGGCGCAAAAGGACAGCACCACCAGACTGGACATGGGAATAACGGTAAGCGCAAGGCAAACAACAATTCTGATTTTGTGGCTAACACCAATGTTCAGGGCAATAATCAGCGCCGTCAGGGTAAACTGCCCCCGTAGGGCAGAGGATCAGGGATGAATCTGGAGCGCTATTAAACCAGCCTTGCCCAAAGCACAGGACGCAAGAAAAGCCGGCTACACATTTATGGAAAGATTGCTTCATAATGCGAGAGTTCAAAAATTCAGACCTCTTCCGGTATGATCATGGACCGTCTGGTGGATCAGGACCCGGGTTTCACGGACCGGGTTATGGTGAAGGTAATTCCGGTTCAGGTTTTCAGGGTAACCAAGGTGGACAGGGCAATCAAGGCAATCAGAGCAACCAAGGTGGTTATCATCAATAGGGGAATCAGCAACAACAGCAGTCGGGTTATCAGAGCAACCCGAAGCAGTTAAATGGTGGACAGTATCATGTCTTCACTACTAGTCTGTGCAAGCGTGATCAGAAGCTCCATAAAAGGGCAGTAAACTCTGTTGAACCGACGGTGCCCCGTTACCTGCGCTGGTCTGAACAGCCTATTGTGTGGAGTCAGGAGGATCATCCGCCCTGGATTGATAATCTTGGTCACCTAGCTTTGGTGGTTGCACCGCAAGTTGGTGGTTATAAGTTCACCAAAGTGCTCATGGATGGAGGGAGCAGTATCAATATCTTGTATTATGAAACCTTCCGGCATATGGGGTTAACAGACAAGAATCTTAAACCGTCAAACACCATTTTTCACGGTGTGGTATCTGGTAAATCGGCTTACCCAGTCGGTAAGATAGCTCTACAGGTGGTTTTTGGAGATGATCATGATTCAAGGTCTGAGACACTGACCTTTGAAGTAGTAAAAATCAGAAGTCCATACCATGCCCTGTTTGGACGGCCGGTTTATGCTAAATTCATGGCAAGGCCGTGTTATGTTTATCTGCAGCTCAAGATGTCGGGTCATAAGGGGACCATCATGGTTCATGATAGCCGCCAGATTGCCCTGGAATGCGAGGAAGGTGATGCGGCTTATGCTGAGTCGGTTTGTGCGATGGAGGAGTTGAAATTTTATAAGGACAATGTTGATCCGGTAGATATGACTTCTCTCAAGAAGCCCACTATAGAGCATGATCCAGCTTTGAAGTTTAAATCGGCTGATGAGACTAAGTTGGTTGATTTTGTTCCTGGCGATTCATCCAAGCAATTCAGCATCAACGTTAACTTGGATCCGAAATAGGAAAGCGCGCTCATCGAGTTCATCCGTGAGAACCGGGACATCTTTGCATGGAAACCTTCTGACATGCCAGGTGTACCGAGGGAACTCGCTGAGCACACTCTTAATATTGATCCGAAGTTTAAACCAGTCAAACAGTTCCTTCACCGCTTTAATGAAGAGAGGCGCAATGCCATTGGTGAAGAGGTAGCCCGGCTATTGGCGGCAGGGTTTATTGTGGAGGTGTTTCACCCTGAGTGGTTGGCTAATCCGGTGCTGGTACTTAAGAAAAATGGCACTTGGCGTATGTGTGTGGATTACACAGATTTGAACAAAGCTTGCCCAGCTGATCCCTTTACCCTCCCTCATATTGATCAAATCATTGATGCTACGGCGGGTTGTGAGCGTTTGAGTTTCCTGGATGCTTATTCGGGTTACCATCAGATCAAGATGGCAGTTAAGGACCAGTGGAAGACAACTTTTATAACTCCTTTTGGAGCTTTCTGTTATGTATCTATGCCTTTTTGGCTCAAGAGTGCTCAGGCGACTTATCAGCGGTGTGTGCAGAATTGTCTCCATAATGAGATTGGGCGCAATGTTCATGCTTATGTGGATGATATCGTGGTGAAATCTAGGAAAGCCGAGACACTTATAACTGACATGCAGGAAACTTTTGATAATCTGTTGGTTTATAAGATGATGCTCAATTCGGCTAAGTGTGTTTTTGGTGTACCATCTGGCAAGCTCTTGGGTTTTCTGGTGTCCAACAGGGGCATTGAGGCTAGTCCAGAAAAAATCAAGGCTATCACCACCTTGGCTAAACCGATGTGTCTCAATGACGTTCAGAGATTGGCGGGTTGGATTGCAGCACAGAGCCAGTTTATCAGCCGGTTGGGGGAGAAGGCGATCCCGCTTTATCAGATGATGAAGAAAATAGACAACTTTGTTTGGAGTGATGCTGCTAATGCGGCATTTGAGGATTTGAAGAAGCAGTTGGCTGAACCGCCCGTCCTTGCTGCCCCCATTGATAATGAACCATTGCTGTTATACGTGGCTGCTAATGCCCGGGCTGTCAGTGTGGCTATTGTGGTGGAGCGCAAGGAGGCTCGTAAGGAGTATCCGGTTCAACAGCCGGTTTATTATATCAGTGAGGTGCTTATTGAATCCAAACAGCGATATCCCCATTGGCAGAAGCTTGTGTATGGAGTGTTTATGGCAAGCCAAAAGCTCAATCAATACTTTCAAGGCCATCCCATCACTGTGTTCAGTTCTGCTCCATTGGGAGACATCATTCAAAACAAGGAGGCAACCGGACGGGTTGCTAAGTGGGCTATTGAGATTGGGCCTCACGGGTTAAAATACATGCCTTGCACTGCTATCAAGTCCCAAGCACTCGTAGACTTCATCAACGACTTGACATAATTGCAGGCACCGGAGGATAAACCGGATAACACATACTGGACTATTCACTTTGATGGATCCAGACAATTGGAGGGCTCGGGGGCTGGAGTTGTCCTTACTTCCCCTCGAGGTGACAAATTTTGTTATGTTCTTCGCTTAATGTTTCCCTGTACTAACAATGCAGCTGAGTATGAGCCTTTGCTCCATGGTCTGTGGATGGCTAAGGAGATGAACTTAATCCAGGTACGTTGCTTTGGTGACCCCGATTTAGTGGCGCAGCAAGTATTCGGTACGTGGGATTCCAAGGATCCACTCATGGCGGCTTATCGATGGGAGGTGGACGTCATTGCCGGTCATTTCAAGGGTTATCAGGTCGAGCACATTGATCGATGTAAAAATGAAGCGGCAGACGCTTTAAGCCGGCTCGGATCCCAGCGTAAACCGGTGCTGCCTAATGTTTTTCTGGATATTCTGCATAATCCGTCGGTCAAGGTACCAACGGAGGACGATCTGGCGATTCCTGGCCCGGAGGCTCAACTGGTGGCGGTTCTTCATGCTATCCCTGACTGGACATTGCTGTATCTGGCGTACATGAACCACGGCAAGTTACCAGAGGATGTGGTTTTAGCCAAGCAGATAATCCGGCGTTCTAAGTCCATGGCTATTGTCAATGGCGAGTTGCACCACTGCAGTGTTTTAGGGGTGTTTCAGCGTTGTGTTTCTTCTGAAGAAGGCTCTGAGATCTTACGTGAAATCCATGAAGGAGACTGTGGTCATCATGCCGGTTCAAAATCCTTGGTGGCTAAGGCTTTCCGGCACGGCTTTTACTGGTTAACAGCTCATGCGGATGCGGAAGATCTGGTCCGAAGGTGTGACGGCTATCAGAAGTTTGCACGTCGAGCTCATGTTCCGGCTCAGGAGTTGAGGATGAGTCCAATTACCTGGCTGTTTGCAACTTGGGGGCTGGATATGGTTGGGCCTTTTAAGAGATCCAAGTATAAGAAGACCCACCTTCTGGTGGCGATTGATAAATTCACTAAGTGGGTGGAGGCAGAGCCAGTGAGCAAGTGTGATGCGGCCACGGCGGTTCAGTTCATGAAAAAGGTGACCTTCCAGTTTGGTTTTCCACGTATCATTATAACAGATAATGGCATGAATCTCTCCAAGGGAGCTATGGAAGAGTTCTGTCAACGTGAGCACATCCGGCTTGATGTGTCGTCGGTAGCCCACCCCCAATCTAATGGTCAAGCAGAGAGAGCTAATCAAAAAATCTTAAAGGGTATAAAACCCCGGCTCATGGTCCCTTTGAAACGGACGCCGGGTTGTTGGGTGGAGGAGTTGCCTTCCGTTCTATGGAGTATTAACACCACCCCTAATAGATCTACGGGTTACACACCCTTCTTTATGGTTTATGGAGCAGAAGCAGTTCTCCCAAGTGATATATGTCATGACTCACCCCAAGTGGCAGCTTATGTTGAAGCGGATAATGAAAGAGCACGCCAGGATGCCTTGGACCTGTTAGATGAACAACGGGATATTGCGGCAGCTCGCTCAGCGATTTATCAGCAAGACCTGCGGCGTTATCATAGTCGCCGGGTTAAAACCAGGACTTTCCAAGAAGGTGACTTGGTGCTCCGGCTTATCCAAGATCAGACTGACATGCATAAGTTGTCTCCACCTTGGGAAGGACCCTTTGTGGTCAGGAAGAATTTGAACAACGGGCCCTACTACCTCATCGATGTTCGAGAGCACAAAGACTTACGCAAATCATAGGAGGAGACTTGTTGGCCGTGGAATATAGCTCATCTTCGTCCTTATTACACCTGAGCTATAGGCTCCTACTATGTATATATTTTTGACAATGTACATATTATGATCAATAAATAAACCGGCATCCTTGCTAAAGCGGGGCCTCTGCCATTTTCGTCTTATATGTTTCCTTGGTTACTTGGGGGCTCATGCATACAAAGCAGAGTTTTCCAATAAACCGGCTTATAAAGCCACAACATAGCTTGGGAGCTTCACACCCAAGGGACCAAAGAGAGCCTGTTGCCATGGACAGCTCAAACATAGGTACCCATTGAGCACACCTCACAATGTTACTTGGGGGCTCTTTGTGCATAGCAATAAAGAGTTTGAAAGGACCCTTGTAATAGGATATCAAGCCACGGCCTGGAAGCCTGGTGTATTCACCTAAAACCTCGGGTTAACCTGCCTTCATCAAGTAAGCCACTCCTGTCCAGGTAATCCTGGTATGACCCGCCGAACGTTTGACAAGTCAATCTTATACACACCCTGAACTTGTTAAAGTTAAAACGTCGATTGGTTAATTGGAGGCCCATCTTAAAAGGCTTTGTCAAATGGTTTAACTCAGTGGCCTAGCAGCCCATGAAAACCCTCGAATTTGGGCCTGGCAGCCCTTGAAAAGCCTCGACTACAAATTTTTATTTGATTTTTGTTTTTGCAAAGTTTTCTCTCCTTTGATAAGGTTTTGAGTTAAACCGGCGTCCATTGACCCGGCCTGACTATAATTCATTACATCAACCTGATGTGTCTTAACCTGGCGTAGCTTTCAACTATCAGTTGTTAGCACATAATTAATTATGAACCGACGTTTCTTAGCCCGGTCTGGCATTGACTATAAGTCGCCAGGATGATCATCCGGTGTTTTTCATAACCCGACATGGTTTATTAGGCACCAACACAACATGGTGGGAGTTATCAACACTCAAGATTTGGGTTATCACCCTTACTACGCAAGTTGGTAAACCAACGATGCGGTCATGAGTCAGTTAGCGCTGACCTAACGGGTCTGCGGAGGTATGATATATTTCATATTTCATTGCTTTACAGCCTTGTTTATAAAAACTCTGGTTCTGTATTGGGTATCATAACCTGTCCGGCGGTAAACCGCCAGGGCACATTTAAGTTTCTCAAATGCAGGAGGCAGGATTTTATGAAAGTACTAAGGCACATGAGCAAGCATAGCAACAATCATGACGGATTACACAGTGTCATGTAGCAGTGCATGATGACAGAAGATCAAAGTATTTCAACTAGCCTATTACAAGGCGCTTTGATGCCCAAAGGAATAATTGTTTGTTGCCCAGAACGCAATCTGCGGAAATAAAGCCGACTGTCAGATTATGATTCGTCACCAGGTTGACGTGAAGTTGATGGATCATCTCGCGTCGGTTCAACCTCCTCCTCCCCACCTAGTGGCTGGAAGTCAATGGTGGCCCAATCAATCCCGGTTAAATCTTGGAAGGCAGCTTCGTTGCTTATAAGATTGGACGGTTCAACGTCAGGGGCATAAGTGTGCTTACGGATTGGCGGGATAAGATTCTGCACTTCTTTCATAGATGCATCAACCCGTTTGTTTTCCACATCATAGTTGGACCGGTGGACAGACAAGTCAACTTCTTCGGCCAATCTGCTTGCAAGAGGGCGCATCTCCTTTGTCAAGGCTTTGAGGGCTTCACTATCAAATTCTGACCCGTCTTCTTGTTGGCTAGGATAGCCTTTTCCGATATCTTCCAAATCAAGATCAGCTATCCAAGCTTTGGCCCGAGTCAGTGCAGATAAAGCGCCAGCCCTTGCAGTCGATCTCTTTACCTCTTCTATCTGGGCAGGAGTCATGGATAATTTGGCCAATGTATCCTTGATTAAGGTTGGTGGCCGTTTAGTGTATGAGGCCGCACAGATGACTCGTTGAGCATTGGTATACAGTTGTTCTATCAAGGTATAGGCTGCTTTCAACTTGATCTGCATATCCGAGCCTAGATGAGCAACACGACTACCTGCAACGGTTTAAGAATTTGCTATTAAACCGATAGTTTCAAAGATGATTATGAAAGGCTCTTACAAAGAGTACTTACCAAATATAGCAGAAGTCATAGCATTGATCTGACGTTTTAAACCGGTTAGCTCTTCCGCCAACGGTTTAAGAGCCGCTTCAGCATCCTCAGCCTGTTTTAACAAAGAGGCCCTCTCAGTTTCCCAGTCTGCCCGCTCGCTTTTGAAGCCATCCTTTAATTCTTCCATGGCAGTTAAAGCGCCCTTTAATTCATCTTTGGCTTTGGAAGTTTCTGCTTGCTGGGATTTGATATTTTCTTGAAAATCGTCGATTTGGGAATCTTTGTTACTCAAGTCGGCCTGCAAAAGACATATATTTTCTCAAAAAGTCCCAAGCACACAACAAGTTATATACTTGGCACTTGGGGGCTAATGCGAATTGCTTCTTATTAACTGATATTTTAAGTCCCAAGGCTCAATACAACTATTAATCTTGGCACTTGGGGGCTAATGCTTAATTGATCAGACAAACCGGAGGTGAAGGAATTCAAGAAAGATAAACTTTGCAATAGTAAAAGTCCCGGTTCATCTTCAAGAGATAAACCGGCCCTTGGGGGCTACAATGGAGTTGATATAAAGCACAAAGAAAGATTTATAAAATGTTTTAATGGAAGTTACCTCATAGCGCTCCTTCATCAAGTTGACTAAGCCGGCCTCATAATCACGACTTGTATACGGGCGGTTTAGATATCCAGAGTGGAGTTCCTGAGCATTGAGGTGAGCATAGCTGGACAAATATGTTTTCTATTTGCCCTTATCCACAGCAGAGAATTCTTCTTTGGCACTATGCTTTGATAAAGCGACAGGATTGCCTGGGACAGTGTGACCAAAACCGGTGATCACAACGTCGTCCGTGGTATCAACAGTCTTTGGTGGGCTTGGCGGTTTATCAGATGATCTGGCCGGGCTTGGTGGGTCAGCAGCTGGGCTTGGCGGATCAGCATGAGGACTAGCCGGGTTAACTTCTGGCAGATCAACATAAGTGTCCTGACCTTGTGGCACAGGATCATCCAGAGCAATATCAGTATCTCCATCAGCAGCTTCTGAGGTCCTCTCCGGTTCAAAAGGCGGATTCTCCTCAGCGGGAGCACTCAGGTTGGCTTTTTTGCTGAGTCGGGCTTTGGCAATGCAAGTAACAAACAGAGGTTAATATGGTAAATCGGTGCAAGAAAGCAAAACTAAAAATATTATATTTACCCAGGGACGGTCTTGAGGGGAGGCATCTGTGGGTTGATGAGTCGCCATAGGATGAATTGGAAGTCCCCTGATAATTCGAATCAGACGGATTAAGAGGGTATCGGAAGTAACCCACCAGGGGATAAGATGTATTAGAAGTACAAGGGACCTCTGGACGGCGTTTTCGAACTGGGGTGTCTGGTAAACCGGAGGAAGTAACCCGTTGGCCACTATGCCGGGTTGTGCGACGAGCTTCATGTTGCTGTGTCTTCAAAGAAAAGTGTGGATCCAAATGAGCAAGAGGATGTGAACGTTTTACTTTCCGGACTGCGCAGCGAAGTTTTTGTATTGGCACATGATCTAAATCGGAGGAAAGGGAGATTACCTCTACGTGGTCAGCACGGCTAGCTTACGCATCATCCATATAATGATCATTGTCAATAAGATGTATGAAAAATGAACCAAGGGAGTCAAGTTCTACCTCTAGTTCCGAGTCATCAACATCTTCGGGCGGATCAGAGGACTCGACGATATTCTTCTTTGCCGGCCTCTTTGTGACCTTGGTCTTGTTACGAGGCGCTCTCACCGGTTTGTCTTGTGGTTTTGCCGGCTTGTCTTGAGTTTTTCTCTTCCAGAACGGATCTTTGTCCTGGAAGGATAAACAGAAGGCTATCTGAAAATGTTGAAAGGGAGACGGATTAAAAGCAGAAAGATAAATTCTTACAGTTGGTGGTTTGTTGGAGGCATAAAAGGGACGCAGCCCAGTCTTGCTGCACTCAGATATCGGTTCATCTAACATATTTTTGACAGACTCAGTGATCTCATCATCAGTCAGCTGTATCTCAGTGTGCCGTTGAGGATCCTTGACATCCCCAGAATATTGATACATTAATCCGGTGCGACGGCTTAAGGGCAAGATACTCCATGAAACCCAGCAACGGACGAGGTCAATACCGGTTAAACCGTTTTCCATAAGAGCCCGGAGCTTAGAAAGCTGTGGTGCATATGTTGATCATTCTCTGGCAGTAAGCCATTGAGGCCGTGGATGTTCATTGCTGAGCCGGTAAGCACGATAACCCGGCAGAGGATTTTCATCATCAGGAGCAGTGTTCCGGCAGTAGAACCACGTCTGATTCCAATCCTTGGGGTGGCTCTGATGTTTGGCATGAGGAAAATTGACTTCTTTCATTTTTTGAATCGACACCCCGCCAAGTTCATTATTGGGGCCATCGGTAAATTCAGTACGGCGGTTCAAGTGGAAGAAGTCTCTGAAAAGTTCAACAATCGGTTCTTCTTGCAGATAAACTTCACAGAACACTTGGAAATTGCAAATGTTGGACACAGAGTTCGGTCCAATGTCTTGAGGGTGGAGTTGGAAGCTGGCAAGTACATCACGGAATTTTTTTGATCCGGGAGGGCTAAACCCTCGATCCAGATGCTGCATAAACACAACTACTTCTCCGTCTTGAGGTTCAGGAGGATTTTCAGTACCCGGGACTCTCCAATGAATGATCTCTTTCTTTGCTAAAGTACCAGTCACAACATACCCAGTAAGTTGCTCTTCTGTAATCCGGGAGGGAACCCAATTGCAAGAGGAGAACTGTTTGGCCATTTTCGCTGACAAACTGTAAAAGAAGTTCAAATGCCGGTTCACTGTTCAAGATGGATATGCATAAACCGGTGTCAAACCGGGGGATTTAGTCAGAGCATGTGTGCATGTTAAACCGGATACTGAAGTGTAAGTAAAGATGGTGGTTTACGTGAGGGCTAATGGTACCTGGTGGATTTTCATTTTCTAAAGGTTAAACCGCCTACAATCGTATGGAAGAAAACAGATCTGAAAATTGCTAAGTGCTATGCAAACAGGTTTCACAAGCCAAGGTTATCATTATGGATCTAGCACACTTCAGGAAAAGGAAAAATATCAAAGATCTAAAATGGCAACAGCATTATACCAAAGGTTCAGATGGGATCTGTTCATGAAAGAGGAGATATTATGGCGAGGCAAAATAAAACTATAGCTTCGGCCGAAAAGGAAAGATATAAAGTTTGTCTAGATTCGATGAGACAGTAAGGGAAAGCAAACAAACAACGATGAACACTAATGAACACCATCGAATGTATGAAACCCTAATGCAGATCTAGGGTTGAAGAAGGAAGGCTTACCGGCTTCACAGGAGCGACGGAGAAGTGTTGCAGTTCTCTTGTATGATCAAGTTGATGCAGTGGCCTTGTTGATGCAGTGCTTGAAGGACAGCGGCGGCGGTGGAGCTCGAGCTCTTCAGGGTCGCGAGGAAGGAGAAGAGATGAATAGGCAAGGGGGAGAATGGAAAGGACCCCCGGTATTATTTATAAGGGCAAAGGGATAAAGACAGGCGTGAGAATCGAGGAGCCAAAATCATATATCTGATACAGCTGTTGCCTCGGTCTTCAGGGATTAATTAATAAAAGAAGCATTTACAGGTTTTTATACGGAGATGACGTCATGACGATTTGCTCCAAGTTTAGAAGATGACGTCATGACGGTTTACCAAGTTCACATGAAGGAAATATCATGGCGGTTTACAAGGATCATAGGAGTATGTTCAAGGAATTTTTCTAAGTGTTGAAGATTGACATGAACAGGTTCAAATCAATCTGGGGCCTGATGTTGGGGATATAACTAATGAGTGTAAACCGTCCAAAAGGGGCCGGTTTACGCTCATCCGTATTGAAGCCCATGAAGACAAGGAGTATGGCGTTTTACCATTGAAGCTTAGAGGCCCAGGGCCCAAAGGCAGTTTAGAGCCCATAAACGTAAACCAGTATGAGATGTGTAAACTTGTGTTGTAAGTTAGGAAAAGGTAGAAGCTGAGCTGGACACGTGTATGAGCCGGCCTCGGTGTTCTGTAAACCGCTAGGCGTCAATCTGTGTATATAAAGGGACGACCCGATGGTGGTTCAGGAACAAGAAACAACAACTCGAGAGATAGGTAAAGCGGATTCGCTCCCTGCTCATCGAGACCACATCAATTCCACCACAACTGGATCGTAGGCTTTTACCTTCACCGCAAGGGGCCGAACCTGTATAAACTCCCCGTGTCCTTTGTCCGGTTTAACCCCTTTTTGCTAATCTCGTTGCGATGGCTCAACAACTAAGTCCTCTCACTAGGACATCTGACGTGTTAATTCGACGATAGGCACCGTCTCACGTTGATTTTACTTCCCAAAAATCACAAATATTCCAAAATAATTCTGCGTCCGTTTTTATCCTGTTTGGACTCTGTTTGATATGGGGTTTCTGTGAAACATAAAACATGCAACAGATAGGAACTGGCACTGGGCACTGGATCAATATGTTAGTCCCAAAAATAATATAAAAAGTTGCCAAAAGTATATGAAAGTTGAATAATATTGGCATGGAACAATAAAAAATTATAGATACGACGGAGACGTATCAAGGATCTACTCCAACAACCCATTATCTTCACCAACATATTCATCACCTTCCCCAATCTATCTACAGCGGTTCACTCTCCCGCAACCCACGGTACCCTCTACTTGAACATGGTGCTTTATGCTCCATATTATCATTCAATGATATGTTGCCATCCTATGATGCTTAAGCAGATTTTTGTTGTCCTATTGATAATTGGTGAATTGCTATGATTGGTTTAATTTGCTTATGGTTATGTTGCTGTACTTTGGTGCCTAGCATATGAGTGTGTGTGTGGATCACACCATAGGGCTAGTTGTATGTTGATAGGACTATGCACTGGAGGGCAAGGGTGACAGAAGCTTCTTCCTACCATAGAAATTGATGCATACGGGATTGAAGGGTGACCAATATATATATTAATGCTATGGTTGGGTTTTACCTTAATGAACATTAGTAGTTGCGGATGCTTGCAAATAGTTCCAATCATAAGTGCATAGAATTCCAAGTAAGGGATGACATGCTAGGAATGGCCTCTCCCACATAAAAACTTGCTATCGGTCTAGTCACATAATTAATTGCTAAGGGACAATTCCGCAAATCCTACCACTACTAAACCACACTCGTTATACTAATTTAATTTTACTTTAATTAGAACATCACCTACGTTTTATTTTCACGTTCTTTATTATCTTGAAAACTTATCCCATTACACCTACAAAGTGCTTCTAGTTTTATTCTTGTTCTAGGTAAAGCAAGCGTTAAGTGCGCCTAGAGTTGTATCGGTGGTCGACAGAACTTGAGAGAATATTTGTTCTGTCTTTAGCTCCTCATTGGGTTCGACACTCTTATATATCAAAAAGGATACAAACGATCCCCTATACTTGCGGGTTATCAAGACCTTTTCCGGCGCCATTGTCGGGGAGCAATAGCATGGGGTGAATATTCTCGTGTGTGCTTGTTTGCTTTATCACTAAGCACTGGTACTTCGAGGTGCTATACAAACAGTTTTTAACCCCTTTCCATGACGGTGTTTTGAACCGTCGCCAAGTGAGTGACTGCAACAGGGGGGTCCTTCCCACATGACCCAAAAACTGTCGGGGATAGGGAGCCTTGGTGCATACAGTTGTCAATTTCGGTGCAGAAATGACATTGATTCTTGTTGGAGCTACTAGATCAAGTACATGTAATCTCTCAAGTGGAGGTGTGTCCTCAATGACCATATTGTGGTACACATCTTGTGATGTCTTCCTGCCGATCCAACAACACACATAAATAGACCGGAGAGTCATGGAGGTGATACGGAATGTACTCAACCCATTGATCGCCTGAAGACAAAGGTACTCGAGTGCAGTATAGCCATGGAGCAGGTGCTCCATGTCACCGTTTGAGAGGCAGACGGCGACGAGCTCAAGGTGCTTCAGTCATGGTAGAATAAGAGCGGGAGCGTCATTAAGGGGGGGAATGGCAGTTCCTGAACTTGGGGACATGCAGCATGGGCGCGAGGCAGAGTGCGGACGTTGGCAGCGAGCGCATATGCCCATCATGAAAAGTGAGCTCCTCGAGCTGATCTAGGGCGGGGGATCGGAACCAGTCATCAAACTTGGCTCGGTCCCTGCCATTGGAACGGAACTTGCCCATTCTAAGGCCTCTGGTTCGGCCAAGGTAACTGCCGAGGATCTTGGAGAACGCATCCAAGCTTTTGCGATAGCCATGGCAGAGCTCGTGGGTGTCGATGAGGTCGAGAGGGGTGGATTTCCATAGGGGGCGCCACCGCCGGGAAAGGACGGTTGTCCGCACCCCATATTTGATTGTGAGGAGGGAGATGATGAGTGTCAACATATCATCGGGGAGGCTGCTGATGAAGTCTAGGCCTGCTGGAGTCGCTTGCGGTTCTAGCTCGCCCCGCCTCCGCTTGTTGGCATCCTTGTTCTCCACCTTCGGAGTCTCCTTGTCAGCGGCGCTTTCTGATAGAAATGAGAGTACATGGAATATTTAGTTAAAACAGGGCAATAGAAAAGTGTATTGGTAACTAGAAGTTATTAGGTAGGAATATAGTAAGAAAAGGTTATAACAATTAGTTGCTTAAATACTACACAATTCATTTGACATTGCTGGGTAAGTCAACATGCAGATATGAAAAGAAAACTTACTTCGAACAAAGTCTGGACGGATGATTATGTCGGGGAACTTAGCATATATATCATAACCAGGCCCTTTTTTATGCAGTGCAATTTTAGTGCTAGCTTTCAGTACATAAAACTTAGAAACTTCTTTCCAAAAGCCAGCGTCAAAATAGGAGTCACCACGTTCATCAAGTCTTACAGTAGCAACGATTGTAAATCCATGGTTTGTGTGTAGTATGACATCCGTGCAGCCTTGATCTATGTAAAGGGAAAAATTATGCACTACATAATCTGTTGCATAGCAAGGGATGCACTACAGAAAATGGTAGGATTGTTAAAGAAAATATGGTGACATGCAAATATGGGCCCAAATTGAAACAACTGTACATCAGTTGAAATCGAAGGACAAAAATCTATAATTAAACAGATAGGGTAAACATGATGTCATGGAAATATGAGAGTAATCGAAAGAACAATACATCATTAATTTTCCTAATATAGAAAGAAGAGGGGGGAAATCCCATTTGACGTATATGGTGCATGTGGCAGCTTTATCCAAATGTAGCAACATTTAGAATATGTTCAGGAAAGTAGGCCATGCCAAGCGATTTAGGGTGAGATTGAACATACCGCACACATCCTCAAGTCATCTGGTACGGCGAGATGGAATCTCTGGCGGAGGTCTCACAGTCCTGATGTGTCGGCGCACTGTACACTCTATGAATGAAAGAAAACCCTCAAATCAGCTCGAATAAAAATGAATTCACGGTGATTTCCGCCGGGTGATTAAAGGAGGCAGATGAACTGGGATAAGAGATGAGATAATATCTCATTAAATTAGTTACCTTGTCGTCCATGAAAAAGAATCCTTAGTACGGCAGATTCCCCAACCGAGCGGAGCTAGGTCGACCGCGAGCAGCATTGAGAAAGTCGATGGCGATAGGCGGCGGCAAGCGGAAGTGGGGAAATGTGGTGGGGTTTGCCGGCAGCCTGGCTGTCACGCCCAATATGCGATCCTATCCGAGAGGACTCGAAGGTCCCACCAAGGATAGAGCCGCATATTGAAATGCTTTTGCAAGGTGGATATCATTACATTGTACCATTACACAATAGCTGGGGATACATACAAAAGGCATACAATGCCGCATGAATACAGGAACATCATACATAAGAGCAACATCCGACTACGGATGAGAACACAAACAAAAACTCAAACAACATCCACCCGGCTAGCCCAGGCTGCCGACCAGGAGCCTATCCCCTGAATGAATAAGAAGCAGAAGAAGAACTCCAAAACAAGTAAACATCACTCTCACATCATGATTAACGCATTACCTGTACCTGCAACTGTTGTTGTAGTAACCTGTGAGCCACGAGGACTCAGCATTCCCATTACCATGGGTATCAAGACTAGCAAAGCTTAATGGGTATGGAAAGGATAGGTGGCAAGGTTGCAGCAAGCGACTAAGCAAGTATGGTGGCTAACTTACGAATACAAGAATGAGATGAGAAGCTACGCAAACGGTCGCCAAACTAGTAATGATCAAGAAGTGATCCTGAACTACTTATGTTCAAACATAACCCCACCTTGTTCTCTTCTCGAACTCACCTGAAAATGGACCATCACGGTTACACATGCGGCTGGGTATTTTAGTTCGAATCTGGTGTCAAGTTCTCTACAACCGGATATTAAAAACTCACATCTGTCACATAACTGCGGTCACGGCTCTCGAAAGTTTATACCCTGCAGGGGTGTCCCAACTTAGCCCATTATAAGCTCACGATCCGCTGAGACAATCCGCCATCGCGGGACATCCGATCAGACTCGGGGTCCCGGTGCACAAGACATTTCGACAATGGTAAAACAAAACCAGCAAGACCTCCCGGTGTGCCGACAAATCCTGATAGGAGCTGCACGTATCTCGTTCTCAGGGCACAACAGATGGGAAAGCCTACAAGTAAAACCAAATCCTTGGGTTGCCCCGTGGTGGCCCCGTAGTCTGCCCGTTTCGGACCAACACTCAGAGGAGCACTGGCCCCGGGGGGGTTGATTAAGAATACTAGGGGTCCGGAGAAAATCCCCTATTTAAGTTTTTGTTATTATTAGGCAAATGGTAAAACCAACGTTGGGCCTTGCTGGAAGAGTTTTATTCAAAGCGAACTGTCAAGAGGGTCCCATACCCCTCACCATGTTAGGGACGCAAAATCAAGGAACATAACACCGGTATGACAGAGACTAGGGCGGTAAGAGTGGAACAAAACACCAGGCATAAGGCCAAGCCTTCCACCCCTTACCAAGTATATAAATGCATTAATTAAAATAAGAGATATTGCGATATCCCATAAATATCCATGTCCCAACATGGAACAATCTACAACTGCGCCTGCAACTAGCAACGCTATAAGAGGGGCTAAGCAAAGCGGTAACATAGCCAAATAATGGTTTGCTAGGATGGGTGAAAAAGGTTAGATGCTGTCATGGCAATTTGGGAGGCTTGATAAACAAGTGGTAGGAAGCGCGACATAGCGATAGCATCGAGACAACTAGCATAGCAATGATAGTAGTGAGATCCAGGGTAATGGTCATCTTGCAAAAACATGAAGGAAGAAGGAAGGGAGAGGTGATGATACATGGGCATATGGCTTGAGAGAGAGATAGCAAGGGCTGATGCACACACAACATGAAAAATGCAACCCACATGATGAGCATGATGAAATGCAAAATGACAAGGGTACAATGCAACATAACAAGTGAGATGAGCATGGTGCAAGAAGCAAATATATGATAAGGCACTCAACATGATCATGGCATAAACATATAGGAATGAAATATGCAAAACAGTTATGATAATGCAACAAACATAATAAACACACGACAACAACTAAAATAAATAGAAGGCACCTGGAGCATCAGTCTCGGGGCGTTATAACTCTCCTCCACTAACAGAAGATCTTGTCCCGAGATTTTAGGAACGAGAAGGAAGAGAAAGAGGATAATATAAACAAGAGCGCAAGATAGAAGATGAAGGAAGTCGAGAGCACTCGGGTAGAAAAGAGGAACGACGATCATGACGAGAATCAAAAGCTCAGGGAATAAGACAGACTCTAAAACCACTCCGGTTAGAACAGGGTAGAAAAAGAATAGAACAAAAGAATTTGGGCGGCACTCCGGCTGAAAATGGAAGGAATAGAACATGAACTTCACAATATGGGATGACACTTGACGAGACGAACAACACAATGCCTCCGAAAGAATTGAAATAGAGAAATAAAAAGAATGGATAAGAAAACATCAACTTCCACGACGAATGAATTCGATGCATCCTTAGAAGGAAGGATTGAACGGAGTTGTTGAGAAAAACTACAACAAAAGAATGAGCTTGTTGTGGACTTATGGAAAAACATCTCAAACCCGAGGTGAAATTATGCCACAACAAAATGCATGAATAGCTGAGAAGAATGAAGAAATGCAAAAATACACTTCAACCGAATACGGAGAATTAATTGCACTTCGAGACGCAAGGGGAAAGATACTTGAACTCTTCGAATAAGAAACCTGGCTCTGATACCAACTTGTCACGCCCAATATGCGATCCTATCCGAGAGGACTCGAAGGTCCCACCAAGGATAGAGCCGCATATTGAAATGCTTTTGCAAGGTGGATATCATTACATCGTACCATTACACAACAGCTGGGGATACATACAAAAGGCATACAATGCCGCATGAATACAAGAACATCATACATAAGAGCAACATACGACTACGGATGAGAACACAAACAGAAACTCAAACAACATCAACCCTGCTAGCCCAGGCTGTCGACCAGGAACCTATCCCCTGAATGAAGAAGAAGCATAAGAAGAACTCCAAAACAAGTAAACATCACTCTCACGTCATGATAAATGCATTACCTGTACCTGCAACTGTTGTTGTAGTAATCTATGAGTCACGAGGACTCATCAATCCCATTATCATGGGTATCAAGACTAGCAAAGCTTAATGGGTATGGAAAGGATAAGTGGTGAGGTTGCAGCAAGCGACTAAGCAAGTATGGTGGCTAACTTACGAATACAAGAATGATATGAGAAGCTACGCAAACGGTCGCCAAACTAGTAATGATCAAGAAGTGATCCTGAACTACTTACATTCAAACATAAGCCCACCGTGTTCTCTTTTTGAACTCACCCGAAAAGAGACCATCACGGTTACACAAGCGGTTGGGTATTTTTAGTTCGAATCTGGTGTCAAGTTCTCTACAACCGGATATTAAAAACTCCCATCTGCCACATAACCGCCGGCACGACTCTCGAAGGTTTATACCCTGCAGGGGTGTCCCAACTTAGCCCATTATAAGCTCATGATCCACGAAGACAATCCTCCATCGCGGGACATCCGATCAGACTCGGGGTACCAGTGCACAAGACATTTCGGCAATGGTAAAAGAAAACCAGCAAGACCTCCCGGTGTGCCGACAAATCCTGATAGGAGTTGCTAGTATCTCGTTCTCAGGGCACAACGGATGGGAAACCTTACGAGTAAAACCAGATCCTCGGGTTGCCCCATGGTGGCCCCGCAGTCTGCCCGTTTTGGACCAACACTCAGAGGAGCACTGGCCCGGGGGGTTGATTAAGAATACTAGGGGTCCGGAGAAAATCCCCTATTTAAGTTTTAGTTGTTATTAACCAATGTTGGGCCTTGCTGGAAGAGTTTTATTTAAAGCGAACAATCAAGAGGGTCCCATACCCTCATAGTGTTAGGGACGCAAAATCAAGGAAGATAACACCGGTAAGGCGGAAACTAGGGCGGCAAGAGTGGAACAAAATACCAGGCAAAATGCCAAGCCTTCCACCCCTTACCAAGTATATAGATGGATTAATTAAAATAAGAGATATTGTGATATCCCATAAATATCCATGTCCCAACATGGAACAATATGCAACTGCACCTGCAACTAGCAATGCTATAAGAGGGGCTGAGCAAAGCGGTAATATAGCCAAACAACGGTTTGCTAGGAAGGGTGAAAAAGGTTAGAGGTTGTCATGGCAATTTGGGAGGCTTGATAAACAAGTGGTAGGAAGCGCGGCATAGCGATAGCATCGAGACAACTAGCATAGCAATGATAGTAGTGAGATCCAGGTAACTGTCATCTTGCAAAAACATGAAGGAAGAAGGAAGGGAGAGGTGATGATACATGGGTATATGGCTTGAGAGAGAGATAGCAAGGGCTGATGCACACGCAACATGAAAAATGCAACCCACATGTTGAGCATGATGAAATGCAAAATGACAAGGGTACAATGCAACATAACAAGTGAGATGAGCATGGTGCAAGAAGCAAATATATGATAAGGCACTCAGCATGATCATGGCATAAACATATAGGAATGAAATATGCAAAACAATTATGATAATGCAACAAACATAATAAACACACGGCAACAACTAAAATAAATAGAAGGCACCTGGAGCATCGGTCTCGGGGCGTTACACTGGCGGCGGCGGCAGGCGTTGAGCTAAGTGGTTACCGCCGTGACATGAGGTGCCATGCATAGACGCGGAGGAGCTTGTGCAGGTGTGAATGGGGACCGGAGGCAGGGAGTGGCGGGCGGGGGTGAGGGTTTTTATAACGCGGGATGGCGAGGGTTTTATTTTTTCTTTTTTGAATTTGGTGGTGAGGGTTTTCTGTCCCACAAAGAATTTCGGAGGCAATTGTTTGCTAGAGCCAACCGTGTGTGATTGATGCAACAGGCAAAACGAAAGTCATTGCACACGGTTCCATTTTTAGGAACCGTGTGTGATTGACGTACCACCTCCATCCTGGTTTATCGGTCCCCTTTGTAATGTGTATCAAATTTTGACCAAATATTTAACTAAGAAATGTTTATGCATGTTCAAGTAAGCATCCAAAGATATAATTTTTGCTGACCTGCACTAACATTTTATTAGTTAAATCTTTGGTCAACATTTAACACAAGTTATAAAGGGGACCAATAAACGAGGACAGAGGTAGATTCCATCAACCGAACTGATTGCATCCATATCCCACAGTAAGACATAAGTAAAACATAGATTAAATATACTCATACATAGATAATAAGCGTACACGTACACAAGCATAGTTCAACCGTCATTAAGCATGCTCAAGCGTACATAGTTCAATCCCACATCTCATCTCACATGCTGGCACGATCCTGAAGCTTCTCCAGGTACTCGGCGTATGCGTCGTGCGCCACCCTGCGAGAATACTTCTGCTTGAAGGAGCCAATGACCCGTCCTCATGCATGCGCCAGAACACTTTGATATGTGTCATGAAGCTTGTGGTTGCAAAATGTTCATTGATAGCCGCTGTCCCAGGTCCTAATGCGCCTGTTATGCATTCCCGCATAAAGTTCCCTTAGGATTTGCCTCTTGTACCTCCTCTGGACATCTTCATCCTCGCTGTCCACATCGTCAGACAACACCTATACAAATAGTAAAAAAATGTGGCGTCAAATTAATGGTTACAAACTAATCTCTAGCGAACATTTGGAAGTTGCCAAAAATTGGCATCAAATCAACGATTACATGCCGTGAAGTAGGATTAGGAATTTATGGCTATTTATTTATACATATCCAGAGATTATGGTTCAATTTTTAAGGACATTCGTCTATGTACAGATCAATCTTGAAGAAAATAATGGCACAAACATATGTAGGTCATTCAAAAATCAGTTGTCAAGTCCTGGCTAGGAATTATTAGCACGAACAGTAACCCTAGTTGGTTTACTAGCAGAAATCATTTCCACCGATGAAACAACTAATCACTTATCACTTGTACCATTCAAACAATCAATACACTACACAGATCTAACAAAACTTACTCAGATTTCATGGATTGGGAGAACATAACCATAGGATTTCTATTCCAAAAAGGGGGAGGCAGGAGTAATCATAGAAACCCTGGGATCTATTTGACACATAAATGGGTATAGATGACTAACCAGTTGTCCGTCGTCGTTGGAGTCATCGCCGGAGTGGTCGTTGGAGTTGTCACCCGAGTCGTCACCAGAGTCGGTGTGGAACTCCGCCTCTGGCTGTGGAAGCTCTACGCCGTCGACGACGTCAGGTTGCAGTGATAACTCACCGGCGGTGACGGCAACCTCTGTCTCCATCTCCACGCCGTGCTCCGGTGCTTTAGCAGCCCCGGAGTCGCCACGCCCTCCGATGGGGCGCTTCGGTGGCATCGTCATACACTGACAGCTTTGATGACAGAGAGCAGTGTTGAGGATGCAAGCGGAGAGAGGGGATTGTGGTTGTGGCGAGGATGGGGGGTGCGGCCGCTCGGGTAACTACTCCTATTTTGAATGCTCAAATTGGAGAGCACTATGCAAGGCGTATGCATTTGATTAGTTGATAGCTTATAGGGTTTCACTAAGTCCTAAGATGAGGATAATAATATTTTTATTTATATTTTGTTTTTGCAGCCAAATCTCCATGTCGTCGCCGCCGTCATCCCCGTCATGGACCCCCTCCGACCTCGAGGTGAGACCAGCCAAATCTCCATGTCAATATGAGTCCTATAAGATATTTGGAAATGTTTTTGTTCATATTTTCAACCATTGAAATGCAATGGCCATCAAGTTTGAATGCAAATAGGATATGTGCTTGCCCAAGTGTCCATGTTTGCAGGTAACACCTTCGAGTGGCCTATGTTTTGCCGGAGTATTGATTAATTTCCGTTCCGGCAAATTTCAGGCACTCGATATGTCCTTTTTTAGCAAAGGTCATGCCAGATTTTTCCGTGAATTTTGGCATGACTTGTGCTAGAATATGTAGGAAATATCGAGTGGCCTGGATTTTCTAGAAAGATAACTAAACGACATTTCGGTTTGACTTTAAGTCTGTCGAGGCCCTGTACATGACAATCAAAAAATGAGTGAGGGAGAAAGTCTGCACCATATATGAGAGAGGGAGAATCCCGACTGTTGTCGTGGGGGTCGTTTCTCCTTCTTCTCCTTGTGCTATACCTTTGTTATGCACTAGGATAAGGAGGAGTAACGACCATCACTGACGGTCGAAAAATCAGTTAGGGAGTGTGTCCACCATATATGAGAGAAGAAAAATACCGACTGTTGTCATGCGGGTCGTTTCTCCTTCGTTCCCATGTGCTGGACATTTTGGTGTAATGCACTCGGGGACAAACGGAGGAGCGACCACCACCAACGGTCGAATATATACACCACGTGAGCTAAGAGTTTTCAAAAAAAGACTCGACGGACCGATAGTCAACCCGTGCTGATTAATAATGATCTAATTTACTTTTTGTAGTACATATATTGAATTTAGAAGTTTAATTTTTATTATGACCATAGGAAATGTCGTCGGACGAAGAAAGTCTCGCGGAGTGCTCCTGGTGCGGCGACAGCTGGGGTTTCTGCGACAGGCCTCACTTGGTATAAGGTCGACGCTTCAGCATTAAGCTCCAGGAGACCTTTATTGTTGAAATGGTACACAACGACGCAAAGTGTTTTTTCGTAATTAAGCTCGACTTCTTCTTTAACGTGTAATTTTTGTCTTTTAAAATTCGACTAGCGTATCCCATGCCATGCAAGATGCTATGTCTTGGAGAGGATGGATTTTGAAGATCATGAAAATATGGAAACAAAGATAGTTCACCTAAGGACCCATCATGGTTTTGATTTTCTTGTAAATCTATACAATTCTGCGAGCGTATCCCATTTTGGTTGCCCAAATTGGAAAGCACTTTGCAAGACATATGATTTCCATGAGGGTATGCTTGTCACCATGGATCTTGGTGATCCTGATATCGAGGAAGACAATATGGACATTTGGTTCCTTGTTGATACGCTTCCAATTCTACCGCTATGTGAGTTTCTCAAACATAGTTATTAAGTAATTTATATTGTTTATTTCAAAATAGTTGACAACTTATTTCCATTGATAGCTTATTTTCATTCTTCATAGAATGTGCGGAAGGTGGTAGACAGAACCTAGAACACCGATGGCGCAGAATTAACTTATCGGAAGAAAAATCATCTGATTTTATTTATTAATGATCTTGAGAACTACAATATCTATAATCAAACTCCCGCACATTATGGTCAATAGGTGCCACTAGTGCACGTGTTAAACTACGGTAACATCCATGGAGATGGCATGGTAAGATTTTTACTATTACGACATCCGTGCATCTTTTGCATAAATTCTTCTAAAACTAAACTACATTGCTAACTACGAAGTTATTACTATGTTTTTCGAAAGAAAATCCCCAAGGATTGTGTGCCTCATCTGATGTTTCCGAAAGGTTGCCTTGATGTTATGAGCCTACGGCCAGGTCATCCGACACATCACAGCTGTTCATACCGGATTTCTAAAACCGGTGAAGACATGACAATCAAAGATTGGAAACAATGTATGGTCATTTGTAGGGAGGTACTTGGATGCAACATTGCGCGACGCGCACGAATTGGAGACATGATAATCTCCATTCTCCATAATGGAGAGTCAGGGCCTATCTTGTTTTATGCTATTTTACCTAAGAGAGTGTAGTAGGTCCTATTAGAGAGGAGTAGGTCCGGTACAATGTGTTATTATGTGGTACAATGTGTTAGAGTTGATGATGGTGATGAGGAGGAGTTGTGATTATGACTAGTGACCAACTTGCTATATGATGTCTCATTGACGAAAATGATGATCATGAGGAGTTATTATATGACAATGATGTATTATGATGATAAGTTGTTAATGATATGATGATGATGACGATGATATTTATTATATCATTGGGTGAAAGAACCGCAGATTAGTTTCAAGTGGATGTCCATCCACTTAAAAATAGTCCACGGTTCTTTCACCCAGTGATGTAATAACTCATTATGATGTAAAAACAATCTCTAAATTGCTACTATATGAAAACTTGTATAAAGTTGTATGAATACAACATGAAAAAAAAAGAAATAGAATACGGAATAATGGTAGTAGCGCAGGCTGCGAGCAGCGCTACTAGTAATTACTAGTAGCGCCATTTCCAGGAAGCGCTACTATTAAGTTGATATAGCAGTAGCGCGGGTACACCCACGCTACTGCTAACCTTTAGCTGTAGCGCCGTAGCAGTAGCGCTGTCACCCGCGCTGCTGGTAGGCCAAAAACCCGTGCTACTGCTAGGTTTTTCCCTAGTAGTGAGAGAAAGGTAGGTAGAAAAAGGAGAGTAATGGGGGAAGAAGTAGTGAGGAAGACGCAAAGTGAGGGTGAGAGGAGGTGGGAGCTAGGGAAAAGTGAGGAAGAGAGGATGGGGGAGGGGGAGGGGAAGGAAAAAGGTGGTATGACTGCGGTTTAGCAGTAGCGCGCCCACGCTAACCGTGCTACTGCTAATAAGATAGCAGTAGCGAGCTTTTAGCGCACGCGCTACTGTTAAGCGGGGCCCTCCATGTGGCCAGTTTCAAAATTAGCAGTAGCGACCTGCAAAAGAAAGCGCGTTGCTACTATCTTATTAGCAGTAGCGCGGTTAGCGCGAGCACGCTACTGCTAAACCTAGGGTGGCAGGAACGGTCGGTCAATTTTAGTAGCAATGTGGTTCGGCCGGGCCACGGTACTGCTAAGCTGGTAGCAGTAGCGCCTGCCATGGGCCGGCTCTACTGCTAATTAGCAGTAGCGCCACTTCCTGACCCGTGCTGCTGCTAAGATTCTGTGTATAAGATTTTCCCTAGTACTGTTCGTTGGCTTTGGCTCAAGGCCACCGATCCTCGCGACCGTGGTCACACCTCCAGCTCCCGCACGACAACGAGGTGCTCCAATTCTTCCGAGCCTCTATGTCCTGGACCATTGCCGATGGCAACACATGCCACTTCTGGGAGGACCTGTGGCTGGACGAGCTATCCCTCCTCGACAGCGCACCAACCCTGGCGGCCCTAGCTCCTTGACGTCTTCCGTGCTCCCGCACGGTGGCCCAAGCACTCTCGGACTGATGCTGGATATCTGACATCCAGAGCTCTCTCGGCCCTGCCGCCTCCGTAGAGTGGGACTATGGCACCGCCTCCAGCTTGTTGTGCTCGCCCCGCGCCCGAATCTGCTTCGATGGAGCTGGACCGACAATGGAGTGTACTCTGCCTCCTCCTGCTACAACGCTCTATTTCTCGGCTCCACGGAAACCGAGTTTTGGCACCTCGCCTGGCATACTAGCGCTCCCACCTCGATTCAATTGTTCATCTGGCTTGCTTCCCTTAACAGATGTTGGTCCGCTGACTGCCTTGCCCGGCGTGGCCTGCCACACGAACTGGCGTGCGTCCTATGCTTGCAGGAGCCTGAAACACTTCATCACATCCTTGTGGGCTATGTGTTCGCGCGCATCACTTGGCACAAGATTCTATCGGGGTGTTCTCCAGCCACCGCAACCCCAAACGGCTCCACTAGCTACTTTACATGGCTTTCAGAAGCCATCCTGCTCACCCTGGCTGCGCGGCGCCGAGGTCTGGCCACCATTGCCTCGCTCACAGCATGGTCACTCTGGCGTCACCGGAACGCTATTATCTTCGACAAGATTGCCCCTTCCTCCTCTTCGCTGATCGCGGCAATCAAAGACGAAGCTCGCTCCTGGGCCGCAGCAGGAGCTCGAGGGTCCAATACGAATAGCTTTGTAACCTGACCATGTAATTTCTTGGGGGCTGAGCAACCCCATGTCCTCTGCTCTCCTAGGGATCATATACTCGCCATTCGTGTGTACGAGGCTATGACTCCCCTCCCTGTACTTGCTTCAATCCTCCTATCAATGCAATGATACGCTAGCTTAGCGTATTCGAGAAAAAAAGGAGCACTTACAAAGAATGGACCAGCTAGCAGCAAAACAGTTAACAAGATCACGACCCAACGATGGCAAGAACAACGGACCTGCAGGCAAAAGTGATTCAAAATCAATCAGCCACAACCAATTCACGAAGAAAAAACACAAGCGATGGCGGGAACCACCTTAACCGGCGTAATGGTGGTGCAAAGCGCCGAAGCCATCACAAAGCCCATCTTGCCGCGGCGCAGGTAGAGCACGGTTGGCCGCGACCACCTCTCACTCATGTGTGCAGCCCATCTTGGTGCCGTCGTACCGCCACCTTGCTGTGCCATCAACGGCAGAGGATGTGCTCTGCGGCTGCTGCCATCGGCTTCATGGCGAGCACCCACGCAGCGCGAGCTTGGGGACGAGGAGGAGATGGTGCGCCGAAGGCGGCGACGGCAGGAGGTCATCGTCGACTGGCCGTGGATCTAGCAAAATGGGAGTGGCGGTGAACAATCTCGTTGGGAGGTGGCAGGCGCATAGGAGTGGTCACTGCAGGGCCCGGAGTGAGTGGCAGCAGAGGAGCGGTGGCGGCCCGAGAGAGGTGTGAGGGAGAGAGAGCCCAAAACGTAGCGTCTCATCCGACTGGGGACTGAGCAATGAACTAGGGCCATCCACATGCCATTGGCCCACCCGAAATGACAGCAATGCCCACGGTGGGCGGCCAAAACTACAAGCGGTAGCGCACATTAGCTGACGGGTGAGCCCACAAGTGGCTGCACCCCCGAGTCAGCGACATGACCAATATTCCAAAGTGAGAATTTCTTTTATACCAAAACAAAAAACAGAACAGGCTCGAAGGAACGGTCAAGACCGGGACAAGTCAGCGAGAAGAACGAGATCCGACGGCCAGCAGTACACATGCCCCTGGCCTCCATCTTCAGCACGAACCTACTCTCCGTTCTTGAAAAGTGTACTTCCAACTTTACTGAAAAGTCAAACTTTTTTATATTTGACCGCATTTACACAATAATAATATCATCAAATTAGTAGCATTAGGTTCATAATAAAATATATTATCGTCATATACCTATTTGGTTTCACAAGCATTGACATTCTTTTGCACAAATTCAGTCCAATTTTGAGATAGTTTGACTCTCAGGCAAAATTGGAAGCACACTCTTTTAAGGACGGATGGAGTAGTATTGACATTATTACTTGCTTGGTTCGGGATAACACTACGAACAAAGCACTGGGGTAGGATAACCATATGCCACAGCCCCGGCAGGATGGCACTAAGACAAGTTTTGAGTTTTCCCTTTTCCGCAACAAAACGAGAACACACATGATCACGCGGTACATATCTTGATACTCCTGAAAACCTGGGTACACCTGGTCTGGATGTAGTCCAAGAGGCTCAATGGGCGACGTCCATGCACACCATTTTTGACGAACTCCTCTCTGCCGTCAAGGTGTAGGACACTGACCCCACCGTACTCATACCTGTCGTAGTAGACGCAGTTGCCATCGATGCCTGGAAGATTAGTAGCGTCGACAGACAAGCACCGCCCGAACGCAGGGAAGATCGCACGGCTCCCTATGTGGCCGACGGCCTCCAGAGCTTTGTTCTCGGCGTCGACCCTGAAGACCTGCATGCCGATCCGGGACGTCGGGACACGCACCATCAGCAATTCGCCGGCGTTGTTCACAAGATACGGGCACCCGCGGTCCACTTCGACGTCGCCGGCAACGACCGTGGTCATTTTGGGCCCGTTCTCCTGGTCCTCCAAGAAGACCGTTCCTTGTCTGTCCACGGCGTACACGCGGCCTTGGAAGGTCGCGACGGTGGTGATATGCCCGATGAGGATTGGTGGATTGACGACGGTCAACGTACTAGCCCGCCGCCCACGAGCCGGATCGATGTGTGCGACCGGCTGGGCATCTCTCCGGACAGTGTAGAGCGCCGACGAAGAGCTGCCCGCGACGACCACCTTGATCCCGTAGAAGACGGATGAGCACGCCCGATCCACGAGGAACCTGACCTGGTGGCCCGTGAAAGGGTTGAGGAGGCACACCTTGCAGCAGCCGCTTGCCGTCGCTCCTACGAGGACGAGGCGGCCGTTGGTGGCGGAGGCAACGCTGTCGTAGTTACGGAGCATGGGCAGATCCTTCCATAGGAAGCGCCCCGTCTCGACGTTGAGGAGAAGGCAGCGGCCCAGGTCGTCGACGGCGTCGAGCATGACCCGTCGGAGAAGATGGAAGCGAAGGCCCAGGGCGTCGTCGGTGGAAGCGCGCCAGTCGTGGCAAACGGCATGAAGGCTCATGTAGTAGTCCACGTCGCTGGTGGCGAGGAAGACGTCCGCGACGCTGGCCACGACGTCGGGAGGGAGGGATGACCAGTCCACCGGTGCCATGCTCGGTCGCCGGCCGGGACGGTGATGCTGTACCTAGTGTGAGTCTGTGGCCGGCGCCTCAAAGGCCTCGAATGGAGCGGAATATATGCAGCTGTGTGCCGCGAGTAGTGGGAAAAGGAATCTCGACTGGCGCTGCCCTATTGATGATGCCCCCGACGCCGTGTCTTCCGCGAATCCGCGCCACCGCCCATTCGCTGAGAAAGTGCGCCACTCCGGGAAGACGAAGCGGAGCACAGAAGGCGCGTGGCGCAATTAACGCTAGCGCAATACGTAGCGTCTTGCTTGTGCTCTCGGTGGACGCGCATGCATGCGCTTGGGTGCACGAACACGGTCGACCACGAGCTGCACCCCGAGACTTGGGCTCGTGACATTCTGTTGGACAGCTTGTTCTCTGATGATACACGGTGCAAAATCATCTCTATCATGCATTCTATTTGGACTTCAAGGAATAACTGGACTCATGGCCGAGAAGGGTATGATCCGGCAACGGCGCTGAAACGGGTGCATGAAGCTTTATCCATCATCGACATCCCGGGACGATGGACCAGGACTGCGAGCCAGGGTTGGCACCTCCGGAGGCGGGATGGATCACTATAAACACTGATGGTTCAGTGTATGTAGATACGACTAGGGGAGGGGCGGGGGGAGTTGCTCGCTCTCACCTCTCTTTCCTAGGAGCATGGTATAAGCCTTTGCCAGGTGCTTCAGCTCCGTTCATAGCCGAGCTACTGGCCTTTCGGGAGGGGGTCATCTTCGCCCAACTCCGAGGTTTTTCATATGTGATCATGGAGGTGGACTGCTCACAGTTGGTCGACCTCTGGAACTCGCGAGGTAATTCTAGATCGGTTGCTTCGCCCATCTTTAGAGAGTTAGCGGACTACGTCATTACTTTTACTTCTTTTTCGGTTCGACATGTTGGTAGAGAGAAGAATGTGCCGGCCCATCTTTGTGCTCAGCGTGCCTGTACGCTAGATGGGACGTAATGCTGGCTAGAGAGTAGCCCGGATTTTATCCGAACCAGCCTACGGGCAGATTGTAACCGACTACTGTTATTTTGATGAAGTCCGAACTTCGATGCAAAAAAAGGTCGACCACGAGCTGTAGGGTCGTGTTGCACGCGTGCATGCCTCTGCGGGTGCATGCGTGCACATAGTCAAGGTTGCCCAAGTACATGTCAAAAAAATACATCCTCCGTTTCAAAATAAGTGTCGTGGTTTAAAGAGTAGTTGGATGAGAAATGCACCGCAACTACAAATTATCATGGTTTCCATATGAGAAGTGGATCCAAATATAAATCACAACTAGAAATTATCGTGGCCGTCCCTAGCTCCTCGTCCAAGCTTGGACCAAGCACGGAGATAAGAGAGGACACTTCTCTTTATTAGCTAGCTAACACAATATATGAAACCCCTAAATTAACCCTACAAAACCCCCCAAAACCCCCACACACCCCTTCAAAAAAAAACTCCAACCCCCACTAGTAGAAAAAGGGTCTAATGTGCAGCTCATTAGTCCAGTTTGTATTTGAGCCGGCACTACCATTAGTGCCGGTTCCAACGGCTAGGCGGGCCGCTCTCAGTAGTACCGGTTCGTGACGAACCTTTAGCACTGGTTCGTGCCACGAACCGGTACTAAAGAGAGTGGTGACAGGATGTTGTCAGACCGGAGGCCCTCCAGCACCTTTAGTACCGGTTCGTGCCATGAACCGGTACTACAGGTCATGCTACATATAAACCCTTCGTCCAGCTCGCTTTGTTCTTCCCCTTTTCCCCTCTCCTCTCCGTTCTTCCCCTCTTTCCTCGATCTCATCACACATTTTGCCCAAATTTTGTCAAGATTTGAAGGCCCCCATCCATTCAAGTGATCACAAAGGTTAGCAACTTTGTCCTTTCATCTCTCGTTGCTAGATTAGCTCTTGCAATGCTTTATATAGTGATTAATTTGTGGGTTTTAGTAATTTGGGAGGAATTATATGTGGTAGTTTATTTGATTTATATACAATTTGAGCTTAAAATAACTCTTAATTTGCATATGTAGGTGTGGTTTACTTAGTGCCTTCCCGTCTCCGTCGTATTCACCGTCGATCGTCCGCACCGACCCGTCACCGGCACCACCTTGTGGTGAGCCTCTTGTTCTTATATTTTTTATATAAAAAAAATCATGTTTGTGTGATTTAGATATATAGTTACTTGTATAATTATCTTACCTGTACGTTGTTTGTTATACATAGTGCCATGGTTTTGATATCCGTCCCCGTCGGCCCTCGTCCGTGTTATGATTCGGATGTGGTATATACTCTTTTAAAACTATTTGCTGCATTTTGTGTTTATGACAAATTATGCCCATCAAGTTGGCATAGATATTTTTATCTAGGAGGTATGTGAACCGGAAATTCCAACCAACCCTATTGTCGAGAGATTAAATTTAGTTGAAAGAGAAAACGAGTATTTGAAAGAAAAATTAAAAAGAATTGAGGGGGAGAAGATGGAATTGGAGTTGCATGTTGCCGATGTCGTCGATGATCACAAGATCAAGATGGAGAAAATGTGGTTGAAGATTAGAAAGATTAGAAAATATGGCATTGATAGTGAGGTTTGGTATCATTATGCTGTTGGATCAATTGTTACCTTAGTTGCGATCTTGATCGCATTTGTTGTTGCATTTAAATGCTTTAGCTAGAGAGTTATTCGTATGCTGCATTTAAGTATTGTATGAACTTTATCGATGAACTTGTATTAATTTGGTCTATTCGGTGGTGTGTAATGAAGATGAGCCGGCAATGGATGTACGATGATCGATGCTCTCCCCAGTTCGTTGATGGCGTGCATACTTTTCTGATTGCGGCTCAGGCAAACAAGCGGGAGGATGGTTTTATGCCTTGTCCATGTGCTGGTTGTAAGAATGATCACAATTACTCTAACTCAAGAACCATTCATGTCCACCTGTTTGAGTCCGGTTTCATGCCCCACTATAATGTTTGGACAAGCATGGAGAAAGATGGGTTATGATGGAAGACAATGAAGAAGAAAACGACGATAGCTATTCTGGCCATGGGTTCCCTAAATGCGATGATACAACAATGGGGGAAGAAGCTGAGCCGGCAATGCGAGAAGAAGCTGAGCCAGCAATGCGGGAAGAAGCCAAAGAAGAGGCATCAGATGAGCCCGCTGATGATCTAGGTCGGGCCATTGCTAATGCAAAGAGAAACTGCACAAGTGAAAGGGAGAAGAAGAAGCTGCAGCGCATGTTAGAGGATCACAAGAAATTGTTGTACCCGAATTGCGAAGCTGACAAGAAAAAGTTGGGCACCACACTGGAATTGCTGCAATGGAAGGCAGAGAATGGTGTATCTGACAAGGTATTTGGAAAGTTGCTGGTAATGATAAAGAATATGCTTCCAAAGGACAACGAATTGCCCGAGAGTACGTACAAAGCAAAGAAGGCTGTCTACCCTCTAGGGTAAGAGGTGCAGAAGATACATGCATGCCCTAATGGCTGCATCCTCTACTGCGGTGAGTACGAGGATTTGAACGCATGCCCGGTATGCAGTGCATTGCACTATAAGATTAGCCGGGATGACCCTGGTGATGTTGACGGAGAACGCCCCAGGAAGAAGATTCCTGCCAAGGTGATGTGGTATGCTCTTATAATACCACGGTTGAAACGTTTGTTCCAAAACAAAGAGCATGCCAAGGCGATGCGATGGCACGGAGAAGACCGTAAGAATGATGGAAAGTTGAGAGTACCCACTGACGGGTCGCAGTGGAGAAAAATCGAGAGAAAGTATAGGGAGGAGTTTGCAGGTGACCCAAGGAATGTATGGTTTGGTCTATGCGCAGATGGCATTAATCCTTTTGGGGAGCAAAGAAGAACCATAGCACCTGGCCTGTGACTCTATGTTTGTATAACCTTCCTCCTTGGTTGTGCATGAAGCGGAAGTTCATTATGATGCCAGTGCTCATCCAAGGCCCTAAGCAACCTGGCAACGACATTGATGTGTACCTAAGGCCATTAGTTGAAGAACTATTATAGCTGTGGAATGGAAAAGGTGTACGTGCATGGGATGAGCACAAACAGGAAGAATTTGACCTAAATGCGTTGCTGTTCGTGACCATCAATGATTGGCCAGCTCTCATGACCCACAAGTGTAGGGGATCGATCATAGTCCTTTCGATAAGTAAGAGTGTCGAACCCAACGAGGAGCAGAAGGAAATGACTAGTGGTTCTCGGTAAGGTATTCTCTGCAAGCACTGAAATTATCGGTAACAGATAGTTTTGTGATAAGATAATTCGTAATGGGTAACAAGTAACAAAATTAAATAAGGTGCAGCAAGGTGGCCCAATCCTTTTTGTAGCAAAGGACAAGCCTGGACAAATTCTTATATGAAGGAAAACACTCCCGAGGACACATGGAAATTATCGTCAAGCTAGTTTTCATCACGCTCATATGATTTGCGTTCGTTACTTTGATAATTTGATATGTGGGTGGACCGGTGCTTGGGTACTGCCCTTTCTTGGACAAGCATCCCACTTATGATTAACCCCTATTGCAAGCATCCGCAACTACAAAAGAAGTATTAAGGTAAACCTAACCATAGCATGAAACAAATGGATCCAAATCAGCCCCTTACGAAGCAACTCATAAACTAGGGTTTAAGCATCTGTCACTCTAGCAACCCACCATCTACTTATTACTTCCCAATGCCTTCCTCTAGGCCCAAACGATGGTGAAGTGTCATGTAGTCGACGTTCACATAACACCACTAGAGGAGAGACAACATACATCTCATCAAAATATCGAACGAATACCAAATTCACATGACTACTTATAGCAAGACTTCTCCCATGTCCTCAGGAACAAACGTAACTACTCACAAATCATATTCATGTTCATAATCAGAGGAGAATTAATATGCATATAGGATTTGAACATATGATCTTCCACCAAATAAACCAACTAGCATCAACTACAAGGAGTTATCAACACTACTAGCAACCCACAGGTACCAATCTGAGGCTTTGGGACAAAGATTGGATACAAGAGATGAACTAGAGTTTGAGAGGAGATGGTGCTGGTGAAGTTGTTGATGAAGATTGACCCCCTCCCGATGCAAGGATCGATGATGATGATTTCCCCCTCCCAGAGGGATGTTTCCCCGGCAGAACAGCTCCACCGGAGCCCTAGATTGGTTCTGCCAAGGTTTCGCCTTGAGATGGCGGCACTTCGTCCCAAAAGCATCCTTATGATTTTTTCCAGGGTAAAAGACTTCATATAGCAGAAGATGGTCACTGGAGGACTACCAGGGGGCCCATGACGTAGGGGGCGCGCCCAGGGGGTAGGGCGTGCCCCCACCCTCGTGGCCAGGGTGTGGGCCCCCTCTTGTACTTATTTCGCCCAATATTTTTTATTAATTCCAAAAATAACTTCCGTGGAGTTTCAGGACTTTTGGAGTTGTGCAGAATAGGTCTCTAATATGTGCTCCTTTTCTAGCTCAGAATTCCAGCTGCCGACATTCTTCCTCTTCATGTAAACCTTGTAAAATAAGAGAGAATAGGCATAAGTATTGTGACATAACATGTAATAACATACCATAATGCAATAAATATTAATATAAAAGCATGATGCAAAATGGACGTATCAACTCCCCCAAGCTTAGACCTCGCTTGTCCTCAAGCGGATGCTGAAATCGAGAAATATGTCCACATGTTTAGAGATAGAGGTGTCGATAAAATAAAATACGGACATGAGGGCATCATGATCATTCTTATAATGACAACATATATAAATATTGTCATATGATTTCTTATGCTAAAGTAACAATCTATTCACAATGTCAAGTATGAATCAGAAACTTCATTGAAAACTAACAAACTATAATCTCGGTCATTGAAGCAATTGCAATTTATCATAACATCGGAAAGAGTCAATATAAGATCTTTTCAGCAAGTCCACATACTCAACTTTCATTTAGTATTTCACAATTGCTAACACTCACACAATACTTATGGTCATGGAGTTTTAATCGGATACAGAGAAAGATAGGGGCTTATAGTGCTGCCTCCCAACCTTTTACCTCAAGGGTAATGTCAACAATAATAGTTCATGCTAACTTACATCCAATTGGATATATATATATATATATATATATATATATATATATATATATATATATATATATCAGGATCTTTCCAACACAAGGTGCTTGCCAAAGGATAAAATGTAAAAAGGAAAGGGTGAAGATCACCATGGCTCTGGCATAATGTATAAGACAAGAATAAAATATAGGCCCTTCGCAGAGGGAAGCAGAGGTTGTCATGTGCTTTTATGTTTGGATGCACGAAATCTAAATGCAAAAGAACGTCACTTTATATTGCCACTTGTGATATGGACCTTTATTATGCAGTCCGTCACTTTTATTGCTTCCATATCACAAGATTGTATAAAGCTTATTTTCTCCACACTAATAATTCGTACATATTTAGACAACAATTTTTATTGCATACAACATGACAACTTACTTGAAGGATCTTACTCAATCCATAGGTTGATATGGTGGACTCTCATGGCAAAACTGGGTTTAAGGATATTTGGAAGCACAAGTAGTATCTCTACTTGGTGCAAGGAATTTGGCTAGCATGAGAGGGAAAGGCAAGCTCAACATGTTGGATGATCCATGGCAATATACTTTATTTCAGATATAAGAAAACATAACCCATTATGTTGTCTTCCTTGTCCAACATCAACTCTTTAGCTTGTCATATTTTAATGAGTGCTCACAATCATAAAAGATGTCCAAGATAGTATATTTATATGTGAAAACCTCTCTTTCTTTATTACTTCCTATTAATTGCAATGATGACCAAAACTATGTTTGCCAGCTCTCAACAACTTTTATTCATCATACTCTTTATATGTGAAGTCATTACTCTCCATAAGATCCATATGATCTCTTTATTTCTTTTTATTCTTTCTTTCTTTTATTCCCTCAAGATCGTAGCAAGATAGCAAAGCCCTTGACTCAAGACTAATCTTTATTATATATAGCTCAAGGACTCGATTACATAGAAGGAGAATAAGGCAAAACTCAAAACTAAATCATACCAAAGCTTTATTCTACTAGATCAAGATATTACCAAAAGGATCAAACTAAGAAAAACGGTAAAGATAGGAGTGTGATGGTGATACGATACCGGGGCACCTCCCCCAAGCTTAGCAGTTGCCAAGGGGAGTGCCCATACCCATGTGTTTATGTCTCCTTCTTAGGAGGTGGTGGTGTGATATTCTTGGGGATGATGCCCCTCAGGATATGATTCTCCTCCTCGAGCTTATTGACTTGCTGCTTGAGGTCCATTATTTCCTTGAGGAGCTTACCCGTGACTCACGGCTAAAGCTCCTTTCACCCATGGATGTTGCATAGCTGCTAGAGAACAAGTGACACTCTTTTTCATATTTTCATAAGAAAGAAATCTAACATTGGAAGGGATGACCGAGTTTCGAATAGCTAAGCTCTGTAGTTCACCCATCGTGAATCCGGCTAGGAAACGAGAGGTAACTTCTTGAACCTCCTCCATGGCATCTATCCTTTTCAAGTCAGCCTCCATATCCTCCTCCGTTGATGGACCAAAGTGATAGGCATCGCTGTTTGCTCCTGGACCCAGTGTTGGATGAGACACCCAACTCTCCCCGACTGACTCTTGAGAAGACATCTTGCTCTAAATCTGCTGCGGAAACAACACAAAACAAAAACAGAGGATTTCGTTGTGGTACAGTGGTCAAAACCTTTGGTTGATTATATAATGAATTTTTACCGACTAAAAGAAGTATCGTGCAAGAAAACGGAGTCCGGAGAGCACATGAGGTGCCCACGAGGCAGGGGGCGCACCCAGGGGGTAGGGCGCGCCCTCCACCCTCGTGGATTCCTCGTGTCCCTCCCGGGCTACTTCTTATTTTCCTATTTTCTTAAATATTCCAAAACATAGAAAAATTGCTAATAGAACTGTTTTGGAGTCGGTTTACTTACCGTACCACATACCTATTCCTTTTCGGAGTTTGAAACATTATGGAAAGTGTCCCTTATGTATTGCTTCGGGGTTACGGTTTCAATCACATTGGTTTCAACATTTATAGGGTTACCTGAGATATAATGTTTGATTCTTTGACCGTTCACCACCTTTGGATTTATGCCTTCGAAGTTGTTGATCTTTATGGCACCGGAACGATAGACCTCCTCGATAACGTAAGGCCGTTCCCATTTAGAGAGAAGTTTTCCTGCAAAAAATCTTAAGTGAGAGTTGAATAGCAACACATAATCACCTACATTAAACTCACACTTTTGTATCCTTTTGTCATGCCATCTTTTAACTTTTTCTTTAAACAGTTTGGCATTCTCATAGGCTTGAGTTCTCCATTCATCAAGTGAGCTAATGTCAACTAACCTCTTCTCACCGGCAAGTTTGAAATCATGATTGAGCTCTTTAATGGCCCAATATCCCTTATGTTCTAGTTCGAGAGGTAAGCGGCATGCTTTTCCATAAACCATTTTATATGGAGACATACCCATAGGATTTTTATATGCAGTTCTATAAGCCCATAATGCATCATCAAGTTTCTTGGACCAATTCTTTCTAGATCTATTAACAGTCTTTTGCAAAATTAATTTGAGCTCTCTATTACTCAGTTCTACTTGGCCACTAGACTGTGGGTGATATGGAGATGCAATTCTATGATTAACATCATACTTATCAAGCATTTTACGAAAAGCACCATGAATAAAATGTGAACCACCACCAGTCATTAGGTATCTAGGGACTCCAAACCTCGGAAAAATAACTTCTTTAAGCATCTTAATAGAGGTGTTATGGTCAGCACTACTGGTTGGAATAGCTTCTACCCACTTAGTAACATAATCAACAACAACTAAAATATGTGTATACCCATTAGGAAACGGTCCCATAGAATCAAAGCCCCAAAAATCAAATGGTTCAATAACAAGTGAATAATTCATAGGCATTTCTTGACGTCTACTAATATTGCCAATTCTTTGACATTCATCGCAAGACAAGACAAACTTACGGCCATCCTTGAAGAGAATAGGCCAATAAAAACCGGATTGCAATACCTTATGCGCAGTTCTATCTCCAGCGCGGTGTCCTCCATAGGCCTCGGAGTGACACTTGTGTAGGATCTGTTCCTGTTCAAGCTCAGGTACACAACGTCAAATAACACCATCTACTCCTTTATAAAGGTGTGGGTCATCCCAGAAGTAATGTCTTAAATCATAGAATTTTTTTTCTTTTGCTGGTATGTGAAACTAGGTGGTATAAATTTAGCAACAATGTAATTAGCATAATCAGCATACCATGGAGCAGTATGAGAAGCATTTATGACAGCTAATTGTTCATCAGGAAAGCTATCATCAATAGGTAGTGGGTCATCAAGAATATTCTCTAACCTAGACAAGTTGTCTGCAACGGGGTTCTCAGCTCCCTTTCGATCAATAATATGTAAATCAAATTCTTGTAGTAGGAGAACCCATCTAATAAGTCTAGGTTTAGCATCTTTCTTTTCCATAAGATATTTAATAGCAGCATGATCAGTGTGAACAGTTACTTTAGAGTCAACGATATAAGGTCTAAACTTATCACAAGCAAATACAACTGTTAAAAATTCCTTTTCAGTAGTAGCATAATTCCTCTGGGCACTGTCTAGAGTTTTACTAGCATATTGAATAACATTTAGTTTCTTGTCAACTCTTTGTCCTAGAACAACACCTACGCATAATCACTAGCATCACACATAATTTCAAAGGGTAAATTCCAACAAGGTGGCTGAACAATAGGTGCAGAAATCAAAGCCTTCTTAAGTATTTCAAATGCTTCTACACAATCATCATCGGAGACAAAAGGAATATCTTTTTGTAAGAGATTAGTCGGAAGCCTAGAAATTGTAGAGAAGTCCTTAATAAACCTCCTATAAAAACCTGCATGACCAAGGAAACTTCTTATACCTTTAATGTATTTAGGACACGACATCTTTTCGATAGCATCAACTTTAGCTTTATCAACTTCAATACCTCTTTCAGAAATTTCATGCCCCAAGATAATGCCTTCATTAAACATAAAGTGGCATTTTTCCCAATTCAAGACAAGATTAGTTTCTTCACATCTCTGCAAAACTCGATCAAGGTTGCTCAAGCAATCATCAAAAGAAGATCCATAAACAGAGAAATCATCCATGAAAACCTCAACAATCATTTCATAAAAGTCAGAGAATATAGCCATCATGCATCTTTGAAAGGTAGCAGGTGCATTACATAAACCAAAAGGCATACGTCTATAAGGAAAAGTACTGAAAGGGCAAGTAAAATTGGTTCTTTCTTGATCCTATTTTGACACAGGTATTTGAGAGAAACCAGAGTAACCATCTAGATAGCAAAAATGTGTATGTTTGGATAATCTTTCTAGCTTTTTATCAATAAAAGGCAAAGGTAATGATCCTTTTTAGTAGCTTTATTTAATTTGCGGAAATCAATTACCATCCTATTACCTGTAACAATTCTTTGCGGGATCAATTCATCTTTGTCATTAGGAACGACAGTAATACCTCCCTTCTTAGGGACATAATGGACATGACTTACCCACTGACTATCAGCAATGGGATAAATTATACCTGCCTCTAGGAGCTTTAGTATTTCTTTTCTTACCACTTCTTTCATCTTAGGATTTAACCGTCGTTGGTGATCAACAACTGGTTTGGCGTCTTTCTCCAATTTTATTTTGTGTTGGCATAGAGTGGGACTAACGCCCCTAAGATCATCAAGAGTATATCCAATAGCAGCACGGTGCTTCTTCAGAGTTTTCTATAGTTTCTCCTCTTCCTGCTTTGAAAGGTTAGCACTAATAATAACAGGATATATCTTCTTTTCATCAAGATAAGCATATTTAAGAGTATGAGGTAGTGGTTTAAGCTCAAACACGGGATCACCCTTGGGTGGTGGAGGATCCCCTAGAATTTCAACATGCAAGCTGTGTTTCAAAATAGGTCCCTGTTTAAAGAATACTTCATCTATATCCCTTCTTTCATTCATAAACATATCATTTTCATGGTCTAGCAAATATTGTTCTAAAGGATCATTAGGAGGCACGGCAATAGAAGCAAGACCAATAATTTCATCCTTACTAGGCAATTCTTTATCATGGGGTTGTCTACGAAATTTAGCAAAATTAAAGTCATGAGACATATCCCCTAAACCAATCGTAACAATATCCTTTTCGCAATCTATCCTAGCATTAACAGTACTCAAGAAGGGTCTACCAAATATAATGGGACAAAAGTCATCTTGTGGGGAACCAAGAACAAGAAAATCAGCAGGATATTTAACTTTCCCACAAAATACTTCAACATCTCTAACAATCCCAACTGGTGAAATAGTATCTCTATTGGCAAGCTTAATTGTACCATCAATTTCTTCTATCTCAGCAGGTGCAATATCATACATAATTTCTTTGTATAAGGTATGAGGTATTGCACTTGCACTAGCACCCATATCACATAAGCCATGATATGGAGAATATGGAAAGAGAGAAACAACAAACACTTCAGAGGGATCACACCATCGAAATCATCCTGGCTGGCTCGGTTGAGAGAAGACCTCTCCCTCCTTTGTTACAGAGTAGGAGAAAAACATAAACCCTCTGTGTCCTCTTTTGTAGATAGCATTTAGCCACCCACTTCCACTTCTGTCTTTTTTACTTTTTTACTTGTGACAACCCCCAACCCCCAATCTGCTCCATGGCAATGGATGTAAGGTTATGACTGTGTAAGACCTTTTTGTCACTTTAATTAATACATACAGTAGGAGCCTCTCCTACTGTTTCAAGTGTCAAAAAAAACATAAGCCATGATAACAATGATCTCCTATTTTAACAGAAATAACATGCATGCCTACAACAGGTCTATGTTTATTTTTAGTATCAAGTCTAGCAATTCTAGCAGCTTCATCACAGAAGTAAATAACATGCCCATCAATATTATCAGCCAAGAGATCTTTAACCATAGCAATACTAGGTTCAACTTTAATTTGCTCACGTGGTGTAGGTGTTCTAGTATTACTCTTACGAACCACAGTTGAAGCTTTAGCATGATCCTTTATCCTAACAGGGAAATGTGGTTTCTCAATATAGGTAGTAGGAACAATAGGATCATTATAAGTGATAGTATTTTCTTCAACTTTAATAGGTGCAACTACTTTTACTTCAATGTGAAGATTATATTTAAACCACTTCTCCTTAGGGAGGTCAACATAAGTAGCAAACGATTCACAGAAAGAAGCTACTATCTCAGAGTAAAGTCCATATTTAGTGCTAAATTCACGGAAAACATCGGTATCCATAAAAGATTTAACACAATCAAACTTAGGTGTCATACCTGACTCCTTACCTTTGTCGAGATCCCAATCTTCAGAGTTGCGCTTAATTCTTTCCAATAAATCCCATCTGAATTCAATAGTCTTCATCATAAAGGAACCAGTAGAAGAAGTATCAAGCATGGAGCGATTGTTGAGAGAAAGCCGAGCATAAATTTTTTGAATAATCATTTCTCTTGAGAGCTCATGATTGGGGCATGAATATAACATTGACTTAAGCTTCCCCCAAGCTTGAGCGATGCTTTCTCCTTCGCGAGGCCAAAAATTATATATATAATTACTATCACGATGAACAAGATGCATAGGATAAAACTTCTGATGAAATTCCAATTTCAATCGGTTGTAGTTCCATGATCCCATATCATCACGTAGCCTAAACCATGTCAATGCCAATCCCTTCAAAGATAAAGGGAAGACCTTCTTCTTGATAACATCGTCGGGCATACCTGCAAGCTTAAATAATCCACAAACTTCATCAACAAAGATTAGGTGCAAATCGGGATGCAATGTTCCATCTCCTGTAAAAGGATTAGCTAGAAGTTTCTCTATCATACATGAAGGAATTTCAAAGTAAACATTTTCAGTAGGTTCAGCAGGTTGAGGAGCCACTCTTTTCTCTACTGGTCGGGGTGAAGATACCCCGAACAAGCCCCTCAAAGGATTATGTTCCATAGTAACAAGTGACAGGAAATTTCAGCACACTATATAAAATTTTCCTTACCAAGTTCCACTTACCAAAGGCGTTTCACTCCCTGGCAACGGCACCAGAAAAAAGTCTTGATGACCCACAAGTGTAGGGGATCTATCATAGTCCTTTCGATAAGTAAGAGTGTCGAACCCAACGAGGAGCAGAAGGAACTGACTAGCGGTTCTCAGTAAGGTATTCTCTGCAAGCACTGAAATTATCGATAACAGATAGTTTTGTGATAACGTAATTTGTAACGGGTAACAAGTAACAAAAGTAAATAAGGTGCAGCAAGGTGGCCCAATCCTTTTTGTAGCAAAGGACAAGCCTGGACAAATTCTTATATGAAGGAAACGCTCCTGAGGACACATGAGAATTATCGTCAAGCTAGTTTTCATCACGCTCAAATGATTCGCGTTCGTTACTTTGATAATTTGATATGTGGGTGGACCGGTGCTTGGGTACTGCCCTTTCTTGGACAAGCATCCCACTTATGATTAACCCCTATTGCAAGCAACCGCAACTACAAAAGAAATATTAAGGTAAACCTGACCATAGCATGAAACATATGGATCCAAATCAGCCCCTTACGAAGTAACTCATAAACTAGGGTTTAAGCTTCTGTCACTCTAGCAACCCATCATCTACTTATTACTTCCCAATGCTTTCCTCTAGGCCTAAACAATGGTGAAGTGTCATGTAGTCGACGTTCACATAACACCACTAGAGGAGAGACAACATACATCTCATCAAAATATTGAACGAATACCAAATTCACATGACTACTTATATCAAGACTTCTCCCACGTCCTCAGGAACAAACGTAACTACTCACAAATCATATTCATGTTCATAATCAGGGGGGTATTAATATGCATATAGGAACTGAACATATGATCTTCCACCAAATAAACTAACTAGCATCAACTACAAGGAGTAATCAACACTACTAGCAACCCACAAGTACCAATCTTAGGCTTTGGGACAAAGATTGGATACAAGAGATGAACTAGGGTTTGAGAGGAGATGGTGCTGGTGAAGATGTTGATGAAGATTGACCCCCTCCCGATGAGAGGATCGATGGTGATGACGATGGTGATGATTTCCCCCTCCCGGAGGGATGTTTCCCCGGCAGAACAGCTTCGCCGGAGCCCTAGATTGGTTCCGGCAAGGTTCCGCCTCGAGATGGCGGTGCTTTGTCCCAAAAGCTTCCTTATGATTTTTTCCGGGGTAAAAGATTTCATATAGCAGAAGATGGTCACCAAAGGACTACGAGGGGGCCCACGAGGCAGGGGGCGCGCCTAGGGGGGTAGGGCGCGCCCCCCACCCTCCTGGCCATGGTGTGGGCCCTCTCTGGTACTTTCTTCGCCCAATATTTTTATTAATTCCAAAAATAACTTTCGTGGAGTTTCAGGACTTTAGGAGTTGTGCAGAATAGGTATCTAATATTTGCTCCTTTTCCAGCCCAGAATTCCAGCTGCCGGCATTCTCCCTCTTCATGTAAACCTTGTAAAATAAGAGAGAATAGGCATAAGTATTGTGACATAATGTGTAATAACAGCCCATAATGCAATAAATATTGATATAAAAGCATGATGCAAAATGGACGTATCATGCTCTCAGTAACCTTTCAGGATAGACAAATAAGGGATACCGCGGATGCACCCACTATTTGGATGATACCGACAGTATATATTTGGATAGTTGTAGGAAGAATGTGTACCTGGGACATCATCAATTTCTTCCGAGCAGGCATCCCGTAAGAAAGAAATGCAAGCATTTCAAATGTGAGGCGGATCACCGGATGAAGCCTCGCCACCGTACTAGTGCTGATGTACATGATATGGTCAAAGATTTGAGGGTAATCTTTGGAAAGGGTCCATGCGGACAACCTGTTCCGAAGGACACTCACGGACGCGCACCCATTTGGAAGAAGAAATCTATATTTTGTGACTTGCCCTATTGGAAAGACCTAGAGGTCCACTCCACAATCGACGTGACGCAAGTGATGAAGAATCTTTGCGTGACCCTGCTTGGCTTCTTGGGCGTGTATGGGAAGACAAAAGATACACCGGAGGCATGGGAGGACCAACAACGTATGCACGGAAAAGACAACATACATCAGGGTCGTGCCAGCTTACGTGTCGGTCATCAACACTCCCAGTTTTTGCCGATTCTGGCCCATTTCATGGACTATTACTCACTGTTTTGGGGTCCCGGACTGATTTCCACGATTAACAAACCCTGGGGTGAGTTTACGTGTCGGTCATTAACACTCGCAGTTTTGGCCGATTCTGGCCTGTTTCCTGGACTATTACTCACCGTGTTGGGGTCCCGAAGCGATTTCCATAGTTGTTGAACCCCAAGGTGCGCTTACTGTCGGTCATCAACACTCATGGTTTTGGCCGATTCTGGCCCGTTCCGTGGACTATTACTTAGTGTTTTGGGGTCCCGGAGTGATTTCCATGATTAACGAACCCTGGGGTGCATTTACGTGTCGGTCATCAACAATCAAAGTTTTGGCCGATTCTGGCTTGTTCCCTGGACTATTACTCACCATTTTGGGGCCCCGAAGTGATTTCCAAAGTTGTTGAACCCCAGGGTGCGGTTACGTGTCGATCATCAACGCTCGTAGGTTTGGCCGATTCTGGCCCGTTTCGTGGACTATTACTCACTGTTTTGGGGTCCCGGAGTGATTTCCACGATTAACGAACCCTAGGGTGCGTTTACGTGTCTGTCATCAACACTCGCAGTTTTGGCTGATTCTGGCCTGTTTCCTGGACTATTACCCACCGTTTTGGGCTCCGAAACAATTTCCATAGTTGTTGAACCCCAAGGTGCGCTTACGTGTCAGTCATCAACACTCACCGTTTTGGCCGATTCTGGCCCATTTCGTGGACTATTACCCACTGTTTTGGGTTCCCGTAGTGCTTTCCAAGATTAACGAACCCTAGGGTGCGTTTACGTGTCTGTCATCAACACTCGCAGTTTTGGCCGATTCTAGCCTGTTTCCTGGACTATTACCCACCGTTTTGGGGTCCCGAAAGCGATTTCCAAACTTGTTAAACCCCAAGGTGCACTTACGTTTCGGTCATCAACACTCATTGTTTTGGCCGATTCTGGCCCGTTCCGTGGACTATTACTCAGTGTTTTGGGGTCCCGGAGTGATTTCCACGATTAACGAATCCTGGGGTGCGTTTACGAGTCGGTCATCAACAATCAAAGTTTTGGCCAATTCTGGTTTGTTCCCTGGACTATTACTCACCGTTTGGGGGCCCCGAAGCGATTTCCAAAGTTGTTGAACCCCAGGGCGCGGTTACGTGTCGGTCATCAACACTCGTAGTTTTGGCCGATTCTGGCCCGTTTCGTGGACTATTACCCACTGTTTTGGGGTCCCGGAGTGATTTCCACGATTAACGAACCCTAGGGTGCGTTTACGTGTCGGTCATCAACACTCGCAGTTTTGGCCAATTCTGGCCTGTTTCCTGGACTATTACCCACCGTTTTGGGGTACCGAAAGCGATTTCCATACTTGTTAAACCCCAAGGTGCGCTTACGTTTCGGTCATCAACACTCATTGTTTTGGCCGATTCTGGCCCGTTTCGTGGACTATTACTCACTGTTTTGGGGTCCCAGAGTGATTTCCACGATTAACGAACCCTGGGGTGCGTTTATGTGTCGGTCATCAACACTCGAAGCTTTGGCCGATTCAGACCTGTTTGCTGGACTATTACTCACCGTTTTGGGGTCCCGAAGCGATTTCTATAGTTGTTGAACACCAAGGTGCGCTTATGTGTGAGTGATCAACACTTGTAGTTTTGGCCGATCCTGGCATGTTTCTTGGCCACTACTCACTGTTTTGGCGTCCCGGAGTGATTTCCACGATTAACGAGCCCTAGGGTGCGTTTACGTGTCGGTCATCAACACTCGTAGTTTTGGCCGATTCTGGCCTGTTTCCTGGACTATTACCCACCGTTTTGGGCTCCGAAACAATTTCCATAATTGTTGAACCCCAAGGTGCGATTACGTGTCGGTCATCAACACTCACCGTTTTGGCCGATTCTGGCCCATTTCTTGGACTATTACTCACTGTTTTGGGGTCCCGGAGTAATTTCCATGTTTAACGAACCTTGGGTGCGTTTATGTGTCGGTCATCAACACTAGAAGGCCGATTCTGGCCTGTTTCCTGGACTATTACTCACCGTTTTTGGGGTCCCAAAGCGATTTCCATAGTTGTTGAACCCCAAGGTGCGCTTACGTGTCAGTCATCAACACTCGTAGTTTTGGCCGATTCTGGCCCATTTCGTGGACTATTAATGATTGTTTTGGGGCCCCAGAGTGATTTCCACGATTAACGAATCCTAGGGTGCGTTTACGTGTCGGTCATCAACACTCATAGTTTTGGCCGATTCTGGCCCGTTTCGTGGACTATTACTCACTGTTTTGGGGTCCCGGAGTGATTTCCATGATTAACGAACCATGGGGTGCGTTTATGTGTTGGTCAAGTTTTGGCCGATTCTGGCCTGTTTCCTCGACTATTACTCACCGTTTTCGGGTCCCGAAGCGATTTCTATAGTTGTTGAACCCCAAGGTGCGCTTACATGTCAGTCGTCAACACTCGTAGTTTTGGCCGATTCTAGCCCGTTTCGTGGACTATTACTCACTGTTTTGGGGTCCCGGACTGATTTCCACGATTAACAAACTCTGGGGTGAGTTTACGTGTCGGTCATTAACACTCGCAGTTTTGGCCGATTCTGGCCTGTTTCCTGGACTATTACTCACCGTTTTGGGGTCCCGAAGCGATTTCCATAGTTGTTGAACCACAAGGTGCGCTTACGTGTCGGTCATCAACACTCATGGTTTTGGCCGATTCTGGCCCGTTCCGTGGACTATTACTTAGTGTTTTGGGGTCCCGGAGTGATTTCCATGATTAACGAACCCTGGGGTGCATTTACGTGTCAGTCATCAACAATCAAAGTTTTGGCCGATTCTGGCTTGTTCCCTGGACTATTACTCACCGTTTTGGGGCCTCGAAGCGATTTCCAAAGTTGTTGAACCCCAGGGTGCGGTTACGTGTCGATCATCAACGCTCGTAGTTTTGGCCGATTCTGGCCCGTTTCGTGGACTATTACTCACTGTTTTGGGGTCCCGGAGTGATTTCCACGATTAACGAATCCTAGGGTGCGTTTACGTGTCTGTCATCAACACTCGCAGTTTTGGCCGATTCTGGCCTGTTTCCTGGACTATTACCCACCGTTTTGGGGTACCGAAAGCGATTTCCATACTTGTTAAACCCCAAGGTGCGCTTACGTTTCGGTCATCAACACTCATTGTTTTGGCTGATTCTGGCCCGTTTCGTGGACTATTACTCACTGTTTTGGGGTCCCGGAGTGATTTCCATGATTAACAAACCCTGGGGGTGCATTTATGTGTCGGTCATCAACACTCAAAGCTTTGGCCGATTCTAGCCTGTTTCCTGGACTATTACTCACCGTTTTGGGGTCCCGAAGCGATTTCTATAGTTGTTGAACACCAAGGTGCGCTTACGTGTGAGTCATCAGCACTCATAGTTTTGGCCGATCCTGGCCTGTTTCGTGGCTATTACTCATTGTTTTGGGGTCCCGGAGTGATTTCCACGATTAACGAACCCTAGGGTGCGTTTACGTGTCTTTCATCAACACTCGTAGTTTGGCCGATTCTGGCCTGTTTCCTGGACTATTACCCACCGTTTTGGGCTCCGAAACAATTTCCATAGTTGTTGAACCCCAAGGTGTGCTTACGTGTCGGTCATCAACACTCATCGTTTTGGCCGATTCTGGCCCATTTCGTGGACTATTACCCACTGTTTTGGGTTCCCGTAGTGATTTCCACGATTAACGAACGCTGGGGTGCGTTTACCTGTCGGTCATAAATACTCGCAGTTTTGGCCGACTCTGGCCTGTTTCCTTGACTATTACCCAACGTTTTGGGGTCCCGAAGCGATTTCGATAGTTGTTGAACCCCAAGGTGCGCTTACGTGTCGGTCATCAAAACTCATAGTTTGGGCCGATTCTCGCCCGTTTCGTGGACTATTACTCACTGTTTTGGGGTCCCGGAGTGATTTCCACGATTAATGAACCCTGGGGTGCGCTTACGTGTCAGTCATCAACACTCGAAGTTTTGGCCGATTTTGGCATGTTTCCTGCACTATTACTCACCGTTTTGGGGTCCCGAAGCGATTTCCATAGTTGTTGAACCCCAAGGTGCGCTTACGTGTCAGTCATCAACACTCGTAGTTTTGGCCGATTCTGGCCCTTTTCATGGACTATTACTCACTGTTTCGGGGTCGCAGAGTGATTTCCACGATTAATGAACCCTGGGGTTTGTTTACGTGTTGGTCATCAACACTCGCAGTTTTGGCCGATTCTGGCCGGTTTCATGGACTATTTACTCACTGTTTTGGGGTCCCGGAGTGATTTCCATGATTAACGAACCCTGTGGTGCGTTTACGTGTCGGTCATCAACACTCGCAGTTTTGGCCGATTCTGGCCTGTTTCCTGGACTATTACCCACCGATTTGGGTCTTGAACGATTTCCATAGTTGTTGAACCGCAAGGTGCGCTTACGTGTCAGTCATCAACACTCATAGTTTTAGCCTACTCTGGCCCGTTTCGTGGACTATTACTCACTGTTTTGGGGTCCCGGAGTAATTTCCATGTTTAACGAACCTTGGGTGCGTTTATGTGTCGGTCATCAACACTAGAAGGCCGATTCTGGCCTGTTTCCTGGACCATTACTCACCGTTTTTGGGGTCCCAAAGCGATTTCCATAGTTGTTGAACCCCAAGGTGCGCTTACGTGTCAGTCATCAACACTCGTAGTTTTGGCCGATTCTGGCCCATTTCGTGGACTATTAATGATTGTTTTGGGGCCCCAGAGTGATTTCCATGATTAACGAATCCTAGGGTGCGTTTACGTGTCGGTCATCAACACTCATAGTTTTGGCCGATTCTGGCCCGTTTCGTGGACTATTACTCACTTTTTTGGGGTCCCGGAGTGATTTCCATGATTAGCGAACCATGGGGTGCGTTTATTTGTTGGTCAAGTTTTGGCCGATTCTGGCCTGTTTCCTCGACTATTACTCACCGTTTTCGGGTCCCGAAGCGATTTCTATAGTTGTTGAACCCCAAGGTGCGCTTACATGTCAGTCGTCAACACTCCTAGTTTTGGCCGATTCTAGCCCGTTTCGTGGACTATTACTCACTGTTTTGGGGTCCCGGACTGATTTCCACGATTAACAAACCCTGGGGTGAGTTTACGTGTCGGTCATTAACACTCGCAATTTTGGCCGATTCTGGCCTGTTTCCTGGACTATTACTCACCGTTTTGGGGTCCCGAAGCGATTTCCATAGTTGTTGAACCACAAGGTGCGCTTGCGTGTCGGTCATCAACACTCATGGTTTTGGCCGATTCTGGCACGTTCCGTGGACTATTACTTAGTGTTTTGGGGTCCCGGAGTGATTTCCATGATTAACGAACCCTGGGGTGCATTTACGTGTCAGTCATCAACAATCAAAGTTTTGGCCGATTCTGGCTTGTTCCCTGGACTATTACTCACCGTTTTGGGGCCCCGAAGCGATTTCCAAAGTTGTTGAACCCCAGGGTGCGGTTACATGTCGATCATCAACGCTCGTAGTTTTGGCCGATTCTGGCCCGTTTCGTGGACTATTACTCACTGTTTTGGGGTCCCGGAGTGATTTCCACGATTAACGAATCCTAGGGTGCGTTTACGTGTCTGTCATCAACACTCGCAGTTTTGGCCGATTCTGGCCTGTTTCCTGGACTATTACCCACCGTTTTGGGGTACCGAAAGCGATTTCCATACTTGTTAAACCCCAAGGTGCGCTTACGTTTCGGTCATCAACACTCATTGTTTTGGCTGATTCTGGCCCGTTTCGTGGACTATTACTCACTGTTTTGGGGTCCCGGAGTGATTTCCATGATTAACAAACCCTAGGGGTGCATTTATGTGTCGGTCATCAACACTCAAAGCTTTGGCCGATTCTGGCCTGTTTCCTGGACTATTACTCACCGTTTTGGGGTCCCGAAGCGATTTCTATAGTTGTTGAACACCAAGGTGCGCTTATGTGTGAGTCATCAACACTTGTAGTTTTGGCCGATCCTGGCATGTTTCTTGGCTATTACTCACTGTTTTGGCGTCCCGGAGTGATTTCCACGATTAACGAGCCCTAGGGTGCGTTTACGTGTCGGTCATCCACACTCGTAGTTTTGGCCGATTCTGGCCTGTTTCCTGGACTATTACCCACCGTTTTGGGCTCCGAAACAATTTCCATAGTTGTTGAACCCGAAGGTGTGCTTACGTGTCGGTCATCAACACTCATCGTTTTGGCCGATTCTGGCCCATTTCGTGGACTATTACCCACTGTTTTGGGTTCCCGTAGTGATTTCCACGATTAACGAACCCTGGGTGCGTTTACGTGTCGGTCATAAATACTCGCAGTTTTGGCCGACTCTGGCCTGTTTCCTTGACTATTACCCAACGTTTTGGGGTCCCGAAGCGATTTCGATAGTTGTTGAACCCCAAGGTGCGCTTACGTGTCGGTCATCAAAACTCGTAGTTTTGGCCGATTCTGGCCCTTTTCGTGGACTATTACTCACTGTTTTGGGGTCGCAGAGTGATTTCCACGATTAATGAACCCTGGGGTTTGTTTACGTGTTGGTCATCAACACTCGCAGTTTTGGCCGATTCTGGCCGGTTTCATGGACTATTACTCACTGTTTTGGGGTCCCGGAGTGATTTTCACGATTAACGAACCCTATGGTGCGTTTACGTATCGGTCATCAACACTCGCAGTTTTGGCCGATTCTAGCCTGTTTCCTGGACTATTACCTACCGATTTTGGTCTTGAACGATTTCCATAGTTGTTGAACCGCAAGGTGCGCTTACGCGTCAGTCATCAACACTCATAGTTTTAGCCTACTCTGGCCCGTTTCGTGGACTATTACTCACTGTTTTGGGGTCCCGGGGTAATTTCCATGTTTAACGAACCTTGGGTGCGTTTACGTGTCGGTCATCAACACTAGAAGGCCGATTCTGGCCTGTTTCCTGGACTATTACTCACCGTTTTTGGGGTCCCAAAGCTATTTCCGTAGTTGTTGAACCCCAAGGTGCGCTTATGTGTCAGTCATCAACACTCGTAGTTTTGGCCGATTCTGGCCCATTTCGTGGACTATTACTGATTGTTTTGGGGCCCCAGAGTGATTTCCACGATTAACGAATCCTAGGGTGCGTTTACGTGTCGGTCATCAATACTCATAGTTTTGGCCGATTCTGGCCCGTTTCGTGGACTATTACTCACTGTTTTGGGGTCCCAGAGTGATTTCCATGATTAACGAACCATGGGGTGCGTTTATGTGTTGGTCATCAACGCTCGAAGTTTTGGCCGATTCTGGCCTGTTTCCTCGACTATTACTCACCGTTTTCGGGTCCCGAAGCGATTTCTATAGTTTTTGAACCCCAAGGTGCGCTTACGTGTCAGTCATCAACGCTCGTAGTTTTGGCCGATTCTAGCCCGTTTCGTGGACTATTACTCATTGTTTTGGGGTCCCGGACTGATTTCCACGATTAACTAACCCTGGGGTGAGTTTACGTGTCAGTCATCAACACTCGTAGTTTTGGCCGATTCTGGCCCTTTTCATGGACTATTACTCACTGTTTCGGGGTCGCAGAGTGATTTCCACGATTAATGAACCCTGGGGTTTGTTTACGTGTTGGTCATCAACACTCGCAGTTTTGGCCGATTCTGGCCGGTTTCATGGACTATTTACTCACTGTTTTGGGGTCCCGGAGTGATTTCCATGATTAACGAACCCTATGGTGCGTTTACGTGTCGGTCATCAACACTCGCAGTTTTGGCCGATTCTGGCCTGTTTCCTGGACTATTACCCACCGATTTGGGTCTTGAACGATTTCCATAGTTGTTGAACCGCAAGGTGCGCTTACGTGTCAGTCATCAACACTCATAGTTTTAGCCTACTCTGGCCCGTTTCGTGGACTATTACTCACTGTTTTGGGGTCCCGGAGTAATTTCCATGTTTAACGAACCTTGGGTGCGTTTATGTGTCGGTCATCAACACTAGAAGGCCGATTCTGGCCTGTTTCCTGGACTATTACTCACCGTTTTTGGGGTCCCAAAGCGATTTCCATAGTTGTTGAACCCCAAGGTGCGCTTACGTGTCAGTCATCAACACTCGTAGTTTTGGCCGATTCTGGCCCATTTCGTGGACTATTAATGATTGTTTTGGGGCCCAGAGTGATTTCCACGATTAACGAATCCTAGGGTGCGTTTACGTGTCGGTCATCAACACTCATAGTTTTGGCCGATTCTGGCCCGTTTCGTGGACTATTACTCACTGTTTTGGGGTCCCGGAGTGATTTCCATGATTAACGAACCATGGGGTGCGTTTATGTGTTGGTCAAGTTTTGGCCGATTCTGGCCTGTTTCCTCGACTATTACTCACCGTTTTCGGGTCCCGAAGCGATTTCTATAGTTGTTGAACCCCAAGGTGCGCTTACATGTCAGTCGTCAACACTCGTAGTTTTGGCCGATTCTAGCCCGTTTCGTGGACTATTACTCACTGTTTTGGGGTCCCGGACTGATTTCCACGATTAACAAACCCTGGGGTGAGTTTACGTGTCGGTCATTAACACTCGCAGTTTTGGCCGATTCTGGCCTGTTTCCTGGACTATTACTCACCGTTTTGGGGTCCCGAAGCGATTTCCATAGTTGTTGAACCACAAGGTGCGCTTACGTGTCGGTCATCAACACTCATGGTTTTGGCCGATTCTGGCCCGTTCCGTGGACTATTACTTAGTGTTTTGGGGTCCCGGAGTGATTTCCATGATTAACGAACCCTGGGGTGCATTTACGTGTCAGTCATCAACAATCAAAGTTTTGGCCGATTCTGGCTTGTTCCCTGGACTATTACTCACCGTTTTGGGGTCTCGAAGCGATTTCCAAAGTTGTTGAACCCCAGGGTGCGGTTACGTGTCGATCATCAACGCTCGTAGTTTTGGCCGATTCTGGCCCGTTTCGTGGACTATTACTCACTGTTTTGGGGTCCCGGAGTGATTTCCACGATTAACGAATCCTAGGGTGCGTTTACGTGTCTGTCATCAACACTCGCAGTTTTGGCCGATTCTGGCCTGTTTCCTGGACTATTACCCACCGTTTTGGGGTACCGAAAGCCATTTCCATACTTGTTAAACCCCAAGGTGCGCTTACGTTTCGGTCATCAACACTCATTGTTTTGGCTGATTCTGGCCCGTTTCGTGGACTATTACTCACTGTTTTGGGGTCCCGGAGTGATTTCCATGATTAACAAACCCTGGGGGTGCATTTATGTGTCGGTCATCAACACTCAAAGCTTTGGCCGATTCTGGCCTGTTTCCTGGACTATTACTCACCGTTTTGGGGTCCCGAAGCGATTTCTATAGTTGTTGAACACCAAGGTGCGCTTACGTGTGAGTCATCAGCACTCGTAGTTTTGGCCGATCCTGGCCTGTTTCGTGGCTATTACTCATTGTTTTGGGGTCCCGGAGTGATTTCCACGATTAACGAACCCTAGGGTGCGTTTACGTGTCTTTCATCAACACTCGTAGTTTGGCCGATTCTGGCCTGTTTCCTGGACTATTACCCACCGTTTTGGGCTCCGAAACAATTTCCATAGTTGTTGAACCCCAAGGTGTGCTTACGTGTCGGTCATCAACACTCATCGTTTTGGCCGATTCTGGCCCATTTCGTGGACTATTACCCACTGTTTTGGGTTCCCGTAGTGATTTCCACGATTAACGAACCCTGGGGTGCGTTTACCTGTCGGTCATAAATACTCGCAGTTTTGGCCGACTCTGGCCTGTTTCCTTGACTATTACCCAACGTTTTGGGGTCCCGAAGCGATTTCGATAGTTGTTGAACCCCAAGGTGCGCTTACGTGTCGGTCAGCAAAACTCATAGTTTGGGCCGATTCTCGCCCGTTTCGTGGACTATTACTCACTGTTTTGGGGTCCCGGAGTGATTTCCACGATTAATGAACCCTGGGGTGCGCTTACGTGTCAGTCATCAACACTCGAAGTTTTGGCCGATTTTGGCATGTTTCCTGCACTATTACTCACCGTTTTGGGGTCCCGAAGCGATTTCCATAGTTGTTGAACCCCAAGGTGCGCTTACGTGTCAGTCATCAACACTCGTAGTTTTGGCCGATTCTGGCCCTTTTCAAGGACTATTACTCACTGTTTCGGGGTCGCAGAGTGATTTCCACGATTAATGAATCCTGGGGTTTGTTTACGTGTTGGTCATCAACACTCGCAGTTTTGGCCGATTCTGGCCGGTTTCATGGACTATTTACTCACTGTTTTGGGGTCCCGGAGTGATTTCCATGATTAACGAACCCTATGGTGCGTTTACGTGTCGGTCATCAACACTCGCAGTTTTGGCCGATTCTGGCCTGTTTCCTGGACTATTACCCACCGATTTGGGTCTTGAACGATTTCCATAGTTGTTGAACCGCAAGGTGCGCTTACGTGTCAGTCATCAACACTCATAGTTTTAGCCTACTCTGGCCCATTTCGTGGACTATTACTCACTGTTTTGGGGTCCCGGAGTAATTTCCATGTTTAACGAACCTTGGGTGCGTTTATGTGTCGGTCATCAACACTAGAAGGCCGAGTCTGGCCTGTTTCCTGGACTATTACTCACTGTTTTTGGGGTCCCAAAGCGATTTCCATAGTTGTTGAACCCCAAGGTGCGCTTACGTGTCAGTCATCAACACTCGTAGTTTTGGCCGATTCTGGCCCATTTCGTGGACTATTAATGATTGTTTTGGGGCCCCAGAGTGATTTCCACGATTAACGAATCCTAGGGTGCGTTTACGTGTCGGTCATCAACACTCATAGTTTTGGCCGATTCTGGCCCGTTTCGTGGACTATTACTCACTGTTTTGGGGTCCCGGAGTGATTTCCATGATTAACGAACCATGGGGTTGGTCAAGTTTTGGCCGATTCTGGCCTGTTTCCTCGACTATTACTCACCGTTTTCGGGTCCCGAAGCGATTTCTATAGTTGTTGAACCCCAAGGTGCGCTTACATGTCAGTCGTCAACACTCGTAGTTTTGGCCGATTCTAGCCCGTTTCGTGGACTATTACTCACTGTTTTGGGGTCCCGGACTGATTTCCACGATTAACAAACCCTGGGGTGAGTTTATGTGTCGGTCATTAACACTCGCAATTTTGGCCGATTCTGGCCTGTTTCCTAGACTATTACTCACCGTTTTGGGGTCCCGAAGCGATTTCCATAGTTGTTGAACCACAAGGTGCGCTTACGTGTCGGTCATCAACACTCATGGTTTTGGCCGATTCTGGCCCGTTCCGTGGACTATTACTTAGTGTTTTGGGGTCCTGGAGTGATTTCCATGATTAACGAACCCTGGGGTGCATTTACGTGTCAGTCATCAACAATCAAAGTTTTGGCCGATTCTGGCTTGTTCCCTGGACTATTACTCACCGTTTTGGGGCCCCGAAGCGATTTCCAAAGTTGTTGAACCCCAGGGTGCGGTTACGTGTCGATCATCAGCGCTCGTAGTTTTGGCCGATTCTGGCCCGTTTCGTGGACTATTACTCACTGTTTTGGGGTCCCGGAGTGATTTCCACGATTAACGAATCCTAGGGTGCGTTTACGTGTCTGTCATCAACACTCGCAGTTTTGGCCAATTCTGGCCTGTTTCCTGGACTATTACCCACCGTTTTGGGGTACCGAAAGCGATTTCCATACTTGTTAAACCCCAAGGTGCGCTTACGTTTCGGTCATCAACACTCATTGTTTTGGCTGATTCTGGCCCGTTTCGTGGACTATTACTCACTGTTTTGGGGTCCCGGAGTGATTTCCATGATTAACAAACCCTAGGGGTGCATTTATGTGTCGGTCATCAACACTCAAAGCTTTGGCCGATTCTGGCCTGTTTCCTGGACTATTACTCACCGTTTTGGGGTCCTGAAGCGATTTCTATAGTTGTTGAACACCAAGGTGCGCTTATGTGTGAGTCATCAACACTTGTAGTTTTGGCCGATCCTGGCATGTTTCTTGGCTATTACTCACTGTTTTGGCGTCCCGGAGTGATTTCCACGATTAACGAGCCCTAGGGTGCGTTTACGTGTCGGTCATCCACACTCGTAGTTTTGGCCGATTCTGGCCTGTTTCCTGGACTATTACCCACCGTTTTGGGCTCCGAAACAATTTCCATAGTTGTTGAACCCGAAGGTGTGCTTACGTGTCGGTCATCAACACTCATCGTTTTGGCCGATTCTGGCCCATTTCGTGGACTATTACCCACTGTTTTGGGTTCCCGTAGTGATTTCCACGATTAACGAACCCTGGGTGCGTTTACGTGTCGGTCATAAATACTCGCAGTTTTGGCCGACTCTGGCCTGTTTCCTTGACTATTACCCAACGTTTTGGGGTCCCGAAGCGATTTCGATAGTTGTTGAACCCCAAGGTGCGCTTACGTGTCGGTCATCAAAACTCGTAGTTTTGGCCGATTCTGGCCCTTTTCGTGGACTATTACTCACTGTTTTGGGGTCGCAGAGTGATTTCCACGATTAATGAACCCTGGGGTTTGTTTACGTGTTGGTCATCAACACTCGCAGTTTTGGCCGATTCTGGCCGGTTTCATGGACTATTACTCACTGTTTTGGGGTCCCGGAGTGATTTTCACGATTAACGAACCCTATGGTGCGTTTACGTATCGGTCATCAACACTCGCAGTTTTGGCCGATTCTAGCCTGTTTCCTGGACTATTACCTACCGATTTGGGTCTTGAACGATTTCCATAGTTGTTGAACCGCAAGGTGCGCTTACGCGTCAGTCATCAACACTCATAGTTTTAGCCTACTCTGGCCCGTTTCGTGGACTATTACTCACTGTTTTGGGGTCCCGGGGTAATTTCCATGTTTAACGAACCTTGGGTGCGTTTACGTGTCGGTCATCAACACTAGAAGGCCGATTCTGGCCTGTTTCCTGGACTATTACTCACCGTTTTTGGGGTCCCAAAGCTATTTCCGTAGTTTTTGAACCCCAAGGTGCGCTTATGTGTCAGTCATCAACACTCGTAGTTTTGGCCGATTCTGGCCCATTTCGTGGACTATTACTGATTGTTTTGGGGCCCCAGAGTGATTTCCACGATTAACGAATCCTAGGGTGCGTTTACGTGTCGGTCATCAATACTCATAGTTTTGGCCGATTCTGGCCCGTTTCGTGGACTATTACTCACTGTTTTGGGGTCCCAGAGTGATTTCCATGATTAACGAACCATGGGGTGCGTTTATGTGTTGGTCATCAACGCTCGAAGTTTTGGCCGATTCTGGCCTGTTTCCTCGACTATTACTCACCGTTTTCGGGTCCCGAAGCGATTTCTATAGTTTTTGAACCCCAAGGTGCGCTTACGTGTCAGTCATCAACGCTCGTAGTTTTGGCCGATTCTAGCCCGTTTCGTGGACTATTACTCATTGTTTTGGGGTCCCGGACTGATTTCCACGATTAACTAACCCTGGGGTGAGTTTACGTGTCAGTCATCAACACTCGTAGTTTTGGCCGATTCTGGCCCTTTTCATGGACTATTACTCACTGTTTCGGGGTCGCAGAGTGATTTCCACGATTAATGAACCCTGGGGTTTGTTTACGTGTTGGTCATCAACACTCGCAGTTTTGGCCGATTCTGGCCGGTTTCATGGACTATTTACTCACTGTTTTGGGGTCCCGGAGTGATTTCCATGATTAACGAACCCTATGGTGCGTTTACGTGTCGGTCATCAACACTCGCAGTTTTGGCCGATTCTGGCCTGTTTCCTGGACTATTACCCACCGATTTGGGTCTTGAACGATTTCCATAGTTGTTGAACCGCAAGGTGCGCTTACGTGTCAGTCATCAACACTCATAGTTTTAGCCTACTCTGGCCCGTTTCGTGGACTATTACTCACTGTTTTGGGGTCCCGGAGTAATTTCCATGTTTAACGAACCTTGGGTGCGTTTATGTGTCGGTCATCAACACTAGAAGGCCGATTCTGGCCTGTTTCCTGGACTATTACTCACCGTTTTTGGGGTCCCAAAGCGATTTCCATAGTTGTTGAACCCCAAGGTGCGCTTACGTGTCAGTCATCAACACTCGTAGTTTTGGCCGATTCTGGCCCATTTCGTGGACTATTAATGATTGTTTTGGGGCCCCAGAGTGATTTCCACGATTAACGAATCCTAGGGTGCGTTTACGTGTCGGTCATCAACACTCATAGTTTTGGCCGATTCTGGCCCGTTTCGTGGACTATTACTCACTGTTTTGGGGTCCCGGAGTGATTTCCATGATTAACGAACCATGGGGTGCGTTTATGTGTTGGTCAAGTTTTGGCCGATTCTGGCCTGTTTCCTCGACTATTACTCACCGTTTTCGGGTCCCGAAGCGATTTCTATAGTTGTTGAACCCCAAGGTGCGCTTACATGTCAGTCGTCAACACTCGTAGTTTTGGCCGATTCTAGCCCGTTTCGTGGACTATTACTCACTGTTTTGGGGTCCCGGACTGATTTCCACGATTAACAAACCCTGGGGTGAGTTTACGTGTCGGTCATTAACACTCGCAGTTTTGGCCGATTCTGGCCTGTTTCCTGGACTATTACTCACCGTTTTGGGGTCCCGAAGCGATTTCCATAGTTGTTGAACCACAAGGTGCGCTTACGTGTCGGTCATCAACACTCATGGTTTTGGCCGATTCTGGCCCGTTCCGTGGACTATTACTTAGTGTTTTGGGGTCCCGGAGTGATTTCCATGATTAACGAACCCTGGGGTGCATTTACGTGTCAGTCATCAACAATCAAAGTTTTGGCCGATTCTGGCTTGTTCCCTGGACTATTACTCACCGTTTTGGGGTCTCGAAGCGATTTCCAAAGTTGTTGAACCCCAGGGTGCGGTTACGTGTCGATCATCAACGCTCGTAGTTTTGGCCGATTCTGGCCCGTTTCGTGGACTATTACTCACTGTTTTGGGGTCCCGGAGTGATTTCCACGATTAACGAATCCTAGGGTGCGTTTACGTGTCTGTCATCAACACTCGCAGTTTTGGCCGATTCTGGCCTGTTTCCTGGACTATTACCCACCGTTTTGGGGTACCGAAAGCGATTTCCATACTTGTTAAACCCCAAGGTGCGCTTACGTTTCGGTCATCAACACTCATTGTTTTGGCTGATTCTGGCCCGTTTCGTGGACTATTACTCACTGTTTTGGGGTCCCGGAGTGATTTCCATGATTAACAAACCCTGGGGGTGCATTTATGTGTCGGTCATCAACACTCAAAGCTTTGGCCGATTCTGGCCTGTTTCCTGGACTATTACTCACCGTTTTGGGGTCCCGAAGCGATTTCTATAGTTGTTGAACACCAAGGTGCGCTTACGTGTGAGTCATCAGCACTCGTAGTTTTGGCCGATCCTGGCCTGTTTCGTGGCTATTACTCATTGTTTTGGGGTCCCGGAGTGATTTCCACGATTAACGAACCCTAGGGTGCGTTTACGTGTCTTTCATCAACACTCGTAGTTTGGCCGATTCTGGCCTGTTTCCTGGACTATTACCCACCGTTTTGGGCTCCGAAACAATTTCCATAGTTGTTGAACCCCAAGGTGTGCTTACGTGTCGGTCATCAACACTCATCGTTTTGGCCGATTCTGGCCCATTTCGTGGACTATTACCCACTGTTTTGGGTTCCCGTAGTGATTTCCACGATTAACGAACCCTGGGGTGCGTTTACCTGTCGGTCATAAATACTCGCAGTTTTGGCCGACTCTGGCCTGTTTCCTTGACTATTACCCAACGTTTTGGGGTCCCGAAGCGATTTCGATAGTTGTTGAACCCCAAGGTGCGCTTACGTGTCGGTCAGCAAAACTCATAGTTTGGGCCGATTCTCGCCCGTTTCGTGGACTATTACTCACTGTTTTGGGGTCCCGGAGTGATTTCCACGATTAATGAACCCTGGGGTGCGCTTACGTGTCAGTCATCAACACTCGAAGTTTTGGCCGATTTTGGCATGTTTCCTGCACTATTACTCACCGTTTTGGGGTCCCGAAGCGATTTCCATAGTTGTTGAACCCCAAGGTGCGCTTACGTGTCAGTCATCAACACTCGTAGTTTTGGCCGATTCTGGCCCTTTTCAAGGACTATTACTCACTGTTTCGGGGTCGCAGAGTGATTTCCACGATTAATGAACCCTGGGGTTTGTTTACGTGTTGGTCATCAACACTCGCAGTTTTGGCCGATTCTGGCCGGTTTCATGGACTATTTACTCACTGTTTTGGGGTCCCGGAGTGATTTCCATGATTAACGAACCCTATGGTGCGTTTACGTGTCGGTCATCAACACTCGCAGTTTTGGCCGATTCTGGCCTGTTTCCTGGACTATTACCCACCGATTTGGGTCTTGAACGATTTCCATAGTTGTTGAACCGCAAGGTGCGCTTACGTGTCAGTCATCAACACTCATAGTTTTAGCCTACTCTGGCCCATTTCGTGGACTATTACTCACTGTTTTGGGGTCCCGGAGTAATTTCCATGTTTAACGAACCTTGGGTGCGTTTATGTGTCGGTCATCAACACTAGAAGGCCGAGTCTGGCCTGTTTCCTGGACTATTACTCACTGTTTTTGGGGTCCCAAAGCGATTTCCATAGTTGTTGAACCCCAAGGTGCGCTTACGTGTCAGTCATCAACACTCGTAGTTTTGGCCGATTCTGGCCCATTTCGTGGACTATTAATGATTGTTTTGGGGCCCCAGAGTGATTTCCACGATTAACGAATCCTAGGGTGCGTTTACGTGTCGGTCATCAACACTCATAGTTTTGGCCGATTCTGGCCCGTTTCGTGGACTATTACTCACTGTTTTGGGGTCCCGGAGTGATTTCCATGATTAACGAACCATGGGGTTGGTCAAGTTTTGGCCGATTCTGGCCTGTTTCCTCGACTATTACTCACCGTTTTCGGGTCCCGAAGCGATTTCTATAGTTGTTGAACCCCAAGGTGCGCTTACATGTCAGTCGTCAACACTCGTAGTTTTGGCCGATTCTAGCCCGTTTCGTGGACTATTACTCACTGTTTTGGGGTCCCGGACTGATTTCCACGATTAACAAACCCTGGGGTGAGTTTATGTGTCGGTCATTAACACTCGCAATTTTGGCCGATTCTGGCCTGTTTCCTAGACTATTACTCACCGTTTTGGGGTCCCGAAGCGATTTCCATAGTTGTTGAACCACAAGGTGCGCTTACGTGTCGGTCATCAACACTCATGGTTTTGGCCGATTCTGGCCCGTTCCGTGGACTATTACTTAGTGTTTTGGGGTCCTGGAGTGATTTCCATGATTAACGAACCCTGGGGTGCATTTACGTGTCAGTCATCAACAATCAAAGTTTTGGCCGATTCTGGCTTGTTCCCTGGACTATTACTCACCGTTTTGGGGCCCCGAAGCGATTTCCAAAGTTGTTGAACCCCAGGGTGCGGTTACGTGTCGATCATCAGCGCTCGTAGTTTTGGCCGATTCTGGCCCGTTTCGTGGACTATTACTCACTGTTTTGGGGTCCCGGAGTGATTTCCACGATTAACGAATCCTAGGGTGCGTTTACGTGTCTGTCATCAACACTCGCAGTTTTGGCCAATTCTGGCCTGTTTCCTGGACTATTACCCACCGTTTTGGGGTACCGAAAGCGATTTCCATACTTGTTAAACCCCAAGGTGCGCTTACGTTTCGGTCATCAACACTCATTGTTTTGGCTGATTCTGGCCCGTTTCGTGGACTATTACTCACTGTTTTGGGGTCCCGGAGTGATTTCCATGATTAACAAACCCTAGGGGTGCATTTATGTGTCGGTCATCAACACTCAAAGCTTTGGCCGATTCTGGCCTGTTTCCTGGACTATTACTCACCGTTTTGGGGTCCTGAAGCGATTTCTATAGTTGTTGAACACCAAGGTGCGCTTATGTGTGAGTCATCAACACTTGTAGTTTTGGCCGATCCTGGCATGTTTCTTGGCTATTACTCACTGTTTTGGCGTCCCGGAGTGATTTCCACGATTAACGAGCCCTAGGGTGCGTTTACGTGTCGGTCATCCACACTCGTAGTTTTGGCCGATTCTGGCCTGTTTCCTGGACTATTACCCACCGTTTTGGGCTCCGAAACAATTTCCATAGTTGTTGAACCCGAAGGTGTGCTTACGTGTCGGTCATCAACACTCATCGTTTTGGCCGATTCTGGCCCATTTCGTGGACTATTACCCACTGTTTTGGGTTCCCGTAGTGATTTCCACGATTAACGAACCCTGGGTGCGTTTACGTGTCGGTCATAAATACTCGCAGTTTTGGCCGACTCTGGCCTGTTTCCTTGACTATTACCCAACGTTTTGGGGTCCCGAAGCGATTTCGATAGTTGTTGAACCCCAAGGTGCGCTTACGTGTCGGTCATCAAAACTCGTAGTTTTGGCCGATTCTGGCCCTTTTCGTGGACTATTACTCACTGTTTTGGGGTCGCAGAGTGATTTCCACGATTAATGAACCCTGGGGTTTGTTTACGTGTTGGTCATCAACACTCGCAGTTTTGGCCGATTCTGGCCGGTTTCATGGACTATTACTCACTGTTTTGGGGTCCCGGAGTGATTTTCACGATTAACGAACCCTATGGTGCGTTTACGTATCGGTCATCAACACTCGCAGTTTTGGCCGATTCTAGCCTGTTTCCTGGACTATTACCTACCGATTTGGGTCTTGAACGATTTCCATAGTTGTTGAACCGCAAGGTGCGCTTACGCGTCAGTCATCAACACTCATAGTTTTAGCCTACTCTGGCCCGTTTCGTGGACTATTACTCACTGTTTTGGGGTCCCGGGGTAATTTCCATGTTTAACGAACCTTGGGTGCGTTTACGTGTCGGTCATCAACACTAGAAGGCCGATTCTGGCCTGTTTCCTGGACTATTACTCACCGTTTTTGGGGTCCCAAAGCGATTTCCGTAGTTGTTGAACCCCAAGGTGCGCTTACGTGTCAGTCATCAACACTCGTAGTTTTGGCCGATTCTGGCCCATTTCGTGGACTATTAATGATTGTTTTGGGGCCCCAGAGTGATTTCCACGATTAACGAATCCTAGGGTGCGTTTACGTGTCGGTCATCAATACTCATAGTTTTGGCCGATTCTGGCCCGTTTCGTGGACTATTACTCACTGTTTTGGGGTCCCGGAGTGATTTCCATGATTAACGAACCATGGGGTGTGTTTATGTGTTGGTCATCAACGCTCGAAGTTTTGGCCGATTCTGGCCTGTTTCCTCGACTATTACTCACCGTTTTCGGGTCCCGAAGCGATTTCTATAGTTTTTGAACCCCAAGGTGCGCTTACGTGTCAGTCATCAACGCTCGTAGTTTTGGCCGATTCTAGCCCGTTTCGTGGACTATTACTCATTGTTTTGGGGTCCCGGACTGATTTCCACGATTAACAAACCCTGGGGTGAGTTTACGTGTCGGTCATTAACACTCGCAGTTTTGGCCGATTCTGGCCTGTTTCCTGGACTATTACTCACCGTTTTGGGGTCCCGACGCGATTTCCATAGTTGTTGAACCCCAAGGTGTGCTTACGTGTCGGTCATCAACACTCATGGTTTTGGCCGATTCTGGCCCGTTCCGTAGACTATTACTTAGTGTTTTGGGGTCCCGGAGTGATTTCCACGATTAACGAACCCTGGGGTGCATTTACGTGTCGGTCATCAACAATCAAAGTTTTGGCCGATTCTGGCTTGTTCCCTGGACTATTACTCACCATTTTGGGGCCCCGAAGTGATTTCCAAAGTTGTTGAACCCCAGGGTGCGGTTACGGGTCGATCATCAACGCTCGTAGTTTTGGCCGATTCTGGCCCGTTTCGTGGACTATTACTCACTGTTTTGGGGTCCCGGAGTGATTTCCACGATTAACGAACCCTAGGGTGCGTTTACGTGTCTGTCATCAACACTCGCAGTTTTGGCCGATTCTGGCCTGTTTCCTGGACTATTACCCACCGTTTTGGGGTACCGAAAGCTATTTCCATACTTGTTAAACCCCAAGGTGCGCTTACGTTTCGGTCATCAACACTCATTGTTTTGGCTGATTCTGGCCCGTTTCGTGGACTATTACTCACTGTTTTGGGGTCCCGGAGTGATTTCCATGATTAACAAACCCTGGGGTGCGTTTACGTGTCGGTCATCAACAATCAAAGTTTTGGCCAATTCTGGCTTGTTCCCTGGACTATTACTCACCGTTTGGGGGCCCCGAAGCGATTTCCAAAGTTGTTGAACCCCAGGGCGCGGTTACGTGTCGGTCATCAACACTCATCGTTTTGGCCGATTCTGGCCCATTTCGTGGACTATTACCCACTGTTTTGGGTTCCCGTAGTGATTTCCACGATTAACGAACCCTGGGTGCGTTTACGTGTCGGTCATAAATACTCGCAGTTTTGGCCGACTCTGGCCTGTTTCCTTGACTATTACCCAACGTTTTGGGGTCCCGAAGCGATTTCGATAGTTGTTGAACCCCAAGGTGCGCTTACGTGTCGGTCATCAAAACTCGTAGTTTTGGCCGATTCTGGCCCTTTTCGTGGACTATTACTCACTGTTTTGGGGTCGCAGAGTGATTTCCACGATTAATGAACCCTGGGGTTTGTTTACGTGTTGGTCATCAACACTCGCAGTTTTGGCCGATTCTGGCCGGTTTCATGGACTATTACTCACTGTTTTGGGGTCCCGGAGTGATTTTCACGATTAACGAACCCTATGGTGCGTTTACGTATCGGTCATGAACACTCGCAGTTTTGGCCGATTCTAGCCTGTTTCCTGGACTATTACCTACCGATTTGGGTCTTGAACGATTTCCATAGTTGTTGAACCGCAAGGTGCGCTTACGCGTCAGTCATCAACACTCATAGTTTTAGCCTACTCTGGCCCGTTTCGTGGACTATTACTCACTGTTTTGGGGTCCCGGGGTAATTTCCATGTTTAACGAACCTTGGGTGCGTTTACGTGTCGGTCATCAACACTAGAAGGCCGATTCTGGCCTGTTTCCTGGACTATTACTCACCGTTTTTGGGGTCCCAAAGCGATTTCCGTAGTTGTTGAACCCCAAGGTGCGCTTACGTGTCAGTCATCAACACTCGTAGTTTTGGCCGATTCTGGCCCATTTCGTGGACTATTAATGATTGTTTTGGGGCCCCAGAGTGATTTCCACGATTAACGAATCCTAGGGTGCGTTTACGTGTCGGTCATCAATACTCATAGTTTTGGCCGATTCTGGCCCGTTTCGTGGACTATTACTCACTGTTTTGGGGTCCCGGAGTGATTTCCATGATTAACGAACCATGGGGTGTGTTTATGTGTTGGTCATCAACGCTCGAAGTTTTGGCCGATTCTGGCCTGTTTCCTCGACTATTACTCACCGTTTTCGGGTCCCGAAGCGATTTCTATAGTTTTTGAACCCCAAGGTGCGCTTACGTGTCAGTCATCAACGCTCGTAGTTTTGGCCGATTCTAGCCCGTTTCGTGGACTATTACTCATTGTTTTGGGGTCCCGGACTGATTTCCACGATTAACAAACCCTGGGGTGAGTTTACGTGTCGGTCATTAACACTCGCAGTTTTGGCCGATTCTGGCCTGTTTCCTGGACTATTACTCACCGTTTTGGGGTCCCGACGCGATTTCCATAGTTGTTGAACCCCAAGGTGTGCTTACGTGTCGGTCATCAACACTCATGGTTTTGGCCGATTCTGGCCCGTTCCGTAGACTATTACTTAGTGTTTTGGGGTCCCGGAGTGATTTCCACGATTAACGAACCCTGGGGTGCATTTACGTGTCGGTCATCAACAATCAAAGTTTTGGCCGATTCTGGCTTGTTCCCTGGACTATTACTCACCATTTTGGGGCCCCGAAGTGATTTCCAAAGTTGTTGAACCCCAGGGTGCGGTTACGGGTCGATCATCAACGCTCGTAGTTTTGGCCGATTCTGGCCCGTTTCGTGGACTATTACTCACTGTTTTGGGGTCCCGGAGTGATTTCCACGATTAACGAACCCTAGGGTGCGTTTACGTGTCTGTCATCAACACTCGCAGTTTTGGCCGATTCTGGCCTGTTTCCTGGACTATTACCCACCGTTTTGGGGTACCGAAAGCTATTTCCATACTTGTTAAACCCCAAGGTGCACTTACGTTTCGGTCATCAACACTCATTGTTTTGGCTGATTCTGGCCCGTTTCGTGGACTATTACTCACTGTTTTGGGGTCCCGGAGTGATTTCCATGATTAACAAACCCTGGGGTGCGTTTACGTGTCGGTCATCAACAATCAAAGTTTTGGCCAATTCTGGCTTGTTCCCTGGACTATTACTCACCGTTTGGGGGCCCCGAAGCGATTTCCAAAGTTGTTGAACCCCAGGGCGCGGTTACGTGTCGGTCATCAACACTCGTAGTTTTGGCCGATTCTGGCGCGTTTCGTGGACTATTACCCACTGTTTTGGGGTCCCGGAGTGATTTCCACGATTAACGAACCCTAGGGTGCGTTTACGTGTCGGTCATCAACACTCGCAGTTTTGGCCAATTCTGGCCTATTTCCTGGACTATTACCCACCGTTTTGGGGTACCGAAAGCGATTTCCATACTTGTTAAACCCCAAGGTGCGCTTACGTTTCGGTCATCAACACTCATTGTTTTGGCCGATTCTGGCCCGTTTCGTGGACTATTACTCACTGTTTTGGGGTCCCAGAGTGATTTCCACGATTAACGAACCCTGGGGTGCGTTTACGTGTCGGTCATAAATACTCGCAGTTTTGGCCGACTCTGGCCTGTTTCCTGGACTATTACCCAACGTTTTGGGGTACCGAAGCGATTTCGATAGTTGTTGAACCCCAAGGTGCGCTTACGTGTCAGTCATCAAAACTCATAGTTTGGGCTGATTCTCGCCCGTTTCGTGGACTATTACTCACTGTTTTGGGGTCCCGGAGTGATTTCCATGATTAATGAACCCTGGGGTGCATTTACGTGTCGGTCATCAACACTCGAAGTTTTGGCCGATTTTGGCCTGTTTCCTGCACTATTACTCACCGTATTCGGGTCCCGAAGCGATTTCCATAGTTGTTGAACCCCAAGGTGCGCTTACGTGTCAGTCATCAACACTCGTAGTTTTGGCCGATTCTGGCCCATTTCCTGGACTATTACTCACTGTTTTGGGGTCCCGGAGTGATTTCCACGATTAACGAACCCTGGGGTCTGTTTACGTGTTGGTCATCAACACTCGCAGTTTTGGCCGATTCTGGCCGGTTTCATGGACTATTACTCACTGTTTTGGGGTCCCCGAGTGATTTTCACGATTAACGAACCCTATGGTGCGTTTACGTATCGGTCATCAACACTCGCAGTTTTGGCCGATTCTAGCCTATTTCCTGGACTATTACCTACCGATTTGGGTCTTGAACGATTTCCATAGTTGTTGAACCGCAAGGTGCGCTTACGCGTCAGTCATCAACACTCATAGTTTTAGCCTACTCTGGCCCGTTTCGTGGACTATTACTCACTGTTTTGGGGTCCCGGGGTAATTTCCATGTTTAACGAACCTTGGGTGCGTTTACGTGTCGGTCATCAACACTAGAAGGCCGATTCTGGCCTGTTTCCTGGACTATTACTCACCGTTTTTGGGGTCCCAAAGCGATTTCCGTAGTTGTTGAACCCCAAGGTGCGCTTACGTGTCAGTCATCAACACTCGTAGTTTTGGCCGATTCTGGCCCATTTCGTGGACTATTAATGATTGTTTTGGGGCCCCAGAGTGATTTCCACGATTAACGAATCCTAGGGTGCGTTTACGTGTCGGTCATCAATACTCATAGTTTTGGCCGATTCTGGCCCGTTTCGTGGACTATTACTCACTGTTTTGGGGTCCCGGAGTGATTTCCATGATTAACGAACCATGGGGTGTGTTTATGTGTTGGTCATCAACGCTCGAAGTTTTGGCCGATTCTGGCCTGTTTCCTCGACTATTACTCACCGTTTTCGGGTCCTGAAGCGATTTCTATAGTTTTTGAACCCCAAGGTGCGCTTACGTGTCAGTCATCAACGCTCGTAGTTTTGGCCGATTCTAGCCCGTTTCGTGGACTATTACTCATTGTTTTGGGGTCCCGGACTGATTTCCACGATTAACAAACCCTGGGGTGAGTTTACGTGTCGGTCATTAACACTCGCAGTTTTGGCCGATTCTGGCCTGTTTCCTGGACTATTACTCACCGTTTTGGGGTCCCGACGCGATTTCCATAGTTGTTGAACCCCAAGGTGTGCTTACGTGTCGGTCATCAACACTCATGGTTTTGGCCGATTCTGGCCCGTTCCGTAGACTATTACTTAGTGTTTTGGGGTCCCGGAGTGATTTCCACGATTAACGAACCCTGGGGTGCATTTACGTGTCGGTCATCAACAATCAAAGTTTTGGCCGATTCTGGCTTGTTCCCTGGACTATTACTCACCATTTTGGGGCCCCGAAGTGATTTCCAAAGTTGTTGAACCCCAGGGTGCGGTTACGGGTCGATCATCAACGCTCGTAGTTTTGGCCGATTCTGGCCCGTTTCGTGGACTATTACTCACTGTTTTGGGGTCCCGGAGTGATTTCCACGATTAACGAACCCTAGGGTGCGTTTACGTGTCTGTCATCAACACTCGCAGTTTTGGCCGATTCTGGCCTGTTTCCTGGACTATTACCCACCGTTTTGGGGTACCGAAAGCTATTTCCATACTTGTTAAACCCCAAGGTGCACTTACGTTTCGGTCATCAACACTCATTGTTTTGGCTGATTCTGGCCCGTTTCGTGGACTATTACTCACTGTTTTGGGGTCCCGGAGTGATTTCCATGATTAACAAACCCTGGGGTGCGTTTACGTGTCGGTCATCAACAATCAAAGTTTTGGCCAATTCTGGCTTGTTCCCTGGACTATTACTCACCGTTTGGGGGCCCCGAAGCGATTTCCAAAGTTGTTGAACCCCAGGGCGCGGTTACGTGTCGGTCATCAACACTCGTAGTTTTGGCCGATTCTGGCGCGTTTCGTGGACTATTACCCACTGTTTTGGGGTCCCGGAGTGATTTCCACGATTAACGAACCCTAGGGTGCGTTTACGTGTCGGTCATCAACACTCGCAGTTTTGGCCAATTCTGGCCTATTTCCTGGACTATTACCCACCGTTTTGGGGTACCGAAAGCGATTTCCATACTTGTTAAACCCCAAGGTGCGCTTACGTTTCGGTCATCAACACTCATTGTTTTGGCCGATTCTGGCCCGTTTCGTGGACTATTACTCACTGTTTTGGGGTCCCAGAGTGATTTCCACGATTAACGAACCCTGGGGTGCGTTTACGTGTCGGTCATAAATACTCGCAGTTTTGGCCGACTCTGGCCTGTTTCCTGGACTATTACCCAACGTTTTGGGGTACCGAAGCGATTTCGATAGTTGTTGAACCCCAAGGTGCGCTTACGTGTCAGTCATCAAAACTCATAGTTTGGGCTGATTCTCGCCCGTTTCGTGGACTATTACTCACTGTTTTGGGGTCCCGGAGTGATTTCCATGATTAATGAACCCTGGGGTGCATTTACGTGTCGGTCATCAACACTCGAAGTTTTGGCCGATTTTGGCCTGTTTCCTGCACTATTACTCACCGTATTCGGGTCCCGAAGCGATTTCCATAGTTGTTGAACCCCAAGGTGCGCTTACGTGTCAGTCATCAACACTCGTAGTTTTGGCCGATTCTGGCCCATTTCCTGGACTATTACTCACTGTTTTGGGGTCCCGGAGTGATTTCCACGATTAACGAACCCTGGGGTCTGTTTACGTGTTGGTCATCAACACTCGCAGTTTTGGCCGATTCTGGCCGGTTTCATGGACTATTACTCACTGTTTTGGGGTCCCGGAGTGATTTTCACGATTAACGAACCCTATGGTGCGTTTACGTATCGGTCATCAACACTCGCAGTTTTGGCCGATTCTAGCCTATTTCCTGGACTATTACCTACCGATTTGGGTCTTGAACGATTTCCATAGTTGTTGAACCGCAAGGTGCGCTTACGCGTCAGTCATCAACACTCATAGTTTTAGCCTACTCTGGCCCGTTTCGTGGACTATTACTCACTGTTTTGGGGTCCCGGGGTAATTTCCATGTTTAACGAACCTTGGGTGCGTTTACGTGTCGGTCATCAACACTAGAAGGCCGATTCTGGCCTGTTTCCTGGACTATTACTCACCGTTTTTGGGGTCCCAAAGCGATTTCCGTAGTTGTTGAACCCCAAGGTGCGCTTACGTGTCAGTCATCAACACTCGTAGTTTTGGCCGATTCTGGCGCGTTTCGTGGACTATTACCCACTGTTTTGGGGTCCCGGAGTGATTTCCACGATTAACGAACCCTAGGGTGCGTTTACGTGTCGGTCATCAACACTCGCAGTTTTGGCCAATTCTGGCCTATTTCCTGGACTATTACCCACCGTTTTGGGGTACCGAAAGCGATTTCCATACTTGTTAAACCCCAAGGTGCGCTTACGTTTCGGTCATCAACACTCATTGTTTTGGCCGATTCTGGCCCGTTTCGTGGACTATTACTCACTGTTTTGGGGTCCCAGAGTGATTTCCACGATTAACGAACCCTGGGGTGCGTTTACGTGTCGGTCATAAATACTCGCAGTTTTGGCCGACTCTGGCCTGTTTCCTGGACTATTACCCAACGTTTTGGGGTACCGAAGCGATTTCGATAGTTGTTGAACCCCAAGGTGCGCTTACGTGTCAGTCATCAAAACTCATAGTTTGGGCTGATTCTCGCCCGTTTCGTGGACTATTACTCACTGTTTTGGGGTCCCGGAGTGATTTCCATGATTAATGAACCCTGGGGTGCATTTACGTGTCGGTCATCAACACTCGAAGTTTTGGCCGATTTTGGCCTGTTTCCTGCACTATTACTCACCGTATTCGGGTCCCGAAGCGATTTCCATAGTTGTTGAACCCCAAGGTGCGCTTACGTGTCAGTCATCAACACTCGTAGTTTTGGCCGATTCTGGCCCATTTCCTGGACTATTACTCACTGTTTTGGGGTCCCGGAGTGATTTCCACGATTAACGAACCCTGGGGTCTGTTTACGTGTTGGTCATCAACACTCGCAGTTTTGGCCGATTCTGGCCGGTTTCATGGACTATTACTCACTGTTTTGGGGTCCCGGAGTGATTTTCACGATTAACGAACCCTATGGTGCGTTTACGTATCGGTCATCAACACTCGCAGTTTTGGCCGATTCTAGCCTATTTCCTGGACTATTACCTACCGATTTGGGTCTTGAACGATTTCCATAGTTGTTGAACCGCAAGGTGCGCTTACGCGTCAGTCATCAACACTCATAGTTTTAGCCTACTCTGGCCCGTTTCGTGGACTATTACTCACTGTTTTGGGGTCCCGGGGTAATTTCCATGTTTAACGAACCTTGGGTGCGTTTACGTGTCGGTCATCAACACTAGAAGGCCGATTCTGGCCTGTTTCCTGGACTATTACTCACCGTTTTTGGGGTCCCAAAGCGATTTCCGTAGTTGTTGAACCCCAAGGTGCGCTTACGTGTCAGTCATCAACACTCGTAGTTTTGGCCGATTCTGGCCCATTTCGTGGACTATTAATGATTGTTTTGGGGCCCCAGAGTGATTTCCACGATTAACGAATCCTAGGGTGCGTTTACGTGTCGGTCATCAATACTCATAGTTTTGGCCGATTCTGGCCCGTTTCGTGGACTATTACTCACTGTTTTGGGGTCCCGGAGTGATTTCCATGATTAACGAACCATGGGGTGTGTTTATGTGTTGGTCATCAACGCTCGAAGTTTTGGCCGATTCTGGCCTGTTTCCTCGACTATTACTCACCGTTTTCGGGTCCCGAAGCGATTTCTATAGTTTTTGAACCCCAAGGTGCGCTTACGTGTCAGTCATCAACGCTCGTAGTTTTGGCCGATTCTAGCCCGTTTCGTGGACTATTACTCATTGTTTTGGGGTCCCGGACTGATTTCCACGATTAACAAACCCTGGGGTGAGTTTACGTGTCGGTCATTAACACTCGCAGTTTTGGCCGATTCTGGCCTGTTTCCTGGACTATTACTCACCGTTTTGGGGTCCCGACGCGATTTCCATAGTTGTTGAACCCCAAGGTGTGCTTACGTGTCGGTCATCAACACTCATGGTTTTGGCCGATTCTGGCCCGTTCCGTAGACTATTACTTAGTGTTTTGGGGTCCCGGAGTGATTTCCACGATTAACGAACCCTGGGGTGCATTTACGTGTCGGTCATCAACAATCAAAGTTTTGGCCGATTCTGGCTTGTTCCCTGGACTATTACTCACCATTTTGGGGCCCCGAAGTGATTTCCAAAGTTGTTGAACCCCAGGGTGCGGTTACGGGTCGATCATCAACGCTCGTAGTTTTGGCCGATTCTGGCCCGTTTCGTGGACTATTACTCACTGTTTTGGGGTCCCGGAGTGATTTCCACGATTAACGAACCCTAGGGTGCGTTTACGTGTCTGTCATCAACACTCGCAGTTTTGGCCGATTCTGGCCTGTTTCCTGGACTATTACCCACCGTTTTGGGGTACCGAAAGCTATTTCCATACTTGTTAAACCCCAAGGTGCACTTACGTTTCGGTCATCAACACTCATTGTTTTGGCTGATTCTGGCCCGTTTCGTGGACTATTACTCACTGTTTTGGGGTCCCGGAGTGATTTCCATGATTAACAAACCCTGGGGTGCGTTTACGTGTCGGTCATCAACAATCAAAGTTTTGGCCAATTCTGGCTTGTTCCCTGGACTATTACTCACCGTTTGGGGGCCCCGAAGCGATTTCCAAAGTTGTTGAACCCCAGGGCGCGGTTACGTGTCGGTCATCAACACTCGTAGTTTTGGCCGATTCTGGCGCGTTTCGTGGACTATTACCCACTGTTTTGGGGTCCCGGAGTGATTTCCACGATTAACGAACCCTAGGGTGCGTTTACGTGTCGGTCATCAACACTCGCAGTTTTGGCCAATTCTGGCCTATTTCCTGGACTATTACCCACCGTTTTGGGGTACCGAAAGCGATTTCCATACTTGTTAAACCCCAAGGTGCGCTTACGTTTCGGTCATCAACACTCATTGTTTTGGCCGATTCTGGCCCGTTTCGTGGACTATTACTCACTGTTTTGGGGTCCCAGAGTGATTTCCACGATTAACGAACCCTGGGGTGCGTTTACGTGTCGGTCATAAATACTCGCAGTTTTGGCCGACTCTGGCCTGTTTCCTGGACTATTACCCAACGTTTTGGGGTACCGAAGCGATTTCGATAGTTGTTGAACCCCAAGGTGCGCTTACGTGTCAGTCATCAAAACTCATAGTTTGGGCTGATTCTCGCCCGTTTCGTGGACTATTACTCACTGTTTTGGGGTCCCGGAGTGATTTCCATGATTAATGAACCCTGGGGTGCATTTACGTGTCGGTCATCAACACTCGAAGTTTTGGCCGATTTTGGCCTGTTTCCTGCACTATTACTCACCGTATTCGGGTCCCGAAGCGATTTCCATAGTTGTTGAACCCCAAGGTGCGCTTACGTGTCAGTCATCAACACTCGTAGTTTTGGCCGATTCTGGCCCATTTCCTGGACTATTACTCACTGTTTTGGGGTCCCGGAGTGATTTCCACGATTAACGAACCCTGGGGTCTGTTTACGTGTTGGTCATCAACACTCGCAGTTTTGGCCGATTCTGGCCGGTTTCATGGACTATTACTCACTGTTTTGGGGTCCCGGAGTGATTTTCACGATTAACGAACCCTATGGTGCGTTTACGTATCGGTCATCAACACTCGCAGTTTTGGCCGATTCTAGCCTATTTCCTGGACTATTACCTACCGATTTGGGTCTTGAACGATTTCCATAGTTGTTGAACCGCAAGGTGCGCTTACGCGTCAGTCATCAACACTCATAGTTTTAGCCTACTCTGGCCCGTTTCGTGGACTATTACTCACTGTTTTGGGGTCCCGGGGTAATTTCCATGTTTAACGAACCTTGGGTGCGTTTACGTGTCGGTCATCAACACTAGAAGGCCGATTCTGGCCTGTTTCCTGGACTATTACTCACCGTTTTTGGGGTCCCAAAGCGATTTCCGTAGTTGTTGAACCCCAAGGTGCGCTTACGTGTCAGTCATCAACACTCGTAGTTTTGGCCGATTCTGGCCCATTTCGTGGACTATTAATGATTGTTTTGGGGCCCCAGAGTGATTTCCACGATTAACGAATCCTAGGGTGCGTTTACGTGTCGGTCATCAATACTCATAGTTTTGGCCGATTCTGGCCCGTTTCGTGGACTATTACTCACTGTTTTGGGGTCCCGGAGTGATTTCCATGATTAACGAACCATGGGGTGTGTTTATGTGTTGGTCATCAACGCTCGAAGTTTTGGCCGATTCTGGCCTGTTTCCTCGACTATTACTCACCGTTTTCGGGTCCCGAAGCGATTTCTATAGTTTTTGAACCCCAAGGTGCGCTTACGTGTCAGTCATCAACGCTCGTAGTTTTGGCCGATTCTAGCCCGTTTCGTGGACTATTACTCATTGTTTTGGGGTCCCGGACTGATTTCCACGATTAACAAACCCTGGGGTGAGTTTACGTGTCGGTCATTAACACTCGCAGTTTTGGCCGATTCTGGCCTGTTTCCTGGACTATTACTCACCGTTTTGGGGTCCCGACGCGATTTCCATAGTTGTTGAACCCCAAGGTGTGCTTACGTGTCGGTCATCAACACTCATGGTTTTGGCCGATTCTGGCCCGTTCCGTAGACTATTACTTAGTGTTTTGGGGTCCCGGAGTGATTTCCACGATTAACGAACCCTGGGGTGCATTTACGTGTCGGTCATCAACAATCAAAGTTTTGGCCGATTCTGGCTTGTTCCCTGGACTATTACTCACCATTTTGGGGCCCCGAAGTGATTTCCAAAGTTGTTGAACCCCAGGGTGCGGTTACGGGTCGATCATCAACGCTCGTAGTTTTGGCCGATTCTGGCCCGTTTCGTGGACTATTACTCACTGTTTTGGGGTCCCGGAGTGATTTCCACGATTAACGAACCCTAGGGTGCGTTTACGTGTCTGTCATCAACACTCGCAGTTTTGGCCGATTCTGGCCTGTTTCCTGGACTATTACCCACCGTTTTGGGGTACCGAAAGCTATTTCCATACTTGTTAAACCCCAAGGTGCACTTACGTTTCGGTCATCAACACTCATTGTTTTGGCTGATTCTGGCCCGTTTCGTGGACTATTACTCACTGTTTTGGGGTCCCGGAGTGATTTCCATGATTAACAAACCCTGGGGTGCGTTTACGTGTCGGTCATCAACAATCAAAGTTTTGGCCAATTCTGGCTTGTTCCCTGGACTATTACTCACCGTTTGGGGGCCCCGAAGCGATTTCCAAAGTTGTTGAACCCCAGGGCGCGGTTACGTGTCGGTCATCAACACTCGTAGTTTTGGCCGATTCTGGCGCGTTTCGTGGACTATTACCCACTGTTTTGGGGTCCCGGAGTGATTTCCACGATTAACGAACCCTAGGGTGCGTTTACGTGTCGGTCATCAACACTCGCAGTTTTGGCCAATTCTGGCCTATTTCCTGGACTATTACCCACCGTTTTGGGGTACCGAAAGCGATTTCCATACTTGTTAAACCCCAAGGTGCGCTTACGTTTCGGTCATCAACACTCATTGTTTTGGCCGATTCTGGCCCGTTTCGTGGACTATTACTCACTGTTTTGGGGTCCCAGAGTGATTTCCACAATTAACGAACCCTGGGGTGCGTTTACGTGTCGGTCATAAATACTCGCAGTTTTGGCCGACTCTGGCCTGTTTCCTGGACTATTACCCAACGTTTTGGGGTACCGAAGCGATTTCGATAGTTGTTGAACCCCAAGGTGCGCTTACGTGTCAGTCATCAAAACTCATAGTTTGGGCTGATTCTCGCCCGTTTCGTGGACTATTACTCACTGTTTTGGGGTCCCGGAGTGATTTCCATGATTAATGAACCCTGGGGTGCATTTACGTGTCGGTCATCAACACTCGAAGTTTTGGCCGATTTTGGCCTGTTTCCTGCACTATTACTCACCGTATTCGGGTCCCGAAGCGATTTCCATAGTTGTTGAACCCCAAGGTGCGCTTACGTGTCAGTCATCAACACTCGTAGTTTTGGCCGATTCTGGCCCATTTCCTGGACTATTACTCACTGTTTTGGGGTCCCGGAGTGATTTCCACGATTAACGAACCCTGGGGTCTGTTTACGTGTTGGTCATCAACACTCGCAGTTTTGGCCGATTCTGGCCGGTTTCATGGACTATTACTCACTGTTTTGGGGTCCCGGAGTGATTTTCACGATTAACGAACCCTATGGTGCGTTTACGTATCGGTCATCAACACTCGCAGTTTTGGCCGATTCTAGCCTATTTCCTGGACTATTACCTACCGATTTGGGTCTTGAACGATTTCCATAGTTGTTGAACCGCAAGGTGCGCTTACGCGTCAGTCATCAACACTCATAGTTTTAGCCTACTCTGGCCCGTTTCGTGGACTATTACTCACTGTTTTGGGGTCCCGGGGTAATTTCCATGTTTAACGAACCTTGGGTGCGTTTACGTGTCGGTCATCAACACTAGAAGGCCGATTCTGGCCTGTTTCCTGGACTATTACTCACCGTTTTTGGGGTCCCAAAGCGATTTCCGTAGTTGTTGAACCCCAAGGTGCGCTTACGTGTCAGTCATCAACACTCGTAGTTTTGGCCGATTCTGGCCCATTTCGTGGACTATTAATGATTGTTTTGGGGCCCTAGAGTGATTTCCACGATTAACGAATCCTAGGGTGCGTTTACGTGTCGGTCATCAATACTCATAGTTTTGGCCGATTCTGGCCCGTTTCGTGGACTATTACTCACTGTTTTGGGGTCCCGGAGTGATTTCCATGATTAACGAACCATGGGGTGTGTTTATGTGTTGGTCATCAACGCTCGAAGTTTTGGCCGATTCTGGCCTGTTTCCTCGACTATTACTCACCGTTTTCGGGTCCCGAAGCGATTTCTATAGTTTTTGAACCCCAAGGTGCGCTTACGTGTCAGTCATCAACGCTCGTAGTTTTGGCCGATTCTAGCCCGTTTCGTGGACTATTACTCATTGTTTTGGGGTCCCGGACTGATTTCCACGATTAACAAACCCTGGGGTGAGTTTACGTGTCGGTCATTAACACTCGCAGTTTTGGCCGATTCTGGCCTGTTTCCTGGACTATTACTCACCGTTTTGGGGTCCCGACGCGATTTCCATAGTTGTTGAACCCCAAGGTGTGCTTACGTGTCGGTCATCAACACTCATGGTTTTGGCCGATTCTGGCCCGTTCCGTAGACTATTACTTAGTGTTTTGGGGTCCCGGAGTGATTTCCACGATTAACGAACCCTGGGGTGCATTTACGTGTCGGTCATCAACAATCAAAGTTTTGGCCGATTCTGGCTTGTTCCCTGGACTATTACTCACCATTTTGGGGCCCCGAAGTGATTTCCAAAGTTGTTGAACCCCAGGGTGCGGTTACGGGTCGATCATCAACGCTCGTAGTTTTGGCCGATTCTGGCCCGTTTCGTGGACTATTACTCACTGTTTTGGGGTCCCGGAGTGATTTCCACGATTAACGAACCCTAGGGTGCGTTTACGTGTCTGTCATCAACACTCGCAGTTTTGGCCGATTCTGGCCTGTTTCCTGGACTATTACCCACCGTTTTGGGGTACCGAAAGCTATTTCCATACTTGTTAAACCCCAAGGTGCACTTACGTTTCGGTCATCAACACTCATTGTTTTGGCTGATTCTGGCCCGTTTCGTGGACTATTACTCACTGTTTTGGGGTCCCGGAGTGATTTCCATGATTAACAAACCCTGGGGTGCGTTTACGTGTCGGTCATCAACAATCAAAGTTTTGGCCAATTCTGGCTTGTTCCCTGGACTATTACTCACCGTTTGGGGGCCCCGAAGCGATTTCCAAAGTTGTTGAACCCCAGGGCGCGGTTACGTGTCGGTCATCAACACTCGTAGTTTTGGCCGATTCTGGCGCGTTTCGTGGACTATTACCCACTGTTTTGGGGTCCCGGAGTGATTTCCACGATTAACGAACCCTAGGGTGCGTTTACGTGTCGGTCATCAACACTCGCAGTTTTGGCCAATTCTGGCCTATTTCCTGGACTATTACCCACCGTTTTGGGGTACCGAAAGCGATTTCCATACTTGTTAAACCCCAAGGTGCGCTTACGTTTCGGTCATCAACACTCATTGTTTTGGCCGATTCTGGCCCGTTTCGTGGACTATTACTCACTGTTTTGGGGTCCCAGAGTGATTTCCACGATTAACGAACCCTGGGGTGCGTTTACGTGTCGGTCATAAATACTCGCAGTTTTGGCCGACTCTGGCCTGTTTCCTGGACTATTACCCAACGTTTTGGGGTACCGAAGCGATTTCGATAGTTGTTGAACCCCAAGGTGCGCTTACGTGTCAGTCATCAAAACTCATAGTTTGGGCTGATTCTCGCCCGTTTCGTGGACTATTACTCACTGTTTTGGGGTCCCGGAGTGATTTCCATGATTAATGAACCCTGGGGTGCATTTACGTGTCGGTCATCAACACTCGAAGTTTTGGCCGATTTTGGCCTGTTTCCTGCACTATTACTCACCGTATTCGGGTCCCGAAGCGATTTCCATAGTTGTTGAACCCCAAGGTGCGCTTACGTGTCAGTCATCAACACTCGTAGTTTTGGCCGATTCTGGCCCATTTCCTGGACTATTACTCACTGTTTTGGGGTCCCGGAGTGATTTCCACGATTAACGAACCCTGGGGTCTGTTTACGTGTTGGTCATCAACACTCGCAGTTTTGGCCGATTCTGGCCGGTTTCATGGACTATTACTCACTGTTTTGGGGTCCCGGAGTGATTTTCACGATTAACGAACCCTATGGTGCGTTTACGTATCGGTCATCAACACTCGCAGTTTTGGCCGATTCTAGCCTATTTCCTGGACTATTACCTACCGATTTGGGTCTTGAACGATTTCCATAGTTGTTGAACCGCAAGGTGCGCTTACGCGTCAGTCATCAACACTCATAGTTTTAGCCTACTCTGGCCCGTTTCGTGGACTATTACTCACTGTTTTGGGGTCCCGGGGTAATTTCCATGTTTAACGAACCTTGGGTGCGTTTACGTGTCGGTCATCAACACTAGAAGGCCGATTCTGGCCTGTTTCCTGGACTATTACTCACCGTTTTTGGGGTCCCAAAGCGATTTCCGTAGTTGTTGAACCCCAAGGTGCGCTTACGTGTCAGTCATCAACACTCGTAGTTTTGGCCGATTCTGGCCCATTTCGTGGACTATTAATGATTGTTTTGGGGCCCCAGAGTGATTTCCACGATTAACGAATCCTAGGGTGCGTTTACGTGTCGGTCATCAATACTCATAGTTTTGGCCGATTCTGGCCCGTTTCGTGGACTATTACTCACTGTTTTGGGGTCCCGGAGTGATTTCCATGATTAACGAACCATGGGGTGTGTTTATGTGTTGGTCATCAACGCTCGAAGTTTTGGCCGATTCTGGCCTGTTTCCTCGACTATTACTCACCGTTTTCGGGTCCCGAAGCGATTTCTATAGTTTTTGAACCCCAAGGTGCGCTTACGTGTCAGTCATCAACGCTTGTAGTTTTGGCCGATTCTAGCCCGTTTCGTGGACTATTACTCATTGTTTTGGGGTCCCGGACTGATTTCCACGATTAACAAACCCTGGGGTGAGTTTACGTGTCGGTCATTAACACTCGCAGTTTTGGCCGATTCTGGCCTGTTTCCTGGACTATTACTCACCGTTTTGGGGTCCCGACGCGATTTTCATAGTTGTTGAACCCCAAGGTGTGCTTACGTGTCGGTCATCAACACTCATGGTTTTGGCCGATTCTGGCCCGTCCCGTAGACTATTACTTAGTGTTTTGGGGTCCCGGAGTGATTTCCACGATTAACGAACCCTGGGGTGCATTTACGTGTCGGTCATCAACAATCAAAGTTTTGGCCGATTCTGGCTTGTTCCCTGGACTATTACTCACCATTTTGGGGCCCCGAAGTGATTTCCAAAGTTGTTGAACCCCAGGGTGCGGTTACGTGTCGATCATCAACGCTCGTAGTTTTGGCCGATTCTGGCCCGTTTCGTGGACTATTACTCACTGTTTTGGGGTCCCGGAGTGATTTCCACGATTAACGAACCCTAGGGTGCGTTTACGTGTCTGTCATCAACACTCGCAGTTTTGGCCGATTCTGGCCTGTTTCCTGGACTATTACCCACCGTTTTGGGGTACCGAAAGCTATTTCCATACTTGTTAAACCCCAAGGTGCACTTACGTTTCGGTCATCAACACTCATTGTTTTGGCTGATTCTGGCCCGTTTCGTGGACTATTACTCACTGTTTTGGGGTCCCGGAGTGATTTCCATGATTAACAAACCCTGGGGTGCGTTTACGTGTCGGTCATCAACAATCAAAGTTTTGGCCAATTCTGGCTTGTTCCCTGGACTATTACTCACCGTTTGGGGGCCCCGAAGCGATTTCCAAAGTTGTTGAACCCCAGGGCGCGGTTACGTGTCGGTCATCAACACTCGTAGTTTTGGCCGATTCTGGCGCGTTTCGTGGACTATTACCCACTGTTTTGGGGTCCCGGAGTGATTTCCACGATTAACGAACCCTAGGGTGCGTTTACGTGTCGGTCATCAACACTCGCAGTTTTGGCCAATTCTGGCCTATTTCCTGGACTATTACCCACCGTTTTGGGGTACCGAAAGCGATTTCCATACTTGTTAAACCCCAAGGTGCGCTTACGTTTCGGTCATCAACACTCATTGTTTTGGCCGATTCTGGCCCGTTTCGTGGACTATTACTCACTGTTTTGGGGTCCCAGAGTGATTTCCACGATTAACGAACCCTGGGGTGCGTTTACGTGTCGGTCATAAATACTCGCAGTTTTGGCCGACTCTGGCCTGTTTCCTGGACTATTACCCAACGTTTTGGGGTACCGAAGCGATTTCGATAGTTGTTGAACCCCAAGGTGCGCTTACGTGTCAGTCATCAAAACTCATAGTTTGGGCTGATTCTCGCCCGTTTCGTGGACTATTACTCACTGTTTTGGGGTCCCGGAGTGATTTCCATGATTAATGAACCCTGGGGTGCATTTACGTGTCGGTCATCAACACTCGAAGTTTTGGCCGATTTTGGCCTGTTTCCTGCACTATTACTCACCGTATTCGGGTCCCGAAGCGATTTCCATAGTTGTTGAACCCCAAGGTGCGCTTACGTGTCAGTCATCAACACTCGTAGTTTTGGCCGATTCTGGCCCATTTCCTGGACTATTACTCACTGTTTTGGGGTCCCGGAGTGATTTCCACGATTAACGAACCCTGGGGTCTGTTTACGTGTTGGTCATCAACACTCGCAGTTTTGGCCGATTCTGGCCGGTTTCATGGACTATTACTCACTGTTTTGGGGTCCCGGAGTGATTTTCACGATTAACGAACCCTATGGTGCGTTTACGTATCGGTCATCAACACTCGCAGTTTTGGCCGATTCTAGCCTATTTCCTGGACTATTACCTACCGATTTGGGTCTTGAACGATTTCCATAGTTGTTGAACCGCAAGGTGCGCTTACGCGTCAGTCATCAACACTCATAGTTTTAGCCTACTCTGGCCCGTTTCGTGGACTATTACTCACTGTTTTGGGGTCCCGGGGTAATTTCCATGTTTAACGAACCTTGGGTGCGTTTACGTGTCGGTCATCAACACTAGAAGGCCGATTCTGGCCTGTTTCCTGGACTATTACTCACCGTTTTTGGGGTCCCAAAGCGATTTCCGTAGTTGTTGAACCCCAAGGTGCGCTTACGTGTCAGTCATCAACACTCGTAGTTTTGGCCGATTCTGGCCCATTTCGTGGACTATTAATGATTGTTTTGGGGCCCCAGAGTGATTTCCACGATTAACGAATCCTAGGGTGCGTTTACGTGTCGGTCATCAATACTCATAGTTTTGGCCGATTCTGGCCCGTTTCGTGGACTATTACTCACTGTTTTGGGGTCCCGGAGTGATTTCCATGATTAACGAACCATGGGGTGTGTTTATGTGTTGGTCATCAACGCTCGAAGTTTTGGCCGATTCTGGCCTGTTTCCTCGACTATTACTCACCGTTTTCGGGTCCCGAAGCGATTTCTATAGTTTTTGAACCCCAAGGTGCGCTTACGTGTCAGTCATCAACGCTTGTAGTTTTGGCCGATTCTAGCCCGTTTCGTGGACTATTACTCATTGTTTTGGGGTCCCGGACTGATTTCCACGATTAACAAACCCTGGGGTGAGTTTACGTGTCGGTCATTAACACTCGCAGTTTTGGCCGATTCTGGCCTGTTTCCTGGACTATTACTCACCGTTTTGGGGTCCCGACGCGATTTTCATAGTTGTTGAACCCCAAGGTGTGCTTACGTGTCGGTCATCAACACTCATGGTTTTGGCCGATTCTGGCCCGTCCCGTAGACTATTACTTAGTGTTTTGGGGTCCCGGAGTGATTTCCACGATTAACGAACCCTGGGGTGCATTTACGTGTCGGTCATCAACAATCAAAGTTTTGGCCGATTCTGGCTTGTTCCCTGGACTATTACTCACCATTTTGGGGCCCCGAAGTGATTTCCAAAGTTGTTGAACCCCAGGGTGCGGTGACGTGTCGATCATCAACGCTCGTAGTTTTGGCCGATTCTGGCCCGTTTCGTGGACTATTACTCACTGTTTTGGGGTCCCGGAGTGATTTCCACGATTAACGAACCCTAGGGTGCGTTTACGTGTCTGTCATCAACACTCGCAGTTTTGGCCGATTCTGGCCTGTTTCCTGGACTATTACCCACCGTTTTGGGGTACCGAAAGCTATTTCCATACTTGTTAAACCCCAAGGTGCACTTACGTTTCGGTCATCAACACTCATTGTTTTGGCTGATTCTGGCCCGTTTCGTGGACTATTACTCACTGTTTTGGGGTCCCGGAGTGATTTCCATGATTAACAAACCCTGGGGTGCGTTTACGTGTCGGTCATCAACAATCAAAGTTTTGGCCAATTCTGGCTTGTTCCCTGGACTATTACTCACCGTTTGGGGGCCCCGAAGCGATTTCCAAAGTTGTTGAACCCCAGGGCGCGGTTACGTGTCGGTCATCAACACTCGTAGTTTTGGCCGATTCTGGCGCGTTTCGTGGACTATTACCCACTGTTTTGGGGTCCCGGAGTGATTTCCACGATTAACGAACCCTAGGGTGCGTTTACGTGTCGGTCATCAACACTCGCAGTTTTGGCCAATTCTGGCCTATTTCCTGGACTATTACCCACCGTTTTGGGGTACCGAAAGCGATTTCCATACTTGTTAAACCCCAAGGTGCGCTTACGTTTCGGTCATCAACACTCATTGTTTGGCCGATTCTGGCCCGTTTCGTGGACTATTACTCACTGTTTTGGGGTCCCAGAGTGATTTCCACGATTAACGAACCCTGGGGTGCGTTTACGTGTCGGTCATAAATACTCGCAGTTTTGGCCGACTCTGGCCTGTTTCCTGGACTATTACCCAACGTTTTGGGGTACCGAAGCGATTTCGATAGTTGTTGAACCCCAAGGTGCGCTTACGTGTCAGTCATCAAAACTCATAGTTTGGGCTGATTCTCGCCCGTTTCGTGGACTATTACTCACTGTTTTGGGGTCCCGGAGTGATTTCCATGATTAATGAACCCTGGGTGCATTTACGTGTCGGTCATCAACACTCGAAGTTTTGGCCGATTTTGGCCTGTTTCCTGCACTATTACTCACCGTATTCGGGTCCCGAAGCGATTTCCATAGTTGTTGAACCCCAAGGTGCGCTTACGTGTCAGTCATCAACACTCGTAGTTTTGGCCGATTCTGGCCCATTTCCTGGACTATTACTCACTGTTTTGGGGTCCCGGAGTGATTTCCACGATTAACGAACCCTGGGGTCTGTTTACGTGTTGGTCATCAACACTCGCAGTTTTGGCCGATTCTGGCCGGTTTCATGGACTATTACTCACTGTTTTGGGGTCCCGGAGTGATTTTCACGATTAACGAACCCTATGGTGCGTTTACGTATCGGTCATCAACACTCGCAGTTTTGGCCGATTCTAGCCTATTTCCTGGACTATTACCTACCGATTTGGGTCTTGAACGATTTCCATAGTTGTTGAACCGCAAGGTGCGCTTACGCGTCAGTCATCAACACTCATAGTTTTAGCCTACTCTGGCCCGTTTCGTGGACTATTACTCACTGTTTTGGGGTCCCGGGGTAATTTCCATGTTTAACGAACCTTGGGTGCGTTTACGTGTCGGTCATCAACACTAGAAGGCCGATTCTGGCCTGTTTCCTGGACTATTACTCACCGTTTTTGGGGTCCCAAAGCGATTTCCGTAGTTGTTGAACCCCAAGGTGCGCTTACGTGTCAGTCATCAACACTCGTAGTTTTGGCCGATTCTGGCCCATTTCGTGGACTATTAATGATTGTTTTGGGGCCCCAGAGTGATTTCCACGATTAACGAATCCTAGGGTGCGTTTACGTGTCGGTCATCAATACTCATAGTTTTGGCCGATTCTGGCCCGTTTCGTGGACTATTACTCACTGTTTTGGGGTCCCGAAGTGATTTCCATGATTAACGAACCATGGGGTGTGTTTATGTGTTGGTCATCAACGCTCGAAGTTTTGGCCGATTCTGGCCTGTTTCCTCGACTATTACTCACCGTTTTCGGGTCCCGAAGCGATTTCTATAGTTTTTGAACCCCAAGGTGCGCTTACGTGTCAGTCATCAACGCTTGTAGTTTTGGCCGATTCTAGCCCGTTTCGTGGACTATTACTCATTGTTTTGGGGTCCCGGACTGATTTCCACGATTAACAAACCCTGGGGTGAGTTTACGTGTCGGTCATTAACACTCGCAGTTTTGGCCGATTCTGGCCTGTTTCCTGGACTATTACTCACCGTTTTGGGGTCCCGACGCGATTTTCATAGTTGTTGAACCCCAAGGTGTGCTTACGTGTCGGTCATCAACACTCATGGTTTTGGCCGATTCTGGCCCGTCCCGTAGACTATTACTTAGTGTTTTGGGGGTCCCGGAGTGATTTCCACGATTAACGAACCCTGGGGTGCATTTACGTGTCGGTCATCAACAATCAAAGTTTTGGCCGATTAGTATGTGAGAGAGCGCTATTACTCACCATTTTGGGGCCCCGAAGTGATTTCCAAAGTTGTTGAACCCCAGGGTGCGGTGACGTGTCGATCATCAACGCTCGTAGTTTTGGCCGATTCTGGCCCGTTTCGTGGACTATTACTCACTGTTTTGGGGTCCCGGAGTGATTTCCACGATTAACGAACCCTAGGGTGCGTTTACGTGTCTGTCATCAACACTCGCAGTTTTGGCCGATTCTGGCCTGTTTCCTGGACTATTACCCACCGTTTTGGGGTACCGAAAGCTATTTCCATACTTGTTAAACCCCAAGGTGCACTTACGTTTCGGTCATCAACACTCATTGTTTTGGCTGATTCTGGCCCGTTTCGTGGACTATTACTCACTGTTTTGGGGTCCCGGAGTGATTTCCATGATTAACAAACCCTGGGGTGCGTTTACGTGTCGGTCATCAACAATCAAAGTTTTGGCCAATTCTGGCTTGTTCCCTGGACTATTACTCACCGTTTGGGGGCCCCGAAGCGATTTCCAAAGTTGTTGAACCCCAGGGCGCGGTTACGTGTCGGTCATCAACACTCGTAGTTTTGGCCGATTCTGGCGCGTTTCGTGGACTATTACCCACTGTTTTGGGGTCCCGGAGTGATTTCCACGATTAACGAACCCTAGGGTGCGTTTACGTGTCGGTCATCAACACTCGCAGTTTTGGCCAATTCTGGCCTATTTCCTGGACTATTACCCACCGTTTTGGGGTACCGAAAGCGATTTCCATACTTGTTAAACCCCAAGGTGCGCTTACGTTTCGGTCATCAACACTCATTGTTTTGGCCGATTCTGGCCCGTTTCGTGGACTATTACTCACTGTTTTGGGGTCCCAGAGTGATTTCCACGATTAACGAACCCTGGGGTGCGTTTACGTGTCGGTCATAAATACTCGCAGTTTTGGCCGACTCTGGCCTGTTTCCTGGACTATTACCCAACGTTTTGGGGTACCGAAGCGATTTCGATAGTTGTTGAACCCCAAGGTGCGCTTACGTGTCAGTCATCAAAACTCATAGTTTGGGCTGATTCTCGCCCGTTTCGTGGACTATTACTCACTGTTTTGGGGTCCCGGAGTGATTTCCATGATTAATGAACCCTGGGTGCATTTACGTGTCGGTCATCAACACTCGAAGTTTTGGCCGATTTTGGCCTGTTTCCTGCACTATTACTCACCGTATTCGGGTCCCGAAGCGATTTCCATAGTTGTTGAACCCCAAGGTGCGCTTACGTGTCAGTCATCAACACTCGTAGTTTTGGCCGATTCTGGCCCATTTCCTGGACTATTACTCACTGTTTTGGGGTCCCGGAGTGATTTCCACGATTAACGAACCCTGGGGTCTGTTTACGTGTTGGTCATCAACACTCGCAGTTTTGGCCGATTCTGGCCGGTTTCATGGACTATTACTCACTGTTTTGGGGTCCCGGAGTGATTTTCACGATTAACGAACCCTATGGTGCGTTTACGTATCGGTCATCAACACTCGCAGTTTTGGCCGATTCTAGCCTATTTCCTGGACTATTACCTACCGATTTGGGTCTTGAACGATTTCCATAGTTGTTGAACCGCAAGGTGCGCTTACGCGTCAGTCATCAACACTCATAGTTTTAGCCTACTCTGGCCCGTTTCGTGGACTATTACTCACTGTTTTGGGGTCCCGGGGTAATTTCCATGTTTAACGAACCTTGGGTGCGTTTACGTGTCGGTCATCAACACTAGAAGGCCGATTCTGGCCTGTTTCCTGGACTATTACTCACCGTTTTTGGGGTCCCAAAGCGATTTCCGTAGTTGTTGAACCCCAAGGTGCGCTTACGTGTCAGTCATCAACACTCGTAGTTTTGGCCGATTCTGGCCCATTTCGTGGACTATTAATGATTGTTTTGGGGCCCCAGAGTGATTTCCACGATTAACGAATCCTAGGGTGCGTTTACGTGTCGGTCATCAATACTCATAGTTTTGGCCGATTCTGGCCCGTTTCGTGGACTATTACTCACTGTTTTGGGGTCCCGGAGTGATTTCCATGATTAACGAACCATGGGGTGTGTTTATGTGTTGGTCATCAACGCTCGAAGTTTTGGCCGATTCTGGCCTGTTTCCTCGACTATTACTCACCGTTTTCGGGTCCCGAAGCGATTTCTATAGTTTTTGAACCCCAAGGTGCGCTTACGTGTCAGTCATCAACGCTCGTAGTTTTGGCCGATTCTAGCCCGTTTCGTGGACTATTACTCATTGTTTTGGGGTCCCGGACTAATTTCCACGATTAACAAACCCTGGGGTGAGTTTACGTGTCGGTCATTAACACTCGCAGTTTTGGCCGATTCTGGCCTGTTTCCTGGACTATTACTCACCGTTTTGGGGTCCCGACGCGATTTCCATAGTTGTTGAACCCCAAGGTGTGCTTACGTGTCGGTCATCAACACTCATGGTTTTGGCCGATTCTGGCCCGTTCCGTAGACTATTACTTAGTGTTTTGGGGTCCCGGAGTGATTTCCACGATTAACGAACCCTGGGGTGCATTTACGTGTCGGTCATCAACAATCAAAGTTTTGGCCGATTCTGGCTTGTTCCCTGGACTATTACTCACCATTTTGGGGCCCCGAAGTGATTTCCAAAGTTGTTGAACCCCAGGGTGCGGTTACGGGTCGATCATCAACGCTCGTAGTTTTGGCCGATTCTGGCCCGTTTCGTGGACTATTACTCACTGTTTTGGGGTCCCGGAGTGATTTCCACGATTAACGAACCCTAGGGTGCGTTTACGTGTCTGTCATCAACACTCGCAGTTTTGGCCGATTCTGGCCTGTTTCCTGGACTATTACCCACCGTTTTGGGGTACCGAAAGCTATTTCCATACTTGTTAAACCCCAAGGTGCACTTACGTTTCGGTCATCAACACTCATTGTTTTGGCTGATTCTGGCCCGTTTCGTGGACTATTACTCACTGTTTTGGGGTCCCGGAGTGATTTCCATGATTAACAAACCCTGGGGTGCGTTTACGTGTCGGTCATCAACAATCAAAGTTTTGGCCAATTCTGGCTTGTTCCCTGGACTATTACTCACCGTTTGGGGGCCCCGAAGCGATTTCCAAAGTTGTTGAACCCCAGGGCGCGGTTACGTGTCGGTCATCAACACTCGTAGTTTTGGCCGATTCTGGCGCGTTTCGTGGACTATTACCCACTGTTTTGGGGTCCCGGAGTGATTTCCACGATTAACGAACCCTAGGGTGCGTTTACGTGTCGGTCATCAACACTCGCAGTTTTGGCCAATTCTGGCCTGTTTCCTGGACTATTACCCACCGTTTTGGGGTACCGAAAGCGATTTCCATACTTGTTAAACCCCAAGGTGCGCTTACGTTTCGGTCATCAACACTCATTGTTTTGGTCGATTCTGGCCCGTTTCGTGGACTATTACTCACTGTTTTGGGGTCCCAGAGTGATTTCCACGATTAACGAACCCTGGGGTGCGTTTACGTGTCGGTCATAAATACTCGCAGTTTTGGCCGACTCTGGCCTGTTTCCTGGACTATTACCCAACGTTTTGGGGTACCGAAGCGATTTCGATAGTTGTTGAACCCCAAGGTGCGCTTACGTGTCAGTCATCAAAACTCATAGTTTGGGCTGATTCTCGCCCGTTTCGTGGACTATTACTCACTGTTTTGGGGTCCCGGAGTGATTTCCATGATTAATGAACCCTGGGGTTCATTTACGTGTCGGTCATCAACACTCAAAGTTTTGGCCGATTTTGGCCTGTTTCCTGCACTATTACTCACCGTATTCGGGTCCCGAAGCGATTTCCATAGTTGTTGAACCCCAAGGTGCGCTTACGTGTCAGTCATCAACACTCGTAGTTTTGGCCGATTCTGGCCCATTTCCTGGACTATTACTCACTGTTTTGGGGTCCCGGAGTGATTTCCACGATTAACGAACCCTGGGGTCTGTTTACGTGTTGGTCATCAACACTCGCAGTTTTGGCCGATTCTGGCCGGTTTCATGTACTATTACTCACTGTTTTGGGGTCCCGGAGTGATTTTCACGATTAACGAACCCTATGGTGCGTTTACGTATCGGTCATCAACACTCGCAGTTTTGGCCGATTCTAGCCTGTTTCCTGGACTATTACCTACCGATTTGGGTCTTGAACGATTTCCATAGTTGTTGAACCGCAAGGTGCGCTTACGCGTCAGTCATCAACACTCATAGTTTTAGCCTACTCTGGCCCGTTTCGTGGACTATTACTCACTGTTTTGGGGTCCCGGGGTAATTTCCATGTTTAACGAACCTTGGGTGCGTTTACGTGTCGGTCATCAACACTAGAAGGCCGATTCTGGCCTGTTTCCTGGACTATTACTCACCGTTTTTGGGGTCCCAAAGCGATTTCCGTAGTTGTTGAACCCCAAGGTGCGCTTACGTGTCAGTCATCAACACTCGTAGTTTTGGCCGATTCTGGCCCATTTCGTGGACTATTAATGATTGTTTTGGGGCCCCAGAGTGATTTCCACGATTAACGAATCCTAGGGTGCGTTTACGTGTCGGTCATCAATACTCATAGTTTTGGCCGATTCTGGCCCGTTTCGTGGACTATTACTCACTGTTTTGGGGTCCCGGAGTGATTTCCATGATTAACGAACCATGGGGTGCGTTTATGTGTTGGTCATCAACGCTCGAAGTTTTGGCCGATTCTGGCCTGTTTCCTCGACTATTACTCACCGTTTTCGGGTCCCGAAGCGATTTCTATAGTTTTTGAACCCCAAGGTGCGCTTACGTGTCAGTCATCAACGCTCGTAGTTTTGGCCGATTCTAGCCCGTTTCGTGGACTATTACTCACTGTTTTGGGGTCCCGGACTGGTTTCCACGATTAACAAACCCTGGGGTGAGTTTACGTGTCGGTCATTAACACTCGCAGTTTTGGCCGATTCTGGCCTGTTTCCTGGACTATTACTCACCGTTTTGGGGTCCCAAAGCGATTTCCATAGTTGTTGAACCCCAAGGTGTGCTTACGTGTCGGTCATCAACACTCATGGTTTTGGCCGATTCTGGCCCGTTCCGTAGACTATTACTTAGTGTTTTGGGGTCCCGGGGTGATTTCCACGATTAACGAACCCTGGGGTGCATTTACGTGTCGGTCATCAACAATCAAAGTTTTGGCCGATTCTGGCTTGTTCCCTGGACTATTACTCACCATTTTGGGGCCCCGAAGTGATTTCCAAAGTTGTTGAACCCCAGGGTGCGGTTACGTGTCGATCAGCAACGCTCGTAGTTTTGGCCGATTCTGGCCCGTTTCGTGGACTATTACTCACTGTTTTGGGGTCCCGGAGTGATTTCCACGATTAAGGAACCCTAGGGTGCGTTTACGTGTCTGTCATCAACACTCGCAGTTTTGGCCGATTCTGGCCTGTTTCCTGGACTATTACCCACCGTTTTGGGGTACCGAAAGCGATTTCCATACTTGTTAAACCCCAAGGTGCACTTACGTTTCGGTCATCAACACTCATTGTTTTGGCTGATTCTGGCCCGTTTCGTGGACTATTACTCACTGTTTTGGGGTCCCAGAGTGATTTCCACGATTAACGAACCCTGGGGTGCGTTTACGTGTCGGTCATAAATACTCGCAGTTTTGGCCGACTCTGGCCTGTTTCCTGGACTATTACCCAACATTTTGGGGTACCGAAGCGATTTCGATAGTTGTTGAACCCCAAGGTGCGCTTACGTGTCAGTCATCAAAACTCATAGTTTGGGCTGATTCTCGCCCGTTTCGTGGACTATTACTCACTGTTTTGGGGTCCCGGAGTGATTTCCATGATTAATGAACCCTGGGGTGCATTTACGTGTCGGTCATCAACACTCGAAGTTTTGGCCGATTTTGGCCTGTTTCCTGCACTATTACTCACCGTATTCGGGTCCCGAAGCGATTTCCATAGTTGTTGAACCCCAAGGTGCGCTTACGTGTCAGTCATCAACACTCGTAGTTTTGGCCGATTCTGGCCCATTTCCTGGACTATTACTCACTGTTTTGGGGTCCCGGAGTGATTTCCACGATTAACGAACCCTGGGGTCTGTTTACGTGTTGGTCATCAACACTCGCAGTTTTGGCCGATTCTGGCCGGTTTCATGGACTATTACTCACTGTTTTGGGGTCCCGGAGTGATTTTCACGATTAACGTACCCTATGGTGCGTTTACGTATCGGTCATCAACACTCGCAGTTTTGGCCGATTCTAGCCTGTTTCCTGGACTATTACCTACCGATTTGGGTCTTGAACGATTTCCATAGTTGTTGAACCGCAAGGTGCGCTTACGCGTCAGTCATCAACACTCATAGTTTTAGCCTACTCTGGCCCGTTTCGTGGACTATTACTCACTGTTTTGGGGTCCCGGGGTAATTTCCATGTTTAACGAACCTTGGGTGCGTTTACGTGTCGGTCATCAACACTAGAAGGCCGATTCTGGCCTGTTTCCTGGACTATTACTCACCGTTTTTGGGGTCCCAAAGCGATTTCCGTAGTTGTTGAACCCCAAGGTGCGCTTACGTGTCAGTCATCAACACTCATAGTTTTGGCTGATTCTGGCCCATTTCGTGGACTATTAATGATTGTTTTGGGGCCCCAGAGTGATTTCCACGATTAACGAATCCTAGGGTGCGTTTACGTGTCGGTCATCAATACTCATAGTTTTGGCCGATTCTGGCCCGTTTCGTGGACTATTACTCACTGTTTTGGGGTCCCGGAGTGATTTCCATGATTAACGAACCATGGGGTGTGTTTATGTGTTGGTCATCAACGCTCGAAGTTTTGGCCGATTCTGGCCTGTTTCCTCGACTATTACTCACCGTTTTCGGGTCCCGAAGCGATTTCTATAGTTTTTGAACCCCAAGGTGCGCTTACGTGTCAGTCATCAACGCTCGTAGTTTTGGCCGATTCTAGCCCGTTTCGTGGACTATTACTCATTGTTTTGGGGTCCCGGACTGATTTCCACGATTAACAAACCCTGGGGTGAGTTTACGTGTCGGTCATTAACACTCGCAGTTTTGGCCGATTCTGGCCTGTTTCCTGGACTATTACTCACCGTTTTGGGGTCCCGAAGCGATTTCCATAGTTGTTGAACCCCAAGGTGTGCTTACGTGTCGGTCATCAACACTCATGGTTTTGGCCGATTCTGGCCCGTTCCGTAGACTATTACTTAGTGTTTTGGGGTCCCGGAGTGATTTCCACGATTAACGAACCCTGGGGTGCATTTACGTGTCGGTCATCAACAATCAAAGTTTTGGCCGATTCTGGCTTGTTCCCTGGACTATTACTCACCATTTTGGGGCCCCGAAGTGATTTCCAAAGTTGTTGAACCCCAGGGTGCGGTTACGTGTCGATCAGCAACGCTCGTAGTTTTGGCCGATTCTGGCCCGTTTCGTGGACTATTACTCACTGTTTTGGGGTCCCGGAGTGATTTCCACGATTAACGAACCCTAGGGTGCGTTTACGTGTCTGTCATCAACACTCGCAGTTTTGGCCGATTCTGGCCTGTTTCCTGGACTATTACCCACCGTTTTGGGGTACCGAAAGCTATTTCCATACTTGTTAAACCCCAAGGTGCACTTACGTTTCGGTCATCAACACTCATTGTTTTGGCTGATTCTGGCCCGTTTCGTGGACTATTACTCACTGTTTTGGGGTCCCGGAGTGATTTCCATGATTAACAAACCCTGGGGTGCGTTTACGTGTCGGTCATCAACAATCAAAGTTTTGGCCAATTCTGGCTTGTTCCCTGGACTATTACTCACCGTTTGGGGGCCCCGAAGCGATTTCCAAAGTTGTTGAACCCCAGGGCGCGGTTACGTGTCGGTCGTCAACACTCGTAGTTTTGGCCGATTCTGGCGCGTTTCGTGGACTATTACCCACTGTTTTGGGGTCCCGGAGTGATTTCCACGATTAACGAACCCTAGGGTGCGTTTACGTGTCGGTCATCAACACTCGTAGTTTTGGCCGATTCTGGCCTGTTTCCTGGACTATTACCCACCGTTTTGGGGTACCGAAAGCGATTTCCATACTTGTTAAACCCCAAGGTGCGCTTACGTTTCGGTCATCAACACTCATTGTTTTGGTCGATTCTGGCCCGTTTCGTGGACTATTACTCACTGTTTTGGGGTCCCAGAGTGATTTCCACGATTAACGAACCCTGGGGTGCGTTTACGTGTCGGTCATAAATACTCGCAGTTTTGGCCGACTCTGGCCTGTTTCCTGGACTATTACCCAACGTTTTGGGGTACCGAAGCGATTTCGATAGTTGTTGAACCCCAAGGTGCGCTTACGTGTCAGTCATCAAAACTCATAGTTTGGGCTGATTCTCGCCCGTTTCGTGGACTATTACTCACTGTTTTGGGGTCCCGGAGTGATTTCCATGATTAATGAACCCTGGGGTTCATTTACGTGTCGGTCATCAACACTCGAAGTTTTGGCCGATTTTGGCCTGTTTCCTGCACTATTACTCACCGTATTCGGGTCCCGAAGCGATTTCCATAGTTGTTGAACCCCAAGGTGCGCTTACGTGTCAGTCATCAACACTCGTAGTTTTGGCCGATTCTGGCCCATTTCCTGGACTATTACTCACTGTTTTGGGGTCCCGGAGTGATTTCCACGATTAACGAACCCTGGGGTCTGTTTACGTGTTGGTCATCAACACTCGCAGTTTTGGCCGATTCTGGCCGGTTTCATGTACTATTACTCACTGTTTTGGGGTCCCGGAGTGATTTTCACGATTAACGAACCCTATGGTGCGTTTACGTATCGGTCATCAACACTCGCAGTTTTGGCCGATTCTAGCCTGTTTCCTGGACTATTACCTACCGATTTGGGTCTTGAACGATTTCCATAGTTGTTGAACCGCAAGGTGCGCTTACGCGTCAGTCATCAACACTCATAGTTTTAGCCTACTCTGGCCCGTTTCGTGGACTATTACTCACTGTTTTGGGGTCCCGGGGTAATTTCCATGTTTAACGAACCTTGGGTGCGTTTACGTGTCGGTCATCAACACTAGAAGGCCGATTCTGGCCTGTTTCCTGGACTATTACTCACCGTTTTTGGGGTCCCAAAGCGATTTCCGTAGTTGTTGAACCCCAAGGTGCGCTTACGTGTCAGTCATCAACACTCGTAGTTTTGGCCGATTCTGGCCCATTTCGTGGACTATTAATGATTGTTTTGGGGCCCCAGAGTGATTTCCACGATTAACGAATCCTAGGGTGCGTTTACGTGTCGGTCATCAATACTCATAGTTTTGGCCGATTCTGGCCCGTTTCGTGGACTATTACTCACTGTTTTGGGGTCCCGGAGTGATTTCCATGATTAACGAACCATGGGGTGCGTTTATGTGTTGGTCATCAACGCTCGAAGTTTTGGCCGATTCTGGCCTGTTTCCTCGACTATTACTCACCGTTTTCGGGTCCCGAAGCGATTTCTATAGTTTTTGAACCCCAAGGTGCGCTTACGTGTCAGTCATCAACGCTCGTAGTTTTGGCCGATTCTAGCCCGTTTCGTGGACTATTACTCACTGTTTTGGGGTCCCGGACTGGTTTCCACGATTAACAAACCCTGGGGTGAGTTTACGTGTCGGTCATTAACACTCGCAGTTTTGGCCGATTCTGGCCTGTTTCCTGGACTATTACTCACCGTTTTGGGGTCCCAAAGCGATTTCCATAGTTGTTGAACCCCAAGGTGTGCTTACGTGTCGGTCATCAACACTCATGGTTTTGTCCGATTCTGGCCCGTTCCGTAGACTATTACTTAGTGTTTTGGGGTCCCGGAGTGATTTCCACGATTAACGAACCCTGGGGTGCATTTACGTGTCGGTCATCAACAATCAAAGTTTTGGCCGATTCTGGCTTGTTCCCTGGACTATTACTCACCATTTTGGGGCCCCGAAGTGATTTCCAAAGTTGTTGAACCCCAGGGTGCGGTTACGTGTCGATCAGCAACGCTCGTAGTTTTGGCCGATTCTGGCCCGTTTCGTGGACTATTACTCACTGTTTTGGGGTCCCGGAGTGATTTCCACGATTAAGGAACCCTAGGGTGCGTTTACGTGTCTGTCATCAACACTCGCAGTTTTGGCCGATTCTGGCCTGTTTCCTGGACTATTACCCACCGTTTTGGGGTACCGAAAGCGATTTCCATACTTGTTAAACCCCAAGGTGCACTTACGTTTCGGTCATCAACACTCATTGTTTTGGCTGATTCTGGCCCGTTTCGTGGACTATTACTCACTGTTTTGGGGTCCCAGAGTGATTTCCACGATTAACGAACCCTGGGGTGCGTTTACGTGTCGGTCATAAATACTCGCAGTTTTGGCCGACTCTGGCCTGTTTCCTGGACTATTACCCAACATTTTGGGGTACCGAAGCGATTTCGATAGTTGTTGAACCCCAAGGTGCGCTTACGTGTCAGTCATCAAAACTCATAGTTTGGGCTGATTCTCGCCCGTTTCGTGGACTATTACTCACTGTTTTGGGGTCCCGGAGTGATTTCCATGATTAATGAACCCTGGGGTGCATTTACGTGTCGGTCATCAACACTCGAAGTTTTGGCCGATTTTGGCCTGTTTCCTGCACTATTACTCACCGTATTCGGGTCCCGAAGCGATTTCCATAGTTGTTGAACCCCAAGGTGCGCTTACGTGTCAGTCATCAACACTCGTAGTTTTGGCCGATTCTGGCCCATTTCCTGGACTATTACTCACTGTTTTGGGGTCCCGGAGTGATTTCCACGATTAACGAACCCTGGGGTCTGTTTACGTGTTGGTCATCAACACTCGCAGTTTTGGCCGATTCTGGCCGGTTTCATGGACTATTACTCACTGTTTTGGGGTCCCGGAGTGATTTTCACGATTAACGAACCCTATGGTGCGTTTACGTATCGGTCATCAACACTCGCAGTTTTGGCCGATTCTAGCCTGTTTCCTGGACTATTACCTACCGATTTGGGTCTTGAACGATTTCCATAGTTGTTGAACCGCAAGGTGCGCTTACGCGTCAGTCATCAACACTCATAGTTTTAGCCTACTCTGGCCCGTTTCGTGGACTATTACTCACTGTTTTGGGGTCCCGGGGTAATTTCCATGTTTAACGAACCTTGGGTGCGTTTACGTGTCGGTCATCAACACTAGAAGGCCGATTCTGGCCTGTTTCCTGGACTATTACTCACCGTTTTTGGGGTCCCAAAGCGATTTCCGTAGTTGTTGAACCCCAAGGTGCGCTTACGTGTCAGTCATCAACACTCGTAGTTTTGGCCGATTCTGGCCCATTTCGTGGACTATTAATGATTGTTTTGGGGCCCCAGAGTGATTTCCACGATTAACGAATCCTAGGGTGCGTTTACGTGTCGGTCATCAATACTCATAGTTTTGGCCGATTCTGGCCCGTTTCGTGGACTATTACTCACTGTTTTGGGGTCCCGGAGTGATTTCCATGATTAACGAACCATGGGGTGTGTTTATGTGTTGGTCATCAACGCTCGAAGTTTTGGCCGATTCTGGCCTGTTTCCTCGACTATTACTCACCGTTTTCGGGTCCCGAAGCGATTTCTATAGTTTTTGAACCCCAAGGTGCGCTTACGTGTCAGTCATCAACGCTCGTAGTTTTGGCCGATTCTAGCCCGTTTCGTGGACTATTACTCATTGTTTTGGGGTCCCGGACTGATTTCCACGATTAACAAACCCTGGGGTGAGTTTACGTGTCGGTCATTAACACTCGCAGTTTTGGCCGATTCTGGCCTGTTTCCTGGACTATTACTCACCGTTTTGGGGTCCCGAAGCGATTTCCATAGTTGTTGAACCCCAAGGTGTGCTTACGTGTCGGTCATCAACACTCATGGTTTTGGCCGATTCTGGCCCGTTCCGTAGACTATTACTTAGTGTTTTGGGGTCCCGGAGTGATTTCCACGATTAACGAACCCTGGGGTGCATTTACGTGTCGGTCATCAACAATCAAAGTTTTGGCCGATTCTGGCTTGTTCCCTGGACTATTACTCACCATTTTGGGGCCCCGAAGTGATTTCCAAAGTTGTTGAACCCCAGGGTGCGGTTACGTGTCGATCATCAACGCTCGTAGTTTTGGCCGATTCTGGCCCGTTTCGTGGACTATTACTCACTGTTTTGGGGTCCCGGAGTGATTTCCACGATTAACGAACCCTAGGGTGCGTTTATGTGTCTGTCATCAACACTCGCAGTTTTGGCCGATTCTGGCCTGTTTCCTGGACTATTAACCACCGTTTTGGGGTACCGAAAGCTATTTCCATACTTGTTAAACCCCAAGGTGCACTTACGTTTCGGTCATCAACACTCATTGTTTTGGCTGATTCTGGCCCGTTTCGTGGACTATTACTCACTGTTTTGGGGTCCCGGAGTGATTTCCATGATTAACAAACCCTGGGGTGCGTTTACGTGTCGGTCATCAACAATCAAAGTTTTGGCCAATTCTGGCTTGTTCCCTGGACTATTACTCACCGTTTGGGGGCCCCGAAGCGATTTCCAAAGTTGTTGAACCCCAGGGCGCGGTTACGTGTCGGTCATCAACACTCGTAGTTTTGGCCGATTCTGGCGCGTTTCGTGGACTATTACCCACTGTTTTGGGGTCCCGGAGTGATTTCCACGATTAACGAACCCTAGGGTGCGTTTACGTGTCGGTCATCAACACTCGTAGTTTTGGCCGATTCTGGCCCATTTCCTGGACTATTACTCACTGTTTTGGGGTCCCGGAGTGATTTCCACGATTAACGAACCCTGGGGTCTGTTTACGTGTTGGTCATCAACACTCGCAGTTTTGGCCGATTCTGGCCGGTTTCATGGACTATTACTCACTGTTTTGGGGTCCCGGAGTGATTTTCACGATTAACGAACCCTATGGTGCGTTTACGTATCGGTCATCAACACTCGCAGTTTTGGCCGATTCTAGCCTGTTTCCTGGACTATTACCTACCGATTTGGGTCTTGAACGATTTCCATAGTTGTTGAACCGCAAGGTGTGCTTACGCGTCAGTCATCAACACTCATAGTTTTAGCCTACTCTGGCCCGTTTCGTGGACTATTACTCACTGTTTTGGGGTCCTTGGGTAATTTCCATGTTTAACGAACCTTGGGTGCGTTTACGTGTCGGTCATCAACACTAGAAGGCCGATTCTGGCCTGTTTCCTGGACTATTACTCACCATTTTTGGGGTCCCAAAGCGATTTCCGTAGTTGTTGAACCCCAAGGTGAGCTTACGTGTCAGTCATCAACACTCGTAGTTTTGGCCGATTCTGGCCCATTTCGTGGACTATTAATGATTGTTTTGGGGCCCCAGAGTGATTTCCACGATTAACGAATCCTAGGGTGCGTTTACGTGTTGGTCATCAATACTCATAGTTTTGGCCGATTCTGGCCCGTTTCGTGGACTATTACTCACTGTTTTGGGGTCCCGGAGTGATTTGCATGATTAACGAACCATGGGGTGTGTTTATGTGTTGGTCATCAACGCTCGAAGTTTTGGCCGATTCTGGCCTGTTTCCTCGACTATTACTCACCGTTTTCGGGTCCCGAAGCGATTTCTATAGTTTTTGAACCCCAAGGTGCGCTTACGTGTCAGTCATCAACGCTCGTAGTTTTGGCCGATTCTAGCCCGTTTCGTGGACTATTACTCATTGTTTTGGGGTCCCGGACTGGTTTCCACGATTAACAAACCCTGGGGTGAGTTTACGTGTCGGTCATTAACACTCGCAGTTTTGGCCGATTCTGGCCTGTTTCCTGGACTATTACTCACCGTTTTGGGGTCCCGAAGCGATTTCCATAGTTGTTGAACCCCAAGGTGTGCTTACGTGTCGGTCATCAACACTCATGGTTTTGGCCGATTCTGGCCCGTTCCGTAGACTATTACTTAGTGTTTTGGGGTCCCGGAGTGATTTCCACGATTAACGAACCCTGGGGTGCATTTACGTGTCGGTCATCAACAATCAAAGTTTTGGCCGATTCTGGCTTGTTCCCTGGACTATTACTCACCATTTTGGGGCCCCGAAGTGATTTCCAAAGTTGTTGAACCCCAGGGTGCGGTTACGTGTCGATCATCAACGCTCGTAGTTTTGGCCGATTCTGGCCCGTTTCGTGGACTATTACTCACTGTTTTGGGGTCCCGGAGTGATTTCCACGATTAACGAACCCTAGGGTGCGTTTACGTGTCTGTCATCAACACTCGCAGTTTTGGCCGATTCTGGCCTGTTTCCTGGACTATTACCCACCGTTTTGGGGTACCGAAAGCTATTTCCATACTTGTTAAACCCCAAGGTGCACTTACGTTTCGGTCATCAACACTCATTGTTTTGGCTGATTCTGGCCCGTTTCGTGGACTATTACTCACTGTTTTGGGGTCCCGGAGTGATTTCCATGATTAACAAACCCTGGGGTGCGTTTACGTGTCGGTCATCAACAATCAAAGTTTTGGCCAATTCTGGCTTGTTCCCTGGAATATTACTCACCGTTTGGGGGCCTCGAAGCGATTTCCAAAGTTGTTGAACCCCAGGGCGCGGTTACGTGTCGGTCATCAACACTCGTAGTTTTGGCCGATTCTGGCGCGTTTCGTGGACTATTACCCACTGTTTTGGGGTCCCGGAGTGATTTCCACGATTAACGAACCCTAGGGTGCGTTTACGTGTCGGTCATCAACACTCGCAGTTTTGGCCAATTCTGGCCTGTTTCCTGGACTATTACCCACCGTTTTGGGGTACCGAAAGCGATTTCCATACTTGTTAAACCCCAAGGTGCGCTTACGTTTCGGTCATCAACACTCATTGTTTTGGTCGATTCTGGCCCGTTTCGTGGACTATTACTCACTGTTTTGGGGTCCCAGAGTGATTTCCACGATTAACGAACCCTGGGGTGCGTTTACGTGTCGGTCATAAATACTCGCAGTTTTGGCCGACTCTGGCCTGTTTCCTGGACTATTACCCAACGTTTTGGGGTACCGAAGCGATTTCGATAGTTGTTGAACCCCAAGGTGCGCTTACGTGTCAGTCATCAAAACTCATAGTTTGGGCTGATTCTCGCCCGTTTCGTGGACTATTACTCACTGTTTTGGGGCCCCGGAGTGATTTCCATGATTAATGAACCCTGGGGTGCATTTACGTGTCGGTCATCAACACTCGAAGTTCTGGCCGATTTTGGCCTGTTTCCTGCACTATTACTCACCGTATTCGGGTCCCGAAGCGATTTCCATAGTTGTTGAACCCCAAGGTGCGCTTACGTGTCAGTCATCAACACTCGTAGTTTTGGCCGATTCTGGCCCATTTCCTGGACTATTACTCACTGTTTTGGGGTCCCGGAGTGATTTCCACGATTAACGAACCCTGGGGTCTGTTTACGTGTTGGTCATCAACACTCGCAGTTTTGGCCGATTCTGGCCGGTTTCATGGACTATTACTCACTGTTTTGGGGTCCCGGAGTGATTTTCACGATTAACGAACCCTATGGTGCGTTTACGTATCGGTCATCAACACTCGTAGTTTTGGCCGATTCTAGCCTGTTTCCTGGACTATTACCTACCGATTTGGGTCTTGAACGATTTCCATAGTTGTTGAACCGCAAGGTGCGCTTACGCGTCAGTCATCAACACTCATAGTTTTAGCCTACTCTGGCCCGTTTCGTGGACTATTACTCACTGTTTAGGGGTCCTTGGGTAATTTCCATGTTTAACGAACCTTGGGTGCGTTTACGTGTCGGTCATCAACACGAAGGCCGATTCTGGCCTGTTTCCTGGACTATTACTCACCGTTTTTGGGGTCCCAAAGCGATTTCCGTAGTTGTTGAACCCCAAGGTGCGCTTACATGTCAGTCATCAACACTCGTAGTTTTGGCCGATTCTGGCCCATTTCGTGGACTATTAATGATTGTTTTGGGGCCCCAGAGTGATTTCCACGATTAACGAATCCTAGGGTGCGTTTACGTGTCGGTCATCAATACTCATAGTTTTGGCCGATTCTGGCCCGTTTCGTGGACTATTACTCACTGTTTTGGGGTCCCGGAGTGATTTCCATGATTAACGAACCATGGGGTGTGTTTATGTGTTGGTCATCAACGCTCGAAGTTTTGGCCGATTCTGGCCTGTTTCCTCGACTATTACTCACCGTTTTCGGGTCCCGAAGCGATTTCTATAGTTTTTGAACCCCAAGGTGCGCTTACGTGTCAGTCATCAACGCTCGTAGTTTTGGCCGATTCTAGCCCGTTTCGTGGACTATTACTCATTGTTTTGGGGTCCCGGACTGATTTCCACGATTAACAAACCCTGGGGTGAGTTTACGTGTCGGTCATTAACACTCGCAGTTTTGGCCGATTCTGGCCTGTTTCCTGGACTATTACTCACCGTTTTGGGGTCCCGAAGCGATTTCCATAGTTGTTGAACCCCAAGGTGTGCTTACGTGTCGGTCATCAACACTCATGGTTTTGGCCGATTCTGGCCCGTTCCGTAGACTATTACTTAGTGTTTTGGGGTCCCGGAGTGATTTCCACGATTAACGAACCCTGGGGTGCATTTACGTGTCGGTCATCAACAATCAAAGTTTTGGCCGATTCTGGCTTGTTCCCTGGACTATTACTCACCATTTTGGGGCCCCGAAGTGATTTCCAAAGTTGTTGAACCCCAGGGTGCGGTTACGTGTCGATCATCAACGCTCGTAGTTTTGGCCGATTCTGGCCCGTTTCGTGGACTATTACTCACTGTTTTGGGGTCCCGGAGTGATTTCCACGATTAACGAACCCTAGGGTGCGTTTATGTGTCTGTCATCAACACTCGCAGTTTTGGCCGATTCTGGCCTGTTTCCTGGACTATTAACCACCGTTTTGGGGTACCGAAAGCTATTTCCATACTTGTTAAACCCCAAGGTGCACTTACGTTTCGGTCATCAACACTCATTGTTTTGGCTGATTCTGGCCCGTTTCGTGGACTATTACTCACTGTTTTGGGGTCCCGGAGTGATTTCCATGATTAACAAACCCTGGGGTGCGTTTACGTGTCGGTCATCAACAATCAAAGTTTTGGCCAATTCTGGCTTGTTCCCTGGACTATTACTCACCGTTTGGGGGCCCCGAAGCGATTTCCAAAGTTGTTGAACCCCAGGGCGCGGTTACGTGTCGGTCATCAACACTCGTAGTTTTGGCCGATTCTGGCGCGTTTCGTGGACTATTACCCACTGTTTTGGGGTCCCGGAGTGATTTCCACGATTAACGAACCCTAGGGTGCGTTTACGTGTCGGTCATCAACACTCGTAGTTTTGGCCGATTCTGGCCCATTTCCTGGACTATTACTCACTGTTTTGGGGTCCCGGAGTGATTTCCACGATTAACGAACCCTGGGGTCTGTTTACGTGTTGGTCATCAACACTCGCAGTTTTGGCCGATTCTGGCTGGTTTCATGGACTATTACTCACTGTTTTGGGGTCCCGGAGTGATTTTCACGATTAACGAACCCTATGGTGCGTTTACGTATCGGTCATCAACACTCGCAGTTTTGGCCGATTCTAGCCTGTTTCCTGGACTATTACCTACCGATTTGGGTCTTGAACGATTTCCATAGTTGTTGAACCGCAAGGTGTGCTTACGCGTCAGTCATCAACACTCATAGTTTTAGCCTACTCTGGCCCGTTTCGTGGACTATTACTCACTGTTTTGGGGTCCTTGGGTAATTTCCATGTTTAACGAACCTTGGGTGCGTTTACGTGTCGGTCATCAACACTAGAAGGCCGATTCTGGCCTGTTTCCTGGACTATTACTCACCATTTTTGGGGTCCCAAAGCGATTTCCGTAGTTGTTGAACCCCAAGGTGAGCTTACGTGTCAGTCATCAACACTCGTAGTTTTGGCCGATTCTGGCCCATTTCGTGGACTATTAATGATTGTTTTGGGGCCCCAGAGTGATTTCCACGATTAACGAATCCTAGGGTGCGTTTACGTGTTGGTCATCAATACTCATAGTTTTGGCCGATTCTGGCCCGTTTCGTGGACTATTACTCACTGTTTTGGGGTCCCGGAGTGATTTCCATGATTAACGAACCATGGGGTGTGTTTATGTGTTGGTCATCAACGCTCGAAGTTTTGGCCGATTCTGGCCTGTTTCCTCGACTATTACTCACCGTTTTCGGGTCCCGAAGCGATTTCTATAGTTTTTGAACCCCAAGGTGCGCTTACGTGTCAGTCATCAACGCTCGTAGTTTTGGCCGATTCTAGCCCGTTTCGTGGACTATTACTCATTGTTTTGGGGTCCCGGACTGGTTTCCACGATTAACAAACCCTGGGGTGAGTTTACGTGTCGGTCATTAACACTCGCAGTTTTGGCCGATTCTGGCCTGTTTCCTGGACTATTACTCACCGTTTTGGGGTCCCGAAGCGATTTCCATAGTTGTTGAACCCCAAGGTGTGCTTACGTGTCGGTCATCAACACTCATGGTTTTGGCCGATTCTGGCCCGTTCCGTAGACTATTACTTAGTGTTTTGGGGTCCCGGAGTGATTTCCACGATTAACGAACCCTGGGGTGCATTTACGTGTCGGTCATCAACAATCAAAGTTTTGGCCGATTCTGGCTTGTTCCCTGGACTATTACTCACCATTTTGGGGCCCCGAAGTGATTTCCAAAGTTGTTGAACCCCAGGGTGCGGTTACGTGTCGATCATCAACGCTCGTAGTTTTGGCCGATTCTGGCCCGTTTCGTGGACTATTACTCACTGTTTTGGGGTCCCGGAGTGATTTCCACGATTAACGAACCCTAGGGTGCGTTTACGTGTCTGTCATCAACACTCGCAGTTTTGGCCGATTCTGGCCTGTTTCCTGGACTATTACCCACCGTTTTGGGGTACCGAAAGCTATTTCCATACTTGTTAAACCCCAAGGTGCACTTACGTTTCGGTCATCAACACTCATTGTTTTGGCTGATTCTGGCCCGTTTCGTGGACTATTACTCACTGTTTTGGGGTCCCGGAGTGATTTCCATGATTAACAAACCCTGGGGTGCGTTTACGTGTCGGTCATCAACAATCAAAGTTTTGGCCAATTCTGGCTTGTTCCCTGGAATATTACTCACCGTTTGGGGGCCTCGAAGCGATTTCCAAAGTTGTTGAACCCCAGGGCGCGGTTACGTGTCGGTCATCAACACTCGTAGTTTTGGCCGATTCTGGCGCGTTTCGTGGACTATTACCCACTGTTTTGGGGTCCCGGAGTGATTTCCACGATTAACGAACCCTAGGGTGCGTTTACGTGTCGGTCATCAACACTCGCAGTTTTGGCCAATTCTGGCCTGTTTCCTGGACTATTACCCACCGTTTTGGGGTACCGAAAGCGATTTCCATACTTGTTAAACCCCAAGGTGCGCTTACGTTTCGGTCATCAACACTCATTGTTTTGGTCGATTCTGGCCCGTTTCGTGGACTATTACTCACTGTTTTGGGGTCCCAGAGTGATTTCCACGATTAACGAACCCTGGGGTGCGTTTACGTGTCGGTCATAAATACTCGCAGTTTTGGCCGACTCTGGCCTGTTTCCTGGACTATTACCCAACGTTTTGGGGTACCGAAGCGATTTCGATAGTTGTTGAACCCCAAGGTGCGCTTACGTGTCAGTCATCAAAACTCATAGTTTGGGCTGATTCTCGCCCGTTTCGTGGACTATTACTCACTGTTTTGGGGCCCCGGAGTGATTTCCATGATTAATGAACCCTGGGGTGCATTTACGTGTCGGTCATCAACACTCGAAGTTCTGGCCGATTTTGGCCTGTTTCCTGCACTATTACTCACCGTATTCGGGTCCCGAAGCGATTTCCATAGTTGTTGAACCCCAAGGTGCGCTTACGTGTCAGTCATCAACACTCGTAGTTTTGGCCGATTCTGGCCCATTTCCTGGACTATTACTCACTGTTTTGGGGTCCCGGAGTGATTTCCACGATTAACGAACCCTGGGGTCTGTTTACGTGTTGGTCATCAACACTCGCAGTTTTGGCCGATTCTGGCCGGTTTCATGGACTATTACTCACTGTTTTGGGGTCCCGGAGTGATTTTCACGATTAACGAACCCTATGGTGCGTTTACGTATCGGTCATCAACACTCGTAGTTTTGGCCGATTCTAGCCTGTTTCCTGGACTATTACCTACCGATTTGGGTCTTGAACGATTTCCATAGTTGTTGAACCGCAAGGTGCGCTTACGCGTCAGTCATCAACACTCATAGTTTTAGCCTACTCTGGCCCGTTTCGTGGACTATTACTCACTGTTTAGGGGTCCTTGGGTAATTTCCATGTTTAACGAACCTTGGGTGCGTTTACGTGTCGGTCATCAACACGAAGGCCGATTCTGGCCTGTTTCCTGGACTATTACTCACCGTTTTTGGGGTCCCAAAGCGATTTCCGTAGTTGTTGAACCCCAAGGTGCGCTTACGTGTCAGTCATCAACACTCGTAGTTTTGGCCGATTCTGGCCCATTTCGTGGACTATTAATGATTGTTTTGGGGCCCCAGAGTGATTTCCACGATTAACGAATCCTAGGGTGCGTTTACGTGTCGGTCATCAATACTCATAGTTTTGGCCGATTCTGGCCCGTTTCGTGGACTATTACTCACTGTTTTGGGGTCCCGGAGTGATTTCCATGATTAACGAACCATGGGGTGTGTTTATGTGTTGGTCATCAACGCTCGAAGTTTTGGCCGATTCTGGCCTGTTTCCTCGACTATTACTCACCGTTTTCGGGTCCCGAAGCGATTTCTATAGTTTTTGAACCCCAAGGTGCGCTTACGTGTCAGTCATCAACGCTCGTAGTTTTGGCCGATTCTAGCCCGTTTCGTGGACTATTACTCATTGTTTTGGGGTCCCGGACTAGTTTCCACGATTAACAAACCCTGGGGTGAGTTTACGTGTCGGTCATTAACACTCGCAGTTTTGGCCGATTCTGGCCTGTTTCCTGGACTATTACTCACCGTTTTGGGGTCCCGAAGCGATTTCCATAGTTGTTGAACCCCAAGGTGTGCTTACGTGTCGGTCATCAACACTCATGGTTTTGGCCGATTCTGGCCCGTTCCGTAGACTATTACTTAGTGTTTTGGGGTCCCGGAGTGATTTCCACGATTAACGAACCCTGGGGTGCATTTACGTGTCGGTCATCAACAATCAAAGTTTTGGCCGATTCTGGCTTGTTCCCTGGACTATTACTCACCATTTTGGGGCCCCGAAGTGATTTCCAAAGTTGTTGAACCCCAGGGTGCGGTTACGTGTCGATCATCAACGCTCGTAGTTTTGGCCGATTCTGGCCCGTTTCGTGGACTATTACTCACTGTTTTGGGGTCCCGGAGTGATTTCCACGATTAACGAACCCTAGGGTGCGTTTACGTGTCTGTCATCAACACTCGCAGTTTTGGCCGATTCTGGCCTGTTTCCTGGACTATTACCCACCGTTTTGGGGTACCGAAAGCTATTTCCATACTTGTTAAACCCCAAGGTGCACTTACGTTTCGGTCATCAACACTCATTGTTTTGGCTGATTCTGGCCCGTTTCGTGGACTATTACTCACTGTTTTGGGGTCCCGGAGTGATTTCCATGATTAACAAACCCTGGGGTGCGTTTACGTGTCGGTCATCAACAATCAAAGTTTTGGCCAATTCTGGCTTGTTCCCTGGACTATTACTCACCGTTTGGGGGCCTCGAAGCGATTTCCAAAGTTGTTGAACCCCAGGGCGCGGTTACGTGTCGGTCATCAACACTCGTAGTTTTGGCCGATTCTGGCGCGTTTCGTGGACTATTACCCACTGTTTTGGGGTCCCGGAGTGATTTCCACGATTAACGAACCCTAGGGTGCGTTTACGTGTCGGTCATCAACACTCGCAGTTTTGGCCAATTCTGGCCTGTTTCCTGGACTATTACCCACCGTTTTGGGGTACCGAAAGCGATTTCCATACTTGTTAAACCCCAAGGTGCGCTTACGTTTCGGTCATCAACACTCATTGTTTTGGTCGATTCTGGCCCGTTTCGTGGACTATTACTCACTGTTTTGGGGTCCCAGAGTGATTTCCACGATTAACGAACCCTGGGGTGCGTTTACGTGTCGGTCATAAATACTCACAGTTTTGGCCGACTCTGGCCTGTTTCCTGGACTATTACCCAACGTTTTGGGGTACCGAAGCGATTTCGATAGTTGTTGAACCCCAAGGTGCGCTTACGTGTCAGTCATCAAAACTCATAGTTTGGGCTGATTCTCGCCCGTTTCGTGGACTATTACTCACTGTTTTGGGGCCCCGGAGTGATTTCCATGATTAATGAACCCTGGGGTGCATTTACGTGTCGGTCATCAACACTCGAAGTTTTGGCCGATTTTGGCCTGTTTCCTGCACTATTACTCACCGTATTCGGGTCCCGAAGCGATTTCCATAGTTGTTGAACCCCAAGGTGCGCTTACGTGTCAGTCATCAACACTCGTAGTTTTGGCCGATTCTGGCCCATTTCCTGGACTATTACTCACTGTTTTGGGGTCCCGGAGTGATTTCCACGATTAACGAACCCTGGGGTCTGTTTACGTGTTGGTCATCAACACTCGCAGTTTTGGCCGATTCTGGCCGGTTTCATGGACTATTACTCACTGTTTTGGGGTCCCGGAGTGATTTTCACGATTAACGAACCCTATGGTGCGTTTACGTATCGGTCATCAACATTCGCAGTTTTGGCCGATTCTAGCCTGTTTCCTGGACTATTACCTACCGATTTGGGTCTTGAACGATTTCCATAGTTGTTGAACCGCAAGGTGCGCTTACGCGTCAGTCATCAACACTCATAGTTTTAGCCTACTCTGGCCCGTTTCGTGGACTATTACTCACTGTTTTGGGGTCCCGGGGTAATTTCCATGTTTAACGAACCTTGGGTGCGTTTACGTGTCGGTCATCAACACTAGAAGGCCGATTCTGGCCTGTTTCCTGGACTATTACTCACCGTTTTTGGGGTCCCAAAGCGATTTCCGTAGTTGTTGAACCCCAAGGTGCGCTTACGTGTCAGTCATCAACACTCGTAGTTTTGGCCGATTCTGGCCCATTTCGTGGACTATTAATGATTGTTTTGGGGCCCCAGAGTGATTTCCACGATTAACGAATCCTAGGGTGCGTTTACGTGTCGGTCATCAATACTCATAGTTTTGGCCGATTCTGGCCCGTTTCGTGGACTATTACTCACTGTTTTGGGGTCCCGGAGTGATTTCCATGATTAACGAACCATGGGGTGCGTTTATGTGTTGGTCATCAACGCTCGAAGTTTTGGCCGATTCTGGCCTGTTTCCTCGAGTATTACTCACCGTTTTCGGGTCCCGAAGCGATTTCTATAGTTTTTGAACCCCAAGGTGCGCTTACGTGTCAGTCATCAACGCTCGTAGTTTTGGCCGATTCTAGCCCGTTTCGTGGACTATTACTCACTGTTTTGGGGTCCCGGACTGGTTTCCACGATTAACAAACCCTGGGGTGAGTTTACGTGTCGGTCATTAACACTCGCAGTTTTGGCCGATTCTGGCCTGTTTCCTGGACTATTACTCACCGTTTTGGGGTCCCGAAGCGATTTCCATAGTTGTTGAACCCCAAGGTGTGCTTACGTGTCGGTCATCAACACTCATGGTTTTGGCCGATTCTGGCCCGTTCCGTAGACTATTACTTAGTGTTTTGGGGTCCCGGAGTGATTTCCACGATTAACGAACCCTGGGGTGCATTTACGTGTCGGTCATCAACAATCAAAGTTTTGGCCGATTCTGGCTTGTTCCCTGGACTATTACTCACCATTTTGGGGCCCCGAAGTGATTTCCAAAGTTGTTGAACCCCAGGGTGCGGTTACGTGTCGATCAGCAACGCTCGTAGTTTTGGCCGATTCTGGCCCGTTTCGTGGACTATTACTCACTGTTTTGGGGTCCCGGAGTGATTTCCACGATTAACGAACCCTAGGGTGCGTTTACGTGTCTGTCATCAACACTCGCAGTTTTGGCCGATTCTGGCCTGTTTCCTGGACTATTACCCACCGTTTTGGGGTACCGAAAGCGATTTCCATACTTGTTAAACCCCAAGGTGCACTTACGTTTCGGTCATCAACACTCATTGTTTTGGCTGATTCTGGCCCGTTTCGTGGACTATTACTCACTGTTTTGGGGTCCCAGAGTGATTTCCACGATTAACGAACCCTGGGGTGCGTTTACGTGTCGGTCATAAATACTCGCAGTTTTGGCCGACTCTGGCCTGTTTCCTGGACTATTACCCAACGTTTTGGGGTACCGAAGCGATTTCGATAGTTGTTGAACCCCAAGGTGCGCTTACGTGTCAGTCATCAAAACTCATAGTTTGGGCTGATTCTCGCCCGTTTCGTGGACTATTACTCACTGTTTTGGGGTCCCGGAGTGATTTCCATGATTAATGAACCCTGGGGTGCATTTACGTGTCGGTCATCAACACTCGAAGTTTTGGCCGATTTTGGCCTGTTTCCTGCACTATTACTCACCGTATTCGGGTCCCGAAGCGATTTCCATAGTTGTTGAACCCCAAGGTGCGCTTACGTGTCAGTCATCAACACTCGTAGTTTTGGCCGATTCTGGCCCATTTCCTGGACTATTACTCACTGTTTTGGGGTCCCGGAGTGATTTCCACGATTAACGAACCCTGGGGTCTGTTTACGTGTTGGTCATCAACACTCGCAGTTTTGGCCGATTCTGGCCGGTTTCATGTACTATTACTCACTGTTTTGGGGTCCCGGAGTGATTTTCACGATTAACGAACCCTATGGTGCGTTTACGTATCGGTCATCAACACTCGCAGTTTTGGCCGATTCTAGCCTGTTTCCTGGACTATTACCTACCGATTTGGGTCTTGAACGATTTCCATAGTTGTTGAACCGCAAGGTGCGCTTACGCGTCAGTCATCAACACTCATAGTTTTAGCCTACTCTGGCCCGTTTCGTGGACTATTACTCACTGTTTTGGGGTCCCGGGGTAATTTCCATGTTTAACGAACCTTGGGTGCGTTTACGTGTCGGTCATCAACACTAGAAGGCCGATTCTGGCCTGTTTCCTGGACTATTACTCACCGTTTTTGGGGTCCCAAAGCGATTTCCGTAGTTGTTGAACCCCAAGGTGCGCTTACGTGTCAGTCATCAACACTCGTAGTTTTGGCCGATTCTGGCCCATTTCGTGGATTATTAATGATTGTTTTGGGGCCCCAGAGTGATTTCCACGATTAACGAATCCTAGGGTGCGTTTACGTGTCGGTCATCAATACTCATAGTTTTGGCCGATTCTGGCCCGTTTCGTGGACTATTACTCACTGTTTTGGGGTCCTGGAGTGATTTCCATGATTAACGAACCATGGGGTGCGTTTATGTGTTGGTCATCAACGCTCGAAGTTTTGGCCGATTCTGGCCTGTTTCCTCGACTATTACTCACCGTTTTCGGGTCCCGAAGCGATTTCTATAGTTTTTGAACCCCAAGGTGCGCTTACGTGTCAGTCATCAACGCTCGTAGTTTTGGCCGATTCTAGCCTGTTTCATGGACTATTACTCACTGTTTTGGGGTCCTGGACTGATTTCCACGATTAACAAACCCTGGGGTGAGTTTACGTGTCGGTCATTAACACTCGCAGTTTTGGCCGATTCTGGCCTGTTTCCTGGACTATTACTCACCGTTTTGGGGTCCCGAAGCGATTTCCATAGTTGTTGAACCCCAAGGTGTGCTTACGTGTCGGTCATCAACACTCATGGTTTTGGCCGATTCTGGCCCGTTCCGTAGACTATTACTTAGTGTTTTGGGGTCCCGGAGTGATTTCCACGATTAACGAACCCTGGGGTGCATTTACGTGTCGGTCATCAACAATCAAAGTTTTGGCCGATTCTGGCTTGTTCCCTGGACTATTACTCACCATTTTGGGGCCCCGAAGTGATTTCCAAAGTTGTTGAACCCCAGGGTGCGGTTACGTGTCGATCAGCAACGCTCGTAGTTTTGGCCGATTCTGGCCCGTTTCGTGGACTATTACTCACTGTTTTGGGGTCCCGGAGTGATTTCCACGATTAACGAACCCTAGGGTGCGTTTACGTGTCTGTCATCAACACTCGCAGTTTTGGCCGATTCTGGCCTGTTTCCTGGACTATTACCCACCGTTTTGGGGTACCGAAAGCGATTTCCATACTTGTTAAACCCCAAGGTGCACTTACGTTTCGGTCATCAACACTCATTGTTTTGGCTGATTCTGGCCCGTTTCGTGGACTATTACTCACTGTTTTGGGGTCCCAGAGTGATTTCCACGATTAACGAACCCTGGGGTGCGTTTACGTGTCGGTCATAAATACTCGCAGTTTTGGCCGACTCTGGCCTGTTTCCTGGACTATTACCCAACGTTTTGGGGTACCGAAGCTATTTCGATAGTTGTTGAACCCCAAGGTGCGCTTACGTGTCAGTCATCAAAACTCATAGTTTGGGCTGATTCTCGCCCGTTTCGTGGACTATTACTCACTGTTTTGGGGTCCCGGAGTGATTTCCACGATTAACGAACCCTAGGGTGCGTTTACGTGTCTGTCATCAACACTCGCAGTTTTGGCCGATTCTGGCCTGTTTCCTGGACTATTACCCACCGTTTTGGGGTACCGAAAGCGATTTCCATACTTGTTAAACCCCAAGGTGCACTTACGTTTCGGTCATCAACACTCATTGTTTTGGCTGATTCTGGCCCGTTTCGTGGACTATTACTCACTGTTTTGGGGTCCCAGAGTGATTTCCACGATTAACGAACCCTGGGGTGCGTTTACGTGTCGGTCATAAATACTCGCAGTTTTGGCCGACTCTGGCCTGTTTCCTGGACTATTACCCAACGTTTTGGGGTACCGAAGCGATTTCGATAGTTGTTGAACCCCAAGGTGCGCTTACGTGTCAGTCATCAAAACTCATAGTTTGGGCTGATTCTCGCCCGTTTCGTGGACTATTACTCACTGTTTTGGGGTCCCGGAGTGATTTCCATGATTAATGAACCCTGGGGTGCATTTACGTGTCGGTCATCAACACTCGAAGTTTTGGCCGATTTTGGCCTGTTTCCTGCACTATTACTCACCGTATTCGGGTCCCGAAGCGATTTCCATAGTTGTTGAACCCCAAGGTGCGCTTACGTGTCAGTCATCAACACTCGTAGTTTTGGCCGATTCTGGCCCATTTCCTGGACTATTACTCACTGTTTTGGGGTCCCGGAGTGATTTCCACGATTAACGAACCCTGGGGTCTGTTTACGTGTTGGTCATCAACACTCGCAGTTTTGGCCGATTCTGGCCGGTTTCATGTACTATTACTCACTGTTTTGGGGTCCCGGAGTGATTTTCACGATTAACGAACCCTATGGTGCGTTTACGTATCGGTCATCAACACTCGCAGTTTTGGCCGATTCTAGCCTGTTTCCTGGACTATTACCTACCGATTTGGGTCTTGAACGATTTCCATAGTTGTTGAACCGCAAGGTGCGCTTACGCGTCAGTCATCAACACTCATAGTTTTAGCCTACTCTGGCCCGTTTCGTGGACTATTACTCACTGTTTTGGGGTCCCGGGGTAATTTCCATGTTTAACGAACCTTGGGTGCGTTTACGTGTCGGTCATCAACACTAGAAGGCCGATTCTGGCCTGTTTCCTGGACTATTACTCACCGTTTTTGGGGTCCCAAAGCGATTTCCGTAGTTGTTGAACCCCAAGGTGCGCTTACGTGTCAGTCATCAACACTCGTAGTTTTGGCCGATTCTGGCCCATTTCGTGGATTATTAATGATTGTTTTGGGGCCCCAGAGTGATTTCCACGATTAACGAATCCTAGGGTGCGTTTACGTGTCGGTCATCAATACTCATAGTTTTGGCCGATTCTGGCCCGTTTCGTGGACTATTACTCACTGTTTTGGGGTCCTGGAGTGATTTCCATGATTAACGAACCATGGGGTGCGTTTATGTGTTGGTCATCAACGCTCGAAGTTTTGGCCGATTCTGGCCTGTTTCCTCGACTATTACTCACCGTTTTCGGGTCCCGAAGCGATTTCTATAGTTTTTGAACCCCAAGGTGCGCTTACGTGTCAGTCATCAACGCTCGTAGTTTTGGCCGATTCTAGCCTGTTTCATGGACTATTACTCACTGTTTTGGGGTCCTGGACTGATTTCCACGATTAACAAACCCTGGGGTGAGTTTACGTGTCGGTCATTAACACTCGCAGTTTTGGCCGATTCTGGCCTGTTTCCTGGACTATTACTCACCGTTTTGGGGTCCCGAAGCGATTTCCATAGTTGTTGAACCCCAAGGTGTGCTTACGTGTCGGTCATCAACAATCATGGTTTTGGCCGATTCTGGCCCGTTCCGTAGACTATTACTTAGTGTTTTGGGGTCCCGGAGTGATTTCCACGATTAACGAACCCTGGGGTGCATTTACGTGTCGGTCATCAACAATCAAAGTTTTGGCCGATTCTGGCTTGTTCCCTGGACTATTACTCACCATTTTGGGGCCCCGAAGTGATTTCCAAAGTTGTTGAACCCCAGGGTGCGGTTACGTGTCGATCAGCAACGCTCGTAGTTTTGGCCGATTCTGGCCCGTTTCGTGGACTATTACTCACTGTTTTGGGGTCCCGGAGTGATTTCCACGATTAACGAACCCTAGGGTGCGTTTACGTGTCTGTCATCAACACTCGCAGTTTTGGCCGATTCTGGCCTGTTTCCTGGACTATTACCCACCGTTTTGGGGTACCGAAAGCGATTTCCATACTTGTTAAACCCCAAGGTGCACTTACGTTTCGGTCATCAACACTCATTGTTTTGGCTGATTCTGGCCCGTTTCGTGGACTATTACTCACTGTTTTGGGGTCCCAGAGTGATTTCCACGATTAACGAACCCTGGGGTGCGTTTACGTGTCGGTCATAAATACTCGCAGTTTTGGCCGACTCTGGCCTGTTTCCTGGACTATTACCCAACGTTTTGGGGTACCGAAGCGATTTCGATAGTTGTTGAACCCCAAGGTGCGCTTACGTGTCAGTCATCAAAACTCATAGTTTGGGCTGATTCTCGCCCGTTTCGTGGACTATTACTCACTGTTTTGGGGTCCCGGAGTGATTTCCATGATTAATGAACCCTGGGGTGCATTTACGTGTCGGTCATCAACACTCGAAGTTTTGGCCGATTTTGGCCTGTTTCCTGCACTATTACTCACCGTATTCGGGTCCCGAAGCGATTTCCATAGTTGTTGAACCCCAAGGTGCGCTTACGTGTCAGTCATCAACACTCGTAGTTTTGGCCGATTCTGGCCCATTTCCTGGACTATTACTCACTGTTTTGGGGTCCCGGAGTGATTTCCACGATTAACGAACCCTGGGGTCTGTTTACGTGTTGGTCATCAACACTCGCAGTTTTGGCCGATTCTGGCCGGTTTCATGGACTATTACTCACTGTTTTGGGGTCCCGGAGTGATTTTCACGATTAACGAACCCTATGGTGCATTTACGTATCGGTCATCAACACTCGCAGTTTTGGCCGATTCTAGCCTGTTTCCTGGACTATTACCTACCGATTTGGGTCTTGAACGATTTCCATAGTTGTTGAACCGCAAGGTGCGCTTACGCGTCAGTCATCAACACTCATAGTTTTAGCCTACTCTGGCCCGTTTCGTGGACTATTACTCACTGTTTTGGGGTCCCGGGGTAATTTCCATGTTTAACGAACCTTGGGTGCGTTTACGTGTCGGTCATCAACACTAGAAGGCCGATTCTGGCCTGTTTCCTGGACTATTACTCACCGTTTTTGGGGTCCCAAAGCGATTTCCGTAGTTGTTGAACCCCAAGGTGCGCTTACGTGTCAGTCATCAACACTCGTAGTTTTGGCCGATTCTGGCCCATTTCGTGGACTATTAATGATTGTTTTGGGGCCCCAGAGTGATTTCCACGATTAACGAATCCTAGGGTGCGTTTACGTGTCGGTCATCAATACTCATAGTTTTGGCCGATTCTGGCCCGTTTCGTGGACTATTACTCACTGTTTTGGGGTCCCGGAGTGATTTCCATGATTAACGAACCATGGGGTGCGTTTATGTGTTGGTCATCAACGCTCGAAGTTTTGGCCGATTCTGGCCTGTTTCCTCGACTATTACTCACCGTTTTCGGGTCCCGAAGCGATTTCTATAGTTTTTGAACCCCAAGGTGCGCTTACGTGTCAGTCATCAACGCTCGTAGTTTTGGCCGATTCTAGCCCGTTTCGTGGACTATTACTCACTGTTTTGGGGTCCCGGACTGATTTCCACGATTAACAAACCCTGGGGTGAGTTTACGTGTCGGTCATTAACACTCGCAGTTTTGGCCGATTCTGGCCTGTTTCCTGGACTATTACTCACCGTTTTGGGGTCCCGAAGCGATTTCCATAGTTGTTGAACCCCAAGGTGTGCTTACGTGTCGGTCATCAACACTCATGGTTTTGGCCGATTCTGGCCCGTTCCGTAGACTATTACTTAGTGTTTTGGGGTCCCGAAGTGATTTCCACGATTAACGAACCCTGGGGTGCATTTACATGTCGGTCATCAACAATCAAAGTTTTGGCCGATTCTGGCTTGTTCCCTGGACTATTACTCACCATTTTGGGGCCCCGAAGTGATTTCCAAAGTTGTTGAACCCCAGGGTGCGGTTACGTGTCGATCATCAACGCTCGTAGTTTTGGCCGATTCTGGCCCGTTTCGTGGACTATTACTCACTGTTTTGGGGTCCCGGAGTGATTTCCACGATTAACGAACCCTAGGGTGCGTTTACGTGTCTGTCATCAACACTCGCAGTTTTGGCCGATTCTGGCCTGTTTCCTGGACTATTACCCACCGTTTTGGGGTACCGAAAGCGATTTCCATACTTGTTAAACCCCAAGGTGCACTTACGATTCGGTCATCAACACTCATTGTTTTGGCTGATTCTGGCCCGTTTCGTGGACTATTACTCACTGTTTTGGGGTCCCGGAGTGATTTCCATGATTAACAAACCCTGGGGTGCGTTTACGTGTCGGTCATCAACAATCAAAGTTTTGGCCAATTCTGGCTTGTTCCCTGGACTATTACTCACCGTTTGGGGGCCCCGAAGCGATTTCCAAAGTTGTTGAACCCCAGGGCGCGGTTACGTGTCGGTCATCAACACTCGTAGTTTTGGCCGATTCTGGCGCGTTTCGTGGACTATTACCCACTGTTTTGGGGTCCCGGAGTGATTTCCACGATTAACGAACCCTAGGGTGCGTTTACGTGTCGGTCATCAACACTCGCAGTTTTGGCCAATTCTGGCCTGTTTCCTGGACTATTACCCACCGTTTTGGGGTACCGAAAGCGATTTCCATACTTGTTAAACCCCAAGGTGCGCTTACGTTTCGGTCATCAACACTCATTGTTTTGGCCAATTCTGGCCCGTTTCGTGGACTATTACTCACTGTTTTGGGGTCCCAGAGTGATTTCCACGATTAACGAACCCTGGGGTGCGTTTACGTGTCGGTCATAAATACTCGCAGTTTTGGCCGACTCTGGCCTGTTTCCTGGACTATTACCCAACGTTTTGGGGTACCGAAGCGATTTCGATAGTTGTTGAACCCCAAGGTGCGCTTACGTGTCAGTCATCAAAACTCATAGTTTGGGCTGATTCTCGCCCGTTTCGTGGACTATTACTCACTGTTTTGGGGTCCCGGAGTGATTTCCATGATTAATGAACCCTGGGGTGCATTTACGTGTCGGTCATCAACACTCGAAGTTTTGGCCGATTTTGGCCTGTTTCCTGCACTATTACTCACCGTATTCGGGTCCCGAAGCGATTTCCATAGTTGTTGAACCCCAAGGTGCGCTTACGTGTCAGTCATCAACACTCGTAGTTTTGGCCCATTTCGTGGACTATTAATGATTGTTTTGGGGCCCCAGAGTGATTTCCACGATTAACGAATCCTAGGGTGCGTTTACGTGTCGGTCATCAATACTCATAGTTTTGGCCGATTCTGGCCCGTTTCGTGGACTATTACTCACTGTTTTGGGGTCCTGGAGTGATTTCCATGATTAACGAACCATGGGGTGCGTTTATGTGTTGGTCATCAACGCTCGAAGTTTTGGCCGATTCTGGCCTGTTTCCTCGACTATTACTCACCGTTTTCGGGTCCCGAAGCGATTTCTATAGTTTTTGAACCCCAAGGTGCGCTTACGTGTCAGTCATCAACGCTCGTAGTTTTGGCCGATTCTAGCCTGTTTCATGGACTATTACTCACTGTTTTGGGGTCCTGGACTGATTTCCACGATTAACAAACCCTGGGGTGAGTTTACGTGTCGGTCATTAACACTCGCAGTTTTGGCCGATTCTGGCCTGTTTCCTGGACTATTACTCACCGTTTTGGGGTCCCGAAGCGATTTCCATAGTTGTTGAACCCCAAGGTGTGCTTACGTGTCGGTCATCAACACTCATGGTTTTGGCCGATTCTGGCCCGTTCCGTAGACTATTACTTAGTGTTTTGGGGTCCCGGAGTGATTTCCACGATTAACGAACCCTGGGGTGCATTTACGTGTCGGTCATCAACAATCAAAGTTTTGGCCGATTCTGGCTTGTTCCCTGGACTATTACTCACCATTTTGGGGCCCCGAAGTGATTTCCAAAGTTGTTGAACCCCAGGGTGCGGTTACGTGTCGATCAGCAACGCTCGTAGTTTTGGCCGATTCTGGCCCGTTTCGTGGACTATTACTCACTGTTTTGGGGTCCCGGAGTGATTTCCACGATTAACGAACCCTAGGGTGCGTTTACGTGTCTGTCATCAACACTCGCAGTTTTGGCCGATTCTGGCCTGTTTCCTGGACTATTACCCACCGTTTTGGGGTACCGAAAGCGATTTCCATACTTGTTAAACCCCAAGGTGCACTTACGTTTCGGTCATCAACACTCATTGTTTTGGCTGATTCTGGCCCGTTTCGTGGACTATTACTCACTGTTTTGGGGTCCCAGAGTGATTTCCACGATTAACGAACCCTGGGGTGCGTTTACGTGTCGGTCATAAATACTCGCAGTTTTGGCCGACTCTGGCCTGTTTCCTGGACTATTACCCAACGTTTTGGGGTACCGAAGCGATTTCGATAGTTGTTGAACCCCAAGGTGCGCTTACGTGTCAGTCATCAAAACTCATAGTTTGGGCTGATTCTCGCCCGTTTCGTGGACTATTACTCACTGTTTTGGGGTCCCGGAGTGATTTCCATGATTAATGAACCCTGGGGTGCATTTACGTGTCGGTCATCAACACTCGAAGTTTTGGCCGATTTTGGCCTGTTTCCTGCACTATTACTCACCGTATTCGGGTCCCGAAGCGATTTCCATAGTTGTTGAACCCCAAGGTGCGCTTACGTGTCAGTCATCAACACTCGTAGTTTTGGCCGATTCTGGCCCATTTCCTGGACTATTACTCACTGTTTTGGGGTCCCGGAGTGATTTCCACGATTAACGAACCCTGGGGTCTGTTTACGTGTTGGTCATCAACACTCGCAGTTTTGGCCGATTCTGGCCGGTTTCATGGACTATTACTCACTGTTTTGGGGTCCCGGAGTGATTTTCACGATTAACGAACCCTATGGTGCATTTACGTATCGGTCATCAACACTCGCAGTTTTGGCCGATTCTAGCCTGTTTCCTGGACTATTACCTACCGATTTGGGTCTTGAACGATTTCCATAGTTGTTGAACCGCAAGGTGCGCTTACGCGTCAGTCATCAACACTCATAGTTTTAGCCTACTCTGGCCCGTTTCGTGGACTATTACTCACTGTTTTGGGGTCCCGGGGTAATTTCCATGTTTAACGAACCTTGGGTGCGTTTACGTGTCGGTCATCAACACTAGAAGGCCGATTCTGGCCTGTTTCCTGGACTATTACTCACCGTTTTTGGGGTCCCAAAGCGATTTCCGTAGTTGTTGAACCCCAAGGTGCGCTTACGTGTCAGTCATCAACACTCGTAGTTTTGGCCGATTCTGGCCCATTTCGTGGACTATTAATGATTGTTTTGGGGCCCCAGAGTGATTTCCACGATTAACGAATCCTAGGGTGCGTTTACGTGTCGGTCATCAATACTCATAGTTTTGGCCGATTCTGGCCCGTTTCGTGGACTATTACTCACTGTTTTGGGGTCCCGGAGTGATTTCCATGATTAACGAACCATGGGGTGCGTTTATGTGTTGGTCATCAACGCTCGAAGTTTTGGCCGATTCTGGCCTGTTTCCTCGACTATTACTCACCGTTTTCGGGTCCCGAAGCGATTTCTATAGTTTTTGAACCCCAAGGTGCGCTTACGTGTCAGTCATCAACGCTCGTAGTTTTGGCCGATTCTAGCCCGTTTCGTGGACTATTACTCACTGTTTTGGGGTCCCGGACTGATTTCCACGATTAACAAACCCTGGGGTGAGTTTACGTGTCGGTCATTAACACTCGCAGTTTTGGCCGATTCTGGCCTGTTTCCTGGACTATTACTCACCGTTTTGGGGTCCCGAAGCGATTTCCATAGTTGTTGAACCCCAAGGTGTGCTTACGTGTCGGTCATCAACACTCATGGTTTTGGCCGATTCTGGCCCGTTCCGTAGACTATTACTTAGTGTTTTGGGGTCCCGAAGTGATTTCCACGATTAACGAACCCTGGGGTGCATTTACATGTCGGTCATCAACAATCAAAGTTTTGGCCGATTCTGGCTTGTTCCCTGGACTATTACTCACCATTTTGGGGCCCCGAAGTGATTTCCAAAGTTGTTGAACCCCAGGGTGCGGTTACGTGTCGATCATCAACGCTCGTAGTTTTGGCCGATTCTGGCCCGTTTCGTGGACTATTACTCACTGTTTTGGGGTCCCGGAGTGATTTCCACGATTAACGAACCCTAGGGTGCGTTTACGTGTCTGTCATCAACACTCGCAGTTTTGGCCGATTCTGGCCTGTTTCCTGGACTATTACCCACCGTTTTGGGGTACCGAAAGCGATTTCCATACTTGTTAAACCCCAAGGTGCACTTACGATTCGGTCATCAACACTCATTGTTTTGGCTGATTCTGGCCCGTTTCGTGGACTATTACTCACTGTTTTGGGGTCCCGGAGTGATTTCCATGATTAACAAACCCTGGGGTGCGTTTACGTGTCGGTCATCAACAATCAAAGTTTTGGCCAATTCTGGCTTGTTCCCTGGACTATTACTCACCGTTTGGGGGCCCCGAAGCGATTTCCAAAGTTGTTGAACCCCAGGGCGCGGTTACGTGTCGGTCATCAACACTCGTAGTTTTGGCCGATTCTGGCGCGTTTCGTGGACTATTACCCACCGTTTTGGGGTCCCGGAGTGATTTCCACGATTAACGAACCCTAGGGTGCGTTTACGTGTCGGTCATCAACACTCGCAGTTTTGGCCAATTCTGGCCTGTTTCCTGGACTATTACCCACCGTTTTGGGGTACCGAAAGCGATTTCCATACTTGTTAAACCCCAAGGTGCGCTTACGTTTCGGTCATCAACACTCATTGTTTTGGCCAATTCTGGCCCGTTTCGTGGACTATTACTCACTGTTTTGGGGTCCCAGAGTGATTTCCACGATTAACGAACCCTGGGGTGCGTTTACGTGTCGGTCATAAATACTCGCAGTTTTGGCCGACTCTGGCCTGTTTCCTGGACTATTACCCAACGTTTTGGGGTACCGAAGCGATTTCGATAGTTGTTGAACCCCAAGGTGCGCTTACGTGTCAGTCATCAAAACTCATAGTTTGGGCTGATTCTCGCCCGTTTCGTGGACTATTACTCACTGTTTTGGGGTCCCGGAGTGATTTCCATGATTAATGAACCCTGGGGTGCATTTACGTGTCGGTCATCAACACTCGAAGTTTTGGCCGATTTTGGCCTGTTTCCTGCACTATTACTCACCGTATTCGGGTCCCGAAGCGATTTCCATAGTTGTTGAACCCCAAGGTGCGCTTACGTGTCAGTCATCAACACTCGTAGTTTTGGCCGATTCTGGCCCATTTCCTGGACTATTACTCACTGTTTTGGGGTCCCGGAGTGATTTCCATGATTAACGAACCCTGGGGTCTGTTTACGTGTTGGTCATCAACACTCGCAGTTTTGGCCGATTCTGGCCGGTTTCATGGACTATTACTCACTGTTTTGGGGTCCCGGAGTGATTTTCACGATTAACGAACCCTATGGTGCGTTTACGTATCGGTCATCAACACTCGTAGTTTTGGCCGATTCTAGCCTGTTTCCTGGACTATTACCTACCGATTTGGGTCTTGAACGATTTCCATAGTTGTTGAACCGCAAGGTGCGCTTACGCGTCAGTCATCAACACTCATAGTTTTAGCCTACTCTGGCCCGTTTCGTGGACTATTACTCACTGTTTTGGGGTCCCGGGGTAATTTCCATGTTTAACGAACCTTGGGTGCGTTTACGTGTCGGTCATCAACACTAGAAGGCCGATTCTGGCCTGTTTCCTGGACTATTACTCACCGTTTTTGGGGTCCCAAAGCGATTTCCGTAGTTGTTGAACCCCAAGGTGCGCTTACGTGTCAGTCATCAACACTCGTAGTTTTGGCCGATTCTGGCCCATTTCGTGGACTATTAATGATTGTTTTGGGGCCCCAGAGTGATTTCCACGATTAACGAATCCTAGGGTGCGTTTACGTGTCGGTCATCAATACTCATAGTTTTGGCCGATTCTGGCCCGTTTCGTGGACTATTACTCACTGTTTTGGGGTCCCGGAGTGATTTCCATGATTAACGAACCATGGGGTGCGTTTATGTGTTGGTCATCAACGCTCGAAGTTTTGGCCGATTCTGGCCTGTTTCCTCGACTATTACTCACCGTTTTCGGGTCCCGAAGCGATTTCTATAGTTTTTGAACCCCAAGGTGCGCTTACGTGTCAGTCATCAACGCTCGTAGTTTTGGCCGATTCTAGCCTGTTTCATGGACTATTACTCACTGTTTTGGGGTCCCGGACTGATTTCCACGATTAACAAACCCTGGGGTGAGTTTACGTGTCGGTCATTAACACTCGCAGTTTTGGCCGATTCTGGCCTGTTTCCTGGACTATTACTCACCGTTTTGGGGTCCCGAAGCGATTTCCATAGTTGTTGAACCCCAAGGTGTGCTTACGTGTCGGTCATCAACACTCATGGTTTTGGCCGATTCTGGCCCGTTCCGTAGACTATTACTTAGTGTTTTGGGGTCCCGAAGTGATTTCCACGATTAACGAACCCTGGGGTGCATTTACATGTCGGTCATCAACAATCAAAGTTTTGGCCGATTCTGGCTTGTTCCCTGGACTATTACTCACCATTTTGGGGCCCCGAAGTGATTTCCAAAGTTGTTGAACCCCAGGGTGCGGTTACGTGTCGATCATCAACGCTCGTAGTTTTGGCCGATTCTGGCCCGTTTCGTGGACTATTACTCACTGTTTTGGGGTCCCGGAGTGATTTCCACGATTAACGAACCCTAGGGTGCGTTTACGTGTCTGTCATCAACACTCGCAGTTTTGGCCGATTCTGGCCTGTTTCCTGGACTATTACCCACCGTTTTGGGGTACCGAAAGCGATTTCCATACTTGTTAAACCCCAAGGTGCACTTACGATTCGGTCATCAACACTCATTGTTTTGGCTGATTCTGGCCCGTTTCGTGGACTATTACTCACTGTTTTGGGGTCCCGGAGTGATTTCCATGATTAACAAACCCTGGGGTGCGTTTACGTGTCGGTCATCAACAATCAAAGTTTTGGCCAATTCTGGCTTGTTCCCTGGACTATTACTCACCGTTTGGGGGCCCCGAAGCGATTTCCAAAGTTGTTGAACCCCAGGGCGCGGTTACGTGTCGGTCATCAACACTCGTAGTTTTGGCCGATTCTGGCGCGTTTCGTGGACTATTACCCACCGTTTTGGGGTCCCGGAGTGATTTCCACGATTAACGAACCCTAGGGTGCGTTTACGTGTCGGTCATCAACACTCGCAGTTTTGGCCAATTCTGGCCTGTTTCCTGGACTATTACCCACCGTTTTGGGGTACCGAAAGCGATTTCCATACTTGTTAAACCCCAAGGTGCGCTTACGTTTCGGTCATCAACACTCATTGTTTTGGCCAATTCTGGCCCGTTTCGTGGACTATTACTCACTGTTTTGGGGTCCCAGAGTGATTTCCACGATTAACGAACCCTGGGGTGCGTTTACGTGTCGGTCATAAATACTCGCAGTTTTGGCCGACTCTGGCCTGTTTCCTGGACTATTACCCAATGTTTTGGGGTACCGAAGCGATTTCGATAGTTGTTGAACCCCAAGGTGCGCTTACGTGTCAGTCATCAAAACTCATAGTTTGGGCTGATTCTCGCCCGTTTCGTGGACTATTACTCACTGTTTTGGGGTCCCGGAGTGATTTCCATGATTAATGAACCCTGGGGTGCATTTACGTGTCGGTCATCAACACTCGAAGTTTTGGCCGATTTTGGCCTGTTTCCTGCACTATTACTCACCGTATTCGGGTCCCGAAGCGATTTCCATAGTTGTTGAACCCCAAGGTGCGCTTACGTGTCAGTCATCAACACTCGTAGTTTTGGCCGATTCTGGCCCATTTCCTGGACTATTACTCACTGTTTTGGGGTCCCGGAGTGATTTCCATGATTAACGAACCCTGGGGTCTGTTTACGTGTTGGTCATCAACACTCGCAGTTTTGGCCGATTCTGGCCGGTTTCATGGACTATTACTCACTGTTTTGGGGTCCCGGAGTGATTTTCACGATTAACGAACCCTATGGTGCGTTTACGTATCGGTCATCAACACTCGTAGTTTTGGCCGATTCTAGCCTGTTTCCTGGACTATTACCTACCGATTTGGGTCTTGAACGATTTCCATAGTTGTTGAACCGCAAGGTGCGCTTACGCGTCAGTCATCAACACTCATAGTTTTAGCCTACTCTGGCCCGTTTCGTGGACTATTACTCACTGTTTTGGGGTCCCGGGGTAATTTCCATGTTTAACGAACCTTGGGTGCGTTTACGTGTCGGTCATCAACACTAGAAGGCCGATTCTGGCCTGTTTCCTGGACTATTACTCACCGTTTTTGGGGTCCCAAAGCGATTTCCGTAGTTGTTGAACCCCAAGGTGCGCTTACGTGTCAGTCATCAACACTCGTAGTTTTGGCCGATTCTGGCCCATTTCGTGGACTATTAATGATTGTTTTGGGGCCCCAGAGTGATTTCCACGATTAACGAATCCTAGGGTGCGTTTACGTGTCGGTCATCAATACTCATAGTTTTGGCCGATTCTGGCCCGTTTCGTGGACTATTACTCACTGTTTTGGGGTCCCGGAGTGATTTCCATGATTAACGAACCATGGGGTGCGTTTATGTGTTGGTCATCAACGCTCGAAGTTTTGGCCGATTCTGGCCTGTTTCCTCGACTATTACTCACCGTTTTCGGGTCCCGAAGCGATTTCTATAGTTTTTGAACCCCAAGGTGCGCTTACGTGTCAGTCATCAACGCTCGTAGTTTTGGCCGATTCTAGCCTGTTTCATGGACTATTACTCACTGTTTTGGGGTCCCGGACTGATTTCCACGATTAACAAACCCTGGGGTGAGTTTACGTGTCGGTCATTAACACTCGCAGTTTTGGCCGATTCTGGCCTGTTTCCTGGACTATTACTCACCGTTTTGGGGTCCCGAAGCGATTTCCATAGTTGTTGAACCCCAAGGTGTGCTTACGTGTCGGTCATCAACACTCATGGTTTTGGCCGATTCTGGCCCGTTCCGTAGACTATTACTTAGTGTTTTGGGGTCCCGAAGTGATTTCCACGATTAACGAACCCTGGGGTGCATTTACATGTCGGTCATCAACAATCAAAGTTTTGGCCGATTCTGGCTTGTTCCCTGGACTATTACTCACCATTTTGGGGCCCCGAAGTGATTTCCAAAGTTGTTGAACCCCAGGGTGCGGTTACGTGTCGATCATCAACGCTCGTAGTTTTGGCCGATTCTGGCCCGTTTCTTGGACTATTACTCACTGTTTTGGGGTCCCGGAGTGATTTCCACGATTAACGAACCCTAGGGTGCGTTTACGTGTCTGTCATCAACACTCGCAGTTTTGGCCGATTCTGGCCTGTTTCCTGGACTATTACCCACCGTTTTGGGGTACCGAAAGCGATTTCCATACTTGTTAAACCCCAAGGTGCACTTACGATTCGGTCATCAACACTCATTGTTTTGGCTGATTCTGGCCCGTTTCGTGGACTATTACTCACTGTTTTGGGGTCCCGGAGTGATTTCCATGATTAACAAACCCTGGGGTGCGTTTACGTGTCGGTCATCAACAATCAAAGTTTTGGCCAATTCTGGCTTGTTCCCTGGACTATTACTCACCGTTTGGGGGCCCCGAAGCGATTTCCAAAGTTGTTGAACCCCAGGGCGCGGTTACGTGTCGGTCATCAACACTCGTAGTTTTGGCCGATTCTGGCGCGTTTCGTGGACTATTACCCAATGTTTTGGGGTCCCGGAGTGATTTCCACGATTAACGAACCCTAGGGTGCGTTTACGTGTCGGTCATCAACACTCGCAGTTTTGGCCGATTCTGGCCTGTTTCCTGGACTATTACCCACTGTTTTGGGGTACCGAAAGCGATTTCCATACTTGTTAAACCCCAAGGTGCACTTACGTTTCGGTCATCAACACTCATTGTTTTGGCTGATTCTGGCCCGTTTCGTGGACTATTACTCACTGTTTTGGGGTCCCAGAGTGATTTCCACGATTAACGAACCCTGGGGTGCGTTTACGTGTCGGTCATAAATACTCGCAGTTTTGGCCGACTCTGGCCTGTTTCCTGGACTATTACCCAACGTTTTGGGGTACCGAAGCGATTTCGATAGTTGTTGAACCCCAAGGTGCGCTTACGTGTCAGTCATCAAAACTCATAGTTTGGGCTGATTCTCGCCCGTTTCGTGGACTATTACTCACTGTTTTGGGGTCCCGGAGTGATTTCCATGATTAATGAACCCTGGGGTGCATTTACGTGTCGGTCATCAACACTCGAAGTTTTGGCCGATTTTGGCCTGTTTCCTGCACTATTACTCACCGTATTCGGGTCCCGAAGCGATTTCCATAGTTGTTGAACCCCAAGGTGCGCTTACGTGTCAGTCATCAACACTCGTAGTTTTGGCCGATTCTGGCCCATTTCCTGGACTATTACTCACTGTTTTGGGGTCCCGGAGTGATTTCCACGATTAACGAACCCTGGGGTCTGTTTACGTGTTGGTCATCAACACTCGCAGTTTTGGCCGATTCTGGCCGGTTTCATGGACTATTACTCACTGTTTTGGGGTCCCGGAGTGATTTTCACGATTAACGAACCCTATGGTGCGTTTACGTATCGGTCATCAACACTCGCAGTTTTGGCCGATTCTAGCCTGTTTCCTGGACTATTACCTACCGATTTGGGTCTTGAACGATTTCCATAGTTGTTGAACCGCAAGGTGCGCTTACGCGTCAGTCATCAACACTCATAGTTTTAGCCTACTCTGGCCCGTTTCGTGGACTATTACTCACTGTTTTGGGGTCCCGGGGTAATTTCCATGTTTAACGAACCTTGGGTGCGTTTACGTGTCGGTCATCAACACTAGAAGGCCGATTCTGGCCTGTTTCCTGGACTATTACTCACCGTTTTTGGGGTCCCAAAGCGATTTCCGTAGTTGTTGAACCCCAAGGTGCGCTTACGTGTCAGTCATCAACACTCGTAGTTTTGGCCGATTCTGGCCCATTTCGTGGACTATTCATGATTGTTTTGGGGCCCCAGAGTGATTTCCACGATTAACGAATCCTAGGGTGCGTTTACGTTTCGGTCATCAATACTCATAGTTTTGGCCGATTCTGGCCCGTTTCGTGGACTATTACTCACTGTTTTGGGGTCCCGGAGTGATTTCCATGATTAACGAACCATGGGGTGCGTTTATGTGTTGGTCATCAACGCTCGAAGTTTTGGCCGATTCTGGCCTGTTTCCTCGACTATTACTCACCGTTTTCGGGTCCCGAAGCGATTTCTATAGTTTTTGAACCCCAAGGTGCGCTTACGTGTCAGTCATCAACGCTCGTAGTTTTGGCCGATTCTAGCCCGTTTCGTGGACTATTACTCACTGTTTTGGGGTCCCGGACTGATTTCCACGATTAACAAACCCTGGGGTGAGTTTACGTGTCGGTCATTAACACTCGCAGTTTTGGCCGATTCTGGCCTGTTTCCTGGACTATTACTCACCGTTTTGGGGTCCCGAAGCGATTTCCATAGTTGTTGAACCCCAAGGTGTGCTTACGTGTCGGTCATCAACACTCATGGTTTTGGCCGATTCTGGCCCGTTCCGTAGACTATTACTTAGTGTTTTGGGGTCCCGGAGTGATTTCCACGATTAACGAACCCTGGGGTGCATTTACGTGTCGGTCATCAACAATCAAAGTTTTGGCCGATTCTGGCTTGTTCCCTGGACTATTACTCACCATTTTGGGGCCCCGAAGTGATTTCCAAAGTTGTTGAACCCCAGGGTGCGGTTACGTGTCGATCAGCAACGCTCGTAGTTTTGGCCGATTCTGGCCCGTTTCGTGGACTATTACTCACTGTTTTGGGGTCCCGGAGTGATTTCCACGATTAACGAACCCTAGGGTGCGTTTACGTGTCTGTCATCAACACTCGCAGTTTTGGCCGATTCTGGCCTGTTTCCTGGACTATTACCCACCGTTTTGGGGTACCGAAAGCGATTTCCATACTTGTTAAACCCCAAGGTGCACTTACGTTTTGGTCATCAACACTCATTGTTTTGGCTGATTCTGGCCCGTTTCGTGGACTATTACTCACTGTTTTGGGGTCCCAGAGTGATTTCCACGATTAACGAACCCTGGGGTGCGTTTACGTGTCGGTCATAAATACTCGCAGTTTTGGCCGACTCTGGCCTGTTTCCTGGACTATTACCCAACGTTTTGGGGTACCGAAGCGATTTCGATAGTTGTTGAACCCCAAGGTGCGCTTACGTGTCAGTCATCAAAACTCATAGTTTGGGCTGATTCTCGCCCGTTTCGTGGACTATTACTCACTGTTTTGGGGTCCCGGAGTGATTTCCATGATTAATGAACCCTGGGGTGCATTTACGTGTCGGTCATCAACACTCGAAGTTTTGGCCGATTTTGGCCTGTTTCCTGCACTATTACTCACTGTATTCGGGTCCCGAAGCGATTTCCATAGTTGTTGAACCCCAAGGTGCGCTTACGTGTCAGTCATCAACACTCGTAGTTTTGGCCGATTCTGGCCCATTTCCTGGACTATTACTCACTGTTTTGGGGTCCCGGAGTGATTTCCACGATTAACGAACCCTGGGGTCTGTTTACGTGTTGGTCATCAACACTCGCAGTTTTGGCCGATTCTGGCCGGTTTCATGGACTATTACTCACTGTTTTGGGGTCCCGGAGTGATTTTCACGATTAACGAACCCTATGGTGCGTTTACGTATCGGTCATCAACACTCGCAGTTTTGGCCGATTCTAGCCTGTTTCCTGGACTATTACCTACCGATTTGGGTCTTGAACGATTTCCATAGTTGTTGAACCGCAAGGTGCGCTTACGCGTCAGTCATCAACACTCATAGTTTTAGCCTACTCTGGCCCGTTTCGTGGACTATTACTCACTGTTTTGGGGTCCCGGGGTAATTTCCATGTTTAACGAACCTTGGGTGCGTTTACGTGTCGGTCATCAACACTAGAAGGCCGATTCTGGCCTGTTTCCTGGACTATTACTCACCGTTTTTGGGGTCCCAAAGCGATTTCCGTAGTTGTTGAACCCCAAGGTGCGCTTACGTGTCAGTCATCAACACTCGTAGTTTTGGCCGATTCTGGCCCATTTCGTGGACTATTAATGATTGTTTTGGGGCCCCAGAGTGATTTCCACGATTAACGAATCCTAGGGTGCGTTTACGTGTCGGTCATCAATACTCATAGTTTTGGCCGATTCTGGCCCGTTTCGTGGACTATTACTCACTGTTTTGGGGTCCCGGAGTGATTTCCATGATTAACGAACCATGGGGTGTGTTTATGTGTTGGTCATCAACGCTCGAAGTTTTGGCCGATTCTGGCCTGTTTCCTCGACTATTACTCACCGTTTTCGGGTCCCGAAGCGATTTCTATAGTTTTTGAACCCCAAGGTGCGCTTACGTGTCAGTCATCAACGCTCGTAGTTTTGGTCGATTCTAGCCTGTTTCCTGGACTATTACTCACCGTTTTGCGGTCCCGAAGCGATTTCCATAGTTGTTGAACCCCAAGGTGTGCTTACGTGTCGGTCATCAACACTCATGGTTTTGGCCGATTCTGGCCCGTTCCGTAGACTATTACTTAGTGTTTTGGGGTCCCGGAGTGATTTCCACGATTAACGAACCCTGGGGTGCATTTACGTGTCGGTCATCAACAATCAAAGTTTTGGCCGATTCTGGCTTGTTCCCTGGACTATTACTCACCATTTTGGGGCCCCGAAGTGATTTCCAAAGTTGTTGAACCCCAGGGTGCGGTTACGTGTCGATCATCAACGCTCGTAGTTTTGGCCGATTCTGGCCCGTTTCGTGGACTATTACTCACTGTTTTGGGGTCCCGGAGTGATTTCCACGATTAACGAACCCTAGGGTGCGTTTACGTGTCTGTCATCAACACTCGCAGTTTTGGCCGATTCTGGCCTGTTTCCTGGACTATTACCCACCGTTTTGGGGTACCGAAAGCGATTTCCATACTTGTTAAACCCCAAGGTGCACTTACGTTTCGGTCATCAACACTCATTGTTTTGGCTGATTCTGGCCCGTTTCATGGACTATTACTCACTGTTTTGGGGTCCCGGAGTGATTTCCATGATTAACAAACCCTGGGGTGCGTTTACGTGTCGGTCATTAACAATCAAAGTTTTGGCCAATTCTGGCTTGTTCCCTGGACTATTACTCACCGTTTGGGGGCCCCGAAGCGATTTCCAAAGTTGTTGAACCCCAGGGCGCGGTTACGTGTCGGTCATCAACACTCGTAGTTTTGGCCGATTCTGGCGCGTTTCGTGGACTATTACCCACTGTTTTGGGGTCCCGGAGTGATTTCCACGATTAACGAACCCTAGGGTGCGTTTACGTGTCGGTCATCAACACTCGCAGTTTTGGCCAATTCTGGCCTGTTTCCTGGACTATTACCCACCGTTTTGGGGTACCGAAAGCGATTTCCATACTTGTTAAACCCCAAGGTGCGCTTACGTTTCGGTCATCAAAACTCATAGTTTGGGCTGATTCTCGCCCGTTTCGTGGACTATTACTCACTGTTTTGGGGTCCCGGAGTGATTTCCATGATTAATGAACCCTGGGGTGCATTTACGTGTCGGTCATCAACACTCGAAGTTTTGGCCGATTTTGGCCTGTTTCCTGCACTATTACTCACCGTATTCGGGTCCCGAAGCGATTTCCATAGTTGTTGAACCCCAAGGTGCGCTTACGTGTCAGTCATCAACACTCGTAGTTTTGGCCGATTCAGGCCCATTTCCTGGACTATTACTCACTGTTTTGGGGTCCCGGAGTGATTTCCACGATTATCGAACCCTGGGGTCTGTTTACGTGTTGGTCATCAACACTCGCAGTTTTGGCCGATTCTGGCCGGTTTCATGGACTATTACTCACTGTTTTGGGGTCCCGGAGTGATTTCCACGATTAACGAACCCTATGGTGCGTTTACGTATCGGTCATCAACACTCGCAGTTTTGGTCGATTCTAGCCTGTTTCCTGGACTATTACCTACCGATTTGGGTCTTGAACGATTTCCATAGTTGTTGAACCGCAAGGTGCGCTTACGCGTCAGTCATCAACACTCATAGTTTTAGCCTACTCTGGCCCGTTTCGTGGACTATTACTCACTGTTTTGGGGTCCCGGAGTAATTTCCATGTTTAACGAACCTTGGGTGCATTTACGTGTCGGTCATCAACACTAGAAGGCCGATTCTGGCCTGTTTCCTGGACTATTACTCACCGTTTTTGGGGTCCCAAAGCGATTTCCATAGTTGTTGAACCCCAAGGTGCGCTTACGTGTCAGTCATCAACACTCGTAGTTTTGGCCGATTCTGGCCCATTTCGTGGACTATTAATGATTGTTTTGGGGCCCCAGAGTGATTTCCACGATTAACGAATCCTAGGGTGCGTTTACGTGTCGGTCATCAATACTCATAGTTTTGGCCGATTCTGGCCCGTTTCGTGGACTATTACTCACTGTTTTGGGGTCCCGGAGTGATTTCCATGATTAACGAACCATGGGGTGCGTTTATGTGTTGGTCATCAACGCTCGAAGTTTTGGCCGATTCTGGCCTGTTTCCTCGACTATTACTCACCGTTTTCGGGTCCCGAAGCGATTTCTATAGTTTTTGAACCCCAAGGTGCGCTTACGTGTCAGTCATCAACGCTCGTAGTTTTGGTCGATTCTAGCCTGTTTCCTGGACTATTACTCACCGTTTTGCGGTCCCGAAGCGATTTCCATAGTTGTTGAACCCCAAGGTGTGCTTACGTGTCGGTCATCAACACTCATGGTTTTGGCCGATTCTGGCCCGTTCCGTAGACTATTACTTAGTGTTTTGGGGTCCCGGAGTGATTTCCACGATTAACGAACCCTGGGGTGCATTTACGTGTCGGTCATCAACAATCAAAGTTTTGGCCGATTCTGGCTTGTTCCCTGGACTATTACTCACCATTTTGGGGCCCCGAAGTGATTTCCAAAGTTGTTGAACCCCAGGGTGCGGTTACGTGTCGATCATCAACGCTCGTAGTTTTGGCCGATTCTGGCCCGTTTCGTGGACTATTACTCACTGTTTTGGGGTCCCGGAGTGATTTCCACGATTAACGAACCCTAGGGTGCGTTTACGTGTCTGTCATCAACACTCGCAGTTTTGGCCGATTCTGGCCTGTTTCCTGGACTATTACCCACCGTTTTGGGGTACCGAAAGCGATTTCCATACTTGTTAAACCCCAAGGTGCACTTACGTTTCGGTCATCAACACTCATTGTTTTGGCTGATTCTGGCCCGTTTCATGGACTATTACTCACTGTTTTGGGGTCCCGGAGTGATTTCCATGATTAACAAACCCTGGGGTGCGTTTACGTGTCGGTCATTGACAATCAAAGTTTTGGCCAATTCTGGCTTGTTCCCTGGACTATTACTCACCGTTTGGGGGCCCCGAAGCGATTTCCAAAGTTGTTGAACCCCAGGGCGCGGTTACGTGTCGGTCATCAACACTCGTAGTTTTGGCCGATTCTGGCGCGTTTCGTGGACTATTACCCACTGTTTTGGGGTCCCGGAGTGATTTCCACGATTAACGAACCCTAGGGTGCGTTTACGTGTCGGTCATCAACACTCGCAGTTTTGGCCAATTCTGGCCTGTTTCCTGGACTATTACCCACCGTTTTGGGGTACCGAAAGCGATTTCCATACTTGTTAAACCCCAAGGTGCGCTTACGTGTCAGTCATCAACGCTCGTAGTTTTGGCCGATTCTAGCCCGTTTCGTGGACTATTACTCACTGTTTTGGGGTCCCGGACTGATTTCCACGATTAACAAACCCTGGGGTGAGTTTACGTGTCGGTCATTAACACTCGCAGTTTTGGCCGATTCTGGCCTGTTTCCTGGACTATTACTCACCGTTTTGGGGTCCCGAAGCGATTTCCATAGTTGTTGAACCCCAAGGTGTGCTTACGTGTCGGTCATCAACACTCAGGGTTTTGGCCGATTCTGGCCCGTTCCGTAGACTATTACTTAGTGTTTTGGGGTCCCGGAGTGATTTCCACGATTAACGAACCCTGGGGTGCATTTACGTGTCGGTCATCAACAATCAAAGTTTTGGCCGATTCTGGCTTGTTCCCTGGACTATTACTCACCATTTTGGGGCCCCGAAGTGATTTCCAAAGTTGTTGAACCCCAGGGTGCGGTTACGTGTCGATCATCAACGCTCGTAGTTTTGGCCGATTCTGGCCCGTTTCGTGGACTATTACTCACTGTTTTGGGGTCCCGGAGTGATTTCCACGATTAACGAACCCTAGGGTGCATTTACGTGTCTGTCATCAACACTCGCAGTTTTGGCCGATTCTGGCCTGTTTCCTGGACTATTACCCACCGTTTTGGGGTACCGAAAGCGATTTCCATACTTGTTAAACCCCAAGGTGCACTTACGTTTCGGTCATCAACACTCATTGTTTTGGCTGATTCTGGCCCGTTTCGTGGACTATTACTCACTGTTTTGGGGTCCCGGAGTGATTTCCATGATTAACAAACCCTGGGTGCGTTTACGTGTCGGTCATCAACAATCAAAGTTTTGGCCAATTCTGGCTTGTTCCCTGGACTATTACTCACCGTTTGGGGGCCCCGAAGCGATTTCCAAAGTTGTTGAACCCCAGGGCGCGGTTACGTGTCGGTCATCAACACTCGTAGTTTTGGCCGATTCTGGCGCGTTTCGTGGACTATTACCCACTGTTTTGGGGTCCCGGAGTGATTTCCACGATTAACGAACCCTAGGGTGCGTTTACGTGTCGGTCATCAACACTCGCAGTTTTGGCCAATTCTGGCCTGTTTCCTGGACTATTACCCACCGTTTTGGGGTACCGAAAGCGATTTCCATACTTGTTAAACCCCAAGGTGCGCTTACGTTTCGGTCATCAACACTCATTGTTTTGGCCGATTCTGGCCCGTTTCGTGGACTATTACTCACTGTTTTGGGGTCCCAGAGTGATTTCCACGATTAACGAACCCTGGGGTGCGTTTCCGTGTCGGTCATAAATACTCGCAGTTTTGGCCGACTCTGGCCTGTTTCCTGGACTATTACCCAACGTTTTGGGGTACCGAAGCGATTTCGATAGTTGTTGAACCCCAAGGTGCGCTTACGTGTCAGTCATCAAAACTCATAGTTTGGGCTGATTCTCGCCCGTTTCGTGGACTATTACTCACTGTTTTGGGGTCCCGGAGTGATTTCCATGATTAATGAACCCTGGGGTGCATTTACGTGTCGGTCATCAACACTCGAAGTTTTGGCCGATTTTGGCCTGTTTCCTGCACTATTACTCACCGTATCGGGTCCCGAAGCGATTTCCATAGTTGTTGAACCCCAAGGTGCGCTTACGTGTCAGTCATCAACACTCGTAGTTTTGGCCGATTCTGGCCCATTTCCTGGACTATTACTCACTGTTTTGGGGTGCCGGAGTGATTTCCACGATTAACGAACCCTGGGGTCTGTTTACGTGTTGGTCATCAACACTCGCAGTTTTGGCCGATTCTGGCCGGTTTCATGGACTATTACTCACTGTTTTGGGGTCCCGGAGTGATTTTCACGATTAACGAACCCTATGGTGCGTTTACGTATCGGTCATCAACACTCGCAGTTTTGGCCGATTCTAGCCTGTTTCCTGGACTATTACCTACCGATTTGGGTCTTGAACGATTTCCATAGTTGTTGAACCGCAAGGTGCGCTTACGCGTCAGTCATCAACACTCATAGTTTTAGCCTACTCTGGCCCGTTTCGTGGACTATTACTCACTGTTTTGGGGTCCCGGGGTAATTTCCATGTTTAACGAACCTTGGGTGCGTTTACGTGTCGGTCATCAACACTAGAAGGCCGATTCTGGCCTGTTTCCTGGACTATTACTCACCGTTTTTGGGGTCCCAAAGCGATTTCCGTAGTTGTTGAACCCCAAGGTGCGCTTACGTGTCAGTCATCAACACTCGTAGTTTTGGCCGATTCTGGCCCATTTCGTGGACTATTAATGATTGTTTTGGGGCCCCACAGTGATTTCCACGATTAACGAATCCTAGGGTGCGTTTACGTGTCGGTCATCAATACTCATAGTTTTGGCCGATTCTGGCCCGTTTCGTGGACTATTACTCACTGTTTTGGGGTCCTGGAGTGATTTCCATGATTAACGAATCATGGGGTGCGTTTATGTGTTGGTCATCAACGCTCGAAGTTTTGGCCGATTCTGGCCTGTTTCCTCGACTATTACTCACCGTTTTCGGGTTCCGAAGCGATTTCTATAGTTTTTGAACCCCAAGGTGCGCTTACGTGTCAGTCATCAACGCTCGTAGTTTTGGCCGATTCTAGCCCGTTTCGTGGACTATTACTCACTGTTTTGGGGTCCCGGACTGATTTCCACGATTAACAAACCCTGGGGTGAGTTTACGTGTCGGTCATTAACACTCGCAGTTTTGGCCGATTCTGGCCTGTTTCCTGGACTATTACTCACCGTTTTGGGGTCCCGAAGCGATTTCCATAGTTGTTGAACCCCAAGGTGTGCTTACGTGTCGGTCATCAACACTCATGGTTTTGGCCGATTCTGGCCCGTTCCGTAGACTATTACTTAGTGTTTTGGGGTCCCGGAGTGATTTCCACGATTAACGAACCCTGGGGTGCATTTACGTGTCGGTCATCAACAATCAAAGTTTTGGCCGATTCTGGCTTGTTCCCTGGACTATTACTCACCATTTTGGGGCCCCGAAGTGATTTCCAAAGTTGTTGAACCCCATGGTGCGGTTACGTGTCGATCAGCAACACTCGTAGTTTTGGCCGATTCTGGCCCGTTTCGTGGACTATTACTCACTGTTTTGGGGTCCCGGAGTGATTTCCACGATTAACGAACCCTAGGGTGCGTTTACGTGTCTGTCATCAACACTCGCAGTTTTGGCCGATTCTGGCCTGTTTCCTGGACTATTACCCACCGTTTTGGGGTACCGAAAGCGATTTCCATACTTGTTAAACCCCAAGGTGCACTTACGTTTCGGTCATCAACACTCATTGTTTTGGCTGATTCTGGCCCGTTTCGTGGACTATTACTCACTGTTTTGGGGTCCCAGAGTGATTTCCACGATTAACGAACCCTGGGGTGCGTTTACGTGTCGGTCATAAATATTCGCAGTTTTGGCCGACTCTGGCCTGTTTCCTGGACTATTACCCAACGTTTTGGGGTACCGAAGCGATTTCGATAGTTGTTGAACCCCAAGGTGCGCTTACGTGTCAGTCATCAAAACTCATAGTTTGGGCTGATTCTCGCCCGTTTCGTGGACTATTACTCACTGTTTTGGGGTCCCGGAGTTATTTCCATGATTAATGAACCCTGGGGTGCATTTACGTGTCGGTCATCAACACTCGAAGTTTTGGCCGATTTTGGCCAGTTTCCTGCACTATTACTCACCGTATTCGGGTCCCGAAGCGATTTCCATAGTTGTTGAACCCCAAGGTGCGCTTATGTGTCAGTCATCAACACTCGTAGTTTTGGCCGATTCTGGCCCATTTCCTGGACTATTACTCACTGTTTTGGGGTCCCGGAGTGATTTCCACGATTAACGAACCCTGGGGTCTGTTTACGTGTTGGTCATCAACACTCGTAGTTTTGGCCGATTCTGGCCGGTTTCATGGACTATTACTCACTGTTTTGGGGTCCCGGAGTGATTTTCACGATTAACGAACCCTATGGTGCGTTTACGTATCGGTCATCAACACTCGCAGTTTTGGCCGATTCTAGCCTGTTTCCTGGACTATTACCTACCGATTTGGGTCTTGAACGATTTCCATAGTTGTTGAACCGCAAGGTGCGCTTACGCGTCAGTCATCAACACTCATAGTTTTAGCCTACTCTGGCCCGTTTCGTGGACTATTACTCACTGTTTTGGGGTCCCGGGGTAATTTCCATGTTTAACGAACCTTGGGTGCGTTTACGTGTCGGTCATCAACACTAGAAGGCCGATTCTGGCCTGTTTCCTGGACTATTACTCACCGTTTTTGGGGTCCCAAAGCGATTTCCGTAGTTGTTGAACCCCAAGGTGCGCTTACGTGTCAGTCATCAACACTCGTAGTTTTGGCCGATTCTGGCCCATTTCGTGGACTATTAATGATTGTTTTGGGGCCCCACAGTGATTTCCACGATTAACGAATCCTAGGGTGCGTTTACGTGTCGGTCATCAATACTCATAGTTTTGGCCGATTCTGGCCCGTTTCGTGGACTATTACTCACTGTTTTGGGGTCCTGGAGTGATTTCCATGATTAACGAACCATGGGGTGCGTTTATGTGTTGGTCATCAACGCTCGAAGTTTTGGCCGATTCTGGCCTGTTTCCTCGACTATTACTCACCGTTTTCGGGTTCCGAAGCGATTTCTATAGTTTTTGAACCCCAAGGTGCGCTTACGTGTCAGTCATCAACGCTCGTAGTTTTGGCCGATTCTAGCCCGTTTCATGGACTATTACTCACTGTTTTGGGGTCCCGGACTGATTTCCACGATTAACAAACCCTGGGGTGAGTTTACGTGTCGGTCATTAACACTCGCAGTTTTGGCCGATTCTGGCCTGTTTCCTGGACTATTACTCACCGTTTTGGGGTCCCGAAGCGATTTCCATAGTTGTTGAACCCCAAGGTGTGCTTACGTGTCGGTCATCAACACTCATGGTTTTGGCCGATTCTGGCCCGTTCCGTAGACTATTACTTAGTGTTTTGGGGTCCCGGAGTGATTTCCACGATTAACGAACCCTGGGGTGCATTTACGTGTCGGTCATCAACAATCAAAGTTTTGGCCGATTCTGGCTTGTTCCCTGGACTATTACTCACCATTTTGGGGCCCCGAAGTGATTTCCAAAGTTGTTGAACCCCATGGTGCGGTTACGTGTCGATCAGCAACACTCGTAGTTTTGGCCGATTCTGGCCCGTTTCGTGGACTATTACTCACTGTTTTGGGGTCCCGGAGTGATTTCCACGATTAACGAACCCTAGGGTGCGTTTACGTGTCTGTCATCAACACTCGCAGTTTTGGCCGATTCTGGCCTGTTTCCTGGACTATTACCCACCGTTTTGGGGTACCGAAAGCGATTTCCATACTTGTTAAACCCCAAGGTGCACTTACGTTTCGGTCATCAACACTCATTGTTTTGGCTGATTCTGGCCCGTTTCGTGGACTATTACTCACTGTTTTGGGGTCCCAGAGTGATTTCCACGATTAACGAACCCTGGGGTGCGTTTACGTGTCGGTCATAAATATTCGCAGTTTTGGCCGACTCTGGCCTGTTTCCTGGACTATTACCCAACGTTTTGGGGTACCGAAGCGATTTCGATAGTTGTTGAACCCCAAGGTGCGCTTACGTGTCAGTCATCAAAACTCATAGTTTGGGCTGATTCTCGCCCGTTTCATGGACTATTACTCACTGTTTTGGGGTCCCGGAGTTATTTCCATGATTAATGAACCCTGGGGTGCATTTACGTGTCGGTCATCAACACTCGAAGTTTTGGCCGATTTTGGCCAGTTTCCTGCACTATTACTCACCGTATTCGGGTCCCGAAGCGATTTCCATAGTTGTTGAACCCCAAGGTGCGCTTATGTGTCAGTCATCAACACTCGTAGTTTTGGCCGATTCTGGCCCATTTCCTGGACTATTACTCACTGTTTTGGGGTCCCGGAGTGATTTCCACGATTAACGAACCCTGGGGTCTGTTTACGTGTTGGTCATCAACACTCGTAGTTTTGGCCGATTCTGGCCGGTTTCATGGACTATTACTCACTGTTTTGGGGTCCCGGAGTGATTTTCACGATTAACGAACCCTATGGTGCGTTTACGTATCGGTCATCAACACTCGCAGTTTTGGCCGATTCTAGCCTGTTTCCTGGACTATTACCTACCGATTTGGGTCTTGAACGATTTCCATAGTTGTTGAACCGCAAGGTGCGCTTACGCGTCAGTCATCAACACTCATAGTTTTAGCCTACTCTGGCCCGTTTCGTGGACTATTACTCACTGTTTTGGGGTCCCGGGGTAATTTCCATGTTTAACGAACCTTGGGTGCGTTTACGTGTCGGTCATCAACACTAGAAGGCCGATTCTGGCCTGTTTCCTGGACTATTACTCACCGTTTTTGGGGTCCCAAAGCGATTTCCGTAGTTGTTGAACCCCAAGGTGCGCTTACGTGTCAGTCATCAACACTCGTAGTTTTGGCCGATTCTGGCCCATTTCGTGGACTATTAATGATTGTTTTGGGGCCCCACAGTGATTTCCACGATTAACGAATCCTAGGGTGCGTTTACGTGTCGGTCATCAATACTCATAGTTTTGGCCGATTCTGGCCCGTTTCGTGGACTATTACTCACTGTTTTGGGGTCCTGGAGTGATTTCCATGATTAACGAACCATGGGGTGCGTTTATGTGTTGGTCATCAACGCTCGAAGTTTTGGCCGATTCTGGCCTGTTTCCTCGACTATTACTCACCGTTTTCGGGTTCCGAAGCGATTTCTATAGTTTTTGAACCCCAAGGTGCGCTTACGTGTCAGTCATCAACGCTCGTAGTTTTGGCCGATTCTAGCCCGTTTCATGGACTATTACTCACTGTTTTGGGGTCCCGGACTGATTTCCACGATTAACAAACCCTGGGGTGAGTTTACGTGTCGGTCATTAACACTCGCAGTTTTGGCCGATTCTGGCCTGTTTCCTGGACTATTACTCACCGTTTTGGGGTCCCGAAGCGATTTCCATAGTTGTTGAACCCCAAGGTGTGCTTACGTGTCGGTCATCAACACTCATGGTTTTGGCCGATTCTGGCCCGTTCCGTAGACTATTACTTAGTGTTTTGGGGTCCCGGAGTGATTTCCACGATTAACGAACCCTGGGGTGCATTTACGTGTCGGTCATCAACAATCAAAGTTTTGGCCGATTCTGGCTTGTTCCCTGGACTATTACTCACCATTTTGGGGCCCCGAAGTGATTTCCAAAGTTGTTGAACCCCATGGTGCGGTTACGTGTCGATCAGCAACACTCGTAGTTTTGGCCGATTCTGGCCCGTTTCGTGGACTATTACTCACTGTTTTGGGGTCCCGGAGTGATTTCCACGATTAACGAACCCTAGGGTGCGTTTACGTGTCTGTCATCAACACTCGCAGTTTTGGCCGATTCTGGCCTGTTTCCTGGACTATTACCCACCGTTTTGGGGTACCGAAAGCGATTTCCATACTTGTTAAACCCCAAGGTGCACTTACGTTTCGGTCATCAACACTCATTGTTTTGGCTGATTCTGGCCCGTTTCGTGGACTATTACTCACTGTTTTGGGGTCCCAGAGTGATTTCCACGATTAACGAACCCTGGGGTGCGTTTACGTGTCGGTCATAAATATTCGCAGTTTTGGCCGACTCTGGCCTGTTTCCTGGACTATTACCCAACGTTTTGGGGTACCGAAGCGATTTCGATAGTTGTTGAACCCCAAGGTGCGCTTACGTGTCAGTCATCAAAACTCATAGTTTGGGCTGATTCTCGCCCGTTTCGTGGACTATTACTCACTGTTTTGGGGTCCCGGAGTTATTTCCATGATTAATGAACCCTGGGGTGCATTTACGTGTCGGTCATCAACACTCGAAGTTTTGGCCGATTTTGGCCTGTTTCCTGCACTATTACTCACCGTATTCGGGTCCCGAAGCGATTTCCATAGTTGTTGAACCCCAAGGTGCGCTTATGTGTCAGTCATCAACACTCGTAGTTTTGGCCGATTCTGGCCCATTTCCTGGACTATTACTCACTGTTTTGGGGTCCCGGAGTGATTTCCACGATTAACGAACCCTGGGGTCTGTTTACGTGTTGGTCATCAACACTCGCAGTTTTGGCCGATTCTGGCCGGTTTCATGGACTATTACTCACTGTTTTGGGGTCCCGGAGTGATTTTCACGATTAACGAACCCTATGGTGCGTTTACGTATCGGTCATCAACACTCGCAGTTTTGGCCGATTCTAGCCTGTTTCCTGGACTATTACCTACCGATTTGGGTCTTGAACGATTTCCATAGTTGTTGAACCGCAAGGTGCGCTTACGCGTCAGTCATCAACACTCATAGTTTTAGCCTACTCTGGCCCGTTTCGTGGACTATTACTCACTGTTTTGGGGTCCCGGGGTAATTTCCATGTTTAACGAACCTTGGGTGCGTTTACGTGTCGGTCATCAACACTAGAAGGCCGATTCTGGCCTGTTTCCTGGACTATTACTCACCGTTTTTGGGGTCCCAAAGCGATTTCCGTAGTTGTTGAACCCCAAGGTGCGCTTACGTGTCAGTCATCAACACTCGTAGTTTTGGCCGATTCTGGCCCATTTCGTGCACTATTAATGATTGTTTTGGAGCCCCAGAGTGATTTCCACGATTAACGAATCCTAGGGTGCGTTTACGTGTCGGTCATCAATACTCATAGTTTTGGCCGATTCTGGCCCGTTTCGTGGACTATTACTCACTGTTTTGGGGTCCCGGAGTGATTTCCATGATTAACGAACCATGGGGTGCGTTTATGTGTTGGTCATCAACGCTCGAAGTTTTGGCCGATTCTGGCCTGTTTCCTCGACTATTACTCACCGTTTTCGGGTCCCGAAGCGATTTCTATAGTTTTTGAACCCCAAGGTGCGCTTACGTGTCAGTCATCAACGCTCGTAGTTTTGGCCGATTCTAGCCTGTTTCATGGACTATTACTCACTGTTTTGGGGTCCCGGACTGATTTCCACGATTAACAAACCCTGGGGTGAGTTTACGTGTCGGTCATTAACACTCGCAGTTTTGGCCGATTCTGGCCTGTTTCCTGGACTATTACTCACCGTTTTGGGGTCCCGAAGCGATTTCCATAGTTGTTGAACCCCAAGGTGTGCTTACGTGTCGGTCATCAACAATCATGGTTTTGGCCAATTCTGGCCCGTTCCGTAGACTATTACTTAGTGTTTTGGGGTCCCGGAGTGATTTCCACGATTAAAGAACCCTGGGGTGCATTTACGTGTCGGTCATCAACAATCAAAGTTTTAGCCGATTCTGGCTTGTTCCCTGGACTATTACTCACCATTTTGGGGCCCCGAAGTGATTTCCAAAGTTGTTGAACCCCAGGGTGCGGTTACGTGTCGATCATCAACGCTCGTAGTTTTGGCCGATTCTGGCCCGTTTCGTGGACTATTACTCACTGTTTTGGGGTCCCGGAGTGATTTCCACGATTAACGAACCCTAGGGTGCGTTTACGTGTCTGTCATCAACACTCGCAGTTTTGGCCGATTCTGGCCTGTTTCCTGGACTATTACCCACCGTTTTGGGGTACCGAAAGCGATTTCCATACTTGTTAAACCCCAAGGTGCACTTACATTTCGGTCATCAACACTCATTGTTTTGGCTGATTCTGGCCCGTTTCGTGGACTATTACTCACTGTTTTGGGGTCCCGGAGTGATTTCCATGATTAACAAACCCTGGGGTGCGTTTACGTGTCGGTCATCAACAATCAAAGTTTTGGCCAATTCTGGCTTGTTCCCTGGACTATTACTCACCGTTTAGGGGCCCCGAAGCGATTTCCAAAGTTGTTGAACCCCAGGGCGCGGTTACGTGTCGGTCATCAACACTCGTAGTTTTGGCCGATTCTGGCGCGTTTCGTGGACTATTACCCACTGTTTTGGGGTCCCGGAGTGATTTCCACGATTAACGAACCCTAGGGTGCGTTTACATGTCGGTCATCAACACTCGCAGTTTTGGCCAATTCTGGCCTGTTTCCTGGACTATTACCCACCGTTTTGGGGTACCGAAAGCGATTTCCATACTTGTTAAACCCCAAGGTGCGCTTACGTTTCGGTCATCAACACTCATTGTTTTGGCCGATTCTGGCCCGTTTCGTGGACTATTACTCACTGTTTTGGGGTCCCAGAGTGATTTCCACGATTAACGAACCCTGGGGTGCGTTTACGTGTCGGTCATAAATACTCGCAGTTTTGGCCGACTCTGGCCTGTTTCCTGGACTATTACCCAACGTTTTGGGGTACCGAAGCGATTTCGATAGTTGTTGAACCCCAAGGTGTGCTTACGTGTCAGTCATCAAAACTCATAGTTTGGGCTGATTCTCGCCCGTTTCGTGGACTATTACTCACTGTTTTGGGGTCCCGGAGTGATTTCCATGATTAATGAACCCTGGGGTGCATTTACGTGTCGGTCATCAACACTCGAAGTTTTGGCCGATTTTGGCCTGTTTCCTGCACTATTACTCACCGTATTCGGGTCCCGAAGCGATTTCCATAGTTGTTGAACCCCAAGGTGCGCTTACGTGTCAGTCATCAACACTCGTAGTTTTGGCCGATTCAGGCCCATTTCCTGGACTATTACTCACTGTTTTGGGGTCCCGGAGTGATTTCCACGATTAACGAACCCTGGGGTCTGTTTACGTGTTGGTCATCAACACTCGCAGTTTTGGCCGATTCTGGCCGGTTTCATGGACTATTACTCACTGTTTTGGGGTCCCGGAGTGATTTCCACGATTAACGAACCCTATGGTGCGTTTACGTATCGGTCATCAACACTCGCAGTTTTGGTCGATTCTAGCCTGTTTCCTGGACTATTACCTACCGATTTGGGTCTTGAACGATTTCCATAGTTGTTGAACCGCAAGGTGCGCTTACGCGTCAGTCATCAACACTCATAGTTTTAGCCTACTCTGGCCCGTTTCGTGGACTATTACTCACTGTTTTGGGGTCCCGGAGTAATTTCCATGTTTAACGAACCTTGGGTGCGTTTACGTGTCGGTCATCAACACTAGAAGGCCGATTCTGGCCTGTTTCCTGGACTATTACTCACCGTTTTTGGGGTCCCAAAGCGATTTCCATAGTTGTTGAACCCCAAGGTGCGCTTACGTGTCAGTCATCAACACTCGTAGTTTTGGCCGATTCTGGCCCATTTCGTGGACTATTAATGATTGTTTTGGGGCCCCAGAGTGATTTCCACGATTAACGAATCCTAGGGTGCGTTTACGTGTCGGTCATCAATACTCATAGTTTTGGCCGATTCTGGCCCGTTTCGTGGACTATTACTCACTGTTTTGGGGTCCCGGAGTGATTTCCATGATTAACGAACCATGGGGTGCGTTTATGTGTTGGTCATCAACGCTCGAAGTTTTGGCCGATTCTGGCCTGTTTCCTCGACTATTACTCACCGTTTTCGGGTCCCGAAGCGATTTCTATAGTTTTTGAACCCCAAGGTGCGCTTACGTGTCAGTCATCAACGCTCGTAGTTTTGGTCGATTCTAGCCCGTTTCGTGGACTATTACTCACTGTTTTGGGGTCCCGGACTGATTTCCACGATTAACAAACCCTGGGGTGAGTTTACGTGTCGGTCATTAACACTCGCAGTTTTGGCCGATTCTGGCCTGTTTCCTGGACTATTACTCACCGTTTTGGGGTCCCGAAGCGATTTCCATAGTTGTTGAACCCCAAGGTGTGCTTACGTGTCGGTCATCAACACTCAGGGTTTTGGCCGATTCTGGCCCGTTCCGTAGACTATTACTTAGTGTTTTGGGGTCCCGGAGTGATTTCCACGATTAACGAACCCTGGGGTGCATTTACGTGTCGGTCATCAACAATCAAAGTTTTGGCCGATTCTGGCTTGTTCCCTGGACTATTACTCACCATTTTGGGGCCCCGAAGTGATTTCCAAAGTTGTTGAACCCCAGGGTGCGGTTACGTGTCGATCATCAACGCTCGTAGTTTTGGCCGATTCTGGCCCGTTTCGTGGACTATTACTCACTGTTTTGGGGTCCCGGAGTGATTTCCACGATTAACGAACCCTAGGGTGCGTTTACGTGTCTGTCATCAACACTCGCAGTTTTGGCCGATTCTGGCCTGTTTCCTGGACTATTACCCACCGTTTTGGGGTACCGAAAGCGATTTCCATACTTGTTAAACCCCAAGGTGCACTTACGTTTCGGTCATCAACACTCATTGTTTTGGCTGATTCTGGCCCGTTTCATGGACTATTACTCACTGTTTTGGGGTCCCGGAGTGATTTCCATGATTAACAAACCCTGGGGTGCGTTTACGTGTCGGTCATTAACAATCAAAGTTTTGGCCAATTCTGGCTTGTTCCCTGGACTATTACTCACCGTTTGGGAGCCCCGAAGCGATTTCCAAAGTTGTTGAACCCCAGGGCGCGGTTACGTGTCGGTCATCAACACTCGTAGTTTTGGCCGATTCTGGCGCGTTTCGTGGACTATTACCCACTGTTTTGGGGTCCCGGAGTGATTTCCACGATTAACGAACCCTTGGGTGTGTTTACGTGTCGGTCATCAACACTCGCAGTTTTGGCCAATTCTGGCCTGTTTCCTGGACTATTACCCACCGTTTTGGGGTACCGAAAGCGATTTCCATACTTGTTAAACCCCAAGGTGCGCTTACGTGTCAGTCATCAACGCTCGTAGTTTTGGCCGATTCTAGCCCGTTTCGTGGACTATTACTCACTGTTTTGGGGTCCCGGACTGATTTCCACGATTAACAAACCCTGGGGTGAGTTTACGTGTCGGTCATTAACACTCGCAGTTTTGGCCGATTCTGGCCTGTTTCCTGGACTATTACTCACCGTTTTGGGGTCCCGAAGCGATTTCCATAGTTGTTGAACCCCAAGGTGTGCTTACGTGTCGGTCATCAACACTCAGGGTTTTGGCCGATTCTGGCCCGTTCCGTAGACTATTACTTAGTGTTTTGGGGTCCCGGAGTGATTTCCACGATTAACGAACCCTGGGGTGCATTTACGTGTCGGTCATCAACAATCAAAGTTTTGGCCGATTCTGGCTTGTTCCCTGGACTATTACTCACCATTTTGGGGCCCCGAAGTGATTTCCAAAGTTGTTGAACCCCAGGGTGCGGTTACGTGTCGATCATCAACGCTCGTAGTTTTGGCCGATTCTGGCCCGTTTCGTGGACTATTACTCACTGTTTTGGGGTCCCGGAGTGATTTCCACGATTAACGAACCCTAGGGTGCGTTTACGTGTCTGTCATCAACACTCGCAGTTTTGGCCGATTCTGGCCTGTTTCCTGGACTATTACCCACCGTTTTGGGGTACCGAAAGCAATTTCCATACTTGTTAAACCCCAAGGTGCACTTACGTTTCGGTCATCAACACTCATTGTTTTGGCTGATTCTGGCCCGTTTCGTGGACTATTACTCACTGTTTTGGGGTCCCGGAGTGATTTCCATGATTAACAAACCCTGGGGTGCGTTTACGTGTCGGTCATTAACAATCAAAGTTTTGGCCAATTCTGGCTTGTTCCCTGGACTATTACTCACCGTTTGGGGGCCCCGAAGCGATTTCCAAAGTTGTTGAACCCCAGGGCGCGGTTACGTGTCGGTCATCAACACTCCTAGTTTTGGCCGATTCTGGCGCGTTTCGTGGACTATTACCCACTGTTTTGGGGTCCCGGAGTGATTTCCACGATTAACGAACCCTAGGGTGCGTTTACATGTCGGTCATCAACACTCGCAGTTTTGGCCAATTCTGGCCTGTTTCCTGGACTATTACCCACCGTTTTGGGGTACCGAAAGCGATTTCCATACTTGTTAAACCCCAAGGTGCGCTTACGTTTCGGTCATCAACACTCATTGTTTTGGCCGATTCTGGCCCGTTTCGTGGACTATTACTCACTGTTTTGGGGTCCCAGAGTGATTTCCACGATTAACGAACCCTGGGGTGCGTTTACGTGTCGGTCATAAATACTCGCAGTTTTGGCCGACTCTGGCCTGTTTCCTGGACTATTACCCAACGTTTTGGGGTACCGAAGCGATTTCGATAGTTGTTGAACCCCAAGGTGTGCTTACGTGTCAGTCATCAAAACTCATAGTTTGGGCTGATTCTCGCCCGTTTCGTGGACTATTACTCACTGTTTTGGGGTCCCGGAGTGATTTCCATGATTAATGAACCCTGGGGTGCATTTACGTGTCGGTCATCAACACTCGAAGTTTTGGCCGATTTTGGCCTGTTTCCTGCACTATTACTCACCGTATTCGGGTCCCGAAGCGATTTCCATAGTTGTTGAACCCCAAGGTGCGCTTACGTGTCAGTCATCAACACTCGTAGTTTTGGCCGATTCAGGCCCATTTCCTGGACTATTACTCACTGTTTTGGGGTCCCGGAGTGATTTCCACGATTAACGAACCCTGGGGTCTGTTTACGTGTTGGTCATCAACACTCGCAGTTTTGGCCGATTCTGGCCGGTTTCATGGACTATTACTCACTGTTTTGGGGTCCCGGAGTGATTTCCACGATTAACGAACCCTATGGTGCGTTTACGTATCGGTCATCAACACTCGCAGTTTTGGTCGATTCTAGCCTGTTTCCTGGACTATTACCTACCGATTTGGGTCTTGAACGATTTCCATAGTTGTTGAACCGCAAGGTGCGCTTACGCGTCAGTCATCAACACTCATAGTTTTAGCCTACTCTGGCCCGTTTCGTGGACTATTACTCACTGTTTTGGGGTCCCGGAGTAATTTCCATGTTTAACGAACCTTGGGTGCGTTTACGTGTCGGTCATCAACACTAGAAGGCCGATTCTGGCCTGTTTCCTGGACTATTACTCACCGTTTTTGGGGTCCCAAAGCGATTTCCATAGTTGTTGAACCCCAAGGTGCGCTTACGTGTCAGTCATCAACACTCGTAGTTTTGGCCGATTCTGGCCCATTTCGTGGACTATTAATGATTGTTTTGGGGCCCCAGAGTGATTTCCACGATTAACGAATCCTAGGGTGCGTTTACGTGTCGGTCATCAATACTCATAGTTTTGGCCGATTCTGGCCCGTTTCGTGGACTATTACTCACTGTTTTGGGGTCCCGGAGTGATTTCCATGATTAACGAACCATGGGGTGCGTTTATGTGTTGGTCATCAACGCTCGAAGTTTTGGCCGATTCTGGCCTGTTTCCTCGACTATTACTCACCGTTTTCGGGTCCCGAAGCGATTTCTATAGTTTTTGAACCCCAAGGTGCGCTTACGTGTCAGTCATCAACGCTCGTAGTTTTGGTCGATTCTAGCCCGTTTCGTGGACTATTACTCACTGTTTTGGGGTCCCGGACTGATTTCCACGATTAACAAACCCTGGGGTGAGTTTACGTGTCGGTCATTAACACTCGCAGTTTTGGCCGATTCTGGCCTGTTTCCTGGACTATTACTCACCGTTTTGGGGTCCCGAAGCGATTTCCATAGTTGTTGAACCCCAAGGTGTGCTTACGTGTCGGTCATCAACACTCAGGGTTTTGGCCGATTCTGGCCCGTTCCGTAGACTATTACTTAGTGTTTTGGGGTCCCGGAGTGATTTCCACGATTAACGAACCCTGGGGTGCATTTACGTGTCGGTCATCAACAATCAAAGTTTTGGCCGATTCTGGCTTGTTCCCTGGACTATTACTCACCATTTTGGGGCCCCGAAGTGATTTCCAAAGTTGTTGAACCCCAGGGTGCGGTTACGTGTCGATCATCAACGCTCGTAGTTTTGGCCGATTCTGGCCCGTTTCGTGGACTATTACTCACTGTTTTGGGGTCCCGGAGTGATTTCCACGATTAACGAACCCTAGGGTGCGTTTACGTGTCTGTCATCAACACTCGCAGTTTTGGCCGATTCTGGCCTGTTTCCTGGACTATTACCCACCGTTTTGGGGTACCGAAAGCGATTTCCATACTTGTTAAACCCCAAGGTGCACTTACGTTTCGGTCATCAACACTCATTGTTTTGGCTGATTCTGGCCCGTTTCATGGACTATTACTCACTGTTTTGGGGTCCCGGAGTGATTTCCATGATTAACAAACCCTGGGGTGCGTTTACGTGTCGGTCATTAACAATCAAAGTTTTGGCCAATTCTGGCTTGTTCCCTGGACTATTACTCACCGTTTGGGGGCCCCGAAGCGATTTCCAAAGTTGTTGAACCCCAGGGCGCGGTTACGTGTCGGTCATCAACACTCGTAGTTTTGGCCGATTCTGGCGCGTTTCGTGGACTATTACCCACTGTTTTGGGGTCCCGGAGTGATTTCCACGATTAACGAACCCTAGGGTGTGTTTACGTGTCGGTCATCAACACTCGCAGTTTTGGCCAATTCTGGCCTGTTTCCTGGACTATTACCCACCGTTTTGGGGTACCGAAAGCGATTTCCATACTTGTTAAACCCCAAGGTGCGCTTACGTGTCAGTCATCAACGCTCGTAGTTTTGGCCGATTCTAGCCCGTTTCGTGGACTATTACTCACTGTTTTGGGGTCCCGGACTGATTTCCACGATTAACAAACCCTGGGGTGAGTTTACGTGTCGGTCATTAACACTCGCAATTTTGGCCGATTCTGGCCTGTTTCCTGGACTATTACTCACCGTTTTGGGGTCCCGAAGCGATTTCCATAGTTGTTGAACCCCAAGGTGTGCTTACGTGTCGGTCATCAACACTCAGGGTTTTGGCCGATTCTGGCCCGTTCCGTAGACTATTACTTAGTGTTTTGGGGTCCCGGAGTGATTTCCACGATTAACGAACCCTGGGGTGCATTTACGTGTCGGTCATCAACAATCAAAGTTTTGGCCGATTCTGGCTTGTTCCCTGGACTATTACTCACCATTTTGGGGCCCCGAAGTGATTTCCAAAGTTGTTGAACCCCAGGGTGCGGTTACGTGTCGATCATCAACGCTCGTAGTTTTGGCCGATTCTGGCCCGTTTCGTGGACTATTACTCACTGTTTTGGGGTCCCGGAGTGATTTCCACGATTAACGAACCCTAGGGTGCGTTTACGTGTCTGTCATCAACACTCGCAGTTTTGGCCGATTCTGGCCTGTTTCCTGGACTATTACCCACCGTTTTGGGGTACCGAAAGCAATTTCCATACTTGTTAAACCCCAAGGTGCACTTACGTTTCGGTCATCAACACTCATTGTTTTGGCTGATTCTGGCCCGTTTCGTGGACTATTACTCACTGTTTTGGGGTCCCGGAGTGATTTCCATGATTAACAAACCCTGGGGTGCGTTTACGTGTCGGTCATTAACAATCAAAGTTTTGGCCAATTCTGGCTTGTTCCCTGGACTATTACTCACCGTTTGGGGGCCCCGAAGCGATTTCCAAAGTTGTTGAACCCCAGGGCGCGGTTACGTGTCGGTCATCAACACTCCTAGTTTTGGCCGATTCTGGCGCGTTTCGTGGACTATTACCCACTGTTTTGGGGTCCCGGAGTGATTTCCACGATTAACGAACCCTAGGGTGCGTTTACGTGTCGGTCATCAACACTCGCAGTTTTGGCCAATTCTGGCCTGTTTCCTGGATTATTACCCACCGTTTTGGGGTACCGAAAGCGATTTCCATACTTGTTAAACCCCAAGGTGCGCTTACGTTTCGGTCATCAACACTCATTGTTTTGGCCGATTCTGGCCCGTTTCGTGGACTATTACTCACTGTTTTGGGGTCCCAGAGTGATTTCCACGATTAACGAACCCTGGGGTGCGTTTACGTGTCGGTCATAAATACTCGCAGTTTTGGCCGATTCTGGCCTGTTTCCTGGACTATTACCCAACGTTTTGGGGTACCGAAGCGATTTCGATAGTTGTTGAACCCCAAGGTGCGCTTACGTGTCAGTCATCAAAACTCATAGTTTGGGCTGATTCTCGCCCGTTTCGTGGACTATTACTCACTGTTTTGGGGTCCCGGAGTGATTTCCATGATTAATGAACCCTGGGGTGCATTTACGTGTCGGTCATCAACACTCGAAGTTTTGGCCGATTTTGGCCTGTTTCCTGCACTATTACTCACCGTATTCGGGTCCCGAAGCGATTTCCATAGTTGTTGAACCCCAAGGTGCGCTTATGTGTCAGTCATCAACACTCGTAGTTTTGGCCGATTCTGGCCCATTTCCTGGACTATTACTCACTGTTTTGGGGTCCCGGAGTGATTTCCACGATTAACGAACCCTGGGGTCTGTTTACGTGTTGGTCATCAACACTCGCAGTTTTGGCCGATTCTGGCCGGTTTCATGGACTATTACTCACTGTTTTGGGGTCCCGGAGTGATTTCCACGATTAACGAACCCTATGGTGCGTTTACGTATCGGTCATCAACACTCGCAGTTTTGGCCGATTCTAGCCTGTTTCCTGGACTATTACCTACCGATTTGGGTCTTGAACGATTTCCATAGTTGTTGAACCGCAAGGTGCGCTTACGCGTCAGTCATCAACACTCATAGTTTTAGCCTACTCTGGCCCGTTTCGTGGACTATTACTCACTGTTTTGGGGTCCCGGAGTAATTTCCATGTTTAACGAACCTTGGGTGCGTTTACGTGTCGGTCATCAACACTAGAAGGCCGATTCTGGCCTGTTTCCTGGACTATTACTCACTGTTTTTGGGGTCCCAAAGCGATTTCCATAGTTGTTGAACCCCAAGGTGCGCTTACGTGTCAGTCATCAACACTCGTAGTTTTGGCCGATTCTGGCCCATTTCGTGGACTATTAATGATTGTTTTGGGGCCCCAGAGTGATTTCCACGATTAACGAATCCTAGGGTGCGTTTACGTGTCGGTCATCAATACTCATAGTTTTGGCCGATTCTGGCCCGTTTCGTGGACTATTACTCACTGTTTTGGGGTCCCGGAGTGATTTCCATGATTAACGAACCATGGGGTGCGTTTATGTGTTGGTCATCAACGCTCGAAGTTTTGGCCGATTCTGGCCTGTTTCCTCGACTATTACTCACCGTTTTTGGGTCCCGAAGCGATTTCTATAGTTTTTGAACCCCAAGGTGCGCTTACGGGTCAGTCATCAACGCTCGTAGTTTTGGCCGATTCTAGCCCATTTCCTGGACTATTACTCACTGTTTTGGGGTCCCGGAGTGATTTCCACGATTAACGAACCCTGGGGTCTGTTTACGTGTTGGTCATCAACACTCGCAGTTTTGGCCGATTCTGGCCGGTTTCATGGACTATTACTCACTGTTTTGGGGTCCCGGAGTGATTTCCACGATTAACGAACCCTATGGTGCGTTTACGTATCGGTCATCAACACTCGCAGTTTTGGCCGATTCTAGCCTGTTTCCTGGACTATTACCTACCGATTTGGGTCTTGAACGATTTCCATAGTTGTTGAACCGCAAGGTGCGCTTACGCGTCAGTCATCAACACTCATAGTTTTAGCCTACTCTGGCCCGTTTCGTGGACTATTACTCACTGTTTTGGGGTCCCGGAGTAATTTCCATGTTTAACGAACCTTGGGTGCGTTTACGTGTCGGTCATCAACACTAGAAGGCCGATTCTGGCCTGTTTCCTGGACTATTACTCACTGTTTTTGGGGTCCCAAAGCGATTTCCATAGTTGTTGAACCCCAAGGTGCGCTTACGTGTCAGTCATCAACACTCGTAGTTTTGGCCGATTCTGGCCCATTTCGTGGACTATTAATGATTGTTTTGGGGCCCCAGAGTGATTTCCACGATTAACGAATCCTAGGGTGCGTTTACGTGTCGGTCATCAATACTCATAGTTTTGGCCGATTCTGGCCCGTTTCGTGGACTATTACTCACTGTTTTGGGGTCCCGGAGTGATTTCCATGATTAACGAACCATGGGGTGCGTTTATGTGTTGGTCATCAACGCTCGAAGTTTTGGCCGATTCTGGCCTGTTTCCTCGACTATTACTCACCGTTTTCGGGTCCCGAAGCGATTTCTATAGTTTTTGAACCCCAAGGTGCGCTTACGTGTCAGTCATCAACGCTCGTAGTTTTGGCCGATTCTAGCCCGTTTCGTGGACTATTACTCACTGTTTTGGGGTCCCGGACTGATTTCCACGATTAACAAACCCTGGGGTGAGTTTACGTGTCGGTCATTAACACTCGCAGTTTTGGCCGATTCTGGCCTGTTTCCTGGACTATTACTCACCGTTTTGGGGTCCCGAAGCGATTTCCATAGTTGTTGAACCCCAAGGTGTGCTTACGTGTCGGTCATCAACACTCATGGTTTTGGCCGATTCTGGCCCGTTCCGTAGACTATTACTTAGTGTTTTGGGGTCCCGGAGTGATTCCCACGATTAACGAACCCTAGGGTGCATTTACGTGTCGGTCATCAACAATCAAAGTTTTGGCCGATTCTGGCTTGTTCCCTGGACTATTACTCACCATTTTGGGGCCCCGAAGTGATTTCCAAAGTTGTTGAACCCCAGGGTGCGGTTACGTGTGGATCATCAACACTCGTAGTTTTGGCCGATTCTGGCCCGTTTCGTGGACTATTACTCACTGTTTTGGGGTCCCGGAGTGATTTCCACGATTAACGAACCCTAGGATGCGTTTACGTGTCTGTCATCAACACTCGCAGTTTTGGCCGATTCTGGCCTATTTCCTGGACTATTACCCACCGTTTTGGGGTACCGAAAGCGATTTCCATACTTGTTAAACCCCAAGGTGCACTTACGTTTCGGTCATCAACACTCATTGTTTTGGCTGATTCTGTCCCGTTTCGTGGACTATTACTCACTATTTTGGGGTCCCGGAGTGATTTCCATGATTAACAAACCCTGGGGGTGCATTTATGTGTCGGTCATCAACACTCAAAGCTTTGGCCGATTCTGGCCTGTTTCCTGGACTATTACTCACCGTTTGGGGTCCCGAAGCAATTTCAATAGTTGTTGAACCCCAAGGTGCGCCCGTTTCGTGGACTATTACTTACTGTTTTGGGGTCCCGGAGTGATTTCCATGATTAACGAACCATGGGGTGCGTTTATGTGTTGTTCATCAACGCTCGAAGCTTTGGCCGATTCTGGCCTGTTTCCTGGACTATTACTCACCGTTTTGGGGTCCCGAAGCGATTTCCATAGTTGTTGAACCCCAAGGTGTGCTTACGTGTCGGTCATCAACACTCATGGTTTTGGCCGATTCTGGCCCGTTCCGTAGACTATTACTTAGTGTTTTGGGGTCCCGGAGTGATTTCCACGATTAACGAACCCTGGGGTGCGTTTACGTGTTGGTCATCAACAATCAAAGTTTTGGCCGATTCTGGCTTGTTCCCTGAACTATTACTCACCATTTTGGGGCCCCGAAGTGATTTCCAAAGTTGTTGAACCCCAGGGTGCGGTTACGTGTCGATCATCAACGCTCGTAGATTTGGCCGATTCTGGCCCGTTTCGTGGACTATTACTCACTGTTTTGGGGTCCAGGAGTGATTTCCACGATTAACGAACCCTAGGCTGCGTTTACGTGTCTGTCATCAACACTCGCAGTTTTGGCCGATTCTGGCCTGTTTCCTGGACTATTACCCACCGTTTTGGGGTACCGAAAGCGATTTCCATACTTGTTAAACCCCAAGGTGCGCTTACGTTTCGGTCATCAACACTCATTGTTTTGGCTGATTCTGTCCCGTTTCGTGGACTATTACTCACTATTTTGGGGTCCCGGAGTGATTTCCATGATTAACAAACCCTGGGGGTGCATTTATGTGTCGGTCATCAACACTCAAAGCTTTGGCCGATTCTGGCCTGTTTCCTGGACTATTACTCACCGGTTTGGGGTCCTGAAGCGATTTCGATAGTTGTTGAACACCAAGGTGCGCTTACGTGTGAGTCAACAACACTCGTAGTTTTGGCCGATCCTGGCATGTTTCGTGGCTATTACTCATTGTTTTGGGGTCCCAGAGTGATTTCCACGATTAACGAACCCTAGGGTGCGTTTACGTGTCTTTCATCAACACTCGTAGTTTGGCCGATTCTGGCCTGTTTCCTGGACTATTACCCACCGTTTTGGGCTCCGAAACAATTTCCAAAGTTGTTGAACCCCAAGGTGTGCTTACGTGTCGGTCATCAACACTCACCGTTTTGGCCGATTCTGGCCCATTTCGTGGACTATTGCCCACTGTTTTGGGTTCCCGTAGTGCTTTCCAAGATTAACGAACCCTGGGGTGCGTTTACGTGTCGGTCATAAATACTCGCAGTTTTGGCCGACTCTGGCCTGTTTCCTGGACTATTACCCAACGTTTTGGGGTACCAAAGCGATTTCGATAGTTGTTGAACCCCAAGGTGCGCTTACGTGTCAGTCATCAAAACTCATAGTTTGGGTTGATTCTCGCCCGTTTCGTGGACTATTACTCACTGTTTTGGGGTCCCGGAGTGATTTCCACGATTAATGAACCCTGGGGTGCGTTTACGTGTCGGTCACCAACACTCGAAGTTTTGGCCGATTTTGGCATGTTTCCTGCACTATTACTCACCGTTTTCGGGTCCCGAAGCGATTTCCATAGTTGTTGAACCCAAGGTGCGCTTACGTGTCAGTCATCAACACTCGTAGTTTTGGCCGATTCTGGCCCATTTCCTGGACTATTACTCACTGTTTTGGGGTCCCGGAGTGATTTCCACGATTAACGAACCCTGGGGTCTGTTTACATGTTGTCATCAACACTCGCAGTTTTGGCCGATTCTGGCCGGTTTCATGGACTATTACTCACAGTTTTGGGGTCCCGGAGTGATTTCCACGATTAACGAACCCTATGGTGCGTTTACGTATCGGTCATCAACACTCGTAGTTTTGGCCGATTCTGGCCTGTTTCCTGGACTATTACCTATCGATTTGGGTCTTGAACGATTTCCATAGTTGTTGAACCGCAAGGTGCGCTTACGCGTCAGTCATCAACACTCATAGTTTTAGCCTACTCTGGCCCGTTTCGTGGACTATTACTCACTGTTTTGGGGTCCCAGAGTAATTTCCACGTTTAACGAACCTTGGGTGCGTTTACGTGTCGGTCATCAACACTAGAAGGCCGATTCTGGCCTGTTTCCTAGACTATTACTCACCATTTTAGGGGTCCCAAAGCGATTTCCATAGTTGTTGAACCCCAAGGTACGCTTACGTGTCAGTCATCAACACTCGTAGTTTTGGCCGATTCTGGCCCATTTCGTGGACTATTAATGATTGTTTTCGGGCCACGGAGTGATTTCCACGATTAGCGAATCCTAGGGTGCGTTTACGTGTCGGTCATCAACACTCATAGTTTTGGCCGATTCTGGCCCGTTTCGTGGACTATTACTTACTGTTTTGGGGTCCCGGAGTGATTTCCATGATTAACGAACCATGGGGTGCGTTTATGTGTTGGTCATCAACGCTCGAAGTTTTGGCTGATTCTGACCTGTTTCCTGGACTATTACTCACCGTTTTGGGGTCCCGAAGCGATTTCTATAGTTGTTGAACACCAAGGTGCGCTTACGTGTGAGTCATCAACACTCGTAGTTTTGGCCGATTCTAGCCCGTTTCGTGGCTATTACTCACTGTTTTGGGGTCCCGGAGTGATTTCCACGATTAACGAACCCTAGGGTGCGTTTACGTGTCGGTCATCAACACTCGTAGTTTTGGCCGATTCTGGCCTGTTTCCTGGACTATTTCCCATCGTTTTGGGCTCCGAAACAATTTCCATAGTTGTTGAACCCCAAGGTGCGCTTACGTGTCGGTCATCAACACTCACCGTTTTGGCCGATTCTGGCCCATTTCGTGGACTATTACTCACTGTTTTGGGGTCCCGGAGTGCTTTCCAGGTTTAACGAACCCTGGGGTGCGTTTACGTGTCGGTCATAAATACTCATAGTTTTGGCCGACTCTGGCCTGTATCCTGGACTATTACCCAACGTTTTGGGGTCCCGAAGCGATTTCGATAGTTGTTGAACCCTAAGGTGCGCTTACGTGTCGGTCATCAAAACTCATAGTTTGGGCCGATTCTCGCCCGTTTTGTGGACTATTACTCACTGTTTTGGTGTCCCGGAGTGATTTCCATGATTAATGAACCCTGGGGTGCGTTTACGTGTCGGTCATCAACACTCGAAGTTTTGGCTGATTTTGGCCTGTTTCCTGCACTATTACTCACCGTTTTGGGGTCCCGAAGCGATTTCCATAGTTGTTGAACCCCAAGGTGCGCTTACGTGTCAGTCATCAACACTCGTAGTTTTGGCCGATTCTGGCCCATTTCGAGGACTATTACTCACTGTTTTGGGGTCCCGGAGTGATTTCCACGATTAACGAACCCTGGGGTCTGTTTACGTGTTGGTCATCAACACTCGCAGTTTTGGCCGATTCTGGCCTGTTTCCTGGACTATTACTCACCGTTTTGGGGTCCCGAAGCGATTTCTATAGTTGTTGAACACCAAGGTGCGCTTACGTGTGAGTCATCAACACTCGTAGTTTTGGCCGATCCTGGCCTGTTTCGTGGCTATTACTCATTGTTTTGGGGTCCCGGAGTGATTTCCACGATTAACGAACCCTTGGGTGCGTTTACGTGTCTTTCATCAACACTCGTAGTTTGGCCGATTCTGGCCTGTTTCCTGGACTATTACCCACCGTTTTGGGCTCCGAAACAATTTCCATAGTTGTTGAACCCCAAGGTGTGCTTACGTGTATTCCAGGAGCCACGAACGAGGTGGCTACCCTGAAGGAGGCCGTGTCCGCGGCCGAACATAATGCGGCCGCGGAACGAGCTGAGCGGGAGAAGCAGGAGGCGCGAGTGGCAGAGGTGCAGCAAGAGCTCCAGGCTCTCGTGGAAAAGCATGAGAGTTTGGAGCTTGACTCGAAGACTCGAGAGTCCGAGCTTGCCTCGGCTCTTACGAGTGCCAAAGCCGCTAAGGCCGAAGCCCATAAGGCCCTCCAGGAGATTGAGGCGGTGAAGAAAATAGCGGAGGGTAAGGCATTTTTCATGCAAAGCAAGCATGTGGATGTGAATTACCTGTTACTTACCCGAATTTGGAGCTCCCCAGGAGCGTTTGCAGATCTGCCTCGCAGCGTGTCCAATGCTGCCGCATTCTACCGGGCCAAGGAGGGGAGCTCGACGGAGAAGGTCTTCTGGTCTCAGTATGCTGAGGCCGGACATCCGGTGCCCCTTAGCGACCAACTGAAGCAGCTGGTCGAGCTCCACAAGGTTGCTGAACAGGCCATGAAGGGCCTCATAGTTTGGCTGTGGCCCGGGGAGGCCATGCCTGGGAGCTACTTCGGCCTGGTGCGGCCGCTGGTGGATGCGTGTCCCTGGGTGGAAGTCGTCAAGCGCTCCGCCTGCATTGAAGGTGCCCGTCGGGCCCTTGCCCGTGCAAAAGTGCACTGGGGCAGGCTGGACGCTGAGAAGCTTCTGACGGACGCGCCGCCGGCGGGCAAGGAGTATCGCACGCCCGAAATGTATTATAAGAGTGTCCTGAAGGGTGCCCGCAAGATTGCGGATGAGTACTCCAAAGATATAATATTTGAGTAGATTCGCAATGTGTTATCCTGTGCGCTGAAAACTTTGTTCATATGCGCTAAGCAACGCTTATTAATTTAAAATATTACCTTCTGTGCGGCCGTTTATCAAATCTGAGAGATGGCAAGTCGTCGGCTTCAGCCCCCATGCCGCTAGTGCTGGGGTGTTCGGGATAAACTTGAGCACTCTTGTTCCCATGTTTGGGTCCATCTAGGCAACCGGACTTATAGTGCTTGAACACTCTCACTTAGCCATAGAATTCTATAATTTTAAATTTCGGTGAAGCCCCTAGTGTTCGGAAGACCGAGTTCGGGGCGCTATCCACGCCTGGGCCGGACAAAGCCGGCTCATCGCTCTAAGCGGCATAAGTCTTTAGGGACTCAAAAAAACCTCTCGAACAGCGACCAGCTCTCGCCTTATCATGATGGTCAGTTTTAGCTTTCTCCACTGAGGCGCTCGCCCGGCTCAACCGGGGCGCAATCGCAGTGGTTCTCCCAGTGCTACCTTAGCCGATAAAACGGAACGTAAGGTACCAAAACATGGGAGCCGGGCAAACCCAACTATTGACCCAAGACATGATTCGGAGCCGATGCATATAATGCTATAAGTTCGGGGTGCCGCACTTGTGAAAGTGTTCGGACTTATCACACCATAATGCGGGGAACTTAAGCCCCTGATGTATTCGGCCGTACCAAAGTGTACGGATGCAACATGTCATAAACGAACATATATAAGAAAGGAATGCAATTATAAGCAAAAAGCGATGCATTGTTTATTCAGAAATACTGCCATGAATGCAGAGCGATATAAATAGTGCGGTAAGCAAGGGATTGGACTATTAAACATGTACCCCTCCAGGGGTAGGCTGCGGAATGGTGTATTAAACAGATTTAATGCTCGTAATTGAGACCACCTGAGTGTTCTTCGTAGCCTTTCTCCTTCCCTGGCTGTTGCATCGTGAGTTCGGCAGGTCTACTGCCGGACAAGGCCTCTGGTGAACGGAGTCCTGTGGTAAAAAAAATAAAAAATAAAAAGAGCGACACACTTGGGAGCCCCTGGTGTGGTTGAGCCGCACTCTGGGCCTGTCGTGGTCGTGCCCCTCCCCCTATGCCCATGGTATCTCCAGAGCGTAATGATGTACGCGAAGGACTAGTCTTGCAATCATGCAAGGGCTGGGGTTGGGGCTGCATTGCTACGCATGCTCGGATCGTGCCAGGTGGTCTTGATGTATGTTACTCCGGGCGTGTTTGGCCGTGTCCGGTCGCTTAACAGCTGGACTTGAGAATTGCCTTAAGAGGCTGCTCTGTACTTCTGCCGCGAGAGCCGTTGTGTGTTCCTCCGTTCGGAGGGAGCGTTCAGTGTTTCCGTTGACCGTGATGACTCCTCGAGGTCCTGGCATCTTGAGCTTGAGGTATGCGTAATGCGGCACCGCGTTGAACTTTGCAAACGCGGTCCGTCCGAGCAGAGCATGATAGCCGCTGCGGAACGGGACTATATCGAAGATTAACTCCTCGCTTCGGAAGTTATCCGGGGATCCGAAGACCACTTCCAGTGTAACCGAGCCTGTACAATTGGCCTCTACACCTGGTATGATGCCTTTAAAGGTTGTCTTTGTAGGTTTAATCCTTGAGGGGTCTATGCCCATCTTGCGCACTGTATCCTGATAAAGCAGGTTCAGGCTGCTGCCGCCGTCCATCAGGACTCTAGTGAGGTGAAATCCATCGACGATTGGGTCTAAAACCAATGCGGCGAATCCGCCATGGCGGATACTGGTGTGGTGGTCCTTGTTAGGGAACGTAGTAATTTCAAAACAAATTCCTACGCACACGCAAGATCATGGTGATGGCATAGCAACGAGAGGGGAGAGTATTGTCCACGTACCCTCGTAGACCGTAAGCGGAAGCGTTATGACAACGCGGTTGATGTAGTCATACGTCTTCACGATCCGACCGATCCAAGTACCGAACGTACGGCACCTCCGAGTTCAGCACACGTTCAGCTCGATGACGATCCCCGGGCTCTGATCCAGCAAAGCGTCGGGGATGAGTTCCGTCAGCACGACGGCGTGGTGACAATGATGATGTTCTACTGGCGCAGGGCTTCGCCTAAACTCCGCGATGATATGACCGAGGTGGAATATGGTGGAAGGGGGCACCGCACACGGCTAAGGAATGATCCGTAGATCAACTTGTGTGTCTATGGGGTGCCCCCTGCCCCCGTATATAAAGGAGTGGAGGAGGGGGAGGGCCGGCCCTCTCTATGGCGCGCCCTAGGGGAGTCCTACTCCCACCGGGAGTAGGATCCCCCCTTTCCTAGTCCAACTAGGAGTCCTTCCAAGTAGTAGGAGTAGGAGACAAGGAAGGGGAAGAGAGAAGGGAAGGAAGGAGGGGGTGCGGCCCCTCCCCCTAGTCCAATTCGGACTAGGCCATGGGGGGGCGCGCGGCCTGCCCTAGGCAGCCCCTCTCTCTTTCCCGTATGGCCCAATAAGGCCCAATACTTCTCCCCGGCGAATTCCCGTAACTCTCCGGTACTCCGAAAAATACCCGAATCACTAGGAACCTTTCCGAAGTCCGAATATAGTCGTCCAATATATCGATCTTTACGTCTCGACCATTTCGAGACTCCTCGTCATGTCCCCGATCTCATCCGGGACTCCGAACTCCTTCGATACATCAAAACTCATAAACTCATAATATAATTGTCATCGAAACCTTAAGCGTGAGGACCCTACGGGTTCGAGAACTATGTACACATGACCTAGAACTATTCTCGGTCAATAACCAATAGCGGAACCTGGATGCTCATATTGGCTCCTACATATTCTACAAAGATCTTTATCGGTCAAACTGCATAAGAACATACGTTGTTCCCTTTGTCATCGGTATGTTACTTGCCCGAGATTCGATCGTCGGTATCCAATACCTAGTTCGATCTCGTTACTGTCAAGTCTCTTTACTCATTACGTAATGCATCATTCTGTAACTAACTCATTAGCTACATTGCTTGCAAGGCTTATAGTGATGTGCATTACCGAGAGGGCCCAGAGATACCTCTCCGACAATCGGAGTGACCAAACCTAATCTCGAAATACGCCAACCCAACATGTACCTTTGGAGACACCTGTAGTACTCCTTTATAATCACCTAGTTACGTTGTGACGTTTGGTAGCACCCAAAGTGTGAAGGAAATATGCCCTAGAGGCAATAATAAAGTTATTATTTATTTCCTCATATCATGATAAATGTTTATTATTCATGCTAGAATTGTATTAACCGGAAACATGATACATGTGTGATTACATAGACAAAACTATAGTCGCTAGTATGCCTCTACTTAACTAGCTCATTAATCAAAGATGGTTGTGTTTCCTAACCATAGACATGTGTTGTCATTTGATTAGTGGGATCACATCATTAGAAGAATGATGTGATTGACATGACCCATTCCGTTAGCCTAGCACTTGATCGTTTAGTATACTGCTATTGCTTTCTTCATGACTTATACATGTTCCTGTAACTATGAGAATTATGCAACTCCCGTTTACCGGAGGAACACTTTGGGTGCTACCAAACGTCACAACGTAACTGGGTGATTATAAAGGAGTACTATAGGTGTCTCCGAAGGTACATGTTGAGTTGGCGTATTTCGAGATTAGGTTTTGTCACTCCGATTGTCGGAGAGGTATCTCTGGGCCCTCTCGGTAATGCACATCACTATAAGCCTTGCAAGCAATGTAACCAATGAGTTGGTTACGGGATGATGCATTACGTAACGAGTAAAGAGACTTGTCGGTAATGAGATTGAACTAGGTATTGGATACCGACGATCGAATCTCGGGCAAGTAACATACCGATGACAAAGGGAACAACGTATGTTGTTATGCGGTTTGACCGATAAAGATCTTCATAGAATATGTGGGAACCAATATGGTCATCCAGGTCCCGCTATTGGTTATTGACCGAGAATGGTTCTAGGTCATGTCTACATAGTTCTCGAACCTGTAGGGTCCACACGCTTAACGTTACGATGACAGTTTTATTATGAGTTTATAAGTTTTGATGTACCGAAGTTTGTTCGGAGTCCCGGATGTGATCACGGACATGACGAGGAGTCTCAAAATGGTCGAGACATGAAGATTGATATATTGGACGACTATATTCGGACACCGGAAGTGTTCCGGGTGATTTCGGAGAAAACCGGAGTGCTGGGGGGGTTACCGGAACCCCCCGGGAGAATATTGGGCCTTATGGGCCTTAGGGGAAAGGAGAGAGGGGCGGCCAGCATGGGCCGCGCGCCCCATCCCCCCTCTGGTCCGAATTGGACTAGGAGGGGGGGCGGCGCCCCCCTTTCCTTCCCCCTCTCCCCCTTCCTTCCCCCCTCCTAGTAGGAGTAGGAAAGGAGGAGTCCTACTCCTACTAGGAGGAGGATTCCTCCTCCTTGGCGCGCCCGAAGGGGCCGGCCGGCCTCCCCCCTTGCTCCTTTATATACGGGGGCGGGGGGGCACCCCATAGACACACAAGTTGATTTACGGATCGTTCCTTAGCCGTGTGCGGTGCCCCCCTCCACCATATTCCACCTCGGTCATATCATCGCGGAGTTTAGGCGAAGCCCTGTGCCGGTAGAACATCATCATCGTCACCACGCCGTCGTGCTGACGGAACTCATCTCCGGAGCTCGGCTGGATCGGAGGCCGGAGATCGTCATTGAGCTGAACGTGTGCTGAACTCGGAGGCTCCGTACGTTCGGTGCTTGGATCGGTCGGATCGTGAAGACGTATGACTACATCAAGCTCGTTGTGCTAACGCTTCCGCTTACGGTCTACGAGGGTACGTGGACGAACACTCTCCCCTCTCGTTGCTATACCATCACCATGATCTTGCGTGTGCGTAGGAAAATTTTTGAAATTACTACGTTCCCCAACAGTGGCATCCGAGCCTAGGTTTTATGCGTTGATGTTATAAGCACGAGTAGAACACAAGTGAGTTGTGGGCGATACAAGTCATACTGCTTACCAGCATGTCATACTTTTGTTCGGCAGTATTGTGAGATGAAGCGGCCCGTACCGACATTACGCGTACGCTTACGCGAGACTGGTTTCACCGTTACGAGCACTCGTGCTTAAAGGTGGCTGGCGGGTGTCTGTCTCTCTCACTTTAGCTGAATCGAGTGTGGCTACGCCCGGTCCTTGCGAAAGTTAAAACAGCACCAACTTGACGAACTATCGTTGTGGTTTTTGATGCGTAGGTAAGAACGGTTCTTGCTAAGCCCGTAGCAGCCACGTAAAATTTGCAACAACAAAGTAGAGGATGTCTAACTTGTTTTTGTAGGGCATGTTGTGATGTGACATGGTCAAGACGTGATGCTATATTTTATTGTATGAGATGATCATGTTTTGTAACCGAAGTTATCGGCAACTAGCAGGAGCCATATGGTTGTCGCTTTATTGTATGAAATGCAAACGCCCTGTAATTGCTTTACTTTATCACTAAGCGGTAGCGATAGTCGTAGAAGCAATAGATGGCGTAACGACAACGATGCTACGATGGAGATCAAGGTGTCGTGCCGGTGACGATGGTGATCACGACGGTGCTTCGGAGATGGAGATCACAAGCACAAGAAGATGATGACCATATCATATCACTTATATTGATTGCATGTGATGTTTATACTTTATGCATCTTATCTTGCTTTGATTGACGGTAGCGTTTTAAGATGATCTCTCACTAATTATCAAGAAGTGTTCTCCCTGAGTATGCACCGTTGTGAAAGTTCTTCGTGCTGAGACACCACGTGATGATCGGGTGTGATAGGCTCTACGTTCAAATACAACGGGTCCAAAACGGTTGCACACGCAGAATACTCAGGTTAAATTTGACGAGCCTAGCATATAACAGATATGGCCTCGGAACACGGAGACCGAAAGGTCGAGCGTGAATCATATAGTAGATATGATCAACATATTGATGTTCACTGTTGAAACTACTCCATCTCACATGACGATCGGACATGGTGTAGTTGATATGGATCACGTAATCACTTAGAGGATTAGAGGGATGTCTATCTAAGTGGGAGTTCTTAAGTAATATGATTAATTGAACTTAAATTTATCATAAACTTAGTACCTGATAGTATTTTTCTTGTCTATGTTTGTTGTAGATAGATGGCTCGTGTTGTTGTTCCGTTTAATTTTAATGCGTTCCTTGACAAAGCAAAGTTGAAAGATGATGGTAGCAATTACACGGACTGGGTCCATAACCTGAGGATTATCCTCATTGCTGCACAGAAAAGTTACGTCCTGGAAGCACCGCTGGGTGCCAGGCCTGCTGCTGATGCAACTGACGACGTTAAGAACGTCTGGCAGAGCAAAGCTAATGACTACTCGATAGTTCAGTGTGCCATGCTTTACGGCTTAGAACCGGGTCTTCAACGACGTTTTGAACGTCATGGAGCATATGAGATGTTCCAGGAGTTGAAGTTAATATTTCAAGCAAATGCCCGGATTGAGAGATATGAAGTCTCCAATAAGTTCTATAGCTGCAAGATGGAGGAGAATAGTTCTGTCAATGAACACATACTCAAAATGTCTGGGTATAATAATCACTTGATTCAACTAGGAGTTAATCTTCCTGATGATAGTGTCATTGACAGAATTCTCCAATCACTGCCACCAAGCTACAAGAGCTTCGTGATGAACTATAATATGCAAGGGATGAACAAGACTATTCCCGAGCTCTTCGCAATGCTGAAAGCTGCGGGGGTAGAAATCAAGAAGGAGCATCAAGTGTTGATGGTTATCAAAACCACCAGTTTCAAGAAGAAGGGCAAAGGGAAGAAGAAGGGGAACTTCAAAAAGAACGGCAAGCAAGTTGCTGCTCAAGAGAAGAAACCCAAGTCTGGACCTAAGCCTGAAACTGAGTGCTTCTACTGCAAGCAGACTGGACACTGGAAGCGGAACTGCCCCAAGTATTTGGCGGATAAGAAGGATGGCAAAGTGAACAAAGGTATATGTGATATACATGTTATTGATGTGTAACTTACTAATGCTCGCAGTAGCACCTGGGTATTTGATACTGGTTCTGTTGCTAATATTTGCAACTCGAAACAGAGACTACGGATTAAGCGAAGATTGGCTAAGGACGAGGTGACGATGAGCATGGGAAATGGTTCCAAAGTCGATGTGATCGCGGTCGGCACGCTACCTCTACATCTACCATCGGGATTAGTTTTAGACCTAAATAATTGTTATTTGGTGCCAGCGTTGAGCATGAACATTATATCTGGATCTTGTTTGATGCGAGACGGTTATTCATTTAAATCAGAGAATAATGGTTGTTCTATTTATATGAGTAATATCTTTTATGGTCATGCACCCTTGAAGAATGGTCTATTTTTTTTGAATCTCGATAGTAGTGATACACATGTTCATAGTGTTGAAACCAAAAGATGCAGAGTTCGTAACGATAGTGCAACTTATTTGTGGCACTGCCGTTTAGGTCATATCAGTGTAAAGCGCATGAAGAAACTCCATACTGATGGGCTTTTGGAATCACTTGATTATGAATCACTTGGTACTTGCGAACCGTGCCTTATGGGCAAGATGACTAAAACGCCGTTCTTCGGAACTATGGAGCGAGCAACTGATTTATTGGAAATCATACATACTGATGTTTGTGGTCCAATGAATATTGAGGCTCGCGGCGGGTATCGTAATTTTCTCACCTTCACAGATGATTTGAGCAGATATGGGTATATCTACTTAATGAAACACAAGTCTGAAACATTTGAAAAGTTCAAAGAATTTCAGAGTGAAGTGGAAAACCATCGTAACAAGAAAATAAAGTTTCTACGATCTGATCGTGGAGGAGAATATTTGAGTTACAAGTTTGGTCTACACTTGAAACAATGCGGAATAGTTTCACAACTCACGCCACCTGGAACACCACAACGAAATGGTGTATCCGAATGTCGTAATCGTACTTTACTTGATATGGTGCGATCTATGATGTCTCTTACCGATTTACCGCTATCATTTTGGGGTTATGCTTTAGAGACGGACGCATTCACGTTAAATAGGGCACCATCAAAATCCGTTGAGACGACGCCTTATGAACTGTGGTTTGGCAAGAAACCAAAGTTGTCGTTTCTTAAAGTTTGGGGCTGCGATGCTTATGTGAAGAAACTTCAACCAGATAAGCTCGAACCCAAATCGGAAAAATGTGTCTTCATAGGATACCCAGAGGACACTATTGGGTACACCTTCTATCACAGATCTGAGGGCAAGATTTTCGTTGCTAAAATCTGATCCTTTCTAGAGAAGGAGTTTCTCTCGAAAGAAGTGAGTGGGAGGAAAGTAGAACTTGATGAGATAACTGTATCTACTCCCTTATTGGAAAGTAGTTCATCACAAGAACCGGTTCCTATGACAACTACACCAATTAGTGAGGAAGCTAATGATCTTGATCATGAAACTTCAGATCAAGTTTCTACTGAACCTCGTAGGTCTACCAGAGTAAGATCCGCACCAGAGTGGTACGGTAATCCTATTCTGGAAATCATGTTACTTGACCATGATGAACCTATGAACTATGAGGAAGCGATGATGAGCCCAGATTCCGCAAAATGGCTAGAGTCCATGAAATCTGAGATGGGATCCATGTATGAAAACAAAGTATGGACTTTGGTTGACTTGCCCGATGATCGGCAGGCCATTGAGAACAAATGGATCTTTAAAAAGAAGACTGACGCTGATGATAATGTAACTGTCTATAAAGCTCGACTTGTTGCGAAAGGTTTTCGACAAGTTCAAGGGGTTGACTACGATGAGACTTTCTCACCCGTAGCGATGCTTAAGTCTGTCCGAATCATGTTAGCTATTGCTGCATTTCATGATTACGAAATTTGGCAAATGGATGTCAAAACTGCATTCTTGAATGGATTTCTGGAAGAAGAGTTGTATATGATGCAGCCAGAAGGTTTTGTTGATCCAAAAGGTGCTAACAAAGTGTGCACGCTCCAGCGATCCATTTATGGGCTGGTGCAAGCATCTCGGAGTTGGAATAAACGTTTTGATAGTGTGATCAAAGCATATGGTTTTATACAGACTTTTGGAGAAGCCTATATTTACAAGAAAGTGAGTGGGAGCTCTGTAGCATTTCTGATTTTATATGTAGATGACATATTATTAATTGGAAATGATATAGAATTTCTGGATAGCATAAAGGGATACTTGAATAAAAGTTTTTCGATGAAAGACCTCGGTGAAGCTGCTTACATATTGGGCATCAAGATCTATAGAGATAGATCAAGACGCTTAATAGGACTTTCACAAAGCACATACCTTGACAAAATTTTGAAAAAGTTCAAAATGGATCAGGCAAAGAAAGGTTTCTTGCCTGTGCTACAAGGTGTGAAGTTGAGTCAAAATCAATGCCCGACCACAGCAAAAGATAGAGAGAAAATGAAAGATGTTCCCTATGCTTCAGCAATAGGCTCTATCATGTATGCAATGCTGTGTACCAGACCTGACGTATGCTTAGCAATAAGCTTGGCAGGAAGGTACCAAAGTAATCCAGGAGTGGATCACTGGACAGCGGTCAAGAACATCCTGAAATACCTGAAAAGGACTAAGGATATGTTTCTCGTATATGGAGGTGACAAAGAGCTAGTCGTAAATGGTTACGTCGATGCAAGCTTTGACACTGATCCGGATGATTCTAAATCGCAAACCGGATACGTGTTTATATTAAACAGTGGAGTTGTAAGTTGGTGCGGTTCTAAACAAAGCGTCGTGGCGGGATCTACATGTGAAGCAGAGTACATAGCTGCTTCTGAAGCAGTAAATGAAGGAGTCTGGATGAAGGAGTTCATTTCCGATCTAGGTGTCATACCTAGTGTATCAGGACCAATGAAGATCTTCTGTGTCAATACTGGTGCAATTGCCTTGGCAAAGGAATCCAGATTTCACAAGAGGACCAAGCACATCAAGAGACGCTTCAATTCCACTCGGGACCAAGTCCAAGTGGGAGACATAGAGATTTGCAAGATACATACGGATCTGAATGTTGCAGAACCGTTGACTAAGCCTCTCTCACGAGCAAAACATGATCAGCATCAAGACTCCATGGGTGTTAGAATCATTACTATGTAATCTAGATTATTGACTCTAGTGCAAGTGGGAGACTGAAGGAAATATGCCCTAGAGGCAATAATAAAGTTATTATTTATTTCCTCATATCATGATAAATGTTTATTATTCATGCTAGAATTGTATTAACCGGAAACATGGTACATGTGTGATTACATAGACAAAACTATAGTCACTAGTATGCCTCTACTTGACTAGCTCATTAATCAAAGATGGTTGTGTTTCCTAACCATAGACATGTGTTATTTGATTAGTGGGATCACATCATTAGAAGAATGATGTGATTGACATGACCCATTCCGTTAGCCTAGCACTTGATCGTTTAGTATACTTCTATTGCTTTCTCCATGACTTATACATGTTCCTGTAACTATGAGAATTATGCAACTCCCGTTTACCGGAGGAACACTTTGGGTGCTACCAAACGTCACAATATAACTGGGTGATTATAAAGGAGTACTACAGGTGTCTCCGAAGGTACATGTTGAGTTGGCGTATTTCGAGATTAGGTTTTGTCACTCCGATTGTCGGAGAGGTATATCTGGGCCCTCTCGGTAATGCACATCACTATAAGCCTTGCAAGCAATGTAACCAATGAGTTGGTACGAGATGATGCATTACGTAACGAGTAAAGAGACTTGCCGGTAACGAGATTGAACTAGGTATTGGATACCGACGATCGAATCTCGGGCAAGTAACATACCGATGACAAAGGGAACAACGTATGTTGTTATGCGGTTTGACCGATAAAGATCTTCGTAGAATATGTGGGAACCAATATGGGCATCCAGTTCCCGCTATTGGTTGTTGACCGAGAATGGTTCTAGGTCATGTCTACATAGTTCTCGAACCCGTTGGGTCCGCACGCTTAACGTTACGATGAAAGTTTTATTATGAGTTTATAAGTTTTGATGTACCGAAGTTTGTTCGGAGTCCCGGATGTGATCACGGACATGATGAGGAGTCTCGAAATGGTCGAGACATAAAGATTGATATATTGGACGACTATATTCGGACACCGGAAGTGTTCCAGGTGATTTCGGAGAAAACCGGAGTGCCGGGGGGGGGGTTACCGGAACCCCCCGGGAGAATATTGGGCCTTATGGGCCTTAGGGGAAAGGAGAGAGGGGCGGCCAGCATGGGCCGCGCGCCCCCTCCCCCCTCTGGTCCGAATTGGACTAGGAGGGGGGCGGCGCCCCCCCCCCCCTTTCCTTCCCCCTCTCCCCCTTCCTTCCCCCTCCTAGTAGGAGTAGGAAAGGAGGAGTCCTACTCCTACTAGGAGGAGGATTCCTCCTCCTTGGCGCGCCCCAAGGGGCCGGCCGGCCTCCCCCCCCCCCCCTTGCTCCTTTATATACGGGGGCGGGGGGGCACCCCATAGACACACAAGTTGATCTACGGATCGTTCCTTAGCCGTGTGCGGTGCCCCCCTCCACCATATTCCACCTCGGTCATATCGTCGCGGAGTTTAGGCGAAGCCCTGCGCCGGTAGAACATCATCATCGTCACCACGCCGTCGTGCTGACGGAACTCATCTCCGGAGCTCGGCTGGATCGGAGGCCGGAGATCGTCATCGAGCTGAACGTGTGCTGAACTCGGAGGCTCAGTACGTTCGGTGCTTGGATCGGTCGGATCGTGAAGACGTACGACTACATCAACCGCGTTGTGCTAACACTTCCGCTTACGGTCTACGAGGGTACGTGGACGAACACTCTCCCCTCTCGTTGCTATACCATCACCATGATCTTGCGTGTGCGTAGGGAAATTTTTGAAATTACTACGTTCCCCAACAAAGTGTTCCTCCGGTAAACGGGAGTTGCATAATCTCATAGTTACAGGAACATGTATAAGTCATGAAGAAAGCAATAGCAACATACTAAACGATCAAGTGCTAAGCTAACGGAATGGGTCAAGTCAATCACATCATTCTTCTAATGATGTGATCCCATTAATCAAATGACAACTCATGTCTATGGTTAGGAAACTTAACCATCTTTGATTAACGAGCTAGTCAAGTAGAGGCATACTAGTGACACTATGTTTGTCTATGTATTCACACATGTATTATGTTTCCGGTTAATACAATTCTAGCATGAATAATAAATATTTATCATGAAATATGGAAATAAATAATAACTTTATTATTGCCTCTAGGGCATATTTCCTTCGGTCCCTTTGATCGAAAGTGATCGGGCAAGAGGACCATGGATTGAACTTCGGGGCTGCTGGCTCCATCGCATATACGTCCCTAAGTGCACGCTTCCGCTCCCTCTTGGGTATGTGGGTTGCGTATATCATGTTTACCGTTCGCACCTGTGGGGGGAAACCTTTCTGTCCTCTACTGTTCGGCGGCCGGGTCTCTTCCTCGTCGTCGCTATGCAGCCTCTTGTCATTGTTTTTGGCAATTAACTTGCCTGCCTGCTTAAATACCCAACAATCCCTGTTGGTGTGATTAGCTGGCTTTTCGAGGGTGCCATGTATCTGGCAAGAGCGGTCGAGTATTCGGTCCAAATTGGACGGACCCGGAGTAGTTCTTTTGAATGGCTTTTTCCGCTGACCGGGTTTAGAGCCTCTGAATCCGGCGTTGACTGTCGTATCCTCAGTGTTATCGCCGTTAACGCGGCATTTGTTTTTGTTGCGACGCGACCTGCCATTGCGGTCCTTGTTGTCCGGACTGCCAGAATTTTTGCTGAGGTTGTTGCTACGGGCTAGCCAGCTGTCCTCCCCCGCACAAAAGCGGGTCATGAGTGATGTGAGGGCTGCCATGGATTTCGGCTTTTCCTGTCCTAAGTGCCGGGCCAGCCACTCATCGCGGATGTTGTGTTTGAAGGCTGCGAGGGCCTCTGCATCCGGACAGTTGACGATTTGATTTTTGTTTGTTAAGAACCGTGTTGAGAACTGTCTGGCCGATTCTTCTGGCTGCTGAATTATGTGGCTTAGGTCATTGGCGTCTGGTGGTCGCACATATGTGCCCTGGAAGCTGTCAAGGAATGCGGCTTCCAGGTCCTCCCAACACCCAATTGACTCTGCTGGCAAGCTGTTAAGCCAATGCCGAGCTGGTCCTTTAAGCTTGAGTGGGAGATATTTGATGGCCTGGAGATCGTCACTGCGGGCCATATGAATATGAAGGAGATAGTCTTCAATCCAAACCGCGGGGTCTGTTGTGCCATCGTAGGATTCAATGTT